>OZ018317.1:152071861-152754361 GCA_963969495.1 Ceratothoa steindachneri | reverse complement strand
CCACTTCTTAAGCATATTGAAGATAAATAAGCGTCTCCAGACTCCCCTCCCCAATCAGATTACCACGCACTCGTCGAACTCGAAATATTAGAATAATTCGCTCAACTAATAGTTATATATGGTATATCGTCGAGAGCCTATTCTACGACATATGTAATTCTTGTTCATACACCTTTTAATTGGTACCTATGTACATTAATTTCCCCGTCCTAACTTCTAAACTTATCAGAAACCTAAGATCGAAACTCAATAAAGCCCCCACTTCAACCTGTCAATTTATTAAAGTAGCATGACTCCATCTGCAAGGTTTAATTAATGTCTGAAATCAGTGGGATATTGTACGTAAATACACTTGATAAGATTGCTTGGCAAAGGCTGCATTTCCCAAGGTTTGGGCTCTCCTTTATCTTGGATACTTCACACAAGCAGTTGATCTCAACTTTCAAATTTTTCCTAATTAGAAACGAGAAAATTCTTACCTTTATTATCGGGTCAAATGTTAAATATCAAAAACAAACGGCAGGGTTTTGTTTTTTTTTATTTAGGTAACTACGTCAAAATATTGTTTGGGGGGAAACCTAACTTGCAACCTACAGATATTTTATTATGTACATTACGAATATTTCATTTAGAGAAATGACAGATGTATATTTATCATTCAGGTCAGGGCTCAATCTTTTAATATGAAGGGACACCAGAATACTTAAATCAATATAATCGATAGCATTATCTCAGATAATTATGTAAGAAATCCTGACAAGGCAAATGACCGGGGAAGGGGAAGGATCGTCTAGTTCTGGATGAGCTTCCACGAAATTGGCGGACTCTAGACTGGAGACAATCTGGTGTTACCGCAATCTTTCGTGTCTAACCTTTGAGTTCGAAGAGGGTGGTTTTCGATCTGATCAAGAACGAATAGGATTGGGCCTGCAGTATTTTACAGTACTGTATCCTTAATATTAAACTCAAATAAGAGGAGGTCCTTAAATATCAACCAACTGATTCTAGTCGCAAGGAAGCCATTACGAATGAAACCTTCGTCTGTCTTCACAACCGTTGAGTTTGTAGTGATTTCCTCCGACTGATGCACCCATCATCTTTGCCTTAGCTCCTTTGGTGGTCTCTTATTTAAAAGAAACATCTGAAACTATAATTTGGTAGTTAATTTAGGAGTCAATTGTAAATTTTAAATAGGGGTGCATTGTTTAGGTAGCGCAAGATCTTGTCTACGCGTATTCTTGACCGCAAAGTTAATAGCAACCATCTACATAGTTAGTCATTGTACAAGACGTGACCAAAGTGTAGCAGTAAGAAGTGAGCCACTATCTTTGAGGCGGGCAAAGAGTCAAGTAAAAGTGAGCCGCTACTGTAATTCTATCCGTAACCCTTCTCTTTACTCATATATATATATATATATATATATATATATATATATATATATATATATATAGGGTGTTCCAATAACTTGGAACGAATTTAAATGTGAGTTAAATTTAAGCGTCTAATGATTTTTTTCTTTTTCTTTTAGAATTTACAACTTCATTCTTCGGAAATTTCAACTATAGAAATATTAACAATCGAACAACGTGTTAAAGTTATCAAAGCCTATTACGAAAATGTACGTTCAAACAGAAACGCATTTCGGCCACTTTGCGATTTTGTTGGTCAACATAATTGACCAACCGAGAGTGCAATTGGGAAAATTGTCCGTGAATTCAAACAAACGGGATCGGTGGCAGATATGAAAACGCCATTGCGTGCTCGTTTAGGCCGTTTAGCTGAAAACATTGTTGCAGTTCGCGGAATGTGTCCGAAGATCCAGACACTTCTATTCGTCATCGCGCGCAGGAGTTGAACCTGTTGTGGTTACGTTACATCGAATTTTGACAAAAGAATTGTCTCTACACGCTTACAAAATTTAATTGACACAGGAACTGAAGACTGCTGACAACTTGAATCGCCGTACATTCGTCAATTGGGTGCACAAGCAAAGACAAACCGATGATGATTTTTCGCAAATAATCATCTTTAGTGATGAAAACCATTTTCATATTGGTGGATTCTTTAATAAGCAGAATTATCACATTTGGGTTGATGAAATTGCCAGGAAGATTGTTGAAAATCCATTGCATCCAGAAAAGGTCACTGCTTGGTGTGCATTTTTTGCTAGCGGAATCATTGGGCCGTATTTTTTCGAAAATAATGCCGGAAATTCGGTTACGGTGACAGGCAAGCGATACCGTGCCACAATAACCAACTTTTTATGGCCTTAATTGAATTCTATTGATGTCGAAGATTTGTGGTTTCAACAGGACGCCGCCACATGCCACACAACAAATACAACAATGGCTTTATTGAATAAGAAGTTCCCAGGTTGCATCATCTCTCGAAACAGCGAGGTTAATTGGCCACCATGATCATGTGACTTGACGCCTAAAGATTTCATCCTTTGGAGTCATCTTTAAAGTAAGGTCTATGCTAACAAGCCAACAACAATTCAACAGCTGAAGGATGAGATAATAAGGCATATTGGTGAGATCGAGGAGCAACTATGCAGAGACGTCCTAAAAAATTTTTACCATAGAGTGGAGATGTGCTGCCGAAACCTTAGCGGACATTCAAGCGATATTATTTTTCACACATAATTGCTATGAGTTAAATAACATGATCCATTAGCGAAATCAATAAATTTTCACCAATAACACTGTTTTATTTACTGATAACTTCGAGTCGTCTTTATGGAACACCCATTATATACATAGATATATATATATATATATATATAAATATATATATATATATATATATATATATATATACAAGGTGCCTCAGAATAAAGTTAACCGTAATTTGAATTAGTATAACTCAAAACCTATTAGAGATTTTTGAGTTCAGCGAAACAAATCAGATTTAACAACTATTTATCTGTCGATTCTAGAAATTTCATTAAATTTCCTTTTACGATATTGATACACTAATGGGTTTAGTAGAGGCTATCAAAATTATGTTTGCGCAAGAAAATAAAATAATGAAACTTTGAAGTTTAAAATCAACAAATATATTTAAATCCATTTTTAACAAAAACAACTCTTCATATGGGTAATAAAATTCATTTTTTAATTTTCTAAGCACCGTTTCCTTCCACATGTCCTCCATTTCTTTCTAAGCACAGTTGCGCCTTTGATCGCATTGAGTGAACAACTTTTTTGATTAACTTGTGATTTCACGTGTGATACTATCTCTTAACTGGGTGATGCTTTGTGGTGGAGTAGAATACACTTAATTCTTTAGATATCCCCATAAGAAATAATCGCACGGTGTTAAATCAGGGGATCTTGGGGGCCATTCAATTGCATGGGTTTGTCAAACGTTTTTCTTAGTTTTGTTCTGACAGCAAGCTGTCTATGAGCTGTTGCGCTGTTCTGAATCTACCAAAGTATATTGAATTGATTGCCGTAAATTTGGCGCAGTTCGGGGAAGATCCTTTCGTTGATCATGCTTAGGTAAGCAGCACCATTCAAGTTATTCTTGTAAAACAATGGGCAGACAAGATAGCCATTCCCGTATATTCCATCCAGAGAGACACTTTCTGCTAACAAATACGTGTGTCAAAGGGGGTTCAGCGGCGCATATTGCCGAATGTTATGGCTATTTACCTTTCCATTTATGAAAAAGGCTGCCTCGTCACCATTTAAAATGTTTTACAAGAAACGAGCAGGTTTATGAAGAAGCCATTCGACAAATTGTCTACGACGTGGTAAATCAGTTTCAAGAAACTGGTGTCTTGCATGCATCTTATAGGGATGCCATTTTAAGTCATATTTAATAATGTGGTTAATTGATGACTTTGACAATTGTAACTCGTTCTTTCTGACTGATACATGTGGATTTTGAAGAAGTCTCATCTGAACATTTTCGATATTTTCTGTTGTACTTATGGTTCTCATACGCCTCGAACGACCTTTATTTAGATTTAAGCATATTTCTTCATGTTGGTATTTGATAACATTTTTCCAAATTGTGAGGTTGTTTGGTGGGTGCCTACCTGGAAAACGTTGTTCAAATGAATCTTGTACTTGTTTAATACTGCCAGTCTTAATAAAGTTTGTGACTACAAATACACGTTGATCTTTTGTTAACTGCATGATTAAAAAGGTTTTATGGAAGTAAGCGTATACACAGAAACGCCTTGATTTGCTTAGTAAGCAATAATGAAGAGACCATAGCACAGAGTGGATGAAAAACCACTGAAAAATGGCCTAGGCTTTGCTTGAAGATTCGCACAGTAACCTAGGCTCCCTAGGCTCCCTACGTTTCTCTTGAAAGTGCACGGTGCCCTAGCTTACCTAGGCTTCGTTTCATTATTTTACTTCCTTGCGCAAACATATTTTTTATAGCCTCCACTAAACCGATTAGTGTATCAATATCATAAAAGGGAATTTAATAAAATTCTCAGAATCGACAGATAAATAGTTGGTAAATAAAACCCATATTTGCAAGATCCAAAAATCTTCAATAGTTTTGGAGTTATGTTAATTCAAATACGGTGAACTCTTTTCTGGGACACTTGGTATATATATATATATATATATATATATATATATATATATATATATATATATATATATATATACATCTGTTTATATGAAAAAGGAAACTTAATACAGTTCTAAAGTTAATAAATAGTAAGTTCATGTTGAGAGGATGTATATGAATATCAATACAAATTTTAACAGTTTAGTTAGTAATAAGTTGCTGAAATAACTATGTACATAAAATCTAACCATTCAATATTATCTGCGATAAGAATTTTATTTATATCATTAATAAATGATGGTATATTCAGGAGAAGCAATATGGGTACTAGAAATTAAGCAACAGGGCAGTAGTCCTCTTATAGGCAGGGATAATGGTTCTCAACGACAAACTATATTTTTACATCTAGAGAGGTCATATAAAAATCAGAAACAGAACCAAAGATATTAATGGTTGAAAAAAAAAGGCTAATTAGTTTCAAATACTTTAAAATCCTTGAAAACTATTGAATTTATTCTCAACTATTAAGTTATAGCTGAATATTGGTTCGTCATCATCTCATAAAATTTTTTGACTTCAGGCATAAAATAAAATAAAATTGCTACATAGAAAAATAAAATTCCGTTTTAACCTCTGCTCTGTTTATTGAACTCCTCCCACTCTAAAATCTAGAGAAGGATATGACGACGGCGATTTTCATCATGGTTTTGTAATCATCTATAAAAGGTGATTTAATTTTTGTCTCTATCTTTCTGTTTTCTAATTATAAAAATAAGCATTTTGTTTTATTCTTAATAACGAATATTTATTTATTCCTATTTAATATTTTCATGCGAGATTACATGTTGATTCCTTAATATCTGTATGTAGGTCAATCACATCTCGTGCAATTGTAGGTCAATCACATCTCATGTAATTGTAAGTCAATAACCTATAAATATTGGCCAAGAATAATGTTCAAGTTGCTCCCTTCCAGCAAGTTAATATATACAAAAAACAGCATTGGTTTCCCATCTTTGTGCTGAGCAATATGGTAGGCTACGTGGTAGATGTCGCATTCGAAGTTCAATCGATCACTTTCTTTGAAATATTTAAAACAATCAAAAATCCGACACAATTTAAAGGAAGCAGAACCTTCAAAGGGTAGTTGAATAAAATACAGCCATAAATTTCTTACTCGTTCTTCTTTTATTCTGGTTTTAGGGAAAACCAAAAAACCCCTGAAAATCTCCCTAATAATTTCAGGATTGTTTTTATGTGTCCGATGTAAAAATCGTTCAAGTAAGCTTTAGGTGTTATAATCTTTGATTTTACATCAAGGCTGATTCAGGAGAGATACGAGACAAGTGATTCTCTTGCTCACCCTTGATTCGTCGCTTCGAGGTGCACATATTGTGACCTAGCCCCCATCCCCTCGCACTCCACAAAGAATCCACGGTTACTGCTGAGTCAAAACATTTTTCAGGAGATTTGCCCCCTCCTCACTCCTTTCACACACTTAACTACCTTCCTTCGAAACTTTTATTATTTATGGTGGGTTGACCTAGTTGGTTTCGGTTTGTTTTTGATTCCAACGAAGCGTTTTCCTTCTGATATAAACAACAAGAGCCCATTAAATAAGGAAGAAGATTAATTATTGAAGCTGGCGACCAATTTGTGTCCGTGGTGAGTTATCTGTTCATTTATTTATTTATTTTTATTTATTTATTTATTCCATACTAATCCAATGTACAGTATAAACATATTACATTTCAAATCTTAATGAAAAGTTACAATAAGTACTTATACATACAAAGATTAGTTATGGGTCAGTGACTTTTAGGGCAGAAACTTAAGACTAAGCATAAAATTATCAAGAATAAAAATCCCTTCATGTTTATACAAATATAAACAACTTGATATACATTTAGGAACCTAACCATTGTAAAGATGGAAAATAACGAATAATTATATTATTTGAATTTAGAGATAAATTAAAATACTATTTTATTTCCAGCGATTATTTCAAGAGATATGTAGTTAACATAATCAAACAGTCTTATATAAATAATAAAATATTTATGATGTATAAATCAAAGTAATAGTAGATAGTATTATAATGTATGGTAACAAATAAATACACAATAACAAAAGCTGAATAAAAATTTAGTAAGCCGAAATTATATTGTTTTTAAGAGCTTTTTTTAATTGAGCTAAATTGGTTTGGGATTTGATATTGTCGTCGAAGCCATTCCATATTTTGATAGGTTTGTACAGAAAGCTACATTGTGATTTTGATTTTAAATACAAGCGTGAAATAAATTTTGTTCTATTGCGGGTTTGGTAATTATGGGTATTATCAGCTGTTTGTAACATATTAAATATATAGCTATTATAGGAACACTTTATTGTTTTGCAAAGGAATAAGGATGTTTGAAAGACAAAGAGATCATTTAATTTTCGAATTCTGGATTCCTTAAAATATCGCTAGTGTGCTCATTGTAGTCAAGTTGATTGATGGCTCGAATTGCTTTTTTCTGTAATATGACTAATTCATTGAGATAATTTTGATATTTTCCATACCAACTTTCTATGCCATATGTCAAGTAAGGTTACACCATTGTCATATTTAAAGAGTGGAGAATAGATTTAGGAAGAAACTTATTTAATTTATATAATATTCCAATCGATTTTGATAGTTTTGTTGAGATATGCGTAATATGTTGTTTAAAACTCAGATTTTTGTCAATAAAGATGCCTAGGAATTTGATATGAGTAGTTTCATAGATTATTCCGTCGCCTATTTTAATATGGGGCAATTCAATAGATTTTTTGTAATAGAAAATAATATAATTAGTTTTATCTACATTTATTGATAGTTTATTAACATTAAGCCACCTGAAGACATTTTCGAGTTCTTTATTTATTGTAGATGCAATGTTGCTCGGTTTGTCATATGGCAAGGGAGTTGATAAGGCACTATCATCCGCGAATAACATAAATTTAAACAGAGAAGATGATTTAACAATATCATTAATATAGATTAAAAATAACAGTGGCCCTAGCACTGAGCCCTGTGGGACCCCAGTTGCAATATTAAGGTGAGATGAGTCATGACCATTGACGGAGATAAATTGCTTTCTTCCAGTTAAATATGATTTGAACCAATTTTGACAGTTGCCTCTAATTCCGTACATAGCTAATTTTAACAGTAGAATATTATAGTTGACACAATCGAAAGTTTTTTAAAATCGAGAAAAATTGAGAATACAATGTGGCCCTTTTCAATGTTATCATATAAATATTGAAGGTGGTTAATTATCGCGTGAATCGTTGATTTCTGACGTCTAAAACCATATTGGGGTTTATACAACAGTCAATTTTATTCCAGAAATTTATAAATTTTATTGAATGCTATTTTTTCAAATATTTTACTGAACATTGTATGACATGAAATAGGGCGGTAATTGCTGACGTTTGTGAGGTCTCCGGCCTTTGGTAACGGTGTTACCCGAGCAACTTTTAATACAATTGGGAATATACCCTGCGTAAATGATTTATTAACTATTGATGCTAAAATTGAAGCAACTATATCGGAGATGTATTTTAAAATTTTAGTGGAGATTGAATTAATACCTGATTTTTTATTTTTTAGTGAACTAATGATTTTTTTTATATCGGCTACGCTTACAGGAGAAAAGAACAAGGAATTTGGTACATTAATCTCATTAAAATACGAAAGAAAAGATTTATTGACTATTTTGCAGGAGTTTGAGATTTTTTTACCTACGTTGACAAAAAATTTATTGAATTCATTTGCTTTTTCTTTATTGTCATCAACTGGTTTACAGTCAATGATAATTTGTTTAATTTGGCTTGTTCCTTTAGTAATTTCAGGTTTTATCACAAAATTGATTAATTTCAAAGTTTGTTTTATATTGTTTTTCGTTTGATTAAATTTTTCATGGTAATAATTTTTCTTGGCTATTTTAATTTGGTTAGTAACTTGATTCCGAAAACTTTTATATGTGTATTCTGGAATTTGACTAAGCTTATAGAGAGAAAAGTATTTTTGACGTTTTTTGATGTTATTTATAATTGCGTTTGTTATCCAAAGTTTTGTTTTGTGTTTATATGATATGGTTTTAGATTTTAGAGGACAATTAAGTTTAAAAGCATCGTCTAGCCTTGAAATTAACTTTTCGGTAGCAGAATCGATGTCATTTATATAGGAAATTTCATAGAAATTCTGATTTAGAACATAGTTATAGAAGTTTGATAAGGTATTTTCGTTAATTATGCGGTAGGATATTGTACGATTTTAATGAATATTGTTCGAGTTGAAAAAAGACTTTTGGATCATGAATATAGGGTAAAGGTCCGATATGTCATGAAGGAGAATACCGGAAGAGTAATTTTCAGGGTGAACTCTGAAAATATTGTCAATTAGTGTTGCTGAGTTTTTGGTTATTCTTGTCGGTTTTGTTATAATTGAAATTAAGGAATGATAATAAAAATAATTGAGAAAAGAATGAGTTGATGCGTGGTTTTCAAAGTTTAATAGATCGAAGTAAAAATCTCCTGTAATTATTATGTCGTCATAGTTTGTAACTTTGAAGTAATTGATTAATTCATTAATCTTATCTATAAACATCTTCGGGTCACCAGAAGGATGTCTATATACGGTTCCAATGATTATTGTTTTACCATTTTATTTTACTTCGATAAATAAAGTTTCAATATAGTTATAGGAAATAATAATTTCGTCAACTTTTTTAGTATTGAGTCTGTCAGATATATACACGCTTATACCTCCCTCTATCTTGTTTACCTTGCGTAGTGAATGAAAAGAGCTATATGTAGTTTGGGACAATGATAAGGTGTTTATTATTATTTGTTAGCCAGCTCTCGGTGAATGCCAAAACGGAAAATTTATAATTAAGTGTTGACAAAAATATTGAAAATTTATCAAAGTTTGCGTGCAAAGATTTAAAATGGATAGGTCTGTTTTTTCAAACAAAAATGTAGTTTTAAATTTATCACAATCGTAGAATTGGTTTCTTACGTTCTTTTCTGCAAAATTTGGATATAATTCATCAAAATGGTTTATGTTTGGATTGATATTATTGAAGTGATCGAGTTGTTCAAACATAAAGGAATTTAAAAATTAAAGTTTACAAATTGAAATTACGTATAAAATATCTATAAACAGTTAAAATACTATTTTTATTATAACTTTAATAAGAGAAAAAGTAATAAAGTATGTAAAAGTATGCAAAATTTGGATATAATTCATCAAAATGGTTTATGTTTGGATTGATATTATTGAAGTGATCGAGTTGTTCAAACATAAAGGAATTTAAAAATTAAAGTTTACAAATTGAAATTACGTATAAAATATCTCTAAACAGTTAAAATACTATTTTTATTATAACTTTAATAAAAGATAAAGTAATAAAGTATGTAATACAATTGATATAAAAGTAAGTGAATGCTAGCTCAAAACAAAGTTTGTTTGTTTTTGTTTTTTGATCTAAAACAGTAATATCGCCGAAGGTATTATTACTGATTGTTCCAGAGATTCTCACCATTAAAGTCTGCAAGCGTCGAATTGAGGTGTTCCGACAGAAATTTTTGTAGGGCAGCTCGAGTATTGATAACTAACTATACGTAGGTCACGGCGACCGGAGGGTGATGGCAGGAAAACGTTGATGAATCGATCTCTGGTAGTACAGCCTGCGATCTTTGTGGAGAATTTCTTTTTAGCTCAGCGGAGGACGAAAAAGTTTTTGTTACGATTTGGAGTCAGTTGTTCGTTTACATAGAATGAATGTTTGAATTCTTTGCATGCTGAGAAGATATCACGCTTCAGATAACTTCTGCGCAACTTCAAAATTATGTTTCTTTTGTCGGGACCTTGTACTTTTGGTTTGTGACCTAGACGATAAGCAACAGAGATGTCAGCTTCTTGCATTTGTATGTGGCAGTTATCTTTAATAAGTTTGCTGATGATATTGCTGCAGTTTTCATTATTGGTAGCTTCAGGTATATTGCCGAAGAATACAATCGTATCTCGTCTTTCATAAGCGTCGGAAGAATCAACCTTTTCTTATAATTTTTCGATTTTTGATCTTATTTGTTTGAAAGATTTTTCGACAGAGATGTATTTTTGTTCTTGTTTGGCAAAAGATGATTCAAAAAACTTAAAGAGAACGTTCATAATGTCTTTGGCATCAACTGATAGCGTGGATGAGGAAATATGGGTCTGCAGTTCATTAAAATTAACTGGTTCGTTTAATTCGGTTGTTCCTCTTGTAATTAGAGTATTTTTTTCTTTTTCTGCCTTCCTGAGAGTAGGAGAAGCCATTCTTTCTCAAGGATGAATGGAGAAATGTGACAATAGTGTTTATGTGCTATGGGAGTTTGTTTAATCACTGGGGGAAACAGTAATGTTTAATTGTTTAAATTTTTACTTTGAAGGTTGTTAGGTTTTGATGGATGAGTGATTGTTTTAATTTATCAATTCAAAGATTGAAGAGATTAGTTAAACAAGATGGATGTGGCAGCGCTGCACTTCTATTCACTCAGTTGAGTTTAGGCCTAATGGCTTTTAAAACAGAATCAGTAGGAACATGGGAATTTTCGACGTAATGCGGTAATATCACTTTATATGTCCAAATAAATTAACGTACATACGTAGATTTATGATTTTTAGTAACCAAGGCAGTTTAAAAACACTAGTAGGCCAGATTAAGGAAGATGAATCAATGTGATGAATGAAAAAAAATGAAGCCCACAAAAGAAATGAACTGTAAATAAAATAAACCTCGTACAAAAATACCACTGAGAGTAGTGGTTCTAAAAACAATTTGATGCCATTAAAATATAGATGTTCAAGAAAAGCTTCGGATATTTAGGATGTCGCCAAATCACAGATTGAAATTTAGCTTCTCACATTTTATTCGTTCCGAATAAATTTATTGATGAAAATTTTGAAAATAAAGTAAAATAGTTTATTTATGAAAATGATATTATTAATTGGCATACAATTTATGAAGAATAAATGAGAAAATCATATTAATAATTTCACACATTGAGATCACTCTTTACCTATTACGATGTATGAAAATTTGTTTTTATTTTGTTTTATTCTTTTGAAATTGATATGGATATTAATATGAAGATCATTGGTATCATAAATCTTTAAAAATAATTTAGAATTTATCTATTTAAAACATCATTTTTATCGCCTCCTGAAGAGTAAATAATAGTATTTGGAATTTAGTTTAAATCTCTTATGTTAGCGAAAATTATGATAAAATCAACGCGTTTTTTAATTTTTCATTGACATATTTATTTTGGAAAAATCATTTTCTCTTTCAACTTAAAATCCTACTTCATCTTTCGTACATTTTCCTAATTTTTAATCTGACAGTTTTATATCGTTATTTTTCTTTATTTTCATCCTTTATTATGCTGATGCCAAAGGTTCATTGTTATAGCAAGAACTAGTTATCTTTCCTTATTAGTTAGAGCAATTGACTGCATTATATGATAACATCCAAAACGGTTTCCTTTTATGGTTATCATATTCTTGAAAGGTAAATCCGATGTGTAAATCCAGAAAAATTAAGTTTTTCTTCACTCAGCCAAACGATAAAAATAAAAATGAAAGTGTGAAAGAAAAAACGTTCAGATCTATTCTAAGAGTAACAAGATCAGCATTTGTTAGATCAAATTATCTGTGCTCAACGACAAACTACTTTAAAGCTACTTTGGAGTCTTTATTTGGATGACAATAAAATTGTCATTTTTAGAGAAGCCGTACTATTTTTCTCTTTTTATCTAGCCTTTTTAATCAATTTCAGCAGGTTTTTTTAAACGAAAGAACTGATGGTCTTAGGAAATAATCTTTGGATTGTTTATTATATAAGTTAAACTTGCCCCGAGGGAAGGAAGTAAAAGTGTTAAACTTATAGATACATTTAATTAATATTCATTTCTTTCAACGATTTATTATCTTCAATCAAGGACAAAAGATCAATACCATCCTTTAATTTAAACTCAGTTTCACATATAAACAACAACATATACGAAAATAAAAAGGTGCTAACTATATTCGACGTTTTATGTCCTCTACTAAAAACAATTTTAAGGGTTATTTTATAAAAGTCTTCATCTTATAATCCATTTTGTTATCTTCTGCCTTCCAAGAAGGGAATTGTTCCCCTATCTGCAAAAGGTTAAGAAGACTTCATGTGGGACCAGATTATATCGTGGCTGCTTCCCCACAGTCAAAGTTCCCAGCACAAAATTGGCGTTTTTCTTGGTCACGTCTCATTATTGAGAAGAAAAGTTTTAAATTGGTTAAATGTTTAATTCGTCAGTTTCCTTCCCATTTGAGGAGCTCTTATTCGTTTTTTTCAAATTTTACACATTAAGACCGTCCAAAAAATAGTAAAGATTAAGAGAAAATATTTTTATTCAAGTGATTATTATGGAAGAAATTAGACAGGCAAATGGTAATGAGAATTTCCATTTGAGGCAAAGAAGTTCCCAATTCAGTCCTTTTCTAAGTAAAAATTTCCATAGAAAAAGTTAATTAGTGTTTCTTGATATTTCTATTAAAATGGTAAATATTTTTTCATTTTGAAATTAGTAATCATTTCAACACAAAGAATTCTGTTCTCGATTTATAATTCATAAAATCTCTTTTTGGCTGGAAATTTCGCTGTTTATTAGGAAAAGTAATTTAGTTTTAAAAAATGTAGATAAAATTATTTCAAACGCAAGAATAAATAAGTTTTATTGGACAAAATCAAATAAAAAAATATAAAAGAGAAAAAATTATGTAGTTTTATGAAATTAGTCAGAGAATTTAGTTTATCTAAAGCAAAAGGTTTTATCAGTCACGAGATTTTACTAACTACATTACCGACCAAATTTTTGGATGATTGAATTCAACCACCGTATTGCTTCAATCACATGAGATGCACAACTGACTCTACTATGATAGAAAGAAGAGAGAATCTACGTTCGCAAACCCGCCTACGAGGAATTCAGATTTGCAACCAGCAACAAATTACCTACTACTCTATGTATATGACCTTAAATTCAAATGGCTGGGAGATAATTAGAGGGCTTTTTATAATAAATGTTAATCCTTAGAAAAATATGTCGAAATGTAACTAATTTTTATCACCGAAATCGTGAAAGGAATTTATCTATGTGTTCTGTTGCGGAATTTACAGATCACTTATCGTTTTTTACTACCCTTTCTTTGAGCTATGATGAAAGAAGAAGACAAACATGCGAAACAAGAAAATAAGTCGAATAAATGATCATTTTAGCAAAATCACAAATGATTCTGGCGGATTTGGGATTCTGTAGTTATCGGATCCCCAAAAGATGATGAGTTTCTGTAATAAGAAGTCTGTCCTTCATTACTTTTAGGGAAGCGCCTGGATCTAATAGTTCGAGTACGTCAACTGCAGGCGCTAAATCTTCCGTGTGGAGATAGTTAACAGGACCAACCGTTAAAGTTTCTAAAATAACTTCTGGCATTAATTTCAACGAAGTCTTCACCTCGTTAGTTTCTCGGAACTCTGTATTCAGGAGCGTCATTCAGAAAATGCCTAAACCATTCAAGTGGTGAAACTACGATTTTTCGCAATGGTTTTTTAGGTTTAATTGGAATGATCCTACCCTGGTATATTACTCAGGATAAGCCACCGTCACCACTGGAAATATTTCAATAAAAGCATCTATAAAAAATATTTTTGAAAAGTAGGTTTATAGATCTTATTTAGATATTAATTTTGAGCTACCCCTCGTAAGTTTTGGTTTACCTTTCATTCGATCGCTTATCCAATTAACTATTTGTTATATTTTCAAAATTTTCTCATGACTTTTATTGTATTTTGTATCATCCTTTTCTTTGCCTGGTAGCTCATTCATGAGATCAATCATGATTCTATGAATGAATAAGAGGCACAAAGGGAATCAGAAAATGGTTATTGCTCTCGCCTTAAGATTGGATTCTTATTAAATGACGGTATAAATATGCCGAAATAATGGCAATGTTTTTTATTATTTACCTTTAGGATTCGTTCCATTGGCCAAATTATGAGCTGTTTGCAGCCTGTCAATGGATGTATTACTAAATTAGGAACGGCTCAATTTTAAGCCAACAGCATCGCTCTGGCTATCATGTTTATTATTTGAAATTTTCTCTTATCTTTCTTTTTATTACCCACTTGCGTAGAGATATAAAGTAGACCATCCGTTCCTGCAGGGTATCCGAATAGTTTATTTTTTCTAATTGACGGTTCCTTGGTTTCGGTTTAGTACTAATTGTAATCCCGCGAATTTGTGATTGCTCGTCTTTGATATATACATGAGTTTATTGACTAATTAAAGGAAGAGGATAAATTTTTGAAAAGCACTTTCCAAATCGTTTAATCTAACATATGTGATTCACAGTAATTTCATCAATCACAATATAAAGATGAAATTTTACGAGACTCAAGCTCACTATTTAGCAGAGGGCAAATTTCTCGCATTACTACTTCAGTTCTTCTACTGAAGAGTGTCCTATTTATGCGCTTTAGCTTTAGTAAATTCAAGGAGAGCTGCAAAATCGGGATAGAAGTAGTGAATTGCTTTTATTTCTAATGGGAGTTTGAAGCATTGGCTTTTATTCAGTCACAAAAGCTATTTTTGAGTGAAAAGGGCAAAATTGTTCTTGTGGTCAAGTTTTCTCGTCCAGAGCTGGAAAACTGTCACAGTATGACTTCCACTTCTTCCATCTTAGGGAATCAATGTGGAAAATAGACAAATAGAGAAATGGAAAAGAGAATGATATTGCGTGTGCAATAGAAAAAAAGAGTCATTACCATTTTTGTTCAGTAGTAATAATGAAAGAAGTTTGAGCTTCTTGATGCAGAAAATGGATAGTTTTCGTAGTATACGAATCAAAATGTTGAATTGCTTAGGTTATTTATGATGACATGAGAGATAGGAAAGTAACATACAAGAATATTGTATGGTATTTTGTATGATAGGTGCCCATGTACTAAGTGTGATGGGGCGTAATTGGAATAAAAGCTACAGGGCATAATATCCAATACTAATGAAGGACATAATTCGGACGAGGAAAAGAAGATGATTTTCTGCTCTCGCTTGAATGTAGACGCCTTCGCAGCCAATTTATACAAACGTAGGTTCAATTTTCTCATAGGTTTAGTGTATATAAACATTGATTCGTTTTATAATGATTTGTAAATAGCTCGAGAACGAATGCCAATAAATTTAAATTAAATCGTATACATACGAATATTATTGTGAATTTGGTTACGTGGTTCACCCCAGGTTGTCTAGAGTAACCAGCCTGTGTTCGCCAAAAGAGCCGTCAAGTATCTGAATAAAGAGAAGTTAGGGTTCTTTTCTGTGTAAACTACACGCTTATAAAATCGTTTTAACTTGGAAGTCATTTTCAGCTACTGCAGTTCAAGACACGTCAAGAGGACCTATTTAAAGGTTAAAATCACACATAATATAGCGGATGTAATAAAACCATAGCATTACAGTGGTACTTGTTGTCTCTAACATTTCTCTATTGGCCTCCTTACTCTCCCTTCTAATTTTTTTATTCCAGAAGTAATAGAAATTGCGCCTGACTGTAACAATTCAACCCTAAGGAAGACAGGATCAACCTAAATATATACGTGTCCTTTGCAACTTACAACTGATAAGCGCGATCTGAGTAGGTACATCTCCCAGAAGTCCTCACTAAAATCAATATTATTAAATGGGATATAATTTGTGAGTGAGAACCCCGGCGGTATGGTGAAGCTAGCAATGAAACAAGTTACCAGCACCTCATCTACCACAAATGAAAAAAAATCCAAGCCATTATGGGGTATAGGTTACCAATTTATAACGAGGTAACCAGTTTATAGCGGTGAGCTACCAATTACACCAGTTGATGATGGGTTGGTTACCAGTTTATAACTGTAAGTTGAATGAATTATCTGAATCCAAAGATGATTCTTCACGGGTCATCTTATAGTTGGCTGGGCTTACCGAAGGTTTACTAGTAATCGAAGTAAAGAAGGATTTTGAGAAAAGACGTAGCAAAAATATAAATTTATTCTTATAAGGGCCTATTAAAGAGACAAGCGGTTCATCAAAAGGAACTTTACGGGCTACACGTAGGCCTTCTTATTTAACGCGAACTATTGAATTCTAGAGCAACAAGACTTATGAGAATTAAAGGTAGTTCTGTAACGCCTAGATGAGAACGAATTCATCTTAATGTTTTAATAACAATGCTTTATAATCACAATTCTTCCCATTGCCCTCCTATATATACAGGTTTATAATGTGGGCGTCACCTAAACTCGTCTTAGGGACGAGCCTCCATCATCGATCCTCTAAGATTCCACCCTTAAGGTAGAGCTACCGAACAAGTGCGTGTGTCTTATTTAATTACATATCTCAATAGTTTTATCTCTATTGATTGTCATATATCTCTGTTACAATTTTATTTGGTCAAAGCCTGTATTTGCTTATCTGCTTAGTTGACTTAGGTATCTTGACCTTTTATCCTTATCTCGCTTTCGCCCTTTTTGTATTTCCCGCTCGCTAGTTAGGATTTAATAAGACCACCGCGCGTCCATTTTGTGGAGTTTCTTGCTGGGCCTATTTACTCCCGTAATTTGGCGCCTGTAGCCTACCTATTATATAACACGATCCCTACATCAGTATTGAGTTAGATTACTATAGCATACAGTGTTTAAAGAAATAATAATTGATTTTCACACATATCGGAAAGAGTAGCTTAGGTGAACTTAATAGTCTCTAAGAAGTACAGCCTCAAAATAAGTTCACGCATCGACATCGGATCGTACGCAGGAAGAACTAACTATATTCTATTATGACATCAGACCAATCGTAAAAAAAAACGAAGCTAATTTTAATATCGTCATGAGAGACTGATGCAGAAGTCGGATAGGGACAATGAATGATGCGAGCAAAAGTCTTCCATTGGCCAAAAAAAATAAAGGGAAAAAGTCGAGTTGACCTTATACTGACCCAAGACCTCAAATTTTCCAACACTATGTTAAAAAAGCAACAGCAAAAAGACTCGGATAAGGCGAAACAATGAGATTACAATGGAATTGATTGCATGTTGGATTACAGAAAAATCACCGTCAATAATTTTTAAGTCATCAATAAAATCAATATCATTGACCATAGGATAATCAAATATAGGATAAAAATTAACATTTTGAAAGAGAAAAGAAAGCTATTCCATTAAAAACATAAGCCCTATAAGATCCAAAATTCCATTGCCATCTTCTTAGAGCATACCATGAAAATCGCCTTGAGTACATTGATACCAGCAGCAGACAAGCTATAAACGATAACTTGATGAAATACATGAAAAACACTGCCTGGAAAACACAAAATAAGAACAACACCGAATTCATAGGAGAAACACTAAACATAATGAAGAAGTGCAAATACTTCAAAGCAACACATACCAGTCAACAAATTGAATTCACTAAACTAATCATGCTCATTAAAAGGAAACAGATAGCAGAAAAAGGAAAATATAATACAACCATTGTTGAAAACACCATCAATGAAACAAAGGGGTATAAAATTGCTAAAAAAGGCAACTTAAAAATGAAAATATGACACAGTAGGTAGAAACGAGGAGATGGCAGACCAATCCGCCGTTTTTCGTGTGTCTAAAAAGGCTTAACAATAGTCCTTACTAACTGACTGAAAAACCAGTTAGCTGACCCTCAATTGAGACAACAAGTAAGCTTCGTAAAAGGCATCTTCCCAACGAGTCACCGCACACATACTCTCAACAAGCTAATTGAGAAGACTTCATGGACAATGCAACTTAATATTTAATATTTGTAGACTGCCAGAAAGCATTTGGTTCAATAGAAACTCCAAGGGTCATAAACAACTTAGAGAATAAAGGTAAAAATCCTGGCTACATAAATATCCTAGAAAACATAACAAAATGGCATATCTTACATTAGTTTGCTAAGGATTCAGACTTATTTCAATTAAAGAAAGGTGGTAGACAAGATATAATATCTCTCCGAAATTATTCATGTACTATTTAGAAGGAAATATTCAGGTGGCTAAACCTCCAAAACAAAAGCATTAAGATCGATGAAGTTTGCTTCAATCCAATGAGATTAGAAAAGATTCAAGCAATGCATCAAGAACTTGACCATGAAAGCAAAAATATCGACCTAAAAATAAAAAATGGAAAAACAAAAGGCATGAGAAACCAACCCGAGATCGACATGATATACATAACAATTGACACGGAGCGAATTCTAATGATAGACAAATATATCTATCGAGGTTAACAGATAAAATTACTGATTTTGACCTTCTTTCTCTCTACGAAGTTAAGACCTTCCAGAAGCAACACTCACTAAACAGGGTTTGACTACGATCTCCAGCTTCTACACATAGCTGTCTGAATTGAACCTAAGACCATGCCCAAAGAATCAGAATTGGTAGAGCGTTACTCTCACTCGAAAAACACCCACAGACTATTGCAATTTGAGGGAACTCAGTCTCAAAGTTACCTGTAACATTGCATGGATTATAAGCAAGTTATTTCTTATGCTGGGTGGTTTGAAAACTGGTCCTTGGAGAAGTTATTTTCATCTTAGAAGAACCATATTGTTCCCGGCTCAGAAGGATGCTTCAACTTGTTAAAGAGCTTCTTTGCCTTGGTCAAACAGTTATCCTTAGACTAGGCTGTCATAACTTGTCCCTTGTGGCACTTGTACGAGTGGTAGCGAAGGTCCTCTTCAGGGCTAACTTCATGGTGGTTCCTCTACACTTATCTCCCTTGCTAAAGCCCGGATTCTCTTGATCGTGTCTTTGATCATCTTGTCAAGCAGTTGTTGGATGAATTCCGACATGCGGACGCACTTAGAACGCCTTTTCTCTTCATTTCTGATGCCTACGGCTTCATACTCTCTGTTGCAACTACTCATGTCACGTCATACAGCATTTATGCTGTTAACAGAGCATTTAGTCATGTTTTTGGCATTTTGATACCCGCTGCTGTGAATCATAATGTGGCAGGTAACTTCTTTTCCATTATTCAGATGGTTTACAATGCTCCATCTCAGATAACTTTATGTCACCTATAACCTTACTATACATACAAGCCAATGGTATTTACTTATTACCGACACATCAAATGTATCATGAAAAAATAAGTAATTAAATATCTTCAATTTTAGCGTGAACTCCCTGTATAATCATAATTAATTTGACATCGTTATCTTAAAATATACACCAATTTCTAGACAAATTTCCAAGAAAGTTTTGGCTTTCCCTTTCTCTTTTTTCCCCCTGCATTTAATTTCAGCTCAAACCCAAGTGACTATTTTGAAGACTATTTGAGTGTTAATTTCTGAGGGGTTTTTGGCCCTAAAAATCAGTGTAACGCATATTCTGATCATCTGGAAAAATTATTTTGTTAATATTTGTATAAGATCATTAATTTTAGAATGCAATTTTTGGAATATACTCATTATATATTTGTATTGGAGTATGTTTAAAGGTTAATTTAAATTATTTTTTATTTAATCTTTGTATTTGTGAAATTTATCGTATTTAGATACAAGGTCAGCCACTCACAATGTATTTTTTTATCTAGCTTTTACCCATATTAAGTAGAATGAACTCTCCTCTCTTCCATTCCTCAGGTGATGTTATATGTAATTTCAAAGCCATCCCTGCACCATAACAGATCCAGAACAGTAGGAATTTTTTAAAAAATTATCATCTATGCCTTGCCATTACTTTTACTTCAAACAACACTATTTTGTAAGCTTTTCTATTCTTACACATAAACACCAATCGCCTGTGTAAAGATGAGTAACCACAATGCATCCATGTAAAGAATAGCTACCACCCATATTAGCTTGTAAATAACTGCACCACCTTTATTAAGCTTTTGAATAAAATTTGCAAACACTTACAATCAATCAATCAAGGATGATAGTCAAATTAAAAGGTGATAAAGAATTTTTATTAAAAACAGTTCCAGATTAAATAAAAGCATTCAACTGGTCACAATGAATAACTCTTCCATGTCTGACCACTCTTTTATTGTGGTTAATAGGGTCAATGCACTACGAGATTCTACTATTTCCATATAACCTAAACAAGATTCTACTATCTCCATATAACCTAAACAAGATTCTACTATCTCCATATAACCTAAACAAGACACTTTGCTTATATCTACAAGACCGAAAACCCGTATGGACTCATTTTGTGATCAACCCTTATGGTACTTAAGCTTATGAAAATAACATGATTCGTCAATTTAAACAATCAGTCTTGCACCACCAAGTTTAATGAAATGTGTTTCGAAGTAGTTTGTGCATAATTTTTAGTGAATATGTAGACGAGCGGCCCGGCCGATAAGATGTAATATTTCGTTTGTGTTCCAAAATGTTTCACGTTTTGGAGTACATTTATAGGGGACGGCTCGTGGAAGGTTAAACACGATGCGTGGACCGCACTACGATGATCCTGAGTTTCATTAAATTAGGGGGGTCTGGGGGCACAGCCCCCCAGTATATAATCCTATTTTTTATAATGTTCTGACGTTTACAGAGGTGAATGCTTTAACTGAATCATGTCAGCGCCTTTAATCGTTTTGCGAATTATAATAGGGGTTGGGGGTGGGGCATCACGTCAGAAATGATACGGGTGAACGATAATATTTACACAAAATAATTTTTTCCGGCCGGGCCGCTCGTCTTCATGTTTACCTAATTTTCTAACATCTCAAACTAAAAGTTTGAACAGTTCACACTGAGGAAGCGAGCAACCACTTTGATCTCAATTAAACCGTCTCCTAAACCACGCGGCTAAGCAGAAGACAAAATAATCCGTTTTTTTGCTTCTTGCAGTTTGCTGGATTGATTTTATCATTCTTTCGCGTTCATGAAAGATTTATATATATATATATATAAAATGTAAGGTACTCTCTCATCTTTGTATGTATGTCTTGGAAACAGAAAAATTCCTGACTTCATATGACTGAAAGGATAAATATTAGAAAATTTGAATCTAATTTGAGATATTGATGCGATATGTCTAAAACAGCGATATCATTATCTTTTCTTGTACACGATGCGTCGCATTTGATTGGAATGGCGGAAGACATTTTGATATCTGGACTATGATTTAAGACTTAAATGGGATCTGTGAATGGAAATCTCTTAAAGAAAATCAATCGAACCTTTCTTTTGAATTCTTTGAATAGACGATGTTGTGCGAAAATGTTAGGAATTATATCGTTATTTGATATTTCTACCTCGTAATGTAGCTTTAGTATCTCTTTTTTGAAAGGAAATTTCTCAGAGATTCCTTAAAAGAATTATTTTAAAGGAAGTCGCTCGTGAATGAGATACAAATAATGGATGTTAAAGAAATGAAACTGAGTTTGGCTTGGAAGCGGATAACATACTTGTTTTTGGATGTATTTTTATTTTATGTATTTACAAGAGGAGCAGGGTTGCCACTCTTTCTTACAGGGGGAGCTTGCGATTCGGGGGCAGACCTTTAGTATGTGTCTTGAGGCCTATCTCGCTCTAGAAACGTGGTTTTGATCTAATATAAATTCAAATATTTCAATTACATTTTCCCTAAAAATTCTCTCTTGATCTATTTTTTACATATCCATAATTATTTTGGCAGCGTAAATTGAAAACATTTTTTAGCTGAATTATTTCCATTTACTGTAAAAGCAATCCACACTTTCCTTTTCATCTAAATTTTCCTTTATATACTAGAAATACTTGCTTTTGGTAGTCCATCGAGGTCGATGATGAGGGATGCCCTCATATTGAGGGCATTAAACATGCAGTCGTTTTAAACGGGTAGGAATGTGTGCAGTCTTTGGATCCGTATCTTGACCAAGGAGAAAAGGACCCTGGTGGCAGAAGAGGCTCGATACGACCAGGCTTCATTCTTGGCGGCAAGAAGCTGCCAAGACACCGGTCTGTTAGTGCCCGCCTATCGCTACTCCCGATCCCTGTTTGTGATTGAGATATCCCTCATCTATCGTTTGCCTAAAATTGCAGAACCCACAAGGCAGTGGGGGCGTGGGGAGGGCAGTAGTTGTTAGGAGCCAGGACTTGTCTACACACCAGTGGGCCTGCACGCCCCACCTCTGTGGCTTACTGCTGCACCGAGATCCCCTGCTGATGAGTGAACGTCGGTAGTTGTTTTTCTAGATGAAGCTGCAGTTGTATTTCTTGAATTGGCTCAAGAAACTGAAGAGAGTAAGTCGGATTTAGGTTTTTGTTTGAGGTTTTCTTCGGAGTTTGGGGAACTTTCAACTTTGCCGTTTAGTTGACTCTTTAGTGTTTTCTATTTGCTGTTATGTTGTATCGGATCTTTTGAAGTTTAACGCGGTTTTCCTTTTTTTTGTGCACTACTGTGTATACGTTCTTGGATTTTTGGCGCTGTATAATGGGTCGCCAATATTTGATATAATTTTATAAAGAATTTAATTATTTACAATATATTTTGGCAGCCCCCAGTGAAGGTGCTTTCTATTTTTTGATGTCCTCTAGAATTATAAAATAGTCAAATGAATTTCCTTCTCTAACGATAGATTCGAATCCTCCAGCCGATCTTCATGAGATTCGTCAGGCCGAGCATCAATATTTGAATAGAGAGCTCGCTGAAAATACGTTCGATCGCTACCGCTGCTATATTATTATTAAAAATACAACCCCCCCATAATACCGCCATGCGTTAATATTAAATCATTTTATGAACATGATTTATATCATCTTCATCATCATCAGTAACTCTATAATTCAAGAAGGGTTTTTTTTAGTATTTGAATAATAATTTCATCTTACTTTGGTTATTACTGATGTTTTTTATCAAAGTTCAGAAATGAATATAAGGACTGAAAGTTTGTAAATTTTTTAAAACCCAAAGAATTACAAAAGGTGAAGTTCAGACAATTTATTTTTATATATCTTCTATAACTCTATATTTTAGCAACGTTATATTTGAAAGGGGGGAAATTTAGTTTAGAGTTACTGTTTTAAAATTATTATAATTGGCGAAATTCAGAAAATTTCTAAAAATTTAACCATGGCTGCTTTTTTGTAGATTTTAAATTTTAATCTTAGTAGCGAAGCGCAAGCTCCCCCCGTAGAGGGAAGTGGTCAAGCCATTGCCTGGTTTCATATTCTTAAATTCAGTAAGTAAAAAGTATAAGATGAGAAAAAATGCTACCTTTTATTAGTAATTAGTTTGATAAAAGCTTCAAATATATGAAAAAACAGCCCTAAGTTATATAACTTTCCGCATTAACTTTAATAAAAGCTTTGAATTTTAAACAAGCAGCTCTGCGCTCCAACTTTTCGATATTTAAATAAACTCGTAGAAATAAAGATATCTATATACGATAAACTATCTATTTTCTCATAATAATTTACTCTTTGTGTCTTTTATCGGATCCATCCTTATTTTCTAGGCCTAAAGGTAAAAAAACCATCGGAATTCTTTTGAAATAGGGAAAAAAGAATCCTCAGACCTCATTTATTCCCATCTAAGTTTTATTTAATATTTTTATTTAGCTTTATTTTTTATATGGTAGCTATTTTGTCCTGGTAAAGATTAAAATCAAAAATATATTTAGAAAAGAAGTTCAATAAAAGATTCGACTATACGAAAAAACTATAAACAACCATATATTAATCTTAATAAAATTTTTGAACTTCACCAGTTTTATTTTCTCTGAAATTAACCATTTGCCCGAGGTAAATTTTTACATATAAACTATACTATTATTATTCAACCCATCCCAAAACTCTCGTTCAGAAAATATATTGTTAGGGACAAAAGGACCGGCTTCTCCATTCCACATTTTGCACTATTCATTTTTAGGTGCCAGTAACTCTTTCCTGCTGATAAAGATTAATATTTAAAATTTAATTTAGAAATAACTTTAGAAATAACTTTCGAACATACCAATAAATAAAATAAAAAGGCAACCATGGTTAAATTTTTATAAATTTTCTGAACTTAACCAATTCTATTTCTTTTTGTTTAAAAAACTTCAAAACATTCGATAATCTTATTTATTGATTCTGAACTTCACCATTTATTTTTCAAACAGTAACGGAACTCTTCAAAATAAGTTAAATAAAAACTTAACATAAACTAAGGCCATAAGCAAACAAAAAGAAAAAAATATCTATTATGATTCAAATGCTCTAAAAAAAATCCCGATCGTAAAAAGTAGTGTTATGGCTAATGATAAATAAATTTGCATACGCGAATAAGCGAAAGTAGTAAGTTAAAAGAAAATGTACAAAATATAGGATCGGAAGGGGTATAAAAGAATACGTTGGTTAAATAATTAAATTAATGCCATGAATATTATTGTACTCAAATGAATCGCTCCAGATACTGATGATTAGATCGATTTGCACGGAAAATCAATCGAAGACAATCGACGCCGTTAGTATTATCAGTTTTTTTCGTCCGTTAGTACCTTGTCGTGAGCATCTCAATATTTATAATTTTTAAATGAAGAATTTACGTAAGCATAAATAACATTTAGATTACTCATTTATTTACTAAAGGCATAGAGGTTATAAGTATGATTATATTTCAGTATGGTTACATAACATATCATTACATAAATAAAACAAAGAAGAAAGAATTAAATAAAATATTGAAAACAAATCAAAAATCATTATATCTGATCTTTTTACGAAACTATAATCCAAATCCATATATGTATATATGTATATATATATATATATATATATATATATATATATATATATATATATATATATATATATATATATCTTTATTTATTGGCCCTTTTTTGTTTAGGGGACAAAAATCCCAAATGACTGGTGACGACACCAGAGTTACTGCCTGTGAGACAGCCATGTGATCCACGAGTGTGAAAGAATTGAAAAAAAGCGTCTTTCTTATATAGACAAAACTCCTGATTTTGGTACTTCTGGTGATATATAACGTAACCAAACCTTAATCTTAAAAAATACATAAATATAATGGACAGATTAAACCTGATTAAGTGAAAATGAAAGGTAAAGTAGTATCAAAAATTTATTATTTAAAGAAGAGAAATTTGCTGAACCCTGTCAGGGCGAAGCAGTTGCACAGAATATTATTATGGAGTCACAGTATCCAGTTGACCTATCTAGATAGTGATGTCATCCCAAACAAAAGGGCGCCATATGTATATATATATATATATATATATATATATATATATATATATTTATATATATATATATATATAAATCTTGATTTTTAAAATCATCCTCATTTTGTTTCATCACCTGATATTGTACTTTGTCAATATTGTACTGACAATCAAGTTGCTGTGTTCTTTCAACGCTTGGTTAACGCACTTGTTACATACTGTTTTCATCGACCATGTGACTATGGACAGTAAGCACATCTCCGGATGTGTGTATGTCTGGCAGCGCGTTCTTTGAGTTCGCTCCCTGAGATTCTTCTTCAGATCCTTCTTCTTGATGAAACTTTGGCATGGTCAAGCAAGCGTTGACCATACCAACGCTTGCTCTAGTAGCATTGCAATGGTATAATTTAAGATTTCCTCTTCTAAGCATCTGAATTGATGTCAATTTTGTCATCATATTGCATGCTGCTAGCAAAAACAACATTTTTTTTAGTCTGCGTATGTATGAAATTAGTGTCATTTCTTCTGTAAAACCAAACGTACTTTCATAATGACCTTTGTCTTTTGGCTCTAAGAATTCTTTAAAAATTTCACGCTTGTTTTTTCCAAGTCTGCCCACCACACTCAAATTCTGGTCATCAAGCAGCATTGAAGTAACTGGAAACTAGTACACCAGTTGTCAAATGTGATAATTCTACCTGGGCTTAAGATGGCTTTTGTAACCTTGAGTTCACACCAATGGCCAAATTGTCTGCTTTGAATGGGCCATCAGTCTGTTTTCCTTATTTTACATAAATAATAGTTTTTGTAACAACCATTTCCTATACTTTATTCCATATTTGGATGGTTGCTCGGTATATATCTTTTCAAGAAACAATTATTTACCCCTGTATGCTGTCAGCATCTCATCAATTGTCTAAAGTTTGTTGGGGAATAATTTTTCAGAGTTGTAAACAAACATCTCAAAGAGGTCTCTAATTTGGACAAACTTAACTTTCCTTCATGCAGAGCGTGATCCTTTGCAATCGAATCTTATGAAGCATAAGAGGAAACTGAAGCAATGTAATGACATTGCTAATATTAATACATCTACACCTGAGCCATCGGCATTCCAAAAATCATCAAGTTTCAATCTGTTACTCTGATAAAAGCCATCAAAAAGAAGTAAGCTAAGAAAGGCTTCCATTTCTACACTATCGGTATCCCTGGTCTTGCTCTTTTAAGCATAGTTCTGTCTCTGATCAGTGATCAATTCGTTAGTCTTGCTACCAATAAATAGAATATTTCAGGAGTAATAAACAGGCATCAAAGATAAGTAGGAGGCCGCGCATTTAAAGTGGTACTTATAAGCCTTGTTTCCATCGGAAAACATTAAAAGGCCATTACTAACAAATGCACTAGGTACTCACCATCTTCATTACGCTTTTATTTGTCTTTTTCAAGACAATCTCTCTGATTGTAATGTTTTTATGGGGCTTTTATGCTAGATTATCAGTCTCCGCGACATAGATTCAGAAATATGTTCATCTTCTTCAACGAAATCTATCTCACCGTCACTGTCATCTTTTGTATCGCTTGCAACTTCAGATTCCGACGCCAATTTGCGTCTTTTTTACAAGTCATTCATATTGTCTCAATAGAGGAAAGAAAAAAATAAAATAAACCATAATTAATGAACGCAAATAAATTATATTTTCTTTGAAAAATAACTAATGAAAATAACTATATTCTTAGCGGTATATTTAATTAAGATTTCCATTAGAGCAAATATTTTTTTTAGATTCTGAATAATAAACGTCGACAAATTATAATTCCTTTAAAGAGAAACCAAACAAAATGAATATTTATAAATCTTGCGCACATAGCTTATTAGTACCGTGGGTTAGTTAGTAGCACTACTCAAGAAATTACATATAACTCTCACAACAGTTCTCTCAAGACTGTGTCAATATTCTGACGCGCTCAACTCAGAGATTCATTAAGCTACTGAGCAGAAAACAGATATTAGTTGCTTGGATCTATCATATATTATAGGATAGAGCAAATATTTCCTTATCAACTACTTTTATTAATCTAAAGTATAAAACTTCCTGAAATGAAAACAGATATTAGTTGCTTGGGTCTATCCTATATTATAGGGTGGAGCAAATATTTCCTTATCAACTATTTTTATAAATCTAAAGGATAAAACTTCCTGAAATAGAAGAAAATATCATTAAATCCCTTATTATTAACAATTTTAAAATTCCAAATTAAATAACAAACTTGGGTAGTGTTTTGTGAATCAGGCAGGAACATTTTAATACGGAGTTTTGATTGTTGCAAATGACGTTAATGCAAACATAGTATTATATATAAACTACATCCAATTAACCTGCATTCCTTTATCAAATGAAATTTAAAACTTTCTATATTATAGCACTTTTTATTGTGTAATGATTTTCAGAGAATTTGATGGTGAAATTACTTAACCCAGAAAGTCGTGTAGTTAGGAACAGTGATGGGACTGTATGAGGTGCAACTATTTCCATCTTACATCCTTTCAACAAAGCCATTGGGAGTTGTACATGTGATCTAATGATGTTGTTCTCTTTCAATAATTATCAGCTTTTACACTGCGCCAATCCACTAATACTCCACCTGTGCTAATCGGACAATATATCATATTAATATCATTTGTTACATCTTCACTTCTTTTTTGCAGATTTTTTTGCCAAACTTTCCATTTTCTATTCCTAAAAAATTATTAAAAGGATTATGAATATATTTAATTATGTTTTCGATTCTTTAATCCTCGTTTCGGACGAATTGTTGTTGTCAATAATCCCTAAGGAACGGATGACCAATGCTTCCTCCGACTCCTGGGAAGATTAAGGGAGATTAAGGGAGAAAGCCTGCGATCCTACAGCCTTTGCACTGTAGGCGCAGTCAGCGTTAGCCGCGCTTTCGGTGAGAATGTCCTGAGGCACCAGGATAGAACGGAGGGAGGGATTTGCATGCTGTGGTATGGATTCAATAGCATCCCCACTCCTCTGGGCTCGCGCTCCATGCCATAGTCAGGAAGTGGACGTTTAATTGCTGGTTAATCTCCTACGGGATACATCAAAATAGATTGGCCTCACGCCATGGTTGCATCCAGGTTGGGTAGGCGCATCATATCCACTTGGAAATGAGAGGCCACTCTTTTTGTCTCTTTCACTACGGGGTGGCTACAATCTAAAAAATACAGCCTTGCCTCCGGCCTGCCAAAGCACTACAGCCCTCTGCCCCCGAGACTGGCCGCAGAGGGGTGGTCAACCCATTAAGGGAGGTTCTTTCATTGTCAATCAAAATGAACTGAAACTTCGACATGACGATGTCGCTTGCTACATTCTACATGACTATGTTGCCTCCTACAGTCTACATGTTCCTCCTTGATTAAATTTAATTAATTAATTATTTAAAAAAATATATATTATGGTTGTTACGATCGACCTGCACCCTTGTCAGTCCTTTTCTTGGATCCGAACCGTGGGTTTCTAGAGTGTGTGGCGCCGCCGTTGAGCAACGTGAAGTGTAGTTGCGGCATCTCAGCTATCATATTTTAAAAGAAGTGTATGAGTATGGAAGTGGTAAAAGATATACACATGTAGGTTCGTGTACAGGAAGATGATTTCTTGGAGACAGGAGGCTCACGCAACTCTTCTAGGCGATTCAGCGGTCAGAAACGACGTTAGCCTAGGGAATACGGCGGTGGGATTTCAGGCATCAAGTATCGAGTTCAATTCTGAGTGAGCGCCGACAGAAAAATTTCTACTCCATCACGAACTGACCGCTCATTTGGGAATACGCTGATACTTACCCCACGGAGGTATTCAGCATCATCATTAGCTTATCACAACATTCCCCCTCCCGTCTTCACTTCTTAACTTACCCACTCTTTTAGATACGAACTCCATCAGATGTAGTCATAGCACCTCTTTGGGTCTATTCATCTCCACTTTGCACTCAGACATTACCCACGAGCTTAAGGAGGGTTCACCCTCCCTGGTTTGAGGCAGAAACGCGCATTAGGACCCCTACACCTCAACTTCCCCAACGTGGTTTAGCCCCCAGTGGCTTCGGGCTTACCAGTGACTCCCGTTCTAATCTTTATGTGGATTTCCTTCTGCGTTGGTAAGAGGGGACCAGCCAACAGAGCTATTCGCAGGGATCGATTGATTATATTTTTATTGTCGGTTTCGATCAACGATTAACGATATTGGAAGCCATTGGGCACTAAAGAGTGAGCAGAGTTTACCTATTATAAAGGTCCTAGAGAACTCTCATCTACAGTTTTGCTTAATCTTTCAGTTTGAATTCTAATTTCGAAGAACAAGAATTTTTTTGTATCTAATGAGGAAAAATGATTAGATCACAAAAATACTTAAATGCGTTCAAAGAAAACGTGGTGTTGTTCCAAGTTTTGCAAGAATCTTTATCTGGGATTATATCCTTCTACCAAATTTGTGAAATGGTAGGTTATTAGACATGCATTGATGGGCGTACTAAGCTTTTTTTGTGACCAGTACAGTAGAAGTTGAGCAGAACATCAAAGGCATTTATAGACCAACCTTCATTGCCACAAATTTTGCTAGAGCACGATGGCTTTGGGCTGCGACGCAAGGTCTCCGATTGTATAATCTTGCAAAAGTTCTGCTTTGTTAAATAAACATTGCAAAACATGAAAATAGTACACTTGCTATCAAATCTGTACCATAGTTCCAGACAATATTTCATCTACTCTGTTGAGCCATCTCTTACTTTCTTCTAAAATTGAAGTCAAATATTTTATAAAGAGTACTCAAGGAAACATTCTACGTGATACTGCAAACCTCAACATTAGGCAAGAAAACACATCCGAGATGATGATATAGGACAGGAATATCGTTACAGTATTTTTCCCTGGAATAGTACTCTATAGTAGCATTACATCCATATCAATGTGTTTATTTTTCCTAACTACGATACCGTGCCTCATTGTTCCAGCCTTATGGATACTATAAAAACCCTGCAAAGACTTAAATTTTTCTCAAGAGTCCCAAGATCTAAAAATCATTGCACATCTTTTCTCTATATCGAAACCATACAGAAATGAAGGTAGTCAGCGTTAGGTATTTGTAACGATCCATTGTTTGGTTAAAATTATCTGTTATTGGTAAAAATGAAGGAAGAACTAAATGTATATGAATATTTGATATAATTTTGTAGTCATCATTTCGATCTTTTTATGAGAAGTATTGTTTTAAGAGTAGTATAGAAATATGAAAAAAGACTTGTGAGATGTTATAGATGTTTTACCGTTGTGAAAGTTCCAGCAAATTCATGGAAAGATTTCAGTCCACAACGACATTCTATATAAGCATGCGACAGTACATACAATAAGAGGGATTTCAATGGAAGGATGAAGCTTAAGGGGTGAGTTTATAGAAAATGACTTGTAAAATTCACGGACAGAAACTAACCGCGGAAAGATAAACAAAAATTCTAGATAAACCAACAATTTTCCAACTTATAATTACAGTCCTTTGAAAGAGTTATTAGTGAGTATGCGAAATCAGAATTTTTATTTGATTTAGAACCTTTGACAAACAAAAACAGACAACCTAACAGGAGGGGGAATACCAACCGAGGAGAAACACTGAATGAATGCTCTGGTACGATAACTATTTCAAATTGCCTGCCGCCACTCACCACCAACACAGCCCCCATCCTCAGTGAACAACACGCGAGCAACAGGTATTCGCCATCACGACGTCTGTGTTTACTAGGTAAGATAATTGATTTTTCGGATGTCTGTTGTTATTTTTCCCGGTTCTCATATAGTGTCTCACGTCGGTGAATATGGCGTGATTGTTTTGAATTAAGTTTCATTACTATATTTAGCCATATTGACATGTTATCGAGTGAAATGAAGTGCGGCCTTTCGAAGTGGCCAGCATAGCATTGTTGTGAAAAGTTGAAAATTTGATATACTTTGAAATACTTGGAAAACATAACAAAAAATGACAGATTATGTATATTAGCATGTAAATAAATGATGGTGGTGAACCAGTGCATTTAAATGAAGTGGAACAGTGTTTATTTTGGTGTAAAGTTGAAGGTGATTTTTAATGAATTATGATGCGATATCAGTGTCATCATGCTATAAGCACATGAAATAAATATTATATAAGTGACTTAGTGATTAGAATGACTCTAGGATCAATATTCAATTTGCAAATATTTTTTTTACCCATGGATGCTTTAAAGGGCATGGCGGTCGGTGTACCCCCACATCACTACGATTTTTGAGAAAAAAATATTTAAAATACTAATAAGAGTTTAAATACTGTAAAAAATACTGTAATATATAGCTGATTGCTAATGTAAAATACACAAGACTAATAATTCTTAAACTAAAAAGAGGAATTTTTTTGGGGGGAGGGGGGTTTCAACTTTACCTATTCATTTGTCCAATGTCATTAACTCTTTAAGATCAAGCCTACTGCCTTCTTGGAAGACTGATCATCATGCCTTTCAATTGTGTCAGGAAAAGTGACAAGCAGCTATACCGCATTAACCTGGAGGCTGCATTCAAGCACCGGGCAGCAACCAATTGCAGCATTAAAGTGGCTGCTGAGGAATTCGGGGTCAAGAGAACAACTCTTGTGGTGAGTTTAAAAATTCATTCATCCTATTTAGACTACATCAAAGGTCTGGAAATCACTACCTCAGTCTGTGTTTCCAGACTCGTTTAACATTTCCTCTTTTAAGGGGCAAGTCTGCCAGAAATTCGGAGCCATATTTATTTTTTTTACTTTATTTTATAGCCTAGATTTATATATTATATTTTAATTTTTTTTTCAGCAAGGGCTATCTAACTCCTAATTGATTTCTTTTGTTACAGGATGCCTTTAATCGGTCCGAGAAGTTGTCTGACGGGGTCATTTATGTGCCTGTGCAGCCCCATACTAATAGGGTTTTCACCCCACAACAGGAGCTGCTCATAGTGAAATATACCACCCAAGCTGCCAAGATGTTCTATGGTCTGCCCATAAACGAGGTGCGAAGGATTGTATACCAATATGCCAAAGCTTGTGTGAGCCAGACCATCCCAGATGCCTGGGAGAAAGACAGAATGGCATCGATAGACTGGTACTACTCGTTTAGGGACCGTCATCCAAACCTCGTGTTGAAAGCTCCGGAAGGCATGTCCATTTCCAGGATTGTGGCTTTGAACAAAGTTAATGTGAAAACCATCTTTAAGACTTACACATGAGCTATAGAGAAGTACGAATTCACTCTGGACCGGATATACAATTTGGATGAGAGTTCTTTGTCCACAGTTATGAAGCCTGATAAGGTTGTGTGTGCGATCGGTGAGCCAGGAGTCACGCAGGTAACTCGGGAAAGAGGGGAATCTATGACGTTTGTGGGTATTATAAATGCTGTGTGGAAGTCCAACCCTCCAGTGTTTATAATTCTTAGATGCAGATGGCACCCAGCTTTCATGAGAAATACGGTCTTTGGTTCCAAAGGCATATTGCATCCTAATGGCTGGATAAACGGTGAATGCTTCGTAGATAAACGGTGAATGCTTCTTACAGGCACTTCAGCATCTTCATGAGAAGCCTGGTTCCCCTGTAGAGAACAAGATTCTTCTTATCATGAACAATACTGAATTTCACATGAACATTCATGTTGTGGAGTTTGCGATCAAGCATGGTGTCGTAACTGGTACCTTGCTTCCGCATACGACAGACAAACTTCAGCCATTGGATCTGAGTGTATTTGGTCCCTTCAAGACGTTTCTGCGTGGCCTACTGAATAACTATTCTCCCATGCACCCTAACGAGCACATAACAGTGCACCAGTTGCCAGAGTTGGCCTCTGAGGCTTGGACTAAAGCCAGTAATCCCTCGAACATTCTTGGTGGTTTGAGGTCGACTGGTATATCACCTATCAATCGCAACATCTTCCTAGATGATGCGTTTGTAGAAGCACAGGTAACAGAACGACCGGCACCACCTTTAAATTTTGAAGTAGAAGTTACTCCAACTTCTTCTGATGGAGAGGAAGGACTAGCTGAAGGCCATAACTCAGAAATAGACCTTCCTGATCCGTCTCCCTTGCATCCAGATGATGTTGCCTCTTGATGTGATGGTGGAACACTGGTCCTATGGGGACCCTGGTACCTAAAGTGATTCTGCCACCCTAGGCTCAGTCACTACCTACCCTGCCACTACAGGCCCTAGCACTGCTCATCCTGCCATCCCGGGCCCTAGCACTGCTGATCCTGCCATCCCTAGCCCTAGCACGGTTGACCTTGCCACCCCAGGCCCTAGCACTGCTGACCCTGCTATTCCGGGCCCTAGCACTGCTGACCCTACCACCCCAGGCCCTAGCACTACTGACCCTGCCATCCCGGGCCCTAGCACTGCTGACCCTGCCACCCCAGGCCCGAGCAGTGCTGACCCTACCACACCAGGCCCTAGCAGCTCAAACTTTGCTTCCCCAGAGATTACCCCAAAGAGTGTAGGGCCGTCCCCCAGGGCTGCTCCTCGTACTTATGGAAGGAGACGTAAGAGGGTACAGGCCTGCATGTTGATTGAGAATGAGGAGGCCATCACATTGCGACGATGAAGGCAGAGAATAGGATGAAGATAGAGGAGAAAAAGAAGTCAGCGGCTGAAAAGAGGGCATAAGGAGAGAATAAAAAGTGTTAAAGGCGCAGAAATTCTGTCCTGTAGAGCAAGATAGTGAGGAGGAAGACGTTGATAATGTTCCTATGCAGCTTGATGACTCCTCAGAGTACTCAAATGAGGTGGAGGACGAGGAAAATTAGAAAGAATAGTCATACCCATTTGCTGAGAAGAGACCAGAGGTGAGGGATTTTATATTTTTGCAGCTAAAATTTAGCAATTATCATAATTCATTATCAGGACTAGTCTAATCTGTCATATATATTTATTTTTTGTTTTGTTTCATCTCAGTTTTCAATTCCTTTCCAGGTGGGGGACTTTGTTCTTGTTAAACTAAAGCTGGAAGAGGGAAAAAACGTGGGCACATAGCTGTGCTATGTTTGCCAGGTTGGTCTTGATCATCATGGAGGATGGGAAGTTTAATTTTTTTTTCCTCCGCATGAAGTCAGCTATTTCTAGGGACACCTTTACCTTCCCTACCATCTTGTACGAAGCATCTGTCGATCCAGGACAGTGTAAGGGTGTCCTGGTAACCACCAAGGAAGCCACCAAGAGACCGCTCCACCTGGTTAAGGTGTACCCCCTTCTGATTGCCTTCAACATGCACTTCTGAGCCTCTAGCAGCCTACAGGTTGAGGTATTTATTTGTATATAGTTTTATTTTTTGAATTCACTCTATTTATATGTAATTTGGCTATAAGTTGCTCAAATATACTTTATAAAGTCTTAAGCACCCTCTCTGGTTTAACTAGTTATTAATTGTAGGGGAATCGTCACTTCTCCCCCCACCCCCGTTCACTCTTGGTGGAGTCACAAGGCGGTTACCGCCAAGATATCCGGCCCAGGCATCGGCGAGTCAAAAGAGTAACCGCAGCGTGGCACAATTCGGTGCCATGAAAGACCCTAAAGGTCAAAATCTAAGATCTCCCCCAGGAGAGTGAGATCCAGTTTCACGTCAAATAAGAAATGGGAGACGTGTTTCTCCCAATCTCGAAGGCTAACGAGGAGCCAATGTTTGACTTTGTGGGAAAAACCGTTAGCCAAAAGAACTCTCCTGGGGCCGTCCTCAAGCCCCTCTTCCCTTACCACTCCCCCAGTGGGGTGATAAGGGAAAAATGAGGGACTCTGAGGAAAATCGTGGTAGTATACGTCAGTCTCTAGGTAACGAAGTCTTCGCATCAAACCGAACTACTGAGACTGGAGAGGTAGTGTACTTGGCTTGCCAGACCAAGAAGTATCCTGCAAGAGAGGCAAGGCTACCTACCTTAAGGGGCTAAGAAGCTGCTCATCCTCGAGCTAGTCCCTGGGTATCAAACCAAACGCTAAGTTAACTTTGTTAAGTTCAACTTACTCTGACCAGAGAGACTCCTCATATCCTGGTGCACCTTAAACACCAGGGGTATTCCTTGTCCTTGAGGAATTAAGAAAAGAAGAAGGAAAAGGCTATCCCTCGAGCCCGTTACTCGGTGGCCACACCGAACTCCTAAGTTAACTTGGTAAGGAACCAAGTTCAAATTATTCTCGCCAGAGAAATTTCCCTCCGTTATACTCGCCCTTGAAGAAGACTCGAACTAAGAAGAAGCTCATCCTCGAGCTAGTTCCCGGTTATCAAACCGAACGTTAAGTAACTTATTCTCGTCAGAAAACCCCCCCTCCTCGATCGTCGCCCTTGAAGAAGACCCTCCTCGAGTTCAGTCCTCGTCCATGAGGAAATAAGTAACGAAGGAGAAAAGCCCCCCCTCAAGCTTGTTACTCAGTGGTCACACCGCACTCCAAGTTAACTTGGTTTAAAAACCAAGTTCGACTACCTCTCGCCAGAGAGACCACGACTACCTTGGTGTTGCATAAAGCACCGTATTTGTTTTCGTCCGTAAAGAACCCCCCCCCACACCATGGAATACCGTGTGGACCCCAGGCTGCTACGCTCGCCAAAAGGACCTTGTGATTCTGCCCAGCTACATCTGGCAAGACGGCAGGCGTCGTGAGTCAATAACATTCCTGAGGCCTTTTAAACTCTAGATGAGTCCGTAAACATAATTCTTATATTATTGTTGTGTGTAGAGAAATTAACCAATTTTGGAGGGTGAAACTAATTTAATTAATTCTGATTTATGATAATATTCAGAGTATTGCTGTAGTTAATGTTTAGATGTTGTGTATTTAATGGTTAAAGGTAAAATATAAGTTTATTTTAAGATTATTGTGCGTTTCTCTCTTTATCCTTACGTGTTTCCAACGGCTCTATTCTTTAAGATATTATTCAGATATCAATACATTAGCACTCTTAGCACTCTTAGAACAAAAAGGGGGGGCATTCTACGACACACTATTATTAAAGTGGTGTCAGGTTAGTAGGGTTTTTATTAGAAAGAATTCTACGACATTAATAATTTATAAAATTTCATAAAAATTGAAAAAATTATATTTTTCTGTCAGAGTTAATTTAGTCAAATAAATATTATTTTTATGTGCTTATCTTTCATTTCATAAATTAATAATGATGAGGAGTGGCTAGAGCTATCATATATGTTGATTTAAGGCCAAAAAAATGATGTTTTTTGTTTTATGAGCTTTAAAAATAAGGGTCGATATTCACTCACACCACAGTTGGAGTTTCCATGTGGTAAGGGAACACCGACGGAGGTCCACAAAATTTTCAAGTGCCAAAAATCACACTTATTTTCTGATTTGAGTATTTATGAGTATATCATAGGTGTGCCATGTTGTGAATTTTTTGGGGGGCACAGTTTGCACTCGCTTAGGGTCAAAATGGAATTTTTATGCAGTTTTTTCTACTAAAAGGTCGTTGTTCCTCTACTCTATCCTAGTCAGCACGTAGAAACACAATTTGAAAACCGAAAATACAAGACAATTTATTCAAGCATGCAGTTTTCTTGCACTTATAAGTGTTTATAATATGTCTGGTTATTTAAATAACTAGTTGAATTTACAGATCTTAATTTAAAATGATAATGTGATTTAACTTTAATTTTTTAAATATTTATTAAGTATTTTTTTATTCTAACGTTATCGAATTCTTTTTTTTTTATAACGTTTATGGGCGAAAGAGTCCCACGCTTGAACGACGTGTTTGCTGAAGGCAAAATTTTCGGTCGATATTTATATTGTCGTTAGTTTGTTGTTGCATCCACTTGTTGCTTTCCGCCATTGAAATTAGACAAATTATATACTGTATTTGCCATATTTCTTATTAATTTGCACGTTTGTACTTTATTGTTCCATTTTTCCTAATAGTCTAAAGTAAACAGATTCATTTTTAAGTCTCTCCTTGTAGTGTAGATTCTCTAAACACTTATCAATTTCATATAACGACATTATTGGAATATGATTAAGTCTATATCTCTTGCTATGTCTCTTGCAAAATAGAGCAGAATAATCATAGGTAGATCTAACGGCTTAATGTAGAACTGATTAACGAGACCTCACTAGTTAATTTGTTTCTTAGAGCGATACAATATTTAAGAAGATTTAATTCTTCTGTTTCAACTTATAAATTTAACTGCCCCTTTGCTTCTATTCTCAATACCTTGGATTAGCATTTAAATTGAGGTTTTGTTTTATTAAATATGTGACAAACTGAACTTAAATGAATTAAGTATTATGTAAAAATTGTCACACCATTTAATTAATCGATTTTGTGTTATTCCACTCATTTTAATAATTTAATATGTGACCTGGCTTAATAACCTCAGCGGATGTATTTAATAACAGTCCATTCTCCAAACTATGTATTTACGGTAATTATTTAAATGAATTCTCTGTTTGTGATCTGTTAATCAGTTTTGAATAAAATTAATTCATTTAAAGGTTGATTTAATTTAGCAAGTTTTAGATATATTACATCGTAGTTGATGTCAAACTCGACAGCTATTGCCACATAGCGGTAAAAGTGATGAAACTAGTAAAACGATAGTTTCTTCTTCTGAAACCATGCTGAGTGTTTGCTAAATGTTTACTTATTTTCTAAAAGATACTTCACTCCATAAGTTTTAGATCACTTCATTATTTCTATACGGAAAGACATTTCGACCTTCTAATTCACATGGATAAAGTTTGGTTTCGGAACGTAATTCAATATATACACCAAGATAAAAGCAATTTCATTTTTTAATTTTTAAAGGCCGTTCATATATTCCATTTCAACTGCTATATAAGAAATTAATTTATTTATTTCCTCCATTACCATTATATTATTCATTTTTTTGTTCTCTTAAATTTAGGTTTCTACGGTTTTCATTATTTAAATTCAGACTATCCTTGCAAAAAACTGAATCAAATTAATTAAATAAAATAGACACAAGGTCATTACAAAGTAATCTATTTGCTTCATTTAATACTTGAAAGGACTTTAATTTTCGTTAAATAATATGCGAAGAATTCTTTAGGAGGATTCTGTGACTCTGTCTGCTAATGGAGCCTTAGGGGTGAATTTATGGCTTTCACTAGAACGTCTTTTTTCCATCTTTTCTTTAGATTCATCCACTCAATTACGTCCAGGACGAGACAACCTGTTACAGATCACCAACCGCTTTACCCCACTTGTCTTGAGAGTAAAGAAATAACTTGCAAATATAAGCCTTTTTTTCTGTACGTTCTTATCTTTGACATATCTTTTGGCTAATTAATACAAACAGAGATGGAATTTTTGTTGGAAATCAGGAGTTTTGGTAGCAATGATAAATAAAATAGATTGCTTCGGCAACAAATCAGACATACACGTCACCAATACTCTAGAGGTACAGCAGATGGATCTCTAGATGCCACACATGGTTTTTAATCAAGAAAAATTACCCCTAGACCCTAAATGGGCATTAGTACGTGTCAACAGCATTATAATATCATCGAAGGACAATTTGGGCATCAGAAAATGAGTGATAATGATGAGACAAAGAGATATTAAATAAACAAAACATGGAAATTCTCTTAGGTTTTGAAAATATATTTTCAACAAAATAATAATGTCTTTGAATAAAAAGAGAAATAAATGAGTTGAAGGATTGGGATTGTGTTGAATAAAATACGCTTAAAGAAGGAAGAGACCAAATAGCTTGGACAGAAAGGATCTGATAGCATTAGGTTGCATGAATATCAGCGTAGAAGAAATGCTAAATCAAAGATTTATTAAACATAAAAGACCCTAAGATCGACCTGGCGTTTTTTTTTAAATGAACGGAAATCGTGGAAGGAAGGGGTAACGACCATGAAAAAAGAAGATGGGATATAGATAAAGAGTTCGTTTAACAGCTATTATTTCTGAAAGGTTGTATTTTAAAATAGTATTTATAGGTTATTTTTTTAAATATTAACTATAAACCTGGGTAACATTAGTTTTGTTTCTTTAAATGTTTTTAGTGTTTCTAAGGTGGTTTTATCTCCCGATTCCAAATATATCATTGAAAACTACATAGTATTGATATTTTTGGAAATAATTGGAATTTTGTCTATAAAACTAACCATAAATAGCTGCAACAGTTCACTCTATTTAGGATATTCACATTGTCCATGGATAATAGCTGATAATTGTCCTTGTATTCCTTTTGAAACCTACTGAAAGGTGCACTGAAGAACGTGCTTTCTTACTGTAAACTACTTGATCTTCACGCACCAGTGACCATATATAGTCCTCCACCATAGCAGTTTTCATTTTCCTTGGTATCTTTTCTCCATCACAGCAATGTCCTGATGGAACAGCTTACCATGATCATCACTCACCTCTCCCAATGTTTCAAGAAAAAAACTCAAATCTGAATGCAAAAAGTGCATCTTTAGTGATATTCTACATCCTAAATTCTTTTAACTTTCTAAAGGTTTTGCTACCTAGGCAAAGGAAACATGAATATTTAGTGTACCCATCCTGCAATCCGAGTAAGAAGGCAAGCATTTCAAAATCACCACAACCATCCCATTTAAACTTATTATAGTATAAATTCACGAGAAGCTTTTTTACATTGTCCTATTCTTCTTTATCTGTACCGAATATGCTATAGGCAGGGATGAGTACTGATTCCCATTATGTAGTAGAACAGCTTTGAGACTTTTTGTAGAACTATCTATGAAAAGTCGCCATTATTCAGGGTTGTGATTAATTCCAATAGCTGTAATCCATCCATTAATATATTTGCAGAGGCAAAGATGCTTACTTATATAAAAGTATACTTCGAATTTCTCATGGCGCTTCCTGTATAATATTGATCTTCAGTCCTCCCCCAACAAATTCCATTTATTAATTCTAGGTGCCAAAAGCTTAGCTCCTGACTTAGTTAGATCCAACTCCTTGATGAGATCATCTAGTTTACGTTGATTTGGAAAGTGTGATCGGGTACTCATTCTTAGCTTAAATGTTTTATCCATTTCTTTATTGTTACAACCTTCCGACTCTCTTGATGAGACTTCCATCATACCCTCTACCTGAAAAAATATATATAAAAAGAGATAAATTTGAAAGCTCGAGCATAAATATGGATTGCATGAGTAATCACATTACAAGAAACCTTAGCTGGATGTTTTGAATATTTCAGTATTGATTCTGTTACAAAGAATATAACTTACAACTGATAGGATTTACTTACATTTTCTGGCGGCCTTGGAACCAATAAGGTATCATCATGTGCCACAGGTGCAATAGCGGATGAAAGATGGGATATGGAAGGGATTTTGTTCCCTTAACTTTTCTGTACTTTGATATGTAAATCATGCAAAAATAACAATCATCCTGATGATTTTTTGGCTCTCGCCAAACTCTCGACAAGGCAAATGGCGTTGCTTTTCTTGCACCTTTCATCTATATATCTAAATTTGATCGACAACTTCCACATATCACATGAAGGGGCCTATGGTTTCTCTTGGTCGCCAATACTCATTCCAAATTATAGTCTTTAAGCAATACAGTACTTTAAACCTTTTACAGTGGAATGAGATACATGCTTAGGTCAAGTATAGAAACCACATACAAAACAGAACGAATCTGGTGAATTTTTGCCTCTATCAAATAAACCTAAAAAAGAAAATAAATAAATTAGCGACAAATGTAAGTGTGTTTTACCCGTACACCATACATTTCTTTATATTAACATAATTTGTTATATCTTTCAAACGGTCAACTGTAGAGACAGTCTAAGGACATATTTGGAATCAGCGTCAAATTTAGCATTACAAACACTCAAAGGAATAAGAGAAACAAAAATTTGTGAAAATATGTTACCCAGTGTTATTTTATGTATAAGAAAATAAATTTTGTGCCATCTCCTTATTAAACCTTATTTACTAGGTTAAAAAGGTTATTATTTACTTATCTGGCTAAATATTGGGTCAAAATTTATATCACAAAACCTATTTATTTTAGTGAGTTAAATATGTTGGAAGCGCAGATGCAATTTTCAGGGAACATTAAATTGACATTCTTCAGTCTTTATTTGTACAAAATATTTTTATTTTCAGTAATTATTTTCCTCGCTCGACGTTGGAAGCATTCGAATATTAAAATGGCATTTTGCATTTAGGAAGAACAGAATAGCACCGCATACTGCATACGAGGCCTTTCAAGTGCCTTATATAAAATATGATTAATATCTCTTTCAATCACCTGTAGTCAAATATGTTATAAACAACTCTCTGTAGCGTCCAAAAAAGCGAATAGAGTTTTAGAATACATAGCTTGAGATGGTAGAAAATATAAACCATTCGGAATTAAGAGAAATAAATCCTTTTCTCATGGTGATTGTGAATAAAATGTGCATTAATTTACTCTTGCCCACGTTAATTCAATCTGCCATCTTTCTAATCATTTGATTGCTTTCTCCATATCTGCTTGTAAGTTATCCCAGTCTCTCATAAAATTTGCCTTATTATCTAGTTTCCTGTTATTAACTGATTTTAAAGTTTTAGCCAATAAATTCGTCCCAAGATCTATTTTAGTATGATACCCATTATCCGTAAAATTTTAGGTTTATTAGAGTATTTTCGGTGCAAAGGGAACAAAACCTTTTTTACATTTGATATAAACTGCATCTACAGCTTTATATTCGTCAAACGTTGCGATAATTTTGTGTATAAAATCGAAGAATTAGTTAGACGTGAGCTTCCGAGTTCAAAGAAGTGGTTTGAATTATTTATAATGTTATTGCAGTGAATAATTTCTTGAAGATTAACTAAGGATCTATGTGAGGAAGATGAGCCAAAAATTTCAAGGAAGCATCTTTATAACCTTTTACAAAGTCAGGTTTAATTTTACCACTTTGAATTCCTTGGGGAATATTGACTCGCTAATAGACTTTTAAAACTTGTTTAAAGAGGATTTGATAATTCTTTTCGATAATTCATTTATGTGGCTAAGTTAGATTTTATTAGAAAGTTGGGCTTTGGATATTTTTAATTTCTTTATATAGAAACTAATTTGGTTTAGAGTTAAGCCGTTATTTGTAAGAGTAGTGTCTTCGACATACTTTTTAATTATTTTATTTTACCTTCGTTATTGGAATATTTGGCGGTAGAATTATTAGAAAATTTCACATTTAATGTGCGCAAGGGATTGAGAGAGTGAGACTGAGAGTGTATGTGTTTGTGGATTATACTAGGCGACAGTAAAGAGAATCAGCTATCGTGCAGTTTGTGGAATCAATCTGAGTAAAACTGGTTGCTAAATGTTATGCTATTTTAGTAGGATAGCAGATGCAAAGATCAAACTAGTTGAGACTGCTATAGAAAGTTTGTCGGACAAAAGAAGAAATAACGACCAAAGAATTCATGAGGCGCTAGGGAAGATAAGGAATAAAGATGGCCGAAGATAATTTTCTTGGAGAATTAACTTCGAGAAAGGTCTTCGATGAGGGAGGGAATTTGAAAAAGAACATCGTCAGACGCCGGAAACGAAGAAGACAGAAATTACTATTGACAGATGTAAAACTTTCAATGTATGGTGAACAATTTTACAAAAAACTGCTGAGGCAATGAATGAGCGTGCACAGAGATAATGCTTCGAAGAAGGCTATGCAAAGAAGTTAGTCAGTCACATCTAATATACTGAACTCGTGCCATATTTAAGGGTCTTGCCTCATTTTCTTCCTTGTTATCTGCTAAAACTCTTTCTCTCTCTGTTTTTTTCTAATCCGATTATCAATAGCAATAAATGATATTATTTTAGAGGATTTAAGGGCGTTGTCCCCAAAGCCCGCGGATAATTGTCTCTTCTCTTTTTTGTAGTGGGTTTTGGTTTTAAATGAGCTTAGAGTTCATAAAAGAAGTAAATTCTTTTATATCTTCCTCATGTTTAATCAACACTTTTTCTTTCTGATGTTTTGATAACTAAGGATTTTCGTTAATAAGAATGTTTTCTGACTAAACTTCTTTTTTTATGCGGAAATGGTTGGTTTATCTAAATCTGGTGTGGCCTGATGAAGGCGGCTTTTAAATTTTCTAAGCACCAACTTTGGACCATCCGTTTCTTCAAAACTTCTATAATAATTTCTGGATCTGCAAACAGATATATCTTCTCTATCTTTGAAAATCAGAGAATCTTCATCTATCTCCAAATTTTATCTTTCTGTTCACTTTTAATAAAATTCATTGTTGACTGCCACATTGGATGTATAAGTTGAGAATAGTTATCATAAATTCGATTCAAGCTGTTTAGGAATGAAACTTCCTGATTATGGTTTCACCTTGTGGTAAGAACCAGGAATTCAAACAGTTCAACCTTTCATGTAAAGCTATGTAATAAAATTGTTTGCAGGAAGGGTGTACATTGTGTACAAGTACTTTGCCATAAACATTAATTTAAAAGCGTTAAGAAACGTATTATTTATGCATATCTTCACCTCTTTTTTTAGCTATCATCGAATCGATTTTATCTTTTTTTCGAGGTCAAATTTTTAAATATGAAATTAATTTTTTCGCACAGGAAAAAGAAGCCAAATGAGTAAACAAAGTTTCGTTCTAGTTTCTATGCAAAACAATAAGAATTTCATTAATTTATATGCATTTATTTACATAGGATTGGGGATGTGCAAGGAAGAGGGAATGAAATCGTAGTTTCAGAATTGATATTCTCCTGCAAGGCCAAGGACTAGATTTGAAGACCAATGGTTTTAATCTATATAATTGCACACATAACTTGTAAATTACACTTACTTTACATTCATACATATAAAAATTGTGTTTATGCAGAAATATTTATATACTTACATATCCCCATTAATAAAAGCCTATATCTATATATTGTGTAAGTTTACAAAATGGACCCTGGAAAGAATAAGAAATGAATATTTACCTGATAGGAAAGAAAAAAATAATTTGTCTATTTAGTCTAATGGATGCAGCCACTTGCATGTCGGTAGGTCTTCGGTCGGTCAGTCAGTTGGTCCTGGTTTTGCTTTTTTTTTGGTTTTTAACATTGTAACTATTCGATCGATTCTAACGAAATTTACAAAACGTATGTTGTTTACATTCTCTTTTGAATTATATAATTGCCAAGGTGCTCCCAAGGTTATCCCTAGAGATAAATTGTTTTGGTAATAGCATTGTAACTATTTGACTGATTCTAACGAAATGAAAAATCTTGTGTTGTTTTACATTCTCTTTCGAATGCTATAATCCCCAAGGTTTTCTCAAGTTAGTTCGGGAATTATTTGGCAATAAGATCATAACTATTCGGCTAATTCTAAAGAAATTTGAAAGCCTTATGTTTTTCTACATTCTCTTTCTAATGATATTATTGGCGAGGGCCTCACAAGGTTAGTCCGGGAATTATTGAAAGTTTTAAAGGTCGTAAAGTCATAAATCAGAATAAGTGAGAGCACGCAACTTTGGTCAGTAGACCTTGTTGTCGATGATGAGCTTCTCCCACATGCCTGACACCGAATGAATGGGGCAAGAGATTGTTATCGTAACTCTGTATATATATATATATATGCGTTATTGTGGTTGATGGTTGCATAATATATATATATATATATATATATATATATATATATATATATATATATATATATATATTTAACATCTATTGTTTTAGCATCTTGCCGCATAGCCTGTCCAGCTCTACTTCAGGTTTCTTATTGCTTCCTCTATATCTTGAAGATTAGCTGTATACTTTTCCTCACAGGAAATTGGCGGGAATTTTGCTCTTAAAATTGATGCTTTCTTCTTCTTGGTCTTTTCTTGACATTTCAATCTGTTGACTGAAATTAATATATTATATTTATTTCACTTTGCTTGGTAGCAATTGTCATTCTTATCATCTCGACATATAGCTGGATTCTCATGACTTTTTTTCCAGAATTTTCATTTGGGTCAAATCTTTGCTCTCAAATTTAAGTTCTTAAACCATTGGTTCAATCTCTTCTAGCTTTTCAGTTATAAAAACAATATCATGTGCAAATATCAGGTGATTGAGATAAGCTCCGTCCATCTTAATGCCTTATTTTGTTAGTTTAGCCTACTGAAGCTTATCTACACAAGACATGAACAATTTCGAAGAGAAATAATAATTCTTCTCTTACACCTTTCTGTAATTGAAAGATGTATGAATCTTTATGCAATCTCATGTAAGATCTGAAATTTTAGTATATGTTCTATAATATTTTTATAGGCCGGATTTCTTTCTTGATTATTCAAGGCTGTATGATGTTTGGTGTTTCTATTGAATCAAATTGTTTTATGCTACTCTACATGTACAAATATAGTAGGTTACTGTAGGCTAAAGAATTATTAATGAACTGTTGGGAATATGTAGGTAGTCAATGGTTGAGAAACCTTTTCTGAAGTCAGGTTATTCCCTGGGTTGTTGGTTAACTTGCTGGTTTTTATTGTTAGACAAAGCTGATTGGTCACCAGTTTATAAGATCCGAGTATTTGCCTTTGATTTTAGAAAGATTATTATGGAATTGTGCCAGTCCTTCGCAATCAGTGCTTGTTTAAAACATTCAGTGAAGAGACAAGTTAGTAGCTCACAGTAAAATATGCAGACTCTTTCAGCATTTCAAAGTGATATCATCAGTACCTGCTGCTTGATGACTTGTCACTTGTTTGATTGTAATTTCAAGTTGTAATTTGAGTACGGGTGGGACATTTTTTTGAGTTTTTGCTTTGGTCCTGGCTCTATGGGGCGTTGCTATTTGACTACAAGTTTTCGTATTATTCGTTCGTTTTTTTAACTACTTTTTATTGAAACTTGAACATTATACCCACTTCTATTTTATAGTAAGCGCATGAAATTTTCCTTTTAAAAGTCGCTTTTTAGCTTTTTTTATACAGCATTCCTTCTTTTATGGTGTCATCAATAATAGTTATATTATATTTTCGGATGTCACATCTGTTTCTTTTTAAGGAGCTTTTTAATTCTACTAATTTAATTTGTTGGTTCTTTTAAGAGTTTTGTACTTCTTCCTTAGGTTTAAGCTTTCTTCTGATAGCCTATTTTTGGGTTATTTTCTGTTTCTTGGGATTTTTTAGGGGCAGTCTGTCATGTGTTTCTTTGAGGTATTGTTCATCAATTGTATATTGCTGATGTTGTTTGGGTCAGGAGCATTTTCCTTAATTGATCTATGAATTTTCTGGATCTTAATGAGATAACTTTTTGAATGAAAGAACTTTCTTCTCTCTTTCTACATGTTATTTTTTTAACCTTCATGTGATCAATCTGTAGGCTATGATTTGGATTTATTAATGACTTGAAATTATAAACAATGATATTTTTTTCCAAACAAAATGTAAACAATTTTATCGTATATCTCATAGTTTAGTCGTTTCCAAGTACCTTTTGGTTAATGCTTCTTTTTGCAAATGTTTTGACAATTTTGAGAGTAAAGAACAGTGTAAAGTAAACCAGAGCCTTCCACTTTTATTTCCTTTCCCTTGTAAAAAAAGTCCCATGTACGATTCATAACTTTGCACAAGTTTTTCATTAAAGTGTCCAATAACGTAATGATATGGGCTGTAATTTGTTTACTTTTGTCCTGATTTCATCATGAAATCTATCTAATTTTGCTTTCGTACTAGCTGATAATGGTGCGAACAATTGTACAATTTTGAGTCTGGGCTTCTTAGAGACTCTTAAGTTTACGTAAGCTACTCTTTTCGATATACCGTGAAAATATTCTATATTTCTTTGAGCTCTGTGTGAATCTGGAATCCACCTCCATGCACCCGTTGTTTTTTTCTTTGTAATAGATTAGCTAATGGATATGTGTTTCAGTTATGCTTCCTTATATCGTTGTTTCATATAGACCAATTACACTGTGTAAAAACGAAGTTTAAAATCATATTTATTCACTTATTCATAGAACATAATATAATATCAGATAATGCTTCTTAAAAAAACCTATATGTTACAAGAAGATACAACTGATACGCAATTGGATTGCTTTTTGCTTCGATGACACAATGAAGATTAGGTATGACATAGGGTTTCAGCTGCTATTTTCTCACAGCATTTTCCGTTTAAATTTCGAAACTTCTATACTAGCAATGGCCACAAGCGAAAATGTATGTGATTTACGTCTGGTAAACTAAAACGAAAAAGCTGTTGTGAGCGAAACTCCTTAAATTTGCATGAAACCAGACTTGAATTTTAGCTGTGCATGAGGTTGGTTCATCTTGTTGAAGAGTTAAAATATCCGCTGCTCAACATGAATCCCATTTTTCTTCCGTGCCAGACACAATCATTATGTGTGTTGCGGGTGTCTTGGACACAGAACTGGATGTTGCGAGTGATTGATGAGCAGATTTGACGTTTTATCTCTCTCCTTGGTGAGATTGGAAAGCATCTGTCTCTTCTCAATTGTGTTTGCATGAAATTTCAGATCATCTCCTTTTTCTTTAATGGCTACCTGAATTATTTTGACCTACAAAGCAAGTTATCTGGCATGATCTGTTGGATTTGGCGCCAAATCATGTCCATTGTGCTATTGATGAAGGTTAGGATTATCACTTATAGGTCGAGGGTGGTCCTAACTATTGGAAGACAAACAGTGGAATTCAAACTATCGCCCGCTATTTCCTACTTCTATACAGTTACAGGATTGCTTCATATTTTAAAGTCATATTTATAAAGGGGCGTTTTTTATAAACTTACACTTTGATTCACAAAATTCAATAAATCCTGACAAAACCTGAAAGTAATTAATTAATTGGATATCTACATATATAATAAAATCAAAAGCAGTATACACTTCATGTTTCCATCCTGTCAATACCATTTACTATTATTGATTTCCGTTCAGAGTTTGTGATATGGACCTACATTGCAATGTACACTATCCTATTTAAGTTTTTGATGTCATCAATGGGTATAAAATTGTAAGCAGCCGCAGTGGTATTTTGACTCAGAGCACACCAATATATATATATATATATATATATATATATATATATATATATATATATATATATATATATTATATATATATATATATATATATATATATATATATATATATATACATATATATATATATATATATATATATATATATATATATATATATATATATATATATATATATATATATATATATATATATATAGTTCTGTAATGATGTGTCTGTAGGTTGAGTCGTTAGAAATGGACAGGAAATATGACAGATAATTATTTGCATGGGCATTTTGACGACGATATGATTTTCACATAGGCGTTGAACGCAGTACAAGTTAGTTGTAATATGACAAAGGAGGGGTTTTATATATCACACCCAGCTGTGAGAAAATGATTTATAGTAGATGAGATAACATTGCAAAATATTCGTTACAATCTTCTGATATTGCAATCAAAAATTTAACATTTTTCTAGGATATTAAAGATATCTTTATATAAATTCAATTGATTTTGTGCCTTCTCAATGTACCAAGGCAAATATTTAGTTGTAAAGGTAATTACATGTATCTTATAAATGATACAAAATGTTAAAATTTGTTGATATAATGAGCAAGGTTGATATGAATAATGAGAAGTTAAATATTTTTAATATTGCAATTGAAGGTGAGCTTTATTTTACATAATATACATCTCAAATTGAAGAGATTTACAAAAGTTTGACAAATATGCCATCTTGTATGATAATCCATTGTAATAAACAAAGATAAAGCGGTTATTGACGAGTACAAAGCAAGTTTATTCATAAATTCATTTCACATAATATATTTTTCTGCGTAATATCAGGGTTGATTAAATATGACATCTTTTCGGTATTGAGTTATGAAAAGAAATATTATTTAATATAATATGACGTAAAAAGGGTGTTAGCAGGTAGTTATTATCCAATACATAATGGGGACATTTTTCAACCATGCTAAAAATGATTACTTGATGTATTTGTTCCAATATTGCATTGTATGTTAGATTGAAAACACTTATAAATATGTATTCAGTGTCTGTGAGCTTTAAAGTTAGGTGAAGATTCCAGATATAAATTACAGGAAATTATTTGCGTTACTGTAGATTGATGCTCCGTTTCGGGTAAAGTAGTTGGTAAAGAAAGATTTTGCTATGTATTCCAGCGTGAGATCCTTTAAAGAGAAGGATTATAGGAACATTGGGTAGGAGCAGATTCCCATGAAGAGACATCTGTAGCTATCGCAAGTGGTGACGAAGGGTCTTAATACATCGATGAGCAGGGGTCGAAAGTGAATAGCTTGTGCAGAGAGTTGTAATATGCTGTTTTTGCATGGCTTCCCATTTAAACATCCTGCAAATAATGAATCTATTTACTAAATATCGAAAAATCTTTTACAATAACCTATCCAAGATTGATTTAGAGTAGTCCGAACCCTTAAGTTTGCAGGATTATGGTAGTGATCAAATGCAAGCCGTAGAAAGTAGGAGTGAGTAAAAATCAAATGTGACTTTCAGATATCACAGTTGCTCACAGTGTTGGATGACGGCAGAATGATTTTGTCAAACTTCACAGTTTGAAAGATTTGGAAAGAGTGACATCCTCACCAACTCTTCTGGCTCGGATAAAGTTATTGTGGTATTGACTGAATTGCGAGTAGCGATTAATGGGTTGATTTGACACGAGGAGGATGCCAACAGGTTTTCGAGAGAGAGAGTAGTACGTCCGCCATCGTAGCCTCAGCTATGTACGGATCATCACTTTTATTATTTAACAGAAATATGCATAATATTATTTGTTAAATGTGTTATGAGTTAGATGGTGAAGGATTCATTCGTTGACCTCCTAGGTTCGTGAAAGCGAAAACACTAGGGATCACTTTGCAATCTATGAGAATGCGAAGATGCGTTCACTTGATAAATTCTTTAAAGTTCTTTTGACAACAAATAAGTTCAACAACTCCGTCGTTAAGGTGGGATGATTCAGGATAGGGCTTTTAAAAGCTTGACGAAAATGCCCTAATTTCTCGTATTGCTTATATTATTGGTGTCGAAACAGTGCATTTCCCCTATATTCAACGCATGTGCGGACAAGCGGAAGGATTGTGGGCCCCTTCTTTTCTATGCTATTGGATAATCGTGGCGGTATTTGGTGAGAGAAATTGGGATAATAGGCCGAGACTTAAACTTGTGTCCTCCCATCTAATTGATTGTACAACAAAGGTCAATTTTTCAAGATTAATCTGCAATCTGTACAGCTTAAATCTTTCATTAACTGTTTTAGGTTTAACATGTGAAAAACTTCGTCTTTGTTTTCAATGAGCAACCGTCTTCGTAGTCAAAGAATAATTCTAGATAACTCAACACATGTCTAATGTAAGTTTGAAAGAATTGAGAGCTATTACCTAGGCCTTCTAGCATCAAAATAAATTTAAATAATTGAGTGAGTAAAACCATGGCGTTCGTCTCTATTTATATTTTTCCAGGGGAATCTGGAAAAATGCATCGTTTTTAATAACTCGAAACGTTTGAGATTTGTTTTGAAATAAATGAGAAAAAAGAGAGGATATTTATTAGTGACTGTAATATAATTTATTGAGTGGTAATCAAAATTAATCATGCTTAATTTAATGAGATGGCTATTGCCTCTCTTGCATACACACTTTTAACTCACACATACAATCAACTTATTAAATCTATTTGTAAATCCTACACTATAAAGATCAATACTAGTCAAAAAAATAATCTAAATAAAATCTAATTTTCTTTAGCATCTTACTTCCCTCGTGATATCCCAAGCTATTCTATCCATGTAACCTAACCATATTTGTTCGCAAAAGCTTCCAGCTTTTGTCTAAATACGATGTACACTTGATCATTTAATTTAGAATAAATACATGTTCTACTCTTAACTCATTAGTCCATTCATGTTCTCACCTCTATCTTATGTGCTATGTTAAAAATTTTCTTCTCTTCTGGTACGGGCAATTGATGCTAGTAAGTCTCTCATTTATTCATTATTGATATCTCGGGAGCCTTTGTTACTGTAAATCTCGATTACTCCGTTATATTCTTTGGATTTATTAATCCATGAATGTTTCATGAACCACCTTTTAAGGTTTTGGTTGTACCGAGCATCTCGTAATCAGTTCTTACATGTGAGAAGAAATATCAAGGTTAGCGGAGGTGAGTTGGGTATTCTTAAGGGGCTGTTCTCGGTTACCACTCATTTGTACCTTTTTACGTAAAATTTGAATTTTTATCAGGCGGTTCGTTGTTCTATTGTTTCCTTGATATGGTGATAACGCACAAGCAACATCTTTATTCCCATCCTTGATTATTAAGAAATTCTTTAAATGCTTTTATTATTAATGAATTACTCTTGGGTGACTGTCTGAAATACATTTATAACAAAACTGAAGCATTTCTGATTGCTCGTTCTTTAGATGTGGCTGGTTGCTAAACTACTGTTCTTTATTTTTAAACTGAGTATCAACCCAGTGCCCTTTTCTGAAATATCTGCCCACCAGCAATGATAGATAACTCTATCTAAAGTTCATGTCGCTAACGTGATTCAATTCTTCTCTCTGCTTCGTTCATATTTTACCCCCTAGTTCTCCGATTATGACCAATAATATGCGTGGATTTGTATGACGCTATTTAAAGCCATGACCCTCCAAAAAGCACCCTTCTCCCAACAAGGAAAGCGCTTGAGCTAAGAGGCTCGTCTTTATGCCACGCTTAGACGCAGCCAGCGAAGGAGGGGATTTGGCGTATAACAGCAGTCATATTATTCCACATTCTTGGAGCAAATATAGGGAAAACACGATCATCCTTAAGCATTGACGACTATGAAGGATAAAAACCAAAGAGTCAAACAAATAACCTATAAGTTTAATGTCCAGGGTTGGATCTTAAGGCGCAAAACAGTTATGAGAATCTTATATGTAGGTAGATCTTAAAAGCTATTCTTGATGGAATGGACAGCAAGTGAAGTCCACGAAGGAGGTAGGGTGGGAGGGGGGCATGAATCAATGATATGCCCAAGGTGGAGAAGAAAACGAGTCGAAATATTTTAAACAAATTTGGGGGAATCGCTATGTACCACAGAATATTGCTCGACCCCCTCCATGATTTGGTTACCACCCACCTTGTCTCTTAAAATTCCTTTCTCGCTCTCCTCCATTATTCTCCTCTTCTACATATTCAACTCATCACATAATGTCTTGTTTATTTTACCACTGTGTTTTTAACCCATCCAACTCTACTTGCCACGACCGCCTCTTTCCGGCCTTTGTCAATTATTTTCACCCATGATTATCCTACGTTCTGTTAGTCATAGTTGTTGCTTAGCGCTAATAGTCGTCTATGGTGCATAGCTGATGGCCTCCCACCCCTTATTTTTTCCTCCGAGGGTGTGGGATGCTCTCCCTGCCGATGTACATACGCTCCCTACACATCCTCTAAAGCATTCAAGGGCTGTTCCTATATAGAGGGTAAGCGAAATCATTTGGCTTCAGAAAGTGCCATGCAAAAATGCGTATTGGTAGTAGTAATTCTAATTATCAGGAATATTTCTACAAATTATTCCTGTCTTTATTTCGCCACACTTGTCGAAATTCACCTCATATTATAATGGTAAGAAGAGATCATTTTAAACAGATTTTCACAATCTAGTTTATGAAATATATCTTTAAACTTTAAAAATGAGAGCAGTGGTCGGAGTCGAGTCACCCACTTTATGACCAAACTTTCCTAATGAAATAAAAGTTAAAAAAGTAGTGAGGACACAACTCCTGTTTAATTTAGCAATTACGGGAGTTTAAATGTTAGAAGGGATGGTTTGGTGGGTTATGATATGACATTCCCTGATTTTCATACACTACTTCTCGAATTATGCTTTACTTTTTAGCCTCGAAATTAAATCTTTGTTGCAAAGCTCCACAATGTGGATGAGTGAAAGAGTTAAATATTTATAAGAGAAAGATAACAAAGCATAAATCAAAGGGGAGTTTTTGAAATATCAAGAATGCTTCGCTTAATTCAAAAGTTGCAGGTATCTCTTATATTAGGGACCTCTGCCAGCGAGAACGTGTTACTAGATGTGAGGGAGTGTGATTGTTCGGTACTGTGAAACATAATCTGTTATAATCTCTGTTGAAGAAATTACCCTATTATTTTAAAATGAGAACGAGCAGCAATCCGAGGATATACTCATACATATAAGGAAAGCAGAAGACCTAAGTTATATGGATGGATCAAGCAAAGAAACATCTAATCATAAAATAAACAGAGATGTTGTGATGCATCAGAAGATCTGGAGATTCATTGCGCTAAATCCACCGAAAGGCGAGAAATTTGGATACACACTAATTCAATAGCCTTTTTTACAGCGCCCTCCCAGTCAACGGGCCCCTAACTGACCTCGGGAACACTAGGAAAAGACAGCATAGAAGATTTGCGCTTTCAAAGCAGGCCTGACGGCCTCGAAAGGCGGGAAGGGCGTGTAGCAGCCAGCAAATCACCCCACAGTTTGGGAGCAAATAAATAAAGAGCGGGATCACATATGCAGCAAAAATAAAAAGTATTTAACTTCGTAAGTGAGGGAGGTTGTGGGAGGGGCAATACCACTGCCACACCTGAAACCTGCAGTAGCAGAAGAGCATGCAGATACCAGTGCTACAAGTTTAATTGGCTCTCTCTCTTTCTCTCTTTCAAATCATCATTTGCATATCTTTCAAATCTACCATTATCTTTTGCGCGCCTATTTAGACACAGCGAAGGGTGTAAGAGGGCGTTAAAGTTGTAAAACAGGAAAATAAGCAAGCATTTAACGCGCACAGCAGTAACTTTGGGATTTCGGATGTGGAATAGGTTCAGTGATGCAGAGGGGTAGTAGGGGCACGTGGCTTTGAAGATATTATAGCAAAGAACGAAGAGAATGAAAGTAATTGTCAATGGAATGGGGTGATGCATAAGCGAAATACCCACTGGGGTGAAGAACAGCGGCTGCAAGTTTTGTTCAAGTTCAGAGGGTCGAAAAGTGGAAGCATGAAGCCATGGGAGAAGAAATTTAAATTAATAAATAATGTAGAATTCGCTTTGATCAAAGATGAAGTGGATAAATCCTAGAAAACAGCGAAGGGGGAAGAGAGATAAAAATGGATGCATTATCAGCATAGGCTTTGAGGGATAAATGGGGATCAAAAGTGATGCTGAAAGTTTGGGAAAATGGGCTACGGAAGTCTCCGAGGTAAAGAAAAAAAGCAATATTTTAAACGGAGCCAATTCCGAAACGGTTAAACCCCCCACGCCTCATTTTGTCATGATTACAAAGCACAAATCTGTCCGAGCGCCATTTAACCATAAGGTCGCATGACCAAAGGACATTTTTTGGAATCTCAGCATAGTACTCGGCTGAGAAAAATATATAAATGAAATAATAGAAAAAGGAAAAAAATAGGAATTACAAGAAGAATATGACGGATCCAAAATCCAGTCAACCCAGAACAAGGCATACTGAAAAAAAAAACCCGTGTCCTCTCCGACGTTGATACCAATGCCAATATTAACAAAATGTGTTCGAGACGACAGATATGAACATAACCCATCCAAGGTAAGTTTAGTTACACCAAGGAATTCACGAATACACTGAAGAAAGGTGAGAAAGCGACGGTAGCGAATGCAGCCATGATTTCAAGGAGTTGTAGAATGGAAAACAGGTTAACATCCTGCTGCTTTAAACGAAGTCAGACAGTTTAGATGAGGTGATTTATTAATGTGTTCAATCTCGGAGCCAGACGTGAAGACCTCATCAGTATTAGAGGAAGACATGGGATCTACATACTTTATATAGCACTGATATTGGTGTAGAAACTTATGAACGTGACCGCGACTGAAGGTTAGGGTAAAATAGCGATGCACATCGACCCCCAGGCAATGTTGTGACAGCTATATAACTTAAGATCGGGGAGAAGAATTTTAATTTAAGCAAGTCGTGCTATCATGCGCCATCATTACACTGGGGCCATAAATCATTTACACGTGCCAAGTCCTGAGAATCTAAGAACATCTATACAAAATCCGCTTTAAGAGGAAGCAGTTGCGTTCCAGGCGACTCTCTGTTATCGCGCTACTACGAGAGGAGAAGAGTGATTAACACGTGTTTACATTCCGGCCTAAAAGAAAATTTCTTTACTCCGTTTACGGATTACTTATACACACTTCTCTTTGAAAATTATCATTAACTTTATCTCTTTCGGCCTTTACGTTCTCTTGCAATTGAATAAATAGAGGTTTTTTGATTTAGTAAAAGCTTTTTTAATTGATTTTGGTCTAGATAGTATAGAAAATACTAATTTACCGGTAAGTTACTTTCATTTAAATAGCATTAGCCACATTAACTACATAATACAGTAGCAAAGACTAAATATTCCAACTTTGAAAATTTCCATACATACTTGTCTCTAATAATCTCCAGGCGCCATTACATAACTAGCATAGATTCTGTTCACGACAGCTTGCTCAAAGAAGGCGTTTTATTGCCTTATCGATAGATATTCTCAATGTCAAAGCATTGGTTACTAAAATGCCTAAAATGAATCAATTTATTTCTTAAACTTACAAATTGGCCCCAAAACATCTGATCGTTTATAAAATAAAATAATTTCTCAGAAAAAAATTTAAAGGATTTTTAGAATAAAAATAATTGTAACATTAACCATGCATGAAAGAGAGGCAAAACCTGGTGTGGGATAGCAAAACTGTGTTGTAGAAATTTGATCACGAAAGCATTTTATAATCATAAAGGGATTACAAAGAAATTCGAAAAAGCATAGATATTTATGTAGAATAAACAATATCATTTATATATATATATATATATATATATATATATATATATATCAATGCGAAAAAGTTGATCTCAAAATGATTGACTGCTTATCAATGTTTACTATCTCAATAACAAATATATGACAAAATTCTATTAGAACACTGACATATTTATAGGTCAAAACAAAGGGTCACCAATTTATAGGAGAGGTTCCGGGGCTACCAATATATAGGTATGGGATCCCGTGTCACTTACTTTATATGTATTCAATTTATATTGAAGGTGAATTAAGTTTCTGACTCCTTAAATAATTCTTCAGGGCTACTCTGATTTAGACTGGGCTTACCGAATGTTTTGGGGTAATCGAGGTAAAGAATGACTTTTAGAAAAGACATAGCAAAAAATATACTTTCTATTCTAATACTGGTCTATTAAAGGGGCAAGCAGCACGTCACGAAGTACTTTGCAGGTGACAAGCAGGTTTTTTTATTCAACGCGAAGTATTGCATTCTGGAGCGACAGGACTTAGGCGAATTAAACGGGTTCCATAAAGCTAATATGGGAACTAATTAATCTTAATGCCTTAATACTGAATAGATCTTAAAATCTCAACAATAACCCTAAATGACTTCTCTTACTGAATTTCTCGACTATATATATATATATATATATATATATATATATATATTTATATATATATATATATATATACATATATATATATATCTATTTTTATTTCCTAAGGGGCGTGGCCTAGACTCGTCCATTGTACGAGCCTCCGTCGTTAGGTTCATTAGTTTCGACCCCTAGGAAGGAGCTACCAAAGATCTGTGTGTGTCAGATTTACCTTCATATTCTAATAGTTTTATCTCTATTACAGGATTCGCTTGTCACAATTCTGTCTTAAAATTTCCTTTGGTCAGATTCTGTATTTGCTTAGCTGCTTTGTAGACTGCCGTCTTCTTATAAATCTATCTAAGACGCGAATTATTTGATATGCGTTGCCTGGTATTGATTCATGTGCCTTGACCTGATATCCGTTTACCGCGTTCGCATTTTGTGTGTGCCCGCGTGCACCTAAAACAATCGCTTTCCTCCTCTCTATTAACAAATATTTCATTTCTTATTTTCTGTACAAATTCATATATGCAAATTAAAATATACATTCTCATTTTCTTATTCTCATATTAGACATATTATTTTATATGTGTGGAGTTTGTCAGGAATTATTAAGACAACCACGTGTCCATTTTGTGGAGTTTCTCGCTGGACCTATTGAAACCTGCAATTTGGTGCTGCCAGTAGCCTACTTATTACATATCCCGAGCACAATATATTTAATAAATTCTGGGGAAAATAATTTTACAATCTGAAGTGAGTTGTGCCACCTTTCCAATTTTGAAAGTTCTTCACTAGCAGAATCAGGAAGCTTTAGATAACAGCCTAGTGCCCTCATCCTTGCGTTGAGAAATCGTTTGGTTATCTCAAAAGTTAGGCTGAATAAAAGCCAATGAGGGCATCTCCCTTCGAACGTTTGTAAGAAGATATCTGTGAAGATGATAGAATAAGTTAAAATACTGTGTGTGAAATACTTATAACTACAGATCCTCCTACAGTAATTCTGGCCGGCAAGACATTCAATGTTCTGGATATCACCTGCAACATGATTCAAATATTATAGCTGAAGTCATCTTAGGATGAGTAGTAATAGAAGAGAAAGACGATAGTAGATGGAAGGCAAAGGGGATAAAAATCTAGGCCTAATAAAAAGCATCACCCCACAAGAGGGAATGGGTGGCCCACTCCTTCCGGACCTGACCAGGGTTGAATGGGTGAAAGATGATCGACAATGACCCTGAAATTTTAGCTGCCGGCAAAGAAATAGGTGAGATGCAGTTTCTACTTTAAATTGCAATAAAATGGTAAAATAAAGGTGTGTAGGAGAAAAGGGCCATGTAGTTTCGATCTAGTTTGAAATTATCATGGTCACTTCTTTGCGAGACCATGCCCTTACTCCTGGATACAAGTGTAACAGGCTACACACACGCCACTTGCGGAGGAAAGGAGAGGAGGAAGGGAGAAAGCTTATAGAGTTACTCCCTGGCCAATTCTGAACAGCAGTTCAAGCAAGCCATTGATGTATTTGTCTTGGTGTGCTTCTGAATGCTCAAGCAGTGGGCCCTGGACAGACAAACTGTATAGACAGATCTACGACCAAGAAGAAAAGTGAAATAACCTTGTTTCACAAAATTAACCTTCTTTCTATTCTTCTTCATTTGTGTTGTTCTTGTGTTAGGCCTTAGCACTCAAAGGAGCGGCAGATATAAGGATACCGACTAATTTTTAGTCTGCTGATTTATCTCTTATGCTATGATAGTGATTTTTCAGCATTCAAGCAGTTGTGTAGATTTAAATGCTCTAGCTCTCCGAGCTAAGTTTGAGTTAGCCATCTCGGAGTGCTTCATATGGGTGTATAATATAGATATTCATGTGTGATTTTTATCATAGAATGCTCTTTTTGTTTTTCTTAATCGGTTCTTTACTGCAGTAGAGGACCTTCAGGTCCTGCCGTTGAGTTTGGTCTGGAGGTCTTGGACGATAATCATTTCTCTTTCAGGTATCGGCTAAGATCTGTCCGTGGGCTTCCATCCATTATTTTAAGTTTATATTTAGTTCTACAGAAATCTTAGTTGTTTTCCACTTTTGAATCCAGAATCATCGGAGCGTCGTCTAAGATCGAGATCTGTTTTAAAATATCATCATCAAATTGTTATTTTGCCTCCAAATGCTTTATGCTTAGCACTTTCAACGTTATATTTATCGGTTACTATTTTACATCTTCGTTGTTTCGTTGTCTTCTTTGATCTTTGTTTATGCTGTCAAGTGTAAAGCTTTCTTCTGAATATTTTGTAGTTATTTTTTCCTCGTTTTTTGAAGTAAAATACGATAGAAATGAAGTTTAAGATGCCATTCTTCCTAGGGAAAATTTTTTCTTCATTTCCTTCCATCAAATTTTCTTGGAGTGTGTAAAGAGGGTGAATAAACGACGTCACTCAACTTTTTAAGGTGAGTTGTTATATGGTGTTATTTGAAGGACCGAAACCTTCGCTTTTCTTCTATTAAGATATAGTTCGTCAATCACAACGATATCATTATCAGTTTCTTTAGAATTCTTTTATGTTAATCCTTTCTGTTGCTTTGATCCTCGCCTCTGTTTGTTGATTTCTGTATTGAAAATACCGATTTATGCGATATCAATTGCAAATTATCATCATCATCATCATTATCATCATCATCATCATCATCATCATCATTAACTCTACAATTTATGAAAGGGATTTTTTGGAGTATTTGCATAATAAATTCATCTAGGTTTGGTTATGACTTATGGTTTTTTATCAAAGTTATTTTTAATAATTCTTTTATAATATCAAAAAGCAAAATGGTTAAGTTCAGAAATAAATATAATATCGAGATTTTGTGAAATTTTAAAACACAAAGAAGTACAAATGGTGAAGTTCAGAAAATTGATTTTAATATACCTTCTATAACTCTATATTTTAGCAATGTGATATTTTAAAAGGGGGAAAATTTAGTTTAGAATTCCGTTTTATAATTATTATAATTGGAGAAGTTCAGAAAATTGAGTAAAATTTAACCATGGCTGCTTTTTTTAAGATTTTAAATTTTAATCTTAGTAGCGAAGCACAAGCCCTCCTCCCCACACGTAGGGGGGAGTGGCGAAGCCATTTCCTTGTGAACCCATACTCATCGGGAACAGGCTGAGTTTAGGCATCTCTTAACTTGTTGAAGAATTCGAGAAAAAAATTATATATATATATATATATATATATATATATATATATATATATATATATATATATATATATATATATATATATATATATATATGTGTGTGTGTGCTTTCTACATTCGGCAGGACGAATTCGACGTACTAAGTTTTAATATATTTTTCTGCAATAATTGCAAGTGTCATTGCAAAGATTGAGTATCTTCTAAGTGTTTAATGAGTCCTCGATTTAAGACCTCTTTGAAGACTTAAACAGGTTTATGGGTTAGTTTGTCACATTTTCGTCCATATTTCTTCCTCTGATTTGATTTTAAAAGAAAATTGCCGTGAATGATTAGGAGTAGAGTTCCTATGTGGTCACAATATACTATATTTATCGGCTATCTAACAAAATTTGACGTGAGATATTGACTACCAACTGAACTTTTAGGTTTATTTTAATACTAACTCTTAGGTCGGTTTGTTGAAGCTAAGGATATTCTTTAAATGTTTTCTAGTTGTTGAATATCGAAGGTATTTCTAAAGAGATTGACAATAAAATTCTAAGTACTTTTCCTATATATACAAACCTAAAGAAACGGAATGGGTTCTTTGTCTATAATAAAGTTCTTGGAATAACGTATCTGTGAGCAATCTTCATCCTTAATCTCAAACTGTTAGAAGGAGTCTCTCTCTCTCTCTCTCTCTCTCTCTCTCTCTCTCTCTCTCTCTCTTTCTCTCCCCCCCTCTCTCTATATCTCACTCTCTCTAAATATAGTTAATCTTAATGGTGTAATCTAATTCTATTAGTATTTTGAGTCTTTGATACCCAGAAGACGTTTTAGCTTCAGATTCTGAAATATAGCAGTTTATATTTCGTGTCGGGTTTATCTATTAAGAAAAAATCGATAGGTACAAAATTGTTACTAGTAAAGAATACAACTATTCGGTTATAATAACAATCTCTGCTCCCATTCTTGTGCATCGGGGGCGCAAGGGCGGCACTCTTCTTCCATTAAGGCGAGTGTCTGTATCCACTTTCTTGGTGTGGATGAGGAATGCCACCCCCAGAATGAATGGGGGTGCTATCAAAACCACATATCCTACATGCTTCATTTAGATTATTTAAAAAGAAAGAAGGTGTCTATTAATAATAATAATAATAATAATAATAATATTAATAATAATAATAATAGATGTTTTAATGGCTCTATTCAATTCCTTGAAGACTTCGCAGGGCAGAAGGAGGATGTGGGTTTTCAGAGTCCAATTGAATGTGCCAATCGAGGAAGAGGAGCGTATGCCAGCAGGGAGATCATTCCACAGCTTAGAGACAAAGACAGAGAATGCGTGATCACTTATTCAGCAGGAACAAGTGCAGGAGCAGAAGGCACGAGGACACTTTATAAGCGATTGGGTCCTTGTTTTCTGGACACAGCAAGTAAGTGGGGTTGGCGTTGTTTGTGGTTGATAAGCCTACCTTACAAAGTGTAGCGGAGTGATTATCTACCTCTTTCTCTTCGCTTTTTATTTTCTGCTCTTTTTGTGCTAATTAAATTAATATTTCGGTTGAATTCGTCGCAATCTATTCTTCGTACTTTAGCTATCATTTTGAATAAATAATTACAGATAATGATTATTTGAAGATTGCATTAGCCTATTCAGAGTTTTATTATTTTTCCCACTTTTGTGACTTGCTCTACCCCCTTGTCCCTTTTTGTCCTAGGCTCCACTTGATTTCCATAGAAATATATTCTTCCATCCTTACATCATTTCTTAACACTGGGAATATGTCTCAAAGAATTCACTTTACTCTTATTCGTAATTCTCGATATTTGACTTAAGTCATAATGAAAAGCTTGAACAGATACCCCTCCTTTCTTTTAAATATTAAACACAGTTTCAATTAGAGACCATTTTATTATTAACACAAGAGTTAATATCTAGAATTAGGGGAATCTTTACAAGTAATTAAATATATTATTGTTCAGTTTCAATTTGATTTTTTTTCATTTTTAAAAATTGAATTTTAGATAAAAGTCAATTTTATTTTAATGTGTAAAGTTTAGAAATTCTTTTAATAAAATATTTCAGTATTAATAAGTCATTAATGATAATAAGAACAATTAATTATTAAGGACTTTAGTAATTTTTAGGCCAAAAATACAGTATTAATTTTTACCGTGTTATTTACATCTAAAAACATTAGCAAATTTGTCATGAATATACCACAGCCAGTACCCGATGGCATCCCATTCTAGCCTATTAAATGGCACTGAGAAGAGATGCGCATCATATTGTGTTGTCATCGCCAGGGAAACTGCTGATTTCACTCGCTCGCTCCACGCCTAATGCCTGCCTCATTGTCAACCTACAAGCACTCCAATCACGTGAGCTGCAGCCACTTGACTTAAACAATCAAGAATAGTTGCTACTTGACGTGTAGATATTTCATTAGAGCGTTTTTATATTATTAACCGTTTTAAATCCACTGATCACTCTTTCTATAGCTTAAGATAATTCAAAACCTACTTAACGATGCAAAAGGATTCAGATTATAATAAACTTTATACACAGTTTAAACGATGTTATTATCAAGTTTGGACAAACATGATAATATATGTATTTGCAATCAATTATTAGATAAATTTAAATTATATATATATATATATATATATATATATATATATATATATATATATATATATATATATATATATATATACATATATATTTGTGTTAACAGTATTGACAAAATTTCAATGTAATATAGCAATATCAATCAATATTTTTAGCGTTATGTCTACAATCAAATTAAAGTAAGGTTCCTACTGACACATGTCGAACTCTACACATTATAAATATGAGACGTTTCAGTTATCTTTCAAAGAACACCTAACTGAAGTGAATCCAATTTCCGCAATACTTTGAGTATTATACAACACAAAAAACGTGAAATATGCGACAATTTAAACAGAAAAGTAACATATACATACACTTTCAATGGCTAAGATTTAATTATTTCTTGCCATTAAGATCGTCAGAAATATTTATAACAGAAACTTAGAGAATTTACATACATTTTAAGCTAATTTGAGTGTTCAGCCTAAAAAATAAAGAATTTGTCTTGGCTTTTTTTAATTTTCTAAGCTTCAAATTTATATGAACACAACGTTAGGTAAGGTTATGAAAATATTTAAACGAAAAATTGCACGATGCTATTTTAATGTAGATTTAGTTGTTATTTTGAACTCTGAAGACAGATAGGATATGTTCATTCATAAATCTATAGCATCAACTTGCTTATAGCAGTAATAAATTCATTTTAAGTCTGTGATAGCCAATTAATTACTGAACGCAAAGCTGTTTTTTAAGACAAGATTTTTATTTTTTTTCAAAAGTACAGGACAATTTTCAGAGCAAATCCATCAATCCTACAACTGTGGAAGCAATGCTAAGGTTCGACCTAAGCAATTTTCATAAGCAAAATGAGAAAGTAAAAAAGAAAGCGGTAAAATAATAATAGTAATAATAAAAATAACGCAAATGAGAGCGCGAGAGATAAAAAAAAACAGAGTTAGAGAACATTTACCGAGGGGTTGAGGCCTAAAAATGGAAAGGAGATTCCTATCCTGGAGGTAGTAAGTGGTCTGGTGACCTGGTTAAACCGGACGTTCGTTTCGAGAAAATAAGTTTGAGACAACATCAGTAAAGGCCGCCTCAACTAGTAGTCGCTTGAATTAGTGATTCGAGGTAAAAATAAACTATGATTTTGTAACAATTTACGTTATGACTAATGAAACTCATATGGCTACTAGCTTGTTTATTGTTCGAAAAATGCACCTATGGGACAGTACCTCTCTAAATAGACACGTACAAGATATGTATCTGAGTTACAAAAATTTTTGCCAACGTTAGATACTAAATTAGTTAAAGGAGTATAATGAAATTTTAAACTCGTTAAGGGAGCGAAATTGTCGACATAGAATAAAAGACAACGTTGCAGAGTCAATTCGAGCGAGTTATATTATATATAGAAAGCGGGTATAGAGAGCTATTAGAAAAGCGATTACAAACTATGGAAGAGATATAGCGGATAATTTTTAAAAAAGACCACACTGATTTTATGCATATATTAATATTAAAAAGCCCACGATAGAGTGAGTCTATGGGACCTTAAGCAGTTAATATCTCCCAATCTTTAAAAGAAGGGAAAATTCGATCTCAGCAACTTTCGTCCCATTAGCTTAACGTCGTTAGTTGGTAAAGTCCTAGCATCGAGTCTTATAATTCAATCTCAAAAATTCATCACGGTTTTAGAACCTGACGATGCTGTCTAAACATTATCTTAGAATTCTTTCACTAAATTATTTCCATCTACGACAATAATTGAGCAGTAGACATAATTTACCTCGACTTTCCAAAAACGTTTAATAACGTACTGAATCAAAGGCTTTTACTTAAAATTAAATCGAAATAATTAGAGAGGGGGTGGTTTCGTAAATGGATAAAATACTGGCTCCATGATCGTTCCCAGTGCATAGCCATGAAAAAGGACAAACTCTGACTGGGCCTCTCTCAACAGTGGAGTTATTCATAGATCATTTCTTGGCTCATTATTGTTCATATTATAGTTATGTACATAAACGTTCTCGATAACTGGCTAATTAGTAAAAATTATAAATTCGCGCCAGACACCAAAATAGAAAATAGCACTGCAACTGTATGGAATGCTTTGGGACTGCAGTACGACCTTGATACAATTGTCGAGTGGACTGACAGTTGACAAATGAATTTTAACACACGCAAATTTAAAGTGATGCATTTAGGATTTAGAAATCAGACCTGCAGACTTCAAATGATCTAAGCAAGCAATGCGTGAAAGCCACTACAAATTTTAAATAATGCAAAGATACATCGCACGTAATTTCTCTTAGAAGTCAAGACAAATAATTTTTCCCCTAGATAAATCATTAGCTCAACGGTATCTGGAGGAAACGGTTCAATTCGGGCTTCTAACCTCAACAAAGATATTCAAAATCTCAGGAAGACTGCATCGCAGGGAGAACAAATTGATACCTGAACTTAGGAATAAATCCTATGAAGAAACAATTGGCTGCTTAAACTTGTTATTTCTTGTAAGTACAGTTTTACGCAGCCAGCGCAGAGAGGTTTTTAAATTTTCAGATGTTTTCTAACATAAATTATTCACTATGGTTCCAGATGGATTATGGAGAGAATACCCGTCAAAATGGATATAAATTAATTAACAAGTGATTCAGCATTGTCATATCACCTAATCCTTTTAGCTATAAAATCCCTCAGAAGTAAAACAGCCTACCCAACCGGGTGGTGGAAAGTAGATCAGTTAATATATTTAAAAACATACTAGAATAGTATTATGAGCATGTAGATGTAAACTAGTAGGAGCAAGGATGAAGGACTCTCTATAAAAATTGGATGGATTTAATATACATAAATGTCCAAATCCGCCACCCCAAATGATCCCAGCACATAGTTATTGCTTTCCTGTCCTTATTATTTTCAACACTAACAGACGAGGCGCTGCGAGAAAGAAGGAACTATCCTATCAGCTTCTATGAATGCGAGAAGAATTAAGCTTATCAAAACTTGTGTGGTCATAAGTACAGTCGTAGATAAGCGTGGACGTACTTAGAAATTGCATGATATGCAAGTACACTTGTAGATAAGTGTATATCTGATCATTATAGGCATATTAAATGCACGTCTTGTACTCTTTATGTTGAGGTGACAATAATCATATTACTTCTTAGAATGACCTTGAGTTGGTCCTAGGGTCTTCTCGGTCTTAGTTCTGTAGTGCTAAATCGAAGTATTCACTGAGGCAACAACAAAGAAATTGGACAAGGGGCTCTAGAAGGAGAGCCTTAGTTTTGTCGCTAATATTCTCCTCCAAACAAGAAAACATTAATAGAAAAAGCGGCGTCAATTACTTTAATTGTTACTTCATGAGAGACTTGTGGTTTAATATCAAGCAGAGGTGATTTTCTATTTAAAAAGGAGAGAATTCGTCAAGTGGTATATTGGTAAGATGCGAATCTACATACAAATCTTTGAGAGTGCGATTATTAATAATATTTTTACCTCAGCCATAATGCTATAATAAAGAGTTTAGTTGGCTTGATCATGTTATTACGGGCGTAGATAATTATGTTCATAAATTCCTCAAATGAGAAATCCATATTTCTCATAAGATATTAAATTTCCTCTCATCCTGATTTCCCCTATTAATAAGGCGCATTTTCACAACAGAAAACCGTATATTGCAATTTAAAAACTAGTATTAATAAAATTAATCTCTCGCTCATAGCATGAATGACCCTTAACTTAAATGAATTGTTCTTCCTCACAAAGTATCCTCTAAACCAATTAATATTCATTTGAAAATTTATAACCTGCACTTCTGCGTAATCATAGTGGTACATGTGGAACAATATACCTGTCACAGATGCCAGAAAATTTGTGGAACCTGAATTGGAATGAAAAGTCACCTTCGGGGGCACCAATGGAATGACAGCTGACCTCGACTTTCACATCATCATGCAGAGCAACATCATCAACGACATCGATGGAACGCCTTAAGCAAGTAAGCACACTATTGTACGATAATTTTCTTCCCTTTCCCTCCATGCTTTGGGAAATTGTCATTTGGCCCTGCTTGGGGCTTTGTGTTCCAATGGAGTTCTGAGTTCAGTAAAACTAATGTATTAGGATAATCTCCTTTTCCACACCGGTGCTACCACTGAAGACGGAATTCCTGACCTGGATCGCAGATAAAAAGAAGCCCTAGCTTAAATATGAATCCCTTCCTGTCTTGTGGAAAGGCATTGAAACTAAACATAAATTTCTTCCTGCTCGCTAGCTATGTAGGACCGTATGTGTTGCGTGATGGAACGACGCTTACACATTCGCTTTACTAAAGATTTTTACGATAACACTTTCTACTTTTGGAAAACGAACGGCATACACAGCAAAATGTTTTAATATCCCTTGTAGCTAGTTAATATTGCGCTCTAACCTTGCATATCTCATGTCCTCTTCACATGAACTTAATTAAAATTAAATTAATTTTGAGTTTTCACATTAATCCATGTTATGCAAGACATCCTTTATGTTAGCTATCTATTTTTCTCATTTCTAAACGTAAAAAAATCGCCCTCTACCTTTACATCGGAAAAAGTAAGCCTTTGAAGATAGATTTGTTCTATCAACACTCTTGTTATTACGAAAGTTAATTTTAAGAAATCTTTGAAGAAGAGCAGTTTTGAGCGAAGGTCGGCGGAGAATCAGCTCCTGCCTATTTCCAGTGATCTATTTTAAACTTCCTCCACAAACTTTAATCTTATTTTCGCGAAAGAAAATAACGCCAATTATTTAACTTTGGTGAATTCCATTTTCCGATATATTAACAATCTTTCCTCTCACAATTAAAATTAATATGTAAATTATTATTTGATCTATATTCTAACAAGTAAAATTAAAACACTTGGAAAGCAAACTAAGTTTAAATTAATGCTGGCAATAATTAGGATGCTGTAAATTTACCAACCGAATATATGGTAAATGCCATTTATTCTCTTTATATGTTTGTATAATCAGCCATATATTTATTTATGTACCTTGAAAAAAACAATTTTAATGATTTGAATGATTCGATTAATGAAGATGATGAATATATTCTAGTATTTTTCCTAATTACAAAATAAAACCATGCTGAAACTGTAGCATAATTTATGTAGTTGATAATAATTACCCCATAAATTTGGGGCTGGCAGGAAATTCTCTTTCCTTCGTAAACTAAAAGAAATTAGAATATTAACCGAGGTTCACACTATGATAGCAAAGATTAATTGAATAAATCAGCTTTTAATATTTAGAAATATTATACAACGAATTTAAAGGATTTTTAATAAAAAAAAACACATACAACACATAGCTTTGGAATATTGGTGGCCCCCATAATGGATCTTAAAGCCCCAAGGAATTATCTTATGGGAATAATGGACAAAACTAAGAATTTGACACAACAGAAAGTTTTTCGAAGCAATTAGAAACAGGAGACAGTCTTCTTTTAGCGAAAAGGATTAGGTGGAGAAGAGAGAAAAAGAAAAAACAAAGTTAGTATGTCTGAGAAATATTAATAACGTTTTGCATTATTTTATTCTTTCAGTCTCTAGGCACAAACCAAATACCAGGTAACTAACAAGACAACCACTAGATCATTCTTATGAACCATTCACCTCTACTTTCTGTTTTTCTGCTACTCTCTCACCTATACGTACTGCCTTTCCATTTTTCAGACATATCACAACACTGACAACCTCTTGCTTGCTTGATGCTTCCATAGCTTCCATACTCACAGTAAACAACTCATCTGATTTGTCTTGTGATCCTCCTTTGACGCCCATTGTTGAAAAGTACTCTACTATCCTAATTACCTTTCTACATACAACTATTTATCTCTTATTTTTTCACACTTTTCATTCTTTCCAGAATAACATCCTATTTACATCCTGCTCCTCATTCGTCTTCGTTCAAAATGCTTCATTTGCTTCTTCACTTTCTTATCACCACCTTGTATGAATTCGTCTGCATCTTCTGATAGTTTTCATTGGAAATATTAGTAATTTTTAGTAACCCTCAATATTACCTCTTGCGTATCATCATTCTATTATTGAAGGTTCTTTGTCCTCCTTCTAGTTCCAGCACAGCCATATACAACCTTCGCTAGCATTACTAACAATTACTTCCTTAAATTCTCTCCTCTAGTTTTGTCTCTATAACATTTTCACCTTTTCTTCCCTTTTATTTAATAGCCTTTCGATTTAGATTTTCCCTTTCTTACACATTCATCACTTTTGGTGTTCTATGCACCCACCATTTTAAACACATCTCACAAACACATGGCTGGCAATTCTCTTACTAATACTAGGGGCAGTTAATAAGTTTTGAAATTCGGATATAAGGAAACGAGATATGATGAAAAGGGTTTCATCATTTTTCAATATAACTACCCGCGACTTCAATGCACCTGCGCCACTTGTCCCTGAGGCTTCGAATTCCCGACAACCAAAAATCTCCCGAATGCTGTTCAATCCCCTCCTGGACGTGATCTCTTGAAAAATTGGAAGCCTTCATTTCAATAGAATATACTAGTGGCATTTATGGTAAGAATCAGTGTACTAAATTTCTTTATAGCAAATAATATCACATCACTATTTTGTGTGCAGCAATGTAAAGAAGTAGCTTCAAAGAAATCAGAAGCTTTCTTAGATTCGATATAAAAACCTCCGTTCGGAAAGAATAAAACACGATACTGTTAACCAATTTGCAGATGAATGGACCAATTTGTGCTTTAACGGAAAACGTGTCTTTATATCCTCCTTAGAAAAGGCAACGGAAATGTATGGAAAGAAGAAAAGTGTTCCAAGCCATTTATCATCCTCGGTGAAAGTTGAGAAAATCTAACCTGTGTTAAATTGGGCAATGATATACATAACTTGAAAAACTTGTTTCAATTGCTAATACTTATCTAGCAAAGTTGTCTCGATAGTTTATAGATTCATTTTAATACTGGCTTCAACAAATTTATTATTATTTATTATTTCCTACTAACCAGACAATAGCTTTGCCCTTCTTCCCTAAGGGGTGAGCTTGCGCTTTTATACTAAGATTAAAATTTAAAATCTAAGAAAAAGCAGCCATGGTTAAACTTTTATAAATTTTCTGAACCTCGCCAATTATAATAAATTGAAAAAGGAACTTTAAACTAAATTTTCCCCTTTTAAAATATCACGAGTTAAAATATAGTTATAGATGATATATAAAATTAAATTTTCTGAACTTCACCATTTGTAATTCTTTGGGTTTTAAAAAATTGACAAAATTTCGATACTTATATTTATTTCTGAACTTCACCGTTTTGTTTTTTGATATTATAAAAGAATTATTAGAAATAACACTGATTGAAAAAACATAAGTCATAACCAAACTAAGATGAAATTATTATTCAAATACTCAAAAAAATCCCCTTCCTAAATAATAGTGTTAGTAATGATATTATTGCAATAAAATTATATTTTGAGTGGATAAAATAATTCACGCCTATTTTAATACTTGTTTTATCAATTTTATTATCTTTGTGCATTATTTACCTTTAAGATAAATGCAATCAAATCATTTTTAATTAAATGAAACAAGTCAAATTTGTTTAATTATATTAGTACCAAGTTTAATGTAGTTACCACTAGGTTGATACTTAAAGATTATGTGTCGAAAACGACTCTTTTGCCATTCGAATATAAAAATATTCTTGGCTGTTCTATTGTAAAGAAAGATTTTAAGACATTGATATCTGAAGCCAAATTATAAGAGGAAAAGAGGAAAATATAAGAATCGATCCTAAGGGGATCAAAGTGGTGTCGAGTGACGATTTTAAAACATTAGAAATTTGCAATCTTGATTAACTTCCCTTAAAATGGTGTGGATTATGGCTAGTGAGGGAGAAAATGGAATAAAAGTCTATTCGAGTCTTCTAACTCCAAACTCTTTCCCTTTTACCTTTACCTGTGGTGCTTTTTTCGTAGTTTTGTTTACCTCAATTTCGAAACTACCTCAAACCATGGAAATTACAATGGAAAAACTTAATTTAACTTAAGCGTTATCTTTCCCGGACAAAATAAGCCCACTTCGAAAGTTTGGATGAGTAAACATTCAGCTGGACGCGCGGTCAAGTTCTCGGAACTTTGTCTTGAAATATTTCACTGCAGTTCCATTTTCCTCTTATTTTATTTGATCGTGTTCCATTTCCCTCTAAAATACGATAATGCATTAACTTTTCTCATTAAAATTTATCTTAAAATTCTTGAACCCTTTACTAATACTATTATAGTATTTAAAATTTATCGAAGTAGATTTAGATTTTTCCTGACTTTCATAAGACAACGAATAACGATAACTACAAATACTCACCCTGTATACGATGTTTAAAGTAATAATAAATCTTACCAAAATTTGATTGTCAAAGATTTTATTCTTCTCCTATTAACAGTCATACCTTTTCCTATACTTTTCTAGACACAGATGTGGATTGAGCTTCCTTTAAGTATTCAATGTCTGAGAGAATTTATTGGTTTTATTTAAACTTTGGTGAATAAATGTAAACAGTTAAACGATAGAATTTATTCACTAAGATAAGTTCAGAGATCTTTTTATAACAAAATAGAAGTGTATTGCTGCTGAATGAATTTAACCCCTTAAGCTTTGAAGAAAAAGACTTTTTAAGTCTCTCTTCGAGTGCCTTTTTATCAAAGACGCTCTTTACGAATCCAGGCATCTAAATAACCATAGAAAACATGCACTGCGAGTAGGGCGGATGGGAGAGTAGGCTAAGCTGCCTTTCTCTCTACTCATAATTAAGTAATGGAAGCCGTTATAAAACTTTTAAATTTCTTAATTTCTTTGACGGTTTCTAATTTCATTAAGAACACTGCTATTTTCATTTCTTCAATAACACTGGGTAACACTAGTTTTGTTTCCCCTAAATGTTCTTAGGGTTTCTTATGCGACCTTAGCTACTGATTCCATAAATACCATTGGAAATTGTATAGCATAGATATTTATGGAGATAATTTGAATTTTATATTTAAAAATAACCATAAATAGCTGCGAAAGTTCACTTTAATTTGCATATTCACATTTTCCATGAATAATAGCTGATAATATTTGGTCCTTGTATTCCTTTTAAAACTAAAGAGAAAATGTGATTATAAGATATAACCTACTACTGTGAGCTTCTTGATCTTTACGCGCCAGTGACTATATATAGTCCCCATCATAGCAGTGACCCATCTTCCCTGGTATCTTTTCTCTATTACAGCAATGCCCTAATGGCATCGCTCGCTATGCTTTTCCCTCACTCACTTCTCCCAAATTTTCACGAAAAGACTCCAAATGTGAATGCAAAAAGTGCACCTTTAGTGACATTCTACATCCTAAATACTTATAATTTTTTAAAGGTTTTGCTACCAGCTTCTTGGAATTTAGTTCTTTATTTTTACCAAGGAATCCATTAACTCTATTTTGAAATGCACACCACGCCTCAGCTTCGACAGCACTGTGGCACAGGCATTCTCAAGTTTTACTGACTTCAACATTTTCCTTACTTGCGGTCCAATAAATATGCCGCTGTTAATCTTGCCCTTTGATAGATTTGGAAAGATTAGACAAATCTCTTGAAATGCTTCTCCACCATGTTCTAATGATTTTACAAACTGTTCGACCAAACCAAGCTCTATATGAAATAGAGGTAGCAAAACTTTGGCAGGCTCTACAAGAGGCTGTATAATAACATTTAGTTTTCCTGGCTGCAAGTCATCTCGAGGGGGCCACTCAACCTTCTGGTAAGGTTCATGATCAGCCCCACTGTCCTATAGGCAAAGAAAACATGAATACTTGGTGTACCCACCCAATAATCCGATGAAGAAGGCAAGCATTTTAAAAATACAACAAACATCCCATTTAAACTTAGTATACTTTACCTTCTCGAAAAGTTTTTTACATTGTTATATTCTTCCTTAATCTGTACCGGGTATGCTATATAAAGAGATGGATACTGATTCTCATTATGTAGTAAATCAGCTTTAAGGCTTTTTGTAGAACTATTATATATACTGCTGAGCTGCAGTGCTTCAAAAAGAGATTCCATTTATTAATTCTGGATGCCCAAAGCTCAGCACCTGACTTAGTGAGACCTAAGTCTCTGATGAGATCATCCAGTTCACGTTGATTTGAAAGGTGTGCGGGTACTCATTCTTAGCTCAAACGTTTCATACATTTCTTCATTGTTACAATCTTCCGACTCTCCTGATGAGACCTCCATCATACCCTCTACCTGAAAAAATATATATAAAAGAAGATGTATTTAATTTATGTAGCATAAATATGGATTGCATGTGTAATCACATTACAAGAAACCTTAGCTAGATGTTTTAAAAATTTCAGTGTTGATTGTGTTACAAAGAATTTAGCTTACAATCAGATAGGATTAATTTATATTTTCTGGCAGCCGTGGAACCAATAAAGTATCATCATGTAGCACAGGCGTAATAGAGGATGCATATTGGAATATGGAAAGGAATTTCTTCCCTCATCTTTTCTGTACTTTGATAAGTCAATAATGTAAAAAAAGCAATCATCGTGACGATTTTTGGCTCTCTTTAAACTCTCGTCACAGCAAATGGCATTGCGTTTCTGGCACCTCTTAGCCATGCATCTAAATTTGATTGAAATTTTCCACATATCACATGATTGGCCCATGGTTCTTCTTAATCAACCATAATCTTTCCAAAGTACAGTCTATAAGCACTCCAGTACTTTGCACCTTACACAATTTTATTTTATACATGCTTAGGTCCAACATAAAAACCATACACAAAACAGAACGAATCTGGTAAGTTTTTACATCCTCTTGTAGTCATAATCAAGAAGGTCAATATTTATCATATAAACCTGAAAGAGAAAATAAATAAATTAGCGACAGATGTATGTGTGCTTTACCCGTACCCCATACATTTGTTTATATTAGTATAATTTGTTATACCGTTCAAACGATCGATGGTTGAGAAATAGTAAGGAAATATTTGGAATCGGCGCAATAATAAAAGAAAATAAAGATTTTGTGAAAGTTTGTTGCCCAATATAATATATTTCTTCTTTAGTGAATCCTTTTCAGATTCTATTATTTATTCCTGACAGAAATTTTCTCTGTTAATCCAATAATTAAAATATTTGGTTATAAAGTTCTATCAAATTAAATAATGATTTCCACACCTTCACCTGTAACCATGATATTCAAAAAACAAATGTAAAATATTATCTACTCAACAATTATTCTGTACAAATGTTAGCAAGTCTAACCTCATTCATGTCTTAATTATCCAATATACTGTAATTTAAATTTTTCACACACATTTATTACACTGTCTAAATTTTATTTCGAGACCATTCATATTGGAAATCACAAAATTATTGGGATAATCTTGATAAAGAAGAGAGTCACTGGCATTTCAAAATTTACGTTCACATCCAACCTGAACAACCATGAGCTTTCTCTCACCCCCGTCAACTGTTTGAGCAACTTCATACACTTTGCTGATGATATGTTTGTATCCATGATGCACAAAAGTCAACCTTCAATAATTGCTCCCTAACATGAAATTAGTGCTCAACAAATTTGTGTGATGTTTGCAAAAATGACAAAGTAAATTTCTACACCCACTTGCAACCACACCTCATCAACTTGTCCCAGACTCCATTAAACGATTTATTCATCCTTTTCGTTTGAAGACTGATCTCAGTCTATAAAATCACCTTTGATATCACTATCCCTCTAGAGCAAGGAAATACCTTGTCATTACACAACCAGCAACCCAATTCAAACCAAATTACTCTCTTCAACTCTGTCGTAAACTTACTATCTTATGATTGAATGTCCAATCCTGAGGGAACTCCGCGCTCAAAGACATTCCAATAGGGTCAAGTAGGGATTATTCTTGGTTACTCAAGTCAAGTGGTTGCATATCGCGTGAATGTAGAGCTTGGAGGTTGGCCGTATGAAGCTGATATTTAGCGTAAAACGAGCAAGTGTTTTGATCGAGTGTCGAGGCGATGACAATAAATATGTTTCGCGGCGTTTCTCACTGTCACCAAATATGCCTGAATAAGGTGAGGTTGCTAGTTCTCGCCATCATGTGATTGGCAGCGGTTGCGTGTTGTACAATTATTTTTGCATTGTTATTTTTGTTTGTCTTTGTTTATTGTTTGTTTGTGTTTTACTAGGCCAATGATAGCTCAATATAAATACCGCGGCTTTTGCGTTTGGTGTCAGTTGCCAGATGGCACCCCCCTCGCAAATATCATTAGCTTTGTTGTCGATTTTGTAACATTGAAGACATTAGAGCTTATTAATCTTAAGTACAAATCTTGAAGTAAATATCTAAAGATAATAATAATTAAATGTTTGTGATTAAAATAAAATTAGAATTTAAAATTACATATATTATAATATTTGACAGTTGGTCTGCTAAAAGGTATCCTTTGCATCGGGGTTCATTGTAGGATTTATCAGGATCACATGGAGTGGTGGTAAAACATTGGAGAGAAAGGAAATCTCTTCCACAAACTTCGTTGCTTGGACGTTGCTATAGTTACATCGTGAGGTTGATGAACAAAAAAATTAATTTGAATTTGATCTATAATTTACTGAAAGGATTTTCTAATCGTCTCCCTATTTATTTAGGTGCCTTTAAACATCTGTGTTTTTACCACTCGGATTCAACCAGCATCAAAAATGAACTATCTATTATACTTATAATTATCAAACCTCTAAGTTATATTAGTCGTAATTTTCTTATCATGCTACTCACCGTAACCATATTTCACAGCAACACGCTCTTAATCAACTCAGGGTAGAAATTAGGAACTAGAAACCTATCTATATAGGATATTTACTCATTTATATCAATCTTATAGGATTAAAGGAATTTTTATTAGTTACAACTTTTTAAACGAACAAGTTATAAAATTACAAGCAATAACGAGGGAAATAATATTTCGTGTAGAGAAATGGCTACATAAAGCATCCCGGAGGTTCAGGAGGACATATACCTTAAAGTTCCCCCCCTCCCTTGTGGTTAAAGCCGGAGAAGCGAGCCCCATGAGGAGAATCGTGGGAACGGTAGCCGTCGAATAACAGTAACTGCCGCTCAGGTAGTTAGAGCAACCATATGTGTTAAAAAAAACACATTAGGCCCTTAAACGACGCTCTAACGATCCAATTACCTACGAGATCCATAAACTCGTGGTTATGTCACAAAAAAAGGGTGCTAGTCAAAAGGTACGCCAAGGAGTGTAGCGGTTTGGGGTCTCACTTATTAACAAGCCGACTTAGGCACCTCAGTGCCAACCTTTGCACTTCTCGCTTTCACCAGATGCGATAAGAAAGAAGAAAGTTCAGTTCGTGAAGATTGATCCTTCAACCATACAAGAAGATTTCCGTGAGAAAACATAGGATCAAATTGAGGAGACCGATTTCCCCTCCCCGGGCCGATTTCACATAAATCTTAAAGTCTTGTATCAGTGCCATACCGAAGAATCCTTTACAGACTTAGAAGGAGTCTGACTGGAGAAAAGTAAACCCGCTCACACTTGAGTGACTCTCACATCTTAAGCTTTGTAAGAGCGAGAAGAGAAGAACTCAGCCCTTATGAGGTTCCGTTCTCTAATTACGGTAAAAATCTCACCTATTGCCCTAAAAGAGGCGTCAAGATCATTCAGAAGAGGACTTTTTGAGCGAAGAGCACCGTAACTCTCTCTCTCTTTTTAACTTAACCAGAGGCAAATTTGCAATAAGAAGTTGACTTCACACTACCTTTCTTCCACAATTCTATCTCTACGAAAGTCTATCATCGGCCACGGCAACCCTCCAAAACGCAAGATAAGCCTTCCAGCGACATCCAGCAATCCCTGATCCCTCCTGTCATGTAAGTTAGAAAGAATATTTATATTCATATTGCGATAGTATAAGTTTAGTAAGTCTCACGATTTATGGGAAGTAGAAACCATTGTGCGTGAACCCCTGTCATATTTGCTAGTCAGCTTCAGTAGAAAACCAGATTTAATATTCCTTGGTGAAATCTATTTGCTTTTAGATGTTTCTCGGGTGAAGAGAAAAATTTAGTGTCTTCGATCAGGAAAAGGAATTTTCACTTTTCACTCGTTTATTTTCCTCGCAAGTGCCATTCAAAGACCACTAATTACAAAGAAGGATATATATATATATATATATATATATATATATATATATATATATATAATATTGAGGATAAATCCCAGAGCCACGAGAAACGGATGCAGCATCTTTTAATTTTTCACTGTTTCGGTAACTACAAGTTTTCATCTTCAGGCTAGAATAAGTTTACAAAGTTAATACATATGAAGAAAACTTGAAAGGCCAACAAGGCATTATTTTAAAGAGTAACCTATTATAAAATATCAGTAAAATGTACTATGAGACAATTTTTGGTTATTAAATATGACTTGGCAACAGTTAAATTTGCATTAAAACTGACTCAAAAATTAGTTAATAAATTTAAGGTTTATTGCAGAAATTAATTAAAAACTATAAGAGAAATTGACCTGGCATTATTTAAAGATAGTAAATTTAAACTTTGTTTCTAATTTTGTAAAGACTGTAAGAGTTAAAAAACATTTAATATAAAAACGGTAAGTTTGGGTACTTACTAAAGTGGATCCATCCTAGGAAAGTAAATGGTGGGTTTAACAAGGGGCTAGTATTTATAGGTTACAGTGACGCTTGGTTTGTTAAAAAGCAAACCAACTAAAAACTGTAGTTAAAATTAGTTAATTAATAATGATATTGCACTTAAATCTTCATTGAGTGTAGGTTTGTACTGTTTGATATATAAAGATTCGAGGGTTCTTAGGCAATGTTTGTTGTTGTTAAAGGCTAATACTTGAAAATTCTCAATAGAAATGTCAGTTTTACAGCTTATAGTGTGTTCCTTAATAGATGACTTTTCCTTTTTGACCCAATTTCTCAAGGTAATGTCATTTCTAGTTTTTCAGCTGAGGTAAACTTTCCACAATTAGTCATGTCACACGTTACGTTGAATTTCCCTCGGAGAACGACAATTTAATATATGATTATTTGATGATAGATAGACTGTTTTTAGGTATATTTAGACATAAATATACTGACTAAGGCATTTAACAATAAACTAAAGAAAAGTTAGTCAAATTTTTCACGTTATTATGGTATTTCAAACACTTCTGCCGTGGAATTTTGATCTGGTTTCATTTTAAAACAAGGTCGGCAAATTTAAAAAATGTGGCCTTTTCCTTCCTTATTTAGCTTTATTTATTCATTTAATTTTAATGATAGATATTATGGATCCCCAACAATTCAAGCTGCAACCTTATGTGCATAATTGAGAGAGAGACCAACAAGTCCTCTTGCACCACTGAGGTGGAGGTAAGGTTCGGATCCCCACTAATTTTCACCGAGTTAACCAGAAGGACCATCGAGAAGGCTTGGCTTAGGTTCCGACCTCACCTGTAGGCCGTTCTTGAGGAACACGGCGATTTGATTGAATCAAATTAATAGGAAACTAATACAACTCCTTATTTATTAAGAAGTTCGGCGATAAATGGCTCACTACACCTTGGAACTTAGATCCAACCTCGCTCTCAAACTTTCTATTTCCACTGCTCATTCACAACATATTTTATTCCACTTCAATATCATTCTTTAATTTCACTACAGGAGTGTTGTGACCAAAAAACTCTCGTGCAATGTTGCTTGTTTCTTGGTCATATTAATAATATTGTGATCAATAAATCAAAGGTAATGATAAAATATCTTGGTGTAGTTAAATGATTAGTTTTGACTGTCTAATAAGTCATTCATTGTATATGTCGTAGAATGTCCCTCCCCCCTTTTGTTCATAGAGTGCTAAGAGTGCTAATATATTAATATCTTAATATCTTAAAGAATACATAGAGCCGTTGGAAACACGTAAGGATATAGAGAAACGCACAATTATCCCCAAATAAACTTATATTTTAACTTTAACCATTGAATACACAACATTTAAACATTAACTACTGCAATACTCTGAATATTATTATAACAAGAATTAATTCAATTAGTTTGACCGTATATACTAGGTTAATTTGAGTACACACCTCAATAATCTAAGAATTAGGCTTACGGACTCATCTGGAGTTTAAATGCCTCAAAAATGTTATTGACTCACGACGCGTGCCGCCTGGCCAGATGTAGACGGGCGAGATCACGGATGTCCTTTTGGCGAGGGTAGCAGCTGGGGGGTCCACACTGTATTATAAGGAAGGGGGGGTTCTTCACGGACGAGAACAATTATGGTGCTTTATGCGGCACCAAGGTAGTCGTGGTCTCTCTGGCGAGAGTGAGTCGAACTTGGTTCTTAAACCAAGTTAACTTGGAATGCGGTGTGACCACCGAGTAACGAGCACGAGGGGGAGCTTTTCTCCTTCGTTACTTTAATTTCTCAAGGACGAGGAATACACCTGGTGTTTAAGATGCACCAGGATATTAGGAGTCTCTCTGACGAGAGTAAGTTGAACTTGGTTCCTCAACCAAGTTAACTTATGAGTTCGGATCGGACAATGAGTAACTGGCTCGAGGGGGAGCCTATTTCTTCTTCTTTTCTTAATTCCTCAAGGACGAGGAATACCCCTGGTCTTTAAGATGCACAAAGGATATGAGGAGTCTCTCTGGCGAGAGTAAGTTGAACTTAACAAAGTTAACGTTTGGTTTGATAACCAGGGACTAGCTCGAGGATGAGCTGCTTCCTAGCCCCTTAAAGTGGGTAGCCCTGCCTCTCTTGCAGGGTACTTCTTGGTCTGACGAGCCAATTACACTACGAATTCAGTCAAGGTAGCTCGCTTTTAATCGAGGAATTCGTCACCTGGAGTCTGACGTATGCTACCACGATTTTCCTCCGTGTTCCTCATATATACCTTGTCACCCCACTGGGGGAGTGGTAAGGGAAAAGGGGCTTGAGGACGGCCCCAGAGGGTTCTTTTTCCCAACGCTTTTTCCCATTAAGTCCAACATCGGCTCCTCGTTAGCATTCGAGATTGGGAGAAACACGTCTCCAATTTCTTATTTGACGTGAAATCGAATCTCACTCTCCTCGGGGAGATCTTGCATTCTAACCTTTAAAGTCTTTCATTCCGCCGAAAGGTGTGACGCTGCGGTTACGCACTTGACCCGTCGATGCCTGGAAGGATGTCTTTGTGGTAACCGCCTTGTCACTGCACCACGAGTGAACGGGGGGGGGGACGATTCCCTTACAGTAGATTATTTACTTAAATTAATTATTTTGATTGCCTTCTTTGTTTAAAAATCACTCAAATTTGATCGTTTATTAAGCATTCATCATTGTTTGCTAAATTACATAAATATTTAAAAAAGCAGATAAAAAGAGTGCCTCATTGAACTTAAATCCACGTTGCATGTGTTTTTTTATTGTTTTTAAAGAGAAAAACCTCTCTTTACGGAAGGGTAGGTATTTAATTTGACGATTAGTCATTGTATAAAACGATTGTTGAACTTGCACTAATTTTGTTTGTAAATATGTAACAAAAAGAAACGAAATTGAATTAAGCGACCTTTTTCAATAAGGAAAGAAGAATGTTTTTGTGTACAAAATTACGGATTCGCTGGTATATTTTTCTCCTTTTTCCTCTGAGTGTCAATGTGACGGAATAAATGATGCAGTTGAAATTCCAAATTGAAAATGCCACATATTGAATTTGGGTTCTAAAAATTAAATATATATGGAAAACGAGTGGTCTTGAAATGATGGCAGAAGTGAAATGGAAAGAGAGTGGTTGAAAGTTAGCAATCGGGGATTTTCTTTTAGAAACTAGAGAATCTCGAAGTCGTTCTCGAAATTAATTGAGTTAGAATCAGAACACTGACGCCTACGCTAAGAGAGTTTCTCTCCACAAAAGGTTTGAATAAGCTTCAATTGTATTGAAGAATAGATTTTTGACATGGTCTTCTACCATTAAGTTTAGATAGGTATGCTTACGAGCTATGGCTAGCCTTTTAGGATATGTATGGCCTTCGATTTATAGCGTCAAAGCAAGGGTACGATCCGAGCGAACACAGAAAAACCTTGAGGCATAGCTACTCATTGGCAGAAGTAGTGAATTTCCCAGGCGAGGCTGAATAACACCACCGCGTTAAGAATCTGACAAACATAAAACCGCTATCATTCCCTTTTTGTTTTTACAGCACAAGATCACCACTCTTTCCTCTGTTGCGGAATCCTGGCGCTGTTTTAGTAGTATACCCAATATAGGCACAGGAGATTGCAGCTATTTGTATACAGGAGCAGGTTGATACACTGCTATTTATGATTATATGCAACAGCAGATGCCATCCAGTTCAATGTTCCGCGCATGCATCCCCATCAACCACATTGTGCAGAGGTTTCATTCTACATCCAAATGACATCTGCAAACGAGTATTAAACAAACAAACGACTTTGGACACCTGAGGAAGTATTCTCGCTCTTAAGAATTTACGCATACATCTTACAGAAACCAACCACAGCACAATAAATCTTACTTCATTATTTGTAATGGCTGTCTTCATGTCTGATGTAGACTTTGTTTTAAAGAATTAAGTAGTATGGTCTGAATTCCATCGGAATATGTTGATATTAAGATTGTTATAAATTCAGAGTTAATACCATGATCCGTGCCTGAAAATAAAGAAAGATTGAGCCGAGAGGTGCAAAGAAGGTCTTATGGAGGCGCGGCTGAACGTGGGATCATTTGTAAAGAGATTTCATAAAAAATGATTGATAATTACAATGTAATTTATTCAATCTACCCAATAACTTAATGAGTGAAATAAGGGGCTTTTCTTTTTATTTATTAATAGAGGGAAATTAAACTTTATGGATCAGAATTCTCCCATTAATAATGAGCCTAACCGAACATATCTTAAATTCCCTCGCTAAACTTTTCTAGCCTGAAATAATAACCTAATTAAACCAGTAATAGCGATATTATTATCGCAATAAAGAGGCAGAAATTATATAAGTATTGTTACTTATTATTAAACATACCCAATATAATAATCACAGCAAAGAAGAGTCCTTTTAGAAATTTACCCGATAAACAGAAATTATACATTTGACTTTAGAATTTTCACCTCTAATCGTGTCTAACTTCCTGATTTTACCTAACAACTCAATAAATCTAAACTCCACTCTCTATCCAAATTAAACTTCTAAAGTTGAAGATCAATGCTAGAATAAAAAACTTTACCAAGATAGAAATAAACAAGATTAGTGCTTCATGCCCATAGGAAGCTCTTGGTTTAATATGAATTAAAAACCTATAATCTCGCATAAGCTGACGGCCAAAAAGTTGAGTCAATTTTCTTATCAATTTGCAATCAAAAAGATAAAGTATAACAAATTTGAGTGAACAGGAAATAACTTGATCCGACTGCGTTGTCAAATTTTAATAAAATAAATCACACCCTCTCATTTACAACACCAAAGGTAACAAGTTTCAGCAGAGCCATTAGCTTCAATGAATAATGGAGGATTCTACTTTGACAACCTTGCTAAGGGCATGGAAAGGTACAAGTTCCAGTGCCATGATATCTCCATTGTAGGCGAGACTGTTGCAACCACGCTGAAGCTTCTGTCTTACATTATTGCTGCGAAATAAATCAAGCAGGTTGGAGCATGCACTTATGGTGAAAGTGGAAAAATTGTGATAATGCGCCTTGTAGATAGCGCTATTAACAGACCAATTCCATCAATGTTTGTTTTCCTCCGTTTTCATTTTTAACTCACAGCACATCCATTAGGCTGGATGACGAAAATGACGTCCTCGTTTTATAAAATATTTCTTGTCAGCTACGAAATGGACATGATAAAGAAACTGTTCTCTTCCTTCTAGAAAACTATGATACACATGTTATTTCAGGACTAGAATAATACTAAAGGAAAAATAAGGAATCTACTTCTGAGTTCCTGTTTCACTGTTCGCAAAACTGGACGTATAAGAGTATCTATTGCTCAGTAAAGAGATTGTGCAGTGGTACATTAGAAAAGTGGACCGAAAGTCACCCATGAAAGACAATGTCCATACAGGACTGGCAAGGAATCGTTGTCGAAGCTCTTTAAGTTTACTAATGACCGTCCAAAAATACACGAAAAAATCAACATGAAGTAACTGAAATATGTATAATGGATGATGATTGTAAAAGAATCGTCACTCCCCCTTCTCTCGCAGTGGAGTCACGAGGCGATTACCGCAAAAACATCCGGCCCCGGCACCGTTGGGTCAAGCGCGTAACCGCAGCGCCGCGCCACTCGTCGCTATGAAAGACAAAAAGGTTGTAAAATGCAAGATCTCTTCCAGGAGAGTGAGATTCAATTTCATGTCAAGTAAGAAATTGGAGACGTGTTTCTCCCAAGCTGGAAAGCTAACGAGGAGCCGATGTAAGACTTGGTGAGAAAAACCGTTTGGCATAAGAACCCTTCTGGGCCCGTCCTCAAGCCCCCCTCCTCTTAACACTCCCCCAGTGGGGGGACGAGGTATAAATAAGAAACACTGAGGAAAATCATGGTAGAATACGTCAGTCTCTAGGTGACGAAGTCCCCGGATTAAGACCCCGGACTTGAGAGACTGAATTAGGAGAATACGTCAGTCTCCAGGTGACGAAGTCCTCGGATTAAGTCCCCGGGCTACCCAGACTGGATTGGTATATTAATTGGCTCGCCAGACCAAGAAGTACCCTGCAAGAGAGGCAGGGCTACCTATGTTAAGGGGCTAAGAAGCAGCTCATCCTCGAGCTAGTCCCTGGTTATCAAACCGAAAGTTAAGTTAACTTTGTTAAGTTTAACTTAGTCTCGTCAGAGAGACTCCTCTTACCCTGGTGCAGCGTAAACACCAGGGGTATTTTTCGTCCTTGAGGAAGTAAGAAAGAAAGAAGGAAAAGGCTTCCCCTCGAGCCCGTTACTCGGTGGCCACACCAATCTAATAAGTTAACTTGGGTAAAAAACCAAGTTCAATTTATTCTCGTCAGAGAAACCCCCCTCCGTTAACCTCGCCCTTGAGTAAGACTGGAACTAAGAAGCTCATCCTCGAGCTTGTTCCTGGTTACCAAACTGACCTTTAAGTTAACTTAATCTCGTCAGAGAAACCCCTCCTCATCGATCCTTGCTTTTGAAGAAGACCCTCCACGAGTTCAGTCCTCGCCCATGAGGAATTAAGTAACGAAGGAGAAAAGCTACCCCTCGAGCTCGTTACTCGGTGGTCACACCGCACTCCAAGTTAACTTGGTTTAAGAACCAAGTTCGACTCACTCTCGCCAGAGAGACCACGCCTACTTTGGTGCCGCATAAAGAACCTGGAGTGTTCTCATCTTTGAAGAACACTCCTCCGAATATCGTGTGGACCCCCATCTGCTATCCTCGCCAAACTACCTTGTGATCTCGCCCACCTACATCTGGCCGGTCGGCACTGTTCGTGGAGGCAATAATATTCCTGAGGTATTTAAACTCCAGTATAGTCTATAAGCCTAAATCTTGTATATTGAAGTGCGTAGTGAATTTAACTCATTTTAGAGGGTCAAACTAATTGAATTAATTATTGTGTATTTTAATATTCTTAGTAAGGCTTTAGGCTTAAAGACCTTTGCAAGGAATGAGTTTTTTTTTCATATAAACAAGATAATTTGTAAAAACGGGAAATTATGGGGGGCTAAAATAAAAAGTATAGCATTTTAGTCCAAATATTTCACTATTTTGCCTCTAAAAATTATTTTCAGTCAAAAAACTTTGCTCATATAAAACATATATATTCCCAGCGATATTTATTATAGAGGGTGTCCAAAAAGTCGGACACACAGTATTTTCGACTAGAGGACCACAGATGTTTTCATCAAAGACTGACTTGTGAGCTTCTCGGAGCAGAAGAGAGGAACCAAAAAGTTTTGGGGGAATAGCTGCAGAGTTCATATTTGAAAGCTAACTCCAATTCTTCTGAAGCCTGATCTGCGCAACTGCGAATAGTATCTGAAAAAAGAGTTGTGGGTCTATCTTTTCTTTGTCTATATCTTTCTTGACAGATGATTTCACTCCGAGGGTGACAACTTGTTCTTTGCCCTTAAATCTGGAGTCGGTTAGTGTTTACCCATCCATAGATATCAATATTTTGGCCCTTACAGCATGTGCTTTCTAGATATTAAGGAAGGGGTGTGCATGGACTCTACTGTCAATGGTGTTCATACTTGGGTCACTACTGAATGGATTCAGTTCCTGTAAATACTGAAATACTAATAATGTGTCCTTCCAGTCACTATAAAGTCTTGCTTTGGTCATTTACTTGTTCTGCTTTCCAGCCTTGTAATTCACTCCTGTGAGTTCATTTATTGCCTGGTGTATTTCTGTACAGGCAGGCATTGATAATAGTCGTAACAGATGTTGTTTTTCTATCATTTCTCGGCTTCCTTTTAGTCCTTCCTGGTCTTCAGACTTCTCATCAGAACTTGGTCTAAGATCATGTCGGATGAAAGAACTGTCCACAGGCGGTGCCTTCGTTAAACCACATGGAACCCCTCTTCAAAGCGTCGGTTGACATTGGAATCTTGAATTTTGAGGTCTGACATCTGCTGCAGATAAAACCTAGTGAATTTAATACACAGTTTGTGGCCGGAGGCTGCCGGGTAAGGCAGCATTTCCTGGACAGCCTGTAGATGTAGAGCCCAGTTCCCAGTGCGCTCTGCCCTAATGGATTTCCGTAGAATGTCTAAGATATCTGTCGAAGTTTGGCCAAGTGTACAGATATTTAAGCACACAGGCTATAAGGTTGGCTAAGCAAGGCAACAAAGGTTATTGTTCTAAGTGCGATTTGAATAGATAGCTCCCCCTGTGTGACCAAGGAATATTCCAAACACAAAGACAAAAATAGATTTTAATATACACTAGATAAAAAGTACACAATAAATCTACATATATATATATATATATATATATATATATATATATATATATATATATATATATATAATATATATATATATATATATATATATATATATATATATATATATATATATATATATATATATATATATTTATATACATATATATATATATATATATATATATATATATATATATATATATATATATGTTTATATATATATATATATATATATATATATATATATATATATATATATATATATATATATATATATATATATATATATATATATATGCATACACGAATAAGACGGAATTGTGTTCCGAATACTGATTGGATATCCAGGTTCATTAAATGATTATAATTCGAGATTTAGGGGGGGGTGAGAGGTTCAGTTCCTTTGAACCTCGACAGTAAAACGGGGCGAACTTTTAAGGAGGGGGAGGGGGTTTGGTGACCTTGATTAATCACGGGTGTAGACGAGAACCCGAAGAGGGTGATTCTACGTTCTCCAAACTCTGATTCAGTGAGATACGGACCTCTTGTCCTCAAAAGGGCACCATAAGAACTTCTGAGGGGGGGATGGGGGACTTTTCCAGACTCGGATTGAGCGAGCTATTGGACCTCTTGTCCTCAAAAGGTCACCAGAAGAACCCCCGGAGGACGGGTTTTCCAATCCTTGATCTGAAAGCGGTTGAGAAAGGCTGACGTTGCCTCAATAGACTTTCTCCCTCACTCGAATTTATGAGTGTGATGTCCAGCTCTTCCATGGCCGGTGACCGTCATTAAACACTTCCCGGGCGAGAGTTTCGTTTAAGTAAACCTCCGTTTGGAAAAACATCGTCTAACCCAGCGGTTCTAAGCCTGTGGTTATATGGCCAAAATTGGGCATGGCAAATTTCCTGTAGCCGCAGTAATTTTATAATTTTTAGTGGGCCATATGGCTAATATTAGGGCAAGATCTCATTAAATGTGACATAAAACATTCATTGAATCCTACTCATTGGATTATAGAAATTAAATCCATGTATATAATTAAAATATATTTAGAATATGGTTATTCACTAATTACTTAGTATTTTAATAATATTTAATTAGTCAGCCGTTGTAAATACCATTTCAATTGAATGTAAAATGAAAATGATTGCCCACCATTGTAGTTCTGTGACAATATTTTTAATTACAGTTATAACTGTCCTACACTGTTTTGTTATTATATTAGCTGAGCAACTTGTATTTCAACTGTTTTTCTCAGCTTTTATATTAGTTATAGTTATTTTGTATAACAAATTGTAAATTATAGTTTAGGGTTGTGTACTGTGTGTTCCGTAATAGGCTGTGGTTCCATTCCAGAGTAGGCATAAAAGGTAATGGAAAATAATTGGTTAATCCAAAAATATTATTGTATAAATTTAATTTTTAATAGAAAAATTAAAATTTAGTTTTGTTTCGTTTGTGGTACACAGGTATTACACACAGAAAATACGTCTCTGAGACCTTTGTGTATTTGTTTCATTAAGTTTATTACTTCCTTAAATCATTTTAGTCATTGCAAAATAACTGGTAATTAAAATAGGCAGTGTAATCCTTAATTATGTATATTAAGTCAATTTTCCAATCATATACCAATATAATTTTATTTAGATTGTCGGTAATTATCAATTTATTTTCTCCTCACAGTTTGCCCATCTCTGATAAGAGGAAACCATGCAAACAATACTGAAGCAAGTTTTTAGCCTACGTTAGAAAACTAATTTTGCGTACAGAGGTGAGATGGCTTACAGAGCTTGGAGAAGAAATCATAATTGCAAAATCCCACATTTTTTACCTTTCAGATATATTTTTAAAGCGAAATATGATGAACAAGCACCTACAAGCAAAACGTAAGAATCTTTTTTACTTGCAAAGAAGCCATCAGTGCTCTTCTTGGAAAGCTTCGTTGTTCAAGATTAATATGTGGCGTAAGGCGTTGCTACATTTTCCACCTTTTGCCATACTTGTAGAGCTGCATCAAGATGATATTTTTATTTAAATCGATCTTTTGAAAAAAACCTGCACGATGATATGGAAACTAGGTTCAAAGATCTCTTAAAAACGAAGATTCCAAGATGGATGGTTGACCCATTTGATACAAATTCAGCTGATGTTCTCATAATACTACAAGAAAACCTCATTGAGGTGCGGAGTAATCGAACTGCTTGAGTTAAATTTAAACAGACTTTATAACTTGTGGATAAGTAATGAAATTGCAGCCACATCTTCCTTGATCTTAGGAAATATACAATTACCAAGTAGAATCAAGTTTTAGCAGAGTCTCTAAGCTACTATTAAAAGTTCGAAACTGCTTAGAAATTGTAAGTAAGGCGATATTCTTCTGTCTTTAACAAGCATGGATCCTCACCTAGAAAAATTTGCTAAACTGCATCAGCCACATACATCTCATTAAATAAATGCATTTGAAACTTTTGTCATAGATTTTTTTTAATTTGAAAAGGATTTTATATTTTAAAGTCAAAGAATTTTACCTTTGTCTTCAACTTTGTATTTTTTTCATTCAGGAGTGAAAGTTTTGTGTTATATATTGTAACAGAAGTATTTAAATACATCCATATATCACGTGTAATGTGATTTTCAATTATTATAAAAGAAAATTGTAAAAATATATAATAGTTATAAATGGTTGTTTCATTGAAGATGCAAAATACTTTTGATGCTTGTGGTATTGTTTAAGCGCAGCAAATACACATGAGTGGTATCTTTATTGAATGTAAAAAGCTTATTGAATATATTATGCATATGTAGAAGTGAAGTATTTTTGGGGCTAACATAATTTCATGGGTCACAGAAAAACTCCGTGTTCAAGGTGGGCCATGTGTAAAAAGAGGTTGGGAAACTCTGGTCTAACCGAAACTGTGGGTAGTCCTTGAGAGGGCGCATATATACCCATATTTCTCCAAAATAGGGAGAGGGAGAAGGACCTTGTCGAATCTTCATTTTCGGCCGGGGCAACAGAGCATTACCTTACGGGAAAGTGTAAGAAGCCGGGATCAGTGGGTCTGAAAGAAATACCAGCGGCTGGTGCTATAAAAGTTGTCTCGAGACGAACCTACAAATAGACGAATAATCTCCCGACTCGGGGGGAGGAAAGATTAAGACGGCGGGGAGATAGCCTTCAATCACAGCGTAATGCCTTGGTGTGAATTTTTCAGTGACCGGGATGAAAGTCCAAAAAAGGTGAAGTCGATGGGGAGTAACGGCTTGCTTTCTCTCCTGAAGTTATATCTTAGGGGGGGGGGGATATTTGTATTTTAGTCGGTTCCTCTACACTCCTCCCTATCCAAATACATTTTTACAGCAAGGAAATCTTTTAGGCGAAAAAAATGTCTACAACTAATTTCATCAAGAGGGGAACTAATACAGCTACAATTTTAACGTTTAGCAAAATATATATAACCCTACACGGGATTTACACATATGTAACCACAGAGAACTTAATCTATACATACACACACACAACATCAACAAAACAAAACAAAAGAAACTAGTATTTACAAAATGAGTCAAACAAGAATTTTGATATACTCTCAGGTTCATGGATAGGGGCCTTCTATTGGATTCCTACACAAGCTATCGGCTAAGCAGTTATCGGTGCCTTCAACATACATGATTCGAAATTGGTTTCCCATGAGTAGTAGGCTCCAACACATTAAACGGCCATTTTGGCTCTTACAGTTTTTTAGGTACGCCAGGGGTTTGTGATTGCTTTCGACCATAAATTCCTTACCTATGTGATACATCCTAAACTTACAAATAGACCACACTATGGCTAAAGCTTTGAACTCTATCGTGGCATACACCTTTTGGCGAGGGGACAGCTTCAGACTAGCATATCTTACAGGATATAGCACTCTATCGTCGTCATATTGGACGATGGCACAACCTAGACCATCCTGGAAAGCATCGGTACGGACCCCGAATGTTTTATTAGAATTCGGTAATCTAAAAAGAGGGGCATAGATTAGTTTGTTCTTTAACTGTGGAAGCTATCTTCCACGGAAGGAGTCCAATCGACTGAATCATCGGCCGTTCTCTTAAGCATGTCGTTAAGGGGCGAGACTATGGCAGCGAAATTCGGCACTAAACGACGATAGAAGGACACGGACCCCAGAAGGAAGGAAGCTGTTTCTTCGTTCGGGAGAGCAACATTTCTGAGATAGCCTTTACCTTGTCGTACTGGGGTATTATTTGATTCTTACCGACCTGGAAGCCAAGGTAGTTAATAGTGTCATAGGCGAAGTGACACTTTGTCGCGCCTACTGTGAACCCATGTACGCGTAACCCGTATAGTAACGCACACAGACTGTACGTGTTGGTTCCAGTACGAGTAGCGACGTACACGTTATCGAAATAAAAAGTCATATTCGATAGGCCATCTAACAACCGGCGCATTATCCGTTATAACTTTTGCAAGCAGTTATCAACCCAAAGGGAAGCCGAGTAAACTGAAATAACCCTTTTTCAGTAGCGAAAGCGGTAACGCGTTTTGATCTCTTTGAAAGCGGTACTTGGTGGTAGACCTTGCAGCGGTCGATCTCGGAGATGAATTTCGCGTCTTTAAAGGCAGGAAGCCTTTTGTCATTAGGGATATTTGTTCCGCGTCAAACTGTGTAACCGCGTTTAATTTGAAAAAACCGACGCATATCCTAAACGACTTATCAGGCTTTCTAACCATGGCAATGTGGGAGACAAAATCTGACGATGAGGGATCTATTATTCCTAATTTTAATAATTTCTCGATCTCTGCATTGAAAGTCGGCCATAAATGTACAGGTATGGGATAAGGCTTAGTTATTATTGCATCTTGAGTAGTAAGGACCTTTCGATGTGTAAATTGGGTTGAGAAACCCCGGAATTCCTAAATGGTCTCGCGAAATTCTTCCAATACGGCAAGCAATTTAACCCTTTCATTAGAACGAGATTGGGGTTTACGTCCAAGTCGGAGTTAGGCTCCGCTTGTGAGGAAGGAAGAGACAGCAGAAGATATTCATCGTCTGCTTCTACACACACCCTTTGGATCAGAGACTAGGGTTCAACGGGATAGGCTACCTTGAGGACGGGTTCGATATACGTTCTCGGCACACACAACGCGTTGGTAGGGGTACTTTTAGGTTTAACAGAAGAACGGTATAATAACGCGTTCTTCACAGTGTAATCGATCTTCAAATTGCCTCGCGCCGTTTTAGTCTCCTTCTTCCTTCCTTTTTCCTACAGGGGTTGTAATGTGGGGCAATTCTTCTGTGCCTCAGCAAATTGAACGATGATGGTGAGTTCGACGTCTGCGGGCGATATGAGTTCCGGAAGCGATATTTTTTTCTCGGCCTTGGCCATGGTAACGACCGGCTGAGAAATTGGGTTTATGGAGAGCTGTACGCTGTGTATGATAAGGACAGAGCAAAATTTCATTGGGACCGCGACTACGTCAGCCCATTCGGTGAAGTACTGTCACTGAATATGGTACTGTACCACTGGAAACCTGGTGGCACGACCTAAAATGTCATGTAACAAAGCGAAGCTGTTATGTTGGGGGCTTACGGAGGGTAGTTGTTTATCGGATAATACTATACAGGTGAAACCTGTATCTCTAATCAAGGTTGACACTTGCCAGCCGTTTATTGCGCCATTTTCAAACTGGAGCCCACCGGGGAACCTTTGTTGAACAAGAAATTTCGCTGTTTTTCCGGAGGAGAGTGAGTAGGGGTCGTTGGTGATGTGACCGGCGGATTAAGCGAGAAAGCAGCAGATATTTGATCAACCTATTGACTCGACGTGGTTCTCAGTTGAGAATTTAGGGGGCAATTGTAACTTAAGTGCCCAGGGGTGCCACACGTAAATCATACAATTGGTTTAAGAAGTAGTTGCTAGGCGTGGAGGAGAGTACTGTCGGTTTCATGTCCTTTGTTCTCGCGGTGGGTGAGGTCTGTACTTGCTTGGCGCTTGCACTTTTACAAAGCCGTTTTTGCCCTTGGGTTAGCTTCTATTAAAGCCACACTTGTGTTTGGGTGAGGGGGGGCTTGTGCTTTTTGACTTCAGTGGGATGGAGTTCTTGACTGGAATCGTGAAGGGCGGCTTCTTCCACACACTCCTTGGAAGTGGAAGCTTTTCGGTCTGATATGAATACCCTTAGTTCGCGAGGGAGGGTCGATATCAGTTGATCCCTTAGAATGAAGTGGATTAACGCCTCATACTCATTAGATAATTAGGCGGAATCCAGCCAGAATTGGAAGTTACGCCAAAGCGTCAATCCAAATTGTTTGTAGGATTGGCCTGGCTGTATTCGTGCGGCACCGAATCTAACCCTATAATATTTTCGCCTCCTTGTTAATAGTCGAAAGAAGTGCTGCTTTTGGGGTTGAATAATCAAGGGTTGCCTCTGAAGGAAGCAAAATGAATATGTCCAGAAGACGATAGTTCTGGAATGGAAGTACCTGGGCGACACCATAGGATTGCAAGTTCCAATTATTGACTTCGAAGACATCCTCGAAGTACGTTAAATAGGAGCAAAAATCTCCTGCATCCTTGTTTGCGGGGAGCTTTAGTAAGGGCACTTGAGCATGTTCATTTCTAGATCCTACGGAGTTTATCTCGACTTGATCACGGCTTATCGCTCTCTCGTGCTGCCTAATTCTTTTTATCTCTTCCGCTTCTCTTTGTGCTTGCCTCTCTTTTTCTTTTTTCTGTGTTTTTTTCTTCGTCTACTGCTTCTCTCCGTACTTTCCTTTCTTCGGCTTCTGCTTCTCTCTGTGTTTTCTTTTCCGCACGTTCGTTTTGTTCTTTTTCCTGGCCGTAAGCGAAAAAATCTTTCCTAGATAAGCCTAGGATCTGACATTAATTATGAAAACGATCGAATGAAGACATCCCGGATATGATACTTTCGACCTTTGCACACGAAAAAGCTACCAGAGCTATTGAAGTTTTACCCAGAAAAATATAAACTCAACTAACGAAAAAATTATCTAGAAAATTTTGTGGTAAAAATCAGGGAAACTCACATAAAAAATAACTAACATGGAAATCTAACACACGACACAAAAATGGCGGTTTCTATTACCCCTTAGCTAGTATCGTCTTTTAAGAAACTAAAAAATCTGTGGACCCAACACACAAGAAGCAACTTAAATAATGGTCAGTACCAGTGAATCAAAAAAGAATTGTCATAATTTATTGGTGTTCAAATATTCAGCTGTTATTAATTGAAATTAGTTGTTCAAAATCAGATAGGGCGGATTCTTCCAAGTCACCCAAAGCCTGACTCCAAATTATATAAATATATATATATATATATATATATATATATATATATATATATATATATATATATATATCTTTATGTCGAAGTATGGCCAAGTGTACATAGATATACGCACACAGTCTTTAAGTTTGGCTTAGCAAGGCAACAAAGGTTATTGTTCTAAGAGTGCGATTTGAATAGTGTCATAGAATTGCTCATAGTCCAGTCCACTAATTATTCTAGTCCTTGATCTGGACACACCGCTTTTGTTTAGGTCGATGGTATTGACCCTATGACTCAATATACGATCATTATATATATATATATATATATATATATATATATATATATATATATATATATATATATATATATATATAGGCTTCAATTCCTACTGAACGTGCGAAGGCTGGTTAGAGGCGAGGTGTACCATGGCCAGGATTCTCACTATAAAAGTCCCACTTGTTACTGGGGGGAGGTTTGTGATTGTTAAATTCTAAGAGTGCATAAAATAGGTTGAATAAATTAGCCGAAGGGATTTTTAATTAAAGTCTTGCCAAGGGTACGTCAAAAAGGAGGAGCCACAAATAAACACACTTACAAAAATAAACTTTACTTTACATCAAAAAAAATAATTAGTAGCAATAGTTAAACGGGCATTGATGGGAATAAGGATTATATATTGAACACGGATTAGTCCGGGTTGACAGCAATTATAAATAATAATATCAGGGAATGACTCACTTGAATCTCTTTAAAAAAAGAGGGGAGGATAACACTGATGTTAAGCGCCTAGATTTATAATAGCTCAATGGGAGTATCAATCACTTTTAATTAAATAGGTAATTTAAGAATAGACAGACACTGGGTTTACAGATTAGCATTTATTGTGATCGATTGGAGAGACGACTACTCTGGTCCAGACGGGGTGGTTCGGGTGACGTTAACACAAGTTTTCGGGTAGAGGAGGGATAAGACGACGGGTTCGGGGCTGCTGACTGCAGTTTCGGTTAGTTCACTCCTAACTGGATACGACACTAACAAATAGTAACTTCCAGTAACTATTTGGATGTTTCTTTTCTTTCTCAAGTTACGTTGAGCAACAGAGCGTATTCTTCTAGTCACAGACTCTGCGGGGCGGGATTTGCCTCAGGAACTCTTTGAAACAGCGACCAGGTTAACTCAGCGGGTGCGCCTTGGCAGTCGATATGTTACGGCTACGACTCTCGTTCAACGCCAGGGTTACGCGAGTCGGTCTGGAACACTTCTGCTGAGGGATGAACAGCGTTGTCATTTATACCACGGACTGTGTTAAATCGCAAGAGAGATTTCCTATACGACAATTCGCTTATCGCCGCGCCTTCTGGACAACCTCCTTTGTATTATAAAGAAGGCAAAGCGAATTTACGTTTCTCTGTGAGATAGGCCTTCTTTCGTAAAACTTCCTGTCGCCCGTTGGGGGTGTTTGGCGTGGATAACAACTTAGGTCAGGGGGAAGGCGGAGGGCAGGGGGCGAAAGTCAACTCAAACGACAAATCTCTTTCGTTCACACGAGCGCCTGGCGGCATGCAAGTATGTACGTTTTATACCCTCACACGCCTACCTATTTTGAGAAACATTATTTCCCAATGAAATAAGGAAGAATGTAAAGGTTAACTTCACCGAAGGAATTTGTAATTATCTTCCTCCACTCAAACAATTGAGTCGGTATTTTTATTAGAACCGTTAGGACTTTATCTTAGAATCTAATGGCTACAAAATACTACTGCTACGTCAGTTTCTCTAATTTAGGTATTTAAAAACAATACAAAACAAAACAAAACACATACAGAGTACAGGCAAGAAATAACTATTTATACAAAAAGATACACACAAAAAAAATTAATTGACTATTAATCGCTATCTGAAATTGGGTTTCTCGAAAGGCTATCTTCGAGTACATTTTCAGACACTTTTAGATAACTGATTTCATAACGGTACTCAGCTAGCAATAATGACCAACGCATTAGCCTGCCGTTTCGCTTTTACAAGTTTTTAGGTAGGCTAACGGTTTATGATCAGTCTCAATGAGGAATGGACGCCCGACCAGATACATTCTGAAATTTTTTTTTATCCCCAAAACAATCGGCCATTTGCAAGCCTTCAGTCGGGTACTTGCATAGCTTATAGGAGCGGGTTCTTGGTCCTGGTCGTATAAGAGTTATACGCAGCCAATACCCAGTTGGAAAGCCGCTGTCCGTACGCCAAGTTTTTTAGGAGGGTTTGCCAGTTTTAAGATCGGGGCGGGAACTAGCTTCTCTTTGAACTCTTCAAAGCGCGTTTCGGCGTCGGGGTTCCACGTGAGGGGTCCGGAAGTTTCTTTTTTAGCAGATCGTTTAAGGGAGCTGCTACAGAAGCAAATTGGGGTACAAAGCGGCGGTAAAACGAAGCAGCACCGAGGAAAGACCGTAATTGCTTCTTGGTGCGCGGTAGGGGCATTTTTACAATAGCCTTTACCTTCTCTTTTTGTGGGGCTAGGTGACTTTTGCCTATTTTAAATCTAAGGCATTCTATGGATTTATAAAAAAAATGGCATTTTGAGAGTTTAATCGTTAAACCATGATGCTTCAAGCGTTCTAAAAGCGGCCGGAGGGACAAGATATGGTCGTTCAATGAAAGTTTAGCCACATACACGTTATCAAAATAAAAAGAAACGTTTTTTAAAACGTCTATTACACGGCGCATTATGCGGTTGTAGCTACTTCAGGCAGTGACTAGGCCAAATGGGAGACGAGTGAATTCCATTGAACTTTTGTCTGTAGGAAAGGCTCTTAGTTTCCTCGCTGATGCCTTTGGGAAAGGAACTGATAATAGGCCTTACACAGGTCTATCTCAGTGATGTAGGCGGCTCCTTCAAAGAAATGTAAATTTTGATCATTTAGGGGGAGAGGCTCGGCGTCAAACACGGTGACGGTGTTTAGCTTCCGTAAATCGACGCACATCCTATCGGACTGGTCTGGCTTACGGACCATGACTATTGGGAAACAGTAGTCGGACGTAGATGGCTCGGTAATCCCTAATGGCAAAAGATTGTGTACTTCCTCATTGAAAGAGTCTCTTAGGTGCACCAGTACGGAAAAGGGCTTACATCGCACAAGATTGAGCGTAGTGAGGGCGATATCATGTTCGAACTGAGTCGGGCATCCTGGTGACTTGGAAATGATTTCACTAAATTCTTCCAAAAGCGCCATCATTTGGTTTCTTTGGGCAGGTATGAGGTCGGAGTTTACATCCAACTCGGGTAAAAAGGTTATTTTTAAGGAGATGCAGCTTGGACGGAGGACGGGAAGGGGAAAATCTTCGCTTGACTCCACGCAAATCGAATTAACAAGATTTAGGAGGTTGTTTATGCAACGATATTGTTTATGCAGGCCCGTCTATGCTACTTTTTTAGCATGTTTATTTGATATAACTTATCACCTGAGGGTGTCTGTATTATGTAATTGACTGATCCGTGGATTTTCTGAACGGGTTAGGAGGCTTTCCATTGGGAGGGAAGTTCATAGGAGTCCGTGGGGAGTAAGAGCAGAACTTCACCTCTGGGCTTAAGTTTTCTGTGTTTGGCCTTTAGTTCAAAGTATGTCCGATACTTTTCCATATTAATTTTGGAATTTCAGACTGCTATTTCAGAACACCTTTTTAATCTTTCCCTTAGTTCGAGGACGAAGGAATAAGTGTTCCTTGATTCTAAACACATACTCCTTCAAAATATTGAGGGGCGGCCCCCGCACGTTTCTTCCGTACAGGAGCTCAAACGGGAAAACTCGATGATCCTATGGGTATTTCGCGGCATGCGAATAACGCAACTGGCAAATATCGGTGCCATTCTTTGGATTGTTCTATGCAAAGCTTCTTGAGGACACTTTTCCGGGTAGGTCTGAAACACTTCTGCTGAGTGATAAACCGCGTTGTCATTTATAACACGGACTGTGTGGAATCGAGAGTGAGATTCCCTATACGATAATTCGCTTATCGCGCCGCCTTCTCGACAATTTCCTTGGTATCATAAGGAAGGCAAATAGAATTTAGGCTTCTCTGTGATATAGGCCTTCTTTTATCATACTTCCTGTCGCCTGTTGGGAGGGTTTGGCGCGGATAACGACTTAGGTCAGGCGGAAGGCGGAGGAGAGCGGTAGAATGCCGGGAAAGGAGGGGGGGAGGAGATGAAGGTCAACTCAAACGACAAATCTCTTTCGTTCTTACGATCGCCTGGCGGCATGCGAGTATGTACGTTTCATACTCTCACAAATAGTTAGCTGCAGCTGCTTGACCAAGGAATATTCCAAACACACCGACAAAAATAGATTTTAATATACACTAGATAAAAAATACACAATATATATATATAAATATATATATATATATATATATATATATATATATTTATACAAATAAGAGGCAATTATCTTTCGAATACTTATTGGATAACTACGGTCATTAAATTATTATAGTGGGAGATTTGTGGTGGTGAGAGGTTCAGATCCTTTGAAACTCGAGAGTAAAGCGGTATGAGGGGGCGGGCTTGGTGACCTTGATTACTCACAAGTGTAGACGGGAACCCGAACAGGATGATGCTACGTTCTCCAAACAAGAGGCCACCGGACGAGCTTCGGAGGAGGAAGGGGGGAGCTATTTGGAGCTCTTTGGCCACTTCTCCTTTAGAGTTCACCAGAAAAACTTCGGAGGACGGCTTCTCTAATCCTTGACCAGGAGGTGGTTAAAAACAGTTCACGTAGCTACAACAGACTTTCTCCCTAACCCCAAATTACGAGTGTGATGTCCAGCTCTTCCTTAGCCTGCCAACGTCACTAAACACTTCTCAGGCGAGAGCATTGTTTAAGCATACCTCCGTCCGGGAAAGACTTTTCTATCTAAATAGGCTAGTAATTCTTAAGAGGGCCCATATATACCCGGATTTCTCCAACCGGGGAGAGGATGAAGAACCTTCTCGAACCTTCATTATCGGCCTGGGCAACAGAGCATGTACTTGTGGGAAAGTGTAAGAGGCCGGGATCAGTGATTCTGAAAGAACTACCAGCGGCTGGAGCCCTATAAGTTGTCTTGAGGCAAACCTTCAAATAGATGAATAATCTTCCGACTCGGTGGGAGGGAAAATTAAGACTTCGGGAAGATAGCCTTCAATCACAGCGTAATGCCTTTATGTGAATTTCTCATTGACCGAAGGTGGAAAGACCTAAAATGGTGCAGGCGGAAGGGGGGAGGGGGGATTCGTTTCGGGATATTAGACTTGCATACTTCTTCCCCAGTGAAAGTTATAGCCATTAGATTCTCTTAGAAGTTATAAGCTTTGTTGAACTCGGCATTATTGCTCAGATCTGTGAGCTGGTCATGTATCGGCCTTGCAGCAGCTTCGGCTAAATTATGATCTTCATTCTCAGTGCCATCTGATGTTTCACTTACGCATGGTAAAGGCGCATTGAGCACATTCGTCAACAGCAAGGCATTGAGGGCTGCAAAAACTATTCGGTGTGCAAAAACTGTGTCATGGGCTCATTTACATCATTGATGGTGATCTGCTCGTCATCATTTTGCTTAAGATATTTAGCCACGTGCAATAATTCTGGTGTCTTCTCATCGACCAGAAGCCGTCTAAACTTTAGACTCTTAAATTATTTGGTGTTCGTCATGCAATTGCATGTGTTTATTTTCTTAAAATTTAACACTACATGTATGGTGGTGAATTGCATCTTCTGTGCCTTCATAGTATCTGAGCAAACATCGGCTCGTTCACGGCATATGGACAGCAGCGTTTTCTTCAATTCATTTGTCTTTACTTGACCGACATTTTGCGTCTTCCGCTTCCCCTCAAACATGGCTGGACTACCAGGAAAAAGCCAATTAGTCGTGAAAGCAAACGGTTCCTCAGATGACCAAAGTACATATGCATCACTGATTGTGCTGGCCTTTGACTTTTCAATGCTCGGGCTATCTGATGTAAGTTGCAGTAGGTACTACGGAAGTCTTTGTACACCTTTTTCCAGGGTACTTACTGTATGAATGCGCTCCTTTTGTGCGGTGCTGGCCTGGATGATGGTTGAACACCCCTTTTGTCGGAGTGTTGAGAAAGGGCCTCCTCCAACCTGCTTGCAGAAGGCACACTTTTGAGATACCTCCATTCCTAAAAGTGAAATACAAAATTACATTAGTATACTTGTTTTGAAATTTAGAATTACAAATAAACATAACATTGGTACTTAAAATCAGTTCATAAATAAATAAAAATTACGAAAAAACTTATATTTATCAAATGGTATCCTCCGTTGCCTGAAAAAAGTGATGAAATTTGATTTTCGAATAAGTCTTCAATGATACAATATTTATTAGGCAGTATTTAAACATAATCTCGGATGCTGGAGTGATACCAGAGATAACTATCGATGGGTATAAGGAAAAGAGCAAAATTTATGAAATCAGGAAATATTAGGAAATATACCTTAGAGAGCCCATAGAGATTGCTTTCCTTTCTCGATAAATTAAATATTTATGAATATTTATGAAAGTGATTAAAAATCTTTCTTAAGCTGGTATAGCAATAAGATAACTACACTAAAACTACCCAAGTAACGATAGATAAAAGCTTCTAAATCATCACGTTTTGATTAACCCTATTGAATTTCCTGATAAGGCAGTGAAATATAAATAGGAAGGCTTTCTTCTCTATCAAGATATCTTAGTTGTTTCTGTGGTCAAAGGAATGATTTCTCCGAGGTGTTCCATTCCAACAAAATCTAAAAAGAAGGGAATATATTAGTTTTTGGCAGGAGACGACCTGTTTTAGCCATTGTTTCTGCTAAAAAGACCCAAAGTAGGTATTAAAACAATATGTATATCATGTCAATATGTAAATTTTATTTATTTAATTAACATTTATATATAAAAATCGAGATAATCTAAAAAATCCATTTCTATTTTTCTAGTAGTGTTTACAATTGGAATAAATCTTCTATCGTCTGTGACTGTCTTATTAACCCGGTGAACCTTATTTGTATTTCTCGACACCCAAAGTGAAATACAAGTTTGAACTTTTGAACACCTACCTATATTGCTCCTGTTATTAATTTATTTTCCCAATAGGTTAACCCAATATATCATTTTCATTAATAGATATAGTACATAATTCTGAAATATTTAAAATTTAAGGCAGAATTAAAACAATTCATTATCCCCCTTTTCCAACCGATATAAAAGTTAGAGTTTATAATAAATAGGAAAGCTAGCAGGTATAGTTAAATTTCTAGAAACTAATTCTTTTTTTAAATCAACCTATTTCCAAGACGATTTGCACCTTTGTTTAATTTATGTTTATAATTGAGTCTCGGACTAAATTTCAGTCCTTCAGTAATTCTACATTTATTTAAGTTTCCCTAATTTTCCATCGTTCAATTCATCCATTTCTGATTAAATATACTTGTGTTTTTTATACTACCAGCCTCTCTTTTCTTTCCCCATAACACCTCCTTATGTTACCTTGAAAAAATCAAAAGCAGTTATAGTTTATTTGAAATGAGATTCACTATTTAATAAATATATAATCACCCTTATTGTAATTCTCGATGAAAAAATAAGTTATGATATTCTTCTCAGTGATTTGAATCAAAAGATTCACCTTTTATTTACAAATATTTCAAAAGTACTTGGTACATAGAGTTGGGTGAATAGATGTAGTTAGTAATTCAAATTCAAAAGGATTACGAAGGTAAGAGGATTATTCTCTTTAAATATGGGCTATGGGCGAGTTTTAATGAGTTTTAGACCTCTGAATCTTCAGTGAACTTACCGCAATCAGCAACAAAAAATACAGGTGAAATAAACTTATAGAAAAGCACAGAAAATCTACGATGCAAAGGTAGAGTGGTTAGTTATACAAACACGTGCATAGTCTATATAATATTTTGACAAGATCAGGATGGAATTATTCTTGGTTATATCAAGTCAGGTGGGTCGCAGCTTGCATGGATGGAGAGTTTCTTCGAGGTTGCAAGCGGAGGTGGTGTCTTTCCCAACCGGGCTTTTGACAATCAGAGTATCTATGAGGCCAAAAATTTGGGCTGGTGAAATTGGACAAATTCCACAACAACCGCATGTGACTCTTTCTGGGGGTCTGCTTTTCATGCAGCAAACATCTCCAGCCAATGCCTGACCACAATCATCAGACCTCCAAATAGCCACCTGAATTGAACCTAAGATCCTGCTCAAGGATATGGGAAGGCATTGCATCACCCTCATTCGAGACACACCCACAGACCATCACAATTTAGGGAAACCTAGATTTGATGATCCATGAAACGTCGCATTGATTATAGGCAAGCCACATGTTATTCTTTGTTTTGTGCAAATGGTCCAGACAATTTTTTTCATCTCAGAAGACCCAGATTGTTCGCGGCTAAATAGAATGCTTCTTCAGCTTGTTAAGGAGCTTCTTTGTATTAGACAAGCAGTTATCTTTGGCCTTGACTGTCAGAATTTGTACCTTGCACCTCTTGCACATTTCGGAAAGAAGGGCATCATTTATAGCCAGTATCATAGTGCTGAGACTTTAACACTCATCTTTCTCGCCAAAGCCCCGATTACATTTTTCGGGTCTTCCATCTCTTCATCCTGAAGTTTTGGATGAATTTTGGCGTGAAGGCAAGTCAGAACGACTTCTGCGTTCCTTTTTGCTGGCCACGGCTTCGTAATCCCCGTTTCAGCTTACCATGTCAAGTGTCTTTCAGTATTCCTTGTGTTAACAGAGCATTGACTACAAGTCCTGAGGTCTGAATTTCGATACCCGCCGCGAATCATCCATTATTCAGATGACTTTCAGTCCTCCATTTTAGATAGTTTCTTCTCAAATAAAGGTTAAAATTATCCCCAACACCCTCTTTATGCCTAGTAGGGAAAAGCTTCGTTGAGAATTAACAATTGTTCATGATTGAATAACCTAAGATTCATAGGCCCTAAATATTGTGTAGTGGTGTTAAATGTAAAAATCGCTTCTTCATTATTATCTTCACTTATTCATTCTTATTCATTATCCTTTCTTTCTCTATGAATAAAATTACCAGCCAATGTGAAGGTGAGGGATGACGAAGCCTCTAGCGTAAATGTCATGTTTCATACTGGGTATGTAATGGCAGATTCAAACCTGGAGTGTTGGGAAGATTTGGAAATTTTATTGAAACCTTTTGACAAGGCGTTGGGAAGAAGGGGCTAAAAGTAAATGTAGAAGAGTGTCTGGTATGCGGAGGTGAGAATGGGATGGAGATCGCTATCTAAGTCGTTAATATTAACTTTGAACAAATCTGAAGTTATAAGTGTATTAGATGTATCGTGATTGAAACCAACACATTTTAAAATAGGAAACTCCGATGTCAGTGTTTTATTGTGGAATGTGACAGGAAGCTGCATGTGAGTATGTTGGGGTCAACCTTGGTGTATTGGAATGAGACTCTAGGATAAAAGGAGTAGGAAAATTCGGAAGTGATTGCAGTGCAAATGGACAACTGAGAGATGTTTTTGTTGAAAAAAAAGAGTGTGAATGTGGTTGTGGCTGAGAGTGTTCTGAGGTGGTGTGGGAATGGAAGATGACTGGATGGAAAATCATTGTCAGGGTGTTAGAAAGGGTGGAAAACTTCGTAAAAGGTTAGTTTATTGTGTGGTAGAGAGATTGATTGATGATTGAGGAGGCAGGGGTGGATATTGTGTATGATAGGTATGCAAGGAGGTAATTTGTGATGGGGCTTAGGTCGGTCTGCCCGAGGATGAAACCTGTGTAAAAGAGATGTGCTTGTTGCCCAAAGTAATCATGTCATCGTTTTCAAAAGGTTTCAGGTTTATAAATTCGCAAATAGTCTTGGATGACTGCCGCTAAAAGTGCTGTGTTGTTTGGCGAAGTAATAATATTATTCATAAGACAAGATCGAAAATTAATAGTAGCGAAAAAATATAAATTAGGCAAATGTTAATGCGACTAGTTTTTGTGATTTCAATGAGTAAATATTAAATTTAAATATATAGTTAATAAATAGGGGAAAAGAAAGAAAATGGAGGAATTTGGCCACCCCAATTTTTAAACACATTTGTGTCAGAAGAGTTCGACATTAACGCTTGAAATACCGAAATAAAATAAATATTTCCCTATTTTTAATTTATTTTATTAGTAAATGACTTATCTCATATATTTATAACTAAATATACCCCTCCTATTCACCTCTCATTAAATAATAATATATATAATTATAACTAAACCAAATTAAGGATAAAATGTGACATGATTATTTGTTTCAACTATACAATCACCTTTTAGGGCCTGCGTTGTAGAAGAAATGAAGGGTAAGCTTGGGCTTAATGGGACAAACGGAGGGAGGGGTGTAGTTTAATAGCGTTTAAGTTCGCTTACGCCAGTCGAAGTGCAGTAGTGTAGTATAGAGATTGGTCTCCCCTAAAGAGGATTTACAGGGTTCTCCGGCGCTTGGTTGAAACAACCCGTGAAGGTTCTCTACTTGACCAACTCCCTCCGACCGAGTCCTATAGTTAGCGCACCCCCTTAGCACTTCGGTAGACCAAGAGGTAGCGTTGGCAAGATATGAGGATGACCCCACTTAATGGGAAAACTGGGAGATTCCGAGGTCTTAAATTCGCGCAAAAAGAAGCATCACTCAAAAATTCCGAACTTCAAGGTTTGCGAGGCTCAGCTTAATGTTGTTAACCCTTTTCATTCCAACTTGAACATTTTGGGGTTCCAGGTTATTGAACTCAACCCTTTTTCATTTTTTAATTTCCTTTCTTATAATCCTGATTCAGAAAGACCTATGTAAATAAATACATTTACTTCATTTGCAATTACGATATATGTATAGTACCAGAGCAGGTAATAAGTTTTGCAATTCGGATATAAGGAAACGACATATGAGGAAAAATGTTTTATTATTTTTCAGTATAACTACCCTCGACTTCAATGCCCTTGCGACACTTGTTCCTGAGGCTTCGAATTCCTGACAACCAGAAATCTCCCGACTGCTGTTCAATCCAGTCCTGGACGGCGAGCTGGACATCTTTATCGCCCCCAAACCGGCATCCACGCAGTGCAGCCTTGAGCTGGCGGAATAAAAAGTAGTCGCTATGGGCCAGATCTGGACTGTAGGGGGAATGGTTGAGCTCCTTGAATCCGAACTCGCGCAGGGAAGCTTGTGCAACTCTGGCCTTGTGGACTTTGACGACGTTGAAGTCGATCATGGGGTGTGAGGTTTCGAGGGACCCAACGAGCAGAGACCTTGGTATGGACAAATTGTCGTGAATGATGTTGATAACACTGCCATGTGATAATCGAAGTTTACGCTCGATTTCTTCGACCTTCACCCTTCGTTTTTCAAGGATCCTCCTCTCCACATGGATCACGTTGTCCTCATTGGTCACGTCTGACGGGCGTCCTGAACGGGGGTCATCTTCAAGGGACTCACAACCATGGCGGAACTCCCTATTCCAGCGAGCAGTGGTTGCATAGGAAGGTGCGGTGTCGGTGTATACTGCCACCATGCGTTCATGGATCTCTTTTGCATTCTTGCCTTCCTTGATGAAAAATTTGATCACTGCGCGGTGCTCGACCTTCTCCATTGTTGAAAAATTTCGGACTGACGATCTGCGATCAGCTACTGCTTAGTAAATAGACGAGGCAGGAGCGTGCGGCTACAGGTCCTGACTTGTCATAACTTGTCCTAACACCCACACCAACAGCCATCCCGCTTCCTCTGTTTTGCCCTACCGATTCGCCAAACCTATTGACCGCTCACCGTAATGTAGTATGATGAACTAAGTTAACAAAGGACGAATAAAACAAAGCCTAATGATATGCGGTATCATGTATGTATTGAAAAAATCATTACTGATGCTATTGGAAAATTTACATTGTCTCTATTCCCCTCGTTTTACTCAACTTTGATTGCAAAAGATTCTGTGGTTTGATGCAATTCAAAGAAATTGTATTTAGTTTTATAATCGAATACAAGCCCAGTGTTGGCTTTACCCGCAATATTTTCATTAATTTTGTAATATATTTCGATCAATTATCAAATGATTTTGTGTTGTTTATATATGAGTGAATAAGATTATTATCCTTTGTTTCATTGATAGCTAATAAAGTCCTTGATATCTGTCTGATGATAATATTATGTTGGTTTATATTTCTTATAGCAAAATAATGTTAACGATTGAAGTGTGTATGTTTGCGGTGAGAAAAGGGAGATTGAATGCGAAAAAGCGAAAAGCATTATGTGTGAATGGTATAAGCATTGGTGACTGCAACATCATTAAGAACGGCGTGGAACTGGAAAGTATGAATGGCTTATGATATTTAAGAAGCGTTGTTAATTTTAATCTAGACGAATCAAGTTGTGGGTGTGTCTAATATTTACTTATGGAACAGAAATGAATCCTTAGTTAAATAATGAAATTCGCAATAACAGAAGATTGGACGATTAGCGGAATTCTGTATTCGGTGAGATCAGTTTAGAAACCATCCCTATCACATTGTCAGTTTTAAATAATGACACCGAAGAGACAGGTTTCTAAATGGCGTCATTCCTCGAAGACTGACGATGGCATCTGTTATAATCCGGAACTGGTTTCAGCGAATGAAGTGTCCGTAAATTCATGTCTTCGAGTATTATAAGAGTGACACAGTATGCTGGAAGAATAAAGAAACATTCGTGTTGAGAGAAGTTCAAAAGATACAGAGGCATATGTATAGGCAACCGATAACTAGAAGATTCATATTTTATTAATATTTTCCAGTTTAGACTTCACTTACATAATGTACGTATTATATAAACTTCCTACCACATTGAAAATATATAGGAATTTCAAATGGCAAAATAAAAGCAGGTGCAATAATGACAAAGATCTATTTATCTGATAAGAGGAAAAGCATAAAAAATAGCAAGATAAAAATAATATCTGGTATGACTCCCTTTAGCCTCAGTAACAGCAGTAAGGCGTTTCTTCTGAGAATGTACAAGATTCGTGCCAGTTTCTCGATGGGTTTATATCACTCTTCTTCCGCAAACTCTTCCAATTATATAATCTTTCGAGCCCCTCTCGTATGTACATGCTTCTTCAGCTCTTTCTACATGTTCAACAAGTTAAAAAAATCGAACTTTTTTTTCTCCTTCATTCTCTAATATAACTTTGTCCCTGGGAAGTTTAAATACACATTCTCAACTCCACATTTATAGACCTTCCTAAAACTTGCAAAACTTGACAACGTATCAAGATGGGGAGAGCTAGACAAAATGTACATAAGCTGATAGACCTAGGCAAAATATTTAAATAAGGTTAGATCTAGGCAAAATATGAAGATAAGCAGAGCTATAAATAATATAAAGTCAAAGTAAAAGCTATCACTCTTCGAAGTTCTGTCAGGGCAGCGAAATTCGTTAATGATGAAGTCCTAGGGAGTGGATCGTAGCTGCAGACAACTTGATCAAGTTAAAAAGCCATCCTTAAAAGATTTTGTGCCATAACATTTGGAAAATAAGCCTGGAAGATCTAAATAACCGTTCCTGAAAATTAATGTGAATGGGTCTCCCTGTCAGGAAGGAGGACCGGTAAGGAATAGAAAATGTTTAATCATCGATGAACCAGGATCTTCTGCCGTTGAGCCTTGCTTTAAGAATTTGAACACGAATTCCGCTTTGTCACTAAGCAAAATGAAATATAATAGACTCTGGTGAGTATCTATTAAGCTAATATTTTATTTTTTTATTTCTTTGTCTACTGCTGATTGTAGTTTCAATGTATCTACCACACATACCTTTAATTGTTTTGGGCACTTTGTGATAGAACGGTCTGAGCCGCTTAAATTCAGTCGCTATCAGATGTTTGTTAGAACATATGGCTACCCACGTGCATCTGCGATGATAAAGCAGGGTGCGCTATCGCCACCTGAGTCAATATTTAACCAGGGAGGTTCATCCCCCCCCCCTTCTTTTTGCCCCATACGTTGATCTGGCCAGATTGAGTTAGGCTTATGGGCAGATAAGGTATGTTCCCAAGCGTGGCTGGGGCATTCCCTCGAAGCCCCCACTCCATTGTCCCCTACGCCAAGGGGATGGCCTAGACTATTTATATGAAACTTTCCCGATTGAATCAGATCAGATCAGATCAGATCCAGATTATCTTTGCGAGACATCACGCCGATCCGGTCTTACATTGTGCACCAGGGGCCCACTACCTCGAGATCCACCATTATTGTCCAGAAGAGGACAATATCCCTTGAGTGCCAAGGTTCAAGCCTTCAAGACGCCTAGTCCACAAGGCCTCCCCTTGTTCTTGAGAAAGAGAACAAAGTTAGAACAGCCCTTGTTCTTTGAGCCCGTTGACAAGAGACGGTTCTCACCCTGCCTTTCCCTGTTGTTCAGAAAGAGAACAACGTTAGAAGAGCCATTTTTCTTTGAACCCGTAGGCAAGAGACGGCTCTCACTCCCCCTGTTGTTCAGAAGAGAACAACGTTAAAACAGCCATTGTTCTTTAAGCCCGTTCGTCAAGAAACGGATCTCATTCCCAAGATGTCACGTCAGGATAATTTAATCCACCTCCCTTCGACTGAAACTCGCCAGCGGACCGAAGAGTCCTTCGCGTCGCCTTCCTCTGCACAACAACTTGTAATTACGTAAGCTGAGCATTACCTTTAATTATCTAACCTTTAGTCAACCCTACCGTGTGCTTAAAATGGTTTAGTGAACCATTCCACCCCCTTTAATTTTTATTTGTTTACCTTTTTGAATCTCCCCAAATCTTAATCCTCGGATTATTCAGATATTTTCACGACCCTTTCCATTCTCTGTTTATGTAAACATTTTCCGTTTTGGGTGTTGTTGATAGTTTAATTAATAAAACTCTATTTTATTAATGATAGCCATGTTATTATCCTTGAGCCCAGTTCCACTTCGTAAGCATATTGAAGATAAATAACCTCGGTCAATCAGATTACCCACACACTCGAAATATATTAGAATTATTCCCTCAACGAATAGTTATATATAGTATATCGTCGAGAATCTATTCTATGACACACTTTTTATCTCCTTTTTGAGATCCAATTTGTTTGGTGCTGAGTATAATATCAAATTGGCTTTTGGGATGGATGTTTCACGTGCTTAATCAGCAAACTTTCCTCATTAAATCATAGGCACCGGAAATACGATGGAGGGTGTTTATGTAGACATTTGGCTTAGCAAAGAGTGTATATCATTGGAAAAAATTTCTTAATAATAAGAACAAAGTTACTATTTTCACAGAGAATGTTGTCTAAGAAGTTTGTAGATTATACCTTGAAAGGCTAATGTATTGGGCTCATTTTTGTATATGTATTTCCAAAAGTTTTTCAAAAGTTCTACTGTCATTAATGCTGTCTTCTTCCCCAAAACAAATGACAAATCCTTTTTCCGTAGAAATGAGATAAAGGATTACCCCCTATATTGTTCGCAATATTCTTCTCGTTTCGGAGTGAAAAGGGAAATATGCTCCACAGATAACATTAGTCTGCTTTGTGCTTTGGGTAAATCAACTAATTACCATATCTCCTTTGCGTGTCATACTCGTATAAAACTTGCTGAAATTTAGCTTACACATCGACGGAGGATTTGCTTATCAAAGTGTGAGACCACTAAAATGAGTTTTCGTAAATCCAAGCTGAGGAAGAAAGAGAGAGTCGTCTTCTGTTTATAATCTGCATTCCACAGTTTAGTGGATTAAATAGGGTTTTTGATAAAATCACAGCGAACGGATTGAATAGGTGGAGGCGGCCTGCTTAATTTCTCCGGTAGAGTCACTTAAGACCCTACAATCTATTAAACATATATCGATCATGCCGAAGCGGTGTGGCCATACTGCTCCTGGGTGTTTTAAAATATTATTATAAACGCCATCTACCAATCTCATCCTATTTATACTCTATTTTCTTATAAATTAGCATCATTATCCCTGGGAGAGTTACGCGATCGACAACTTAATAGTATAAACATTCTTCATTATGAGTCTACCTTAATCGCCGGGAACAGGCTCCGATCCAATGGGGCCTTTTCATTTTTCGTCCAATACATCATTCATTGGCGGAAAATGACGCTCAGCTCTTAGTATTTTGTGTGAATTAAAACAAAATTAAATTATGTTGCCTTTATTGACTTTACATTTATACCTGCGTATTCAGATGGAAATTCGAGGTAAGCCCTATCTCAAGATTACAGGCGCGAGAAAAAACGAAAACTTGAGGATTGTCATGTGCAACTAAAATTCTCTAAGGCCTGTAACTTATATTTACATTCGTTTAGGATACCACTCATACTGACTCTTCATGGTGTTTTCTACGACTTTAATGCCCTTTAGTAAGTTGCAGACACACGCGCACACTGTCCTATCCTAATGTTGCGACTATTCTCGCCTCCACTGTACACAGATCTCACTTGACGACAAGACAGAGTACGAGAACAATAAGTGGCTCATAGCTACGAATCCTCTGACGAAACAGGTGATACTTATGGCGCGCGAGATCACTAAATGCATTAAATGCCAATCTACATACACACACTAATCCTAAACCTCATATCCCTACAAGACTTACATACAAACCTCACACCAAAATCCTCGGAGCCACATTACTCTTCTACTAACACCAAAAATATCCCACAGACAAGAGAAAAACACACAAACAAAATGCAACGCAGCTTTTATCCTTCCAGCCACAAATTACAACTGTACCCATACCAAATACTAGTTCGGTCAGTCCTATCATGCTCACCGATTACACTAGGGGGTGCGAGTCACAGATAGAAGAGAAGAACACAGAGATTCCAGAAATCTGCGCTGAAGGGCGCTTGTCGCTCTGCTCGATACGCACTCATTTTCACACTACATAACAACAAGCCTTTTACCATTCAATACATACACCTACACCCCTTAACTTGACAGTTAGGAAAACTCGCAAGGGAAATCACATACATCCTAATACATGCATAACAACACGCTGCATTACCGTTGAGATACCCAGCACCTTTGATTACTCACATCATGTGTATCGCGTTTCCCTTACTCGCCCATTATACTTTCTAACCACCATTCCGCCGTCCTAGTCTAATACCAAAATATACGTACAGCCATCCAGCTTTATCTCCTCCTAGCCTCTTTTAAGTTAATTTCGCACCATCTTACTCTGTGGATCACCCTAGTCTTTCATCTTTCTGGCCTTCTCCCTATTCACATCCGATGCGATCAAGAGAGAGACTCTTACTGCATTGGTTCCTCCGCCATCATGATACTCTCTCCCTGCGCGGCGCCGAGTGCACTGATGACAGGAGATTAATTTACGTCTGTCTTCATATCTTCAAAATTAACCCACATATTTGATTATAACGAGTAAGTTTCTTCGGTAAAATGGTCAGAATAGGATATTTTTTCTTCTAGGAAATAAAACACTGATCGCTAAATTTAAGTCTATCTTTAAGGAAAAATCATTTTACACTTCAATACGCACAATGTAGGGTAATGTTTCGATTTCCTATTTTCAGTTCTTTTGACTTCAAATATTATATCTGTGAAACGATTTCTAATAATCATATCTATGAATTCCAGTACTCTACATCTCACTATGTCGGTTGGTCGGTCGGTCTCCGATTTGCTTGTTTTTTTTTTCTTAGGTAAAAACATCATAACTATTCGCCGATTCTCACATAATTCAAAACCCTTGTGTTGTTTTAAATTCCCATTCGAATGCAGTAATTGCCAAAGTACTTCCAAGGATATCCCGGAAATTATTTTGTTTGTGCAATAACATCATAACTCTTCGGGCGATACACTGCTAGACTAGACTAGGCTATGATATGTTATACTCTGCAAAACAAACCTAGAATACGCTATACTATGCTAAGCTTTGCTAAGATATAATGTACAAAAGTAAGATATACTATGCTAATTTAGGGTATAAAATGCTATGCTAGGATAGCATATAGTATGTGAGGCTAGACAATACTAAGCTATGCTTGACTAGAGTATAATAGGATAGTATAGACCATTGTTGTCTAGGATAGTTAATGCTAGGCTAAGATACACTATGCTAGGCTATGCTAAGCTATGCTAAGCTTACTAGGTTAGAGAGTGCTATCTTATGCTATGCTAGGGTAGGCTAAAGTATAATAGGCTAGGGAGAGTTAGGCTATGTTGGGTTATGTTAAGTAACACTATATTAGGCTACCATAGGCTAGCTAACTAAGGCTATAATTGGCTAAGCTATGCAAAGTTATTCTGGTCTAGTGTATGGTATGTTATACTAGGCTATTATATGATACCCTCGGCTATATTAAGTAAGGTGTGGTTATGCTAGGTTAGGCCATACCAAGCAAGGATATATTGGCTGGCTATAGTAGCCTATAGTTTTAATTACATTAATGAGGGGTGCTCAAAATTTGTAGCTCTACTTAAGTATTGTGAAGTGGGTTTTTTTATTTTAATATAATTTTAGTTACTTAAAATTTTTTACTTATGTTTGTCATCTTCGGGAATTAAATGACTATTATTATATTAATAATTATATCTATTTCACTTTTTTTTCTTATTTCACCGTCTGAAACATATTCATCAGTGTGCTAAAGATTACGTAGCCTTCAGTACTACCATCCTACAAGTGGGATTTGACCTACAATTGCTTTTAAAATTAGGACAAGACTGACGACATTCACACATTTGAACACCTAAATTGAAAATAGAGGAGTTGTTGCGATCTCAATTCCAAACTCTGGTTGACTTTCTGAAATTGGATGTGAGAAACTATCCAAGAGACAATCTTGTAAAGGATATTTACCCTAAAGTGCTTAAAATATGCGAACTAGGGAACAGTTCTTTTCTAGCCCCTGTTGTAAATTTAAGAATCACAATCTTGAACAGATCCAAAAGAACTGGGAGCAGCCCCAAAACATATCCCTTGGGAGAGGAGAGCTACAGGCCTAAGACACTTTCATTACAAAATTATACAGCCTGTTGATATCTTTAGGCGCAAGTGTAAAATTGTTTTTTTTGCAGTGAATTTGGCTGTCCTGGTTGCAAAAACGAAACAAATTAATTTAAATCCCCTATGATATGAAGATCTCTGTAAAGTAACTAGCTTTCATCAAAGGTCAGGGAAAAATGATTACTTCTTTTGGACCCCATAGGCAAAAGGCATAGAGAGCATGAAAGAAGCCCAAACATTAGGTATGGCTAGTTTAAATAAGGCCAGGCTGTACACAAGGCTAGCTTAAATGAGGTCTACTCAACATTAATGGCTAGAATCAATACAGTCGCTTCAAAGAAACCTAGGCATTAGGCATAGATAGCTTCAATGAGTCTCCTAAGCAATAGGCATATCTAATTTAAATAAGCCTTTTCAGTAGGCATGTTTATGTGAAAGAGGCCTACGCATTTGCCAACACTAGCTTAAACTAGAACTAAACAGTTGGTATTGCTAGCTTGAAGGAGTCAGAAATAGTAGTCATAGCTAGCTTAAATTAGGCATCAGCATTCAACATGGCTGGCTTAAATAAGGCAAAGGCATGTGATAGCTTAAATGAGGCTTAAGCATTAGGTATGGTTATTTTAAGTTTTGCTTAAAAACTAAGAAAGAATAGCTTAAATGAATCCTATCCAGTAGGCAGGGTTAGGTAAATGAAGTCGAAGCAGTAGGCTTGGCTCTCTTAAATAAGGCCTAAACTTTAGGCATTGAACTTAAATAAGGCCTAGGTAGTGGGCATGGCTAGCTTAAATGACGTCTAGATGTTAGTCATATCTAGCTTAAATGAGATCTAGGTATTATTGATGGCTAGCTTAGTTGATGCTAATCAGTATGCATGGCTAGCCTAAATAAGTCCTAAGCTGTAGTCATTGTTAGTTTCGATGAGGCCTAGGCAGTAGGCATTGCTCTGTTAAATGAAGCCTAGGCAGTAGCTATGGGTAGCTGAAAGGAGGCCTATTCATTAGGGAATGGCTAGGTGGTTAAATGAGGTCTATTCAGTAGACATGGCTAGGCTAAAGGAGGCCTCGGCAATATGTATAACTACAATTGTGGCTAGCGAATTTCAATTATGGCAAATCACATAAACGGTTGTAAAACAAATTAAATGTCCGGAGTAAAAAAATATAAAAGATTTTCTAATTTGTTGGTAAATTTTGATACATGAACGTAAATTTGAAACGAATTCTATAGTACATAAATACACTTAGCGAGAGAAAAATAATAACCTAGCAAGTTAATCCTTAATTTATATTAGTTTATCCCACAAGTAATGCGCCATAAATTTTATGTTTTTTTAAATTTATGCATAGTAATAATAATCTAAGGAGTTTTGTTTTAATTCTAACCCACCTAGTAAACTAGCAGTCGAGGTACTTGCATTTCCTCGTTGGTTAGTTTTGTATTACCATTGTTAATTTAATGTGCATTATTACTAAATGATTATTGTCATAGAAGTGTAGAAAGAAAACTTTCCCATCGCTTTACCTTGGAAGTTTACGAAAGACAATACTACTAAATTATATATGTAGAGTAGAGGAACAAATAGTGTAAACCAATACTAAAGATGTTTGTCTTTTTTTCAACAGACCCTTCTAGGCTAGTTAGTTATGTGAGTACACCTATAGTTTAGGTTAGGTTTTGTTGCAAGGAACTAGTGCAAACTTTTTGCAGAAAGTTTTCCCAGTAAGCTATGAGTTGTGTTGAAATGTGAGTTTTTAACACGGAAAAAACAATTTTTGTTAACCCTTTGTACTTGCGAGAATCAAATAAACGATTGTCTCTCAAGATAATTTTGATTCTGCGAACCAGGTGTCTTTTCGCAATCCAACGCTAAAATTGCATTCACGATTATAAAGGCCTAAGTCAACACGAAGATGCTAATACAAGTTTCATAATATGTTCATTTTTGCAAAGTTGATTTCCAAACTCAATCTAATCTAACCTAAATCTCAAGATAGCCTTGAACGTCTAATTCATTGTCGGGTCTGCTCCCCAAAAGATCCATTTTTAAAAATTTCGGTCGGGATTCGTTAGTCTCAAAGATATTGCATTCAAGGACGACCAACGTAATTTAATCAAAGTGGAAAATATCCCATTTGTAATTGTTGAACAATTGTCTGAAAAACTAAATTCAACTTATTCCACATTGCATCATAATTGAAGAAAATAGGCCAAGTTTCACAAGTGGAGAAATGGATTCCTCACTCACGACCTGGCAGAGGTACACAAGCAAAGCAGCAGCAGCATTTGTTCATCTCTCCTTTCTAGAGTAAAAAGCAAGTCATTTTAAGTAGGATTGTTACATAAGATGAACAGTACTTTATCTACAATGATATTTAAAGTTCTAGACAAGAGATGAACAAACTACCGACCGCGTTTCATTTCAGAATTCGTCAAAATATTGAAATTTAATTATTGGACCTTTTTCCAAAATCTCATTTCATTTTTTCTATGTAAGCGCTAGAATCATAAATCTCCCGTTTTCAAATATATTTCATTCGTAGATAAAATGTTCAAAAAAGAATATGATACTTTAAAAATACTTATTCACATTACCCTAATCTGCACGCCCTCTTTCGCTGGACGAGGTTAAGCTACATTAACTGTTATTAATACTTGGATGGGAGACTTTGGGATCTGGGTAATGTTCACATAATATAGAATTGTCAATCGTGGTTCTGATTCCACGTTAAGCTGTAGGTGTCTACTCTTAAATATATATATATATATATATATATATATATATATATATATAGGACAATTTAGTATAAGCAAACAAATGCACAAAGGAAATTGTAATTAACATATGTATTCATAATGTGCATCCAACTGCTTAAGTGCTGCTAACAAAGCTTAAAATTAGCTTCAATATGGCTGATTGCTAAAAATTATTCCCCATTCCCCAGTTCTAGACATTAGATTAGTCATTGGGAAAAAACAATACATAAACCCAAACAAGGTTCTCATCCAGGGAAGATTTTCTTGTGCGTTTGGTGTGATATGAATGTGATTAGCCATTTTGAACTTCCTAACCCGAAGAGAGATGCTATATGTATACATGGCGAGCTTAAATGAGTCCTCTGTACAAAGCATGACTAGCTTAAGAGAGGCCTTGGCGGTATGAATGGCTAGCTTAAATGAAGCGTAAGCATTAGGCATGGCAAGGTTGAATGAGACTTGAGCATTAGGCGTTATGCATTTCAAGCTCAAATGAGGTCTATGCAGTATACATGGCTAGATAAATGAGGCCTGAGCAGTAGATATTGCTATAGCTAGCATAAATGAGGCCTAATCAAAGGGCATTGCTATCTTAATTTAGGGCTTGTGTAATGACTACGTCCCTAAGTACTGGGTCACTTATCCTCATGAGTTTAAAAAGGTAATTTTCATAAAAAGACCAAGCACCCTGTTCTCTACAACGGCGCGTATTAGATTCGCGGTTTTATCCCGTTCTACTGTTCTATTCCTGCCTGTACAAAGTATCTTTCAGATTAGGTTTTACCCTGGAGCTTTTAAAGACAAAACGAGGAACTAAGTTTTCTTGGCCCAAAACATAGGTCCAACGGGAAGGTGCTCAGATATATGTGAAGGTATAATAATACAAGGAATGTTTTCTCAAATGTACTAAATAAATACAGTGCACAAACAGGTCTCATTAAATACATACAGTGCACTAACAGGTCACAAATATCACAGGATTAAACCACCAACGACAATACATCGTTATAAAATAAGCCCTGCTACTCCGGACAATCGGTAAAGGAATATACCTCCGTTTTAAGTCCTTTATAAATAACTAAAGGTAACGATAAAGAGACCTAAGAATGGGGCATAAGATGAAAAGAAATACTCAAAATACCTGTCACGGAAGTAATGAGGCAATACACAGAGGATGGTTGTCCTGGAAACAGGTGCGAGTCGTAATGAGCCCAAATGTAGCCGAATTCCCGGTGGGAGCGAGAGAGCTTGCCTTTACAGAACTTAAAAATTATGAGCTTCTTCGGGGTTTCTTTACGAAACGATTTTTAATAGAATGATAAAAATTTTCTGGAGTTGCGAAGAATGTTTACCACTAAAACCTCGCGATGTATGAAGCAGTTCGTTGACGGATTGCCTTTCCTCTTATATCTTGATCTTTAAACCTCTCCTCAATCCCAACATAGATAGAGAGATCCAACTGTTTTAAAGTCATCGGTTATAGCAGCAGTTAGGAGTTTTATTGTCAAATCTACTAATAAAACCTCTTTGTAGGGTGTGAATGACAGGGTTTCAGACCTATTAAACCAATGCTGTGTTTATTAATTTAACAATCACTAGTGATGAACAAATATACTCTACATTCTTTCTTTACTGCTAAACAAATGTTCTTGAGGCGTATAATTAATGTTTTTAACGTCTTTTCTCACCCTTCGAAGTAAGGTTGGATTGAATGTCATTTAACTTGAATGGATTCGACGCTAGTATGTGGTTACTCTACCTCTGATTAGCCTGACTGCAGTGTTCTCTTCCACGAAACCATATTATCATATCCAGGAAACTAATATAAAGTCCTTACGAGCATATGGGGGAAAACCCTCGTTTAAAACAACGGAAAGTTGAATGTTAAACTAGACATTAGAAACAGTTTTTTCTCGGTGTGTTAGATTTGTCGATTGGATACAGTCACTTGCACGGCGGAGATTTAGATAGTCTTCCAAGATTGACTGAGGGCGTTACATGGCCTCATGAAAGTGAAAATGGTTGCCATTGAAATTTTTTCATTTATAGCAATTTTCTCAATGTATTGAGGTATAAAAGGCGTAACACCCAACAAAATCAATTATTAAGCGAATTGAAAACATGGATTAATTATTCTTTGTTGTATTTCTTTCACTTTCCCGCTTCAACCATTTCTTCAACAAATCTGGAAATAAAGAATAATTTTACCGTAATATCTATGGCATTATAGATTTAACGTTCGTTTTAGGACAATGAAAACCCCTGAAAATAAGATAAAACGAGAATATGTTTTAATATGTTTAAATATATAATTTGCGTGATTACACATTTAAGATGACAAGTTCAGTTTTCGCTCGACCAGTTCAATCTGATTAATCATGTCCCCATTTCGAATTTTCGGTCGCTCACTAATTTAGAACCCAAAGGGGGAGCCTTGTATAGAATGCTACTCCTAGACTTTGAAAAGCAACAGCCCTCCCTTTAAGCCTCACTATTCCGGCAATTTCGAACGAGATTGAGACAACCTGTGCTTTATTCTTTCTGCAAATTTCCACTTGAGTCTTTTCATCCCAATTTATAAGCCTCTTCTCACCTCTTTACTTGACCAACGAAATAAGGCTTTTATTCTTCGAAATATCTATACTATTGAATAATATAGAAAATTTCTAGGTATTTTACTCTTTCCACAAAGTTGCTTTACCGAATTCAGATGGTTATGAAAAACACCGAAGCAGCAAAACCTATATTTTTTTCCCCTCTAATTCCTCACTGGTTCACCATACGCACATCCATCATCAATTTGTTGTCCCTGATATTCTTAAATTTCGCACTTAATTTTATATTCGTGTGTAAACAAATCAACTTAACGAATTTACACATAATAAACTCTGCAACATATATTTGATCATAAACTTTTGCTATTTACCCATGTGTTCGTGTATATATTATTTCAATGAAATAAAAATGGTAACTGCAGCATCGCAAAAGATTAAAATGGTATTCTTTACTTCGGATTTCTCTTCCCTCTTAAATGCATATCACTGCTCACTATAGGAAAAACGATCCGTCCGATGTAAAAAGTTAAACTGATATCCAAAATGTTAAGCTGAAGCGAAATTCGGTTTTTGAATTTGAAGGTTTTTATGGTTGAATTCGTAGTCGATAGAGGCACTTAAAAATACGGTGACGGCTATTTGTGTACCAAATTCCTATCCTCCTAGGAACCGAAAAGTACTGGTAGTTTATGGGATCTGTATGGAGGAATTCTTATGCGAGCATTTGTTGCTGGCGTGGGGAAGAATCAGAGTTTCGTTCCCTTACAATGAATTTAATTTAATACAAGACTTCATTTGCTTGTAAATTGTACTGTAATTATGTCCTCCATTTTCAAATTTCCCATTTTTATTTTTTATTTTTTTATCTGTGATCATTAAAACTATCTCTAGCAGACAGATTTTCTAACTCGGGACTGTTTCGCGATGCTTTGATTTCGGTTGTAAGGTCGTGGCGAAGACGCTTTCAAAACAGACTTGCGTGGGGTAATCTTGTTCTTTTCTTCTCATTCTCGGTGGTTATATGGTAGGAAATGGACTACATGAAGTTTTTGTTGCATAAAATGATAAAAAAGTATTGGCATTCGAAGAGTTCAGTATATTTATGTGTCCCATTTGAAAGAGTATAGAAATTTGCTCGAGCCTTTTCTGCTTTTTCTAAAAGATTAGTGAATTTTCTTCATCAATTTGGGAGTAAATTTTCCTAATCCGTCTTATCCGAGGAATTTTCCTATGGGGTCAATTGTTCTCAGAAAATCTTGCTCATTGGTTTATGCTTTTCTTAATGGGTGTTTCGTTTTATAAAATTAGAAAAGTTTAATTATAGGGAAATAGTCATCCTGGTCTGCAACCCCCCGAAGTCTGCTCTATGCAAGCCTAAAGGTAGCCCCCTCATGTGGCAAATTTCAAATTCATTCTATTTGTTGCAGGTCACAAATTAGAAGGCAGGTCTACCAGTGATTATCTAGGCTTGGGATGGTTCTAATGTGAACTAGTGAATCTGCTTCTACAAATATCCTGCCAAAATCCAAACATGATTTTAAGATTTATAAAGGCAAATTAAAATACAAAGGCGTCAACTTGATTGTAATTCCCCCAAAAGGTTAGGAATGTCCGAAAAATGTCCAGAAACCAGAGAGCGATGGGTCCATACATAATGGTTCCTCGCTGTTTTGTCATCGAGGAATTAAGAAACAAGAAACAAGTTTCGTTAATTCCGCATTGCTGTCCAAGGGGAGTAAAATGAATGTTCATCAAAATTTCCGGGTTTTAGTACCCACCACAATGAACTGGGGCTTTGGAAGCCCCTCCATTAAGATGAAGTCGTGGAATTTAGGAAGGAAACTGACCTCTTGAAATGGCGTAAATCTTTGCTAATAAAGATGTCTAAAATTTATGCCAAATTAAATCCCTCTTCCTGAATTTTCATTAAAGCTCAGGACTCAGCAGTAATCCTATCAGGTGGAATTTAGGGGGTAGTGTGGAAAACATGGGGTCATTATAATTATTAGAATAAATTTTTTGTTTAGAGTGAACCCCAAATCAGACTTTTGGGCTTCGGCTTTGTCAAGTAGAAACACCACTTCTAATTTTACCAAAGTTAAGCTACATCGGTTGTGTTTATTTGCCGGAGGGAGTTCAAAGAGGGTCGCCTTCAGGGTCTTCCATTCGATTCCATAGAAACCCCACATTAAACCGTAGTAATTAAATTCGTTGAAACTAGAGCGGATTGGTAGTAACGTCCGTACCCAAAAATAATATTACTAAACTCTTAGCTAAATGATGCCTTTTGACCCTCGCCAGAAATAATCTGATGAGGAATTCATTTTCATAACAAATTATGTCCCCCTTACCGCATCCACAATTTTTTCCCAGCCCAGCCCCCCGAGCGAGACATAATTTGAAAAATAAAGTTTCGAATTAAATATAATAGGGAATGTGATTTATTCATTGCGAAAGAATTAGTACTAACCACAAATTGCTTGGTTCTTCGCATGGTTGTCATTTAATTGAGCAGAAACGCCGCGTAATAGCGAAAAAACTTAAAAAATAAGCTCCTGGTAAATTTAGAAAACACATAATGATGCCAATTTCGTTAAAAACTTTTTTTGCAGTATTTCGCTTATCCTAGATTAATCCACGTTTCGGTTAAGCCCCTGAGATTTTTGTAATTAACAGGTTATTTGAACTTAGTTGGGACATGGTTTATTTAATTTTACCACCCAAAATTCAATCAGATTATTATCGTTGATTGAAATTGATTGAATGAATATCGTTTATTAAGATGCATTTAATGAAGACATTTCCACTCAAAACTAATCCAAATCAGTGCTAGACTTGTCTGATGTACACATTTATTTGTGGTAACTGTGTTGTTTTCACATTAATGTCAATTTTACAAAAGATGTGATCATTTGATTTTAGAGGCTTTATTCTGATTACACTGTCCAACAATGATTTTGCTACCTAAATGTGAAAGTAGTTTTCTATTGTAGTTTTTTGCGTAGATCACGAAAATTAACTTTTATTTTTCATGAAATGATTTCGGTTTTTTGTAATCTGCACATTTAATTTTTATTAATATTAGATTATTCAGTATATGGAGGTATGAAATATTTGTTATTATTTTTATTTTATTTGACAAAGAGTACAAAGATAAGTGGAAACAAAAAGCTTATTTATCAAAAGAAATTAATAAGTTCTTTTATCACATTTCAGAGTGTGGTATTTAAAAAATATATTTAAAAAAATAATGAAGATTTAAGATCTTTTAAAAATTGATGAAATCTATACAATAATCATATATTTTTAGAATATTAAGGCTTCCTTTTATGTACAACATCTTGTCTGTCTCTGTGAAGAGCCCAGTAGAAGTCACCAAGCATTGCAGGACTCCATTTTCCTTTATAACGTTTTGCTATAGTAGCAATATCTTGGTGGAATCTTTCACCATGATCATCGCTGACGTCCGCCGAATTCTTTGGAAAGAAAGACATATTGAAATGCAAAAGATGCACCGTTAGTAACATACTATATCCCAACTCATTATACGACCTAATCAAATTCTGAACAAGAATGTAAAAATTTTCTGATTTGTGCCTTCCAAGAAGACCATTACATACACCTTTGAAACTATGCCTGGCATCACATTCTGACTTGCTCAATTTGGCCTCGAATTCACTATCTACCAGAAGTTGTCGAATCTGAAGTCCAACAAAGATTCCTGCTTTAATTTTAGCATCATTAATTTTAGGAACTTTTCTTTTTAAATATAAGAAGGATGGCTGGCCTTGCGTTAAGGCTTTCACAAATTGTTTCATTAAACCTAATTTTATGTGAAGTGATGGCAAAATTATGTTTTCCTTAGAAACCAATGGTTCACGTATGACATTAAGGCAACCTACTATTGTCTCTTCTCATAAAGGCAATTCTGGGCGTATGTAATGTTCTCTCCGAGCTCTACTGTCCCACTTGCACAAAAAATACATAAATTTTGTGTAGCTGACTACAAGCCATTTGAAATGGCTACTACCTTAAGGCCAGCACAAATCAACTATTTATGCTCACTGTATTTAATGCTTTTTAAAATGAAATCTAAATTCTCATAAGTTTCTTTCAAAACAACAGAGTAAGCTACTGGTATCGATTGTAGTTTATTTCAATTATTCATAAGCACGGTTTTACTACTATATAAAGAAGCGTGAATGAAAAGTCTCCATTGACTGCATTCATAATGTATATCTAATTCTTCAAAGAGACGTAGAATAGTATTACAGTAGCATAAATTGTTGTCAAATGAAATTTGTCTTGTAAATTGTTTGATCGAATGCAAAACTTAGTAATTCCAACATCTTCTGCTACTGAATTTCTTTCTTTCAGTCTCGAGGCTAGTAATTCACTCTGTTGCTTAGCTAAGTTTAGATCTCTTACAAGATCCTCTAGCTCAAGTTGTAAGAAAGGTTTTGGAGTAGTATTAACAGTTTCAGGAAGATAAATTTTAGTTTCTTATTCACATGAATTGATATCTGATTTATCAGAGTTAGACAAAACAATTTTTGCAGGTGGTTTAGGTACTGGAATGTCTTTTGAGTGAGGTATAGGCCGAATAGCAGATCTTAAGTTGGGATATACCACAGCTGAAGCGCACTTTGCTGTTTTACCTAAAAGTATGGAAATTATATGCATAAAATTAAAAGTAATGTAAATATGTGTGATTACAATAAAGTGGTTCTAAACTTAATTAATCTTATATTTTAAAAAAATAATATTACAGTATACTACTTCAAATTATAGGTAGAGTGGACAATAAACAATTACTTACTTTTCCTTTATTTTTACTTTTCCTTTAGACCATTTTGACAAAAGAATTAAAACATGTCGTGCATCAGATATGTGGTGCCCATGGCTTATCTTGGTCGCCAATTTTACATCCAAAATACAAATTATATATTTTATTCACTAGAGAAGAAATTATTCGTCGATTTTTAAAAAATGTTACTGAACCACATATGTTGCAGAATTCATCTGGGCTATTTTCTCACTGTCATTTTGGCATTTTAATTAAAATTAAAATTTTATTTAGTTAAATAACCTGAAAATAAGAAATAAATGAATGAAATTCGTTTGAAATCCGACACAAATAGTAATTGACAACTTACAAAATTCTGGAGTTAGTTGATAAAAATGACTTCCATTTTTTAAATTTATACCTAAAAGTACATTAAAAAATGATATTCTAATCTTTGTAGTCGACTAAAAGTTAAATTTTATTAGAAAGTGTTATTAATTATATTTTCATTTGTTGAAATAAAAAATTCAAAAATGCTATTTCATATAATTCTTTTCTTTATTACTTACATGGAAAATTTCTTTCTAGGAATTTAAATAGCGTTGATTATCCCTTATGTGGAATTTATATGTAACAAACATCAAAGAAATTACAATTTTTATCTTAAAATGCAATTTTGTCTATGTATTTTAGTGACTTTGGGCTAAATAATTTTCTGTTTATTTTTAAAGTAAATTTAACAGTGAATACACTTTCTTCGTGTTAATATTTGTTTTTTTAATTGTAATTAGTTAATAGTTTATAGTTTATAACTTGTTTGTACTAAATCATGGCATTTTTCAGTGTCTTCTTTAATTCCCTTTCGTGTATTTTCTCCTTTTCAAGATTTGTTCCCTATTTGCATCATAGGAAATTCTTTCATTTAAGTGATCAAAAGCATACACAGCAAAATTGCCTTAGCATATCGTAAAGGTATTAATTAGCTCATACCATAAGAAATGGAACAGTTTTTCAATCGTTAAACGTTAGTACCAAAAATTAACTCTGTTCAGACAACCAAAACAATTGAATCACGATATTTTATTAATTAATGTGGAAAAAAATGTAATTGTAACTGTTGAACAATTGACTGAAAGTCTACAATTAACTCATTTCACTGAGCATTGTCATTTAAAGGGCATAGACAAGGTTTGGGGTTATGGCATTAGATTTATGAGGACGGACCTTGATACACTTTTGACGAGGAATCAACATTTGTTTATCCCCCCTTTCTTGCTATAAGAACTTTTTTATTACGATTGTTAGAGGAGATGAAACGAGATATATTTACCAAAATAGCGATCTCAGTTATCGGAGATGCTATTTTTTGGTTTGGTGAAATATGAATGGCATAATCAGTAGGCTTAATCTGGTTTGTCATCAGAGAAACGAAAGACACCGATTAAACCGAGCTTAAACGCCACCCGCTCCGCCATCGCCAGACGAGAGAGAAATAAGAAATCCATCACACATTTTCGTAGGTTAGCCGGGATTAGTGGGAGTATATACTGTATATATATATATATATATATATATAAATGTAGAAATTGGGACATCTTTCGGAAACCTAGATTTTATTATGTAGGTGAAAGCCAGAACCAGTATTAGGAACATATATAATTTGAAACGTTTTGAACATTAGCTATGTTCATCTTTAGCCTATAATGGAGTAAAACAATAGGAAAGCAAGCAAGCTTAAAATAAATAAAGAGATATATGTATTAATGACTCCTAATAAATTTAAAGTTTGTTGAATATGAAAGAAAATAATGCGACAATGTAATAAAGAATAAATTTAGAGTTTAGTAAAATTTTCAAGAAAACAATGCAAAAATTACCGAGAGAAGAAAATGTGAACTAACACAGAAAAACACTGCAAAATTATAAAACAAACAGAAAACAAAGCAAGAATAAAATAATGAAATAAATGAATGACCCCTTCTAACTTGAGCGGACAGGAATCGAATGATTTAATATTGGGGAAATTTCAAAGAAGCTAAACACGGTAGTTGTTTAAAATAACTGAAATATGTTTAACCAATTAATAGAACATTATAATTATCGGGTCATTGAGTGAGTTGTTATTACATTTTAGATAAAAAATTAATTATAAAACAAATTTGAATTAATAAATGTAAAGTGGTGTGGACGACTGACTCGAATTTAATTTTGGATTAAGCATTTGAATAAAAGCGATTCGAAAAATGTTGAGATCTACGGATTTATCCGCAGAACCCAAAACTTTGAAATTTTGGGGGGAGGTACAGGTACCCGAATAATTCTTTATTGCAGAGAATTCCAGTTTAGCAATGTGAGTTTCTGTATAGTGGGAAACCCCCTTGTGTTTGCAAATCCTCAGCTTCAATTGTAGCGTAGTTTTACCTACGTAGCGAGTTTGGCAACTCGCAAACATAAATTGATAAACAAGTGAGGATCTGAGTAGCTAGGGTAGCTTCGCCTTATGAGACAAGTAGGTTTTAGGAGAGACAGTATTAATTGCGATAGAGTAGAATTTGATTTGTGGATAAACTTTAGATAATAATTGTTGTAAGTCTAAGATGAGTTTGTTGGTCACCGAGTCTATGTAAGGTATTTTGAGATACATTTTCTGGTTTGATACATTAAGTTTGACGAGAGGAATCACGAATATTTTATTTAGGAAACTTTTAATCAATTTTTCTAGCAATGATGCTGGAAATAAATTAAATTTACAAAGTTGTTTAAGACAAGACATATCTTTATGAAAAGTGTTCCAGTCAGAGAATATTTTGAACGTACGGTTTATTCTGCAGCTTATAGATAAAATTTGAAGCAGTTTGGTAAACTTGAGAAATAATTAGTACCAAGCAGAGTGGATGTGGGTTTTCTATAACTGAAGTAGAAATTTTGTTTTAGGACGGAGTAATCTTAATACCCAAAATGAAAGAGAGTTATTAGTTTGGTGCTTCAGTGTAAATTTGATGTAAAGATGCTGGGAATTGATGTAGTTTTGAAAGTGAGGGACATGATTCTTATTTTTAAAGATGACGAAGCAATCGTCAATAGATCTTTTATAGAATATAGGTTTAAAGTGTTGTGGACAATTGGACATCCAGTCGTGTTCTAGTTTGCCCAGGAAGGCATTTGCAAACGATGGACCCAGAGGTGAGCCCATTGCCATCCCGTCCCTTTGTTTATAAAGTCTATTGTTAAATATAAATATTGTTTTCAACGGCAATTTAATAAGCCTAAAAAAATCAAGTTTATTTAGACGAAAAATTGTGCATTTTTTGTCAAAAAGTGAATCACATATTATATTACAGGTTTCCAGAAGAGGGATGTTGGTGAATAGTGCCTCAACATCGGAACTAGTCATGTGATACTAGCAAAATCTAGAGGAATTACTTAAAACTTCCAGCACGAAAGAATACTGTATATTGAACTCACTTTTAGTAATGGGCTCTATTATGGGTATTAAAAATTCACCATCTTTGATACCTATAATAGAGCCTACATATATATATATATATATATATATATATATATATATATATATATATATATATATATATATATATATATATATATATATATATATATTAAGCGTAAGATTATAGAGAAATTAATATATATAGATAAGTATTACTTCTTAAATATTAAACAACAATATGAGAGAGACTCATTCGTCATGTTCACGCTCGTAGCGAATATTTGTATATCGTTTATGCCAACTGGCAACTTTGGTTGCCAGAAAAAGTAAAATCATTTTCTAAGTTATTATTTTTCTTATATATATATAAAATATGATCATTCTTAAATTTAATCTTTACATTTTAATAAAACTTAAACAAAAAATATAAATAAAGTACTTATTTTTTGGTGAGAGGTGTCGAATCCATGTTTAGGCTCGTATATATCGCGGTTAAATAAATACAATATATTTATCTGATTTTTGTGTGCCGAACGTAGTGTTTTACATATTTGTAGGCTTGTTCGACAACGTGAAATAAAATTTCATGGAAAGTGATTAAATTTGCCCGACATATAGCGAAAAAACAATAGTGGCAAATCTAGTTGCCAGCGGCATTAATTGGTTAAGATGAAATCGTGCTCATCTTAGCGTAACAGAACCCTCTTTAATTCGCCTAAGTCTTGTCGCTTTAGAATGCAACAGTTCGCGTTGAATAAGAAAGCCTGCTTGTAGCCCTTAAAGTACCTTTTGACGTACCGCTTGTCTCTTTAATAGGCCCTTTTTAGAATAAATTTATATTATTGCTACGTCCTTTCTCAAAGTCCTTCTTTACCTCGATTACCCGTGATCCTCCAGGAAGACCAGCTAACCTTAATAATACACATGAAGAATCATCTTTGGAGTCAGATAATTCATTCCAATTTTACCTATAAACTGGTAACCAACCCGCCATTAACTGGTGAAATTTGTAGCTCACCGCTATAAACGTGTTACCTCGGTATAAATTGGTAACGTATACCCCATACTCGTTTTGATTTTCTTTTCATTTGTATTAGATGAGGTGCTTGTCACTTGTTTGATTGCTAGCTTCACCATACCGCCGGGGTTCTCACTCACCAATTATATCCCATTTAATAATATTGATTTTAGTGAGGACTTCTGGGAGATGTACCTACTCAGATCTTGCTTATCAGTTGTAAGTTGCAATGTACACGTATTTATTTAGGTTTTTCCTATCGTCCTTGGGGTTGAAATTGTTACAGTCAGTCGCAATCTGGCTCACAGCACGCTTGTCTACACAAGCAATGTAATCAAACAGGAATAGCCGAATTTTCTTAGGATTTGTTTTGTCTCGAGATTTTTAGGACCATAAACTATCACGATTGAACGATGCAGATTGGGAGTTGGGATTCTTCAATGAAAATATTCCCCACTGGAAATTTGGGGGTTGGGCTGTTTCGATAATCGAATCAGTGACTTTTGTTTTAAAATCCAGCACGCTAACCACTACGCGCGCTCTCTTTCTCTCTCTCTCTCTCTCTCTCTCTATATATATATATATATATATATATATATAAATATATATATTATATATATATATATATATATATATATATATATATATATATATATATATATATATATATATATATATATATATATATATATATATCAATGCGAGGTCAACAAGAAACAAGTTTCTTGAACTTCGTGTCCTTGTAGCGACGGAAGAAACCGAGATAGTGTCCATAACGGAGTCATGGTTAAAAACCTTGATTTTTAATGAGATTCATGATTCCCGGCTACCAACTCTTTCTAAAAGATAGGCTAGATAGAGATGGTGGCGGTGTGTTGTTGTATGTTAGGGATACATTCAAAACGACCAACTGCAACATTACATCCGACCACGAGCTCCTAAGTGTAGACCTTAAGATAGGTCCTGCCTGATACAGGACCCTGCTTCTTTGTAGATCCCCTGCTTAACTCGTTAAAAGGGACAGGGAGCTGTATCGGCTCCTGGGTAAACTTGTTAAAGACAGAGTGTGCATTGTCATGGGGGAGAGAGGAGACGAGGGTCAACTTAGACTACAAATCTCTTTCATTCCCACGATTGCCTAGTGGCAGGTGAGTGTGTACGTCCCATACCTTTACACGCCTACCTATTTCGAGGAACATTATTCAGCCATGAAATAAGGCAGAATGTGTAGGTTAACTTTACCTAGGGGATTTGTAATTATCTTCCTCGACTCAAACAATTGAGTCGGTAATTTTATCGCAACCATTAGGACTTTTTCTTATTATCTAATGGCTACAAAATACTACTGCAACGCCAGTTTCTCTAATTTACATATTTTAAAACAATACAAAACAAAACAAAACACATACAGATTACAGGCAAGAAATAATTTTTCTTAAAAAGAGATACACTCCCCCCAAAAATTAATTGACTATTAATCGCTATCTGAAATCGGGTTTCTCGAAAGGCTATCTGCGAGTACATTGTCAGACCCTTTTAGATACCTGATTTCATAACGGTACTCAGCTAGTAATAATGACCAATGCATTAGCCTACTGTTTCCGTTTTTACAAGTTTTTAAGTAGGCTAACGGTCTATAATACATTCTAAATTTTTTTAGCCCTAAAACAATCGCTAGAGCTTCCATTCTACTCTCGCGTACGCCCTTTCGCGAGCCGTCATTGGACGACTCGCATAGCTTATAGGAGCGGGTTCTTAGTCCTGGTCGTATTGGAGTAATACGCAGCCAATACCCAGTTGATAGGCATCTATCCGTACGCCAAATTTTTTCTGAGGTTTCGGCAGTTTTAAGATCGGGGCGGAGACTAACTTCTCTTTGAGCTCTTCAAAGCGCGCTTCGGCGTCGGGGTTCCACTTGAGGGGGTCCGGGAGTTTCTTTTTTAGCAGATCATTTAGGGAAGCTGCTACAGAAGCGAATTGGGGTACAAAGAGGCGGTAAAACGAAGCAGCACGGAAGATAGACTGTAACTGCTTCTTGGTGCGCGTAGGGGGATTTTTACAATAGCCTTTACCTTCTCTTTCTGTGGGGCTAGGTGACTTTCCCCTTTTTTAAATCCAAGGTATTCTATGCATTTATAAGAAAAATGGCGTTTTGAGGGTTTAATCGTTAAGCCATGATGCTTTAAGCGTTCTAAAAGCGGCCGGAGGGACAAGATATGGTCGTTCCATGAACGTGTAGCCACATACACGTTATCAAAATAAAAGGAAACGTTTTTTAAACCGTCTATTACACGGCGCATTATGCGGTTGTAGCTACTGCAGGCAGTGACTAGGCCAAAAGGGAGACGAATGAATTCCATTAAACCTTTGTCTGTAGGAAAAGCTGTTAGTTTCCTCACTGATGCCTTTGGGGGGGATCTGATAATAGGCCTTACTTAGGTCTATCTCAGTAATGTAGGCGTCTCCTTCGAAGAGATGTAAATTTTGGTCAATTAGGGGGAGAGGGTTGGCGTCAAACACGGTGACGGTGTTCAGCTTCTGAAAATCGACGCACATCTTAAAAAACTGGTCTGGCTTGTGGACCATGACTATTGGGGAACAGTAGTCGGACGTAGATGGCTCGATAATCTCTAATTGCACAATATTGTTGACTTACTCATTGAAAGCGTCTCTTAGGTGCACCAGTAAAGGATAGGGCTCACATGGCACAGGATCGAGCGTAGTGAGGGCAATATCATGTTCGAACTGAGTCAAGCATCCTGGTGACTCGCAAATAACGTCACAAAATTCTTCAAAAGGCGCCATCATTTGGTTCCTTTGGGCAGCGATGAGGTCGGAGTTTACATCCAACACGGGGAAAGGTTCTTTTGGAAGAGGGGCAGCTTGGACGGGAACACGGGGAGGGGACAATCTTCGCCTGACTCCACGCAAATCGAATTAACAATATTTAGGGGGTTGTTTGGGTGGAGGGCGTCATTTACCCTTTCTTTGTCGAAGGCGACTATATTGTTTATACAGGCCCGCGTATGAATGATACTTTTTTAGCATGTTCATGTGATATAACTTATCACCTGCGGGTGTCTGTATTACGTAATCAACCAATCCTTGGGCTTTTTAAGCGGAGTAGGGGCCTTTCCATTAAAAGAGAAGTTTATGGGAGTCCGTGGGGAGTAAGAGCAGAACTTCATCTCCGGGCTTCAGTTTTCTGTGTTTGGTCTTTAGATCAAAGTATGTCCGATACTTTCTATCTTAATTTCGGAATTTCTGACTGATACCTCGAGACACCTTTTTAATCTTTCCCTTAGTTAGAGGACGAAGGAATAAGTGTTCCTTAATTCTGGACACATACGGGAATTTGACCATAATTCCTTCAAAATATTGAGGGGGCCCTGCACGTTTCTTCCGTACAGTAGCTCAAATGGGGAAAATCCGATGGTCCTATGGGGAATTTCGCGGCATGCAAATAACGCAACTGGCAAATAGTGTTGCCATTCTTGGGGTTGTTTCATCCAAAGCTTCTTGAGGACGCTTTTCAAGGCCGCATTAAACTTTTCGCACATGACGTTCACGCTCGGATGGAAGGGCATAGTAAAAATAGGTTTGATTTGGAGCAGGGTGTTCACGTGTTCCATGAGCTCACTGGTAAACTGGCGGCCTCTATCTGACAAGATTTCTTGGGGCAATCCTACTCTAGAAAAAATTGAAATAAGGGCTTCAGGGCAAGATATACTATCGATCCTTTTTAGAGCGACAGCGTCTGGGAATCGGGTAGCGCAGTCTATCAATGTTAGTACATGCGTATGACCTTCGGCGGAAACGGGGTAAATTAGTCCGATGAGGTCGATGGCGACTCTCGAGAAAGGCTTTGAAATGACTGGGGTTCTTTACAGAGGAGCTGAGGCTATTCAATCTTTTGCATTGGTTTTCTGGCACAAATCGCACGTGTTGCAGAATTCTGCAATATCTTTGGCACCGGGCCAAAAAAAGTATTTAAATACTTGCTGAGAAGTTTTGTTATGACCGAAATGACTGGCCATGGGACATTCATGTGTCACTCGCAGGATTTGGCCTACGTGTGTGCGCGGAATACACATGACATTGGAAGGTGGGTCAGACTCATCTCGCGAGGTGCGAAACAGAAGGGAGTCGTTTATGACAAACCATATGGGATGGTTCCCTCGAATGATCACCACTTCGTTCTTTCGGGCTTTTTCCCAAAGGGATGGAAGTAAAGGGCAGCTCGGCTGAGCTTTGAGGAATTGTGCATTACTCGTCGGAACCTCTAAAGAGGCTTCTGTGGTGAGGAGGCGCGTTGGAGGAGAGGCCTCACGGCTAGCCTGCGCTCGAGTGACGACAGCTTGAGTCACTTAACTCAGGGAGAGTAGTCCGCTCTGGCCAATGAGGAGCGAGCAAAATTTGATGGGAGCTGCAGCTACGTCGGCCCAACCAGTGAAATAATTACACTCTACATGGCAGCGGATTACCGGGAATCTATTTTCTCGACCCAGGAAGTTGTGTATAATTGCGTACTTCTTATGTTGGGCGAGGACAGGAGGGAGCAATTTGTCTGACACGACAATGCATGTGCACCCTCTGTCTCTCACGAAGGTGAACACTTTACAGCCATTGATCGAACCGGTTTCGAAATTTAGTCCTCCGGGGGAACTATTGTTAAACAGGAAGTTCACCTGAAATTCATGTGGAGATGGATACGAGGGAGATGACGCAAGGTCGGCCGGCTGTTTCGTGGGGAAGGGTAGCGGTTGCGTGGTGGACTTGCTGGCACTGGGTGGGAGGTAGGCTGGAATTCTGTACACATTGGGACTTATAATGGCCGGAGGAACTGCCGGAGTAGTATATAACCTGCTTATTTTGGTGCTGGTTATTGTAGGGGGTATTGAAGACTGGGGGTTTTCTGTCTTTGTGGGCTACAAAAGGCTTATTCTTTGGCCTGAACGGGGCTGTGGTCCTTATCATTGGAGGGGGTTTCCTTTGTTGGGAATTCCATTGACTAAATATATTCTTCGGGACCGGGGACTATTTTTCCTGTGAGTATAGGCGATGATTTGTCGCATGGAGATCAGCTTCCTCGAGGCATTCTTGAAAGGTAGACGCTCGGCTTTCTTGCACGAATGCTCGTACTTCCTGGGTGAAGGTGGGCAATAGCTGGTCTTTTAACATAAAGTCAATCAGGGCCTCGTACTCGGATTCGACTTTGGAGGATTCTAGCCGGAACTGGAAGTTTCGCTTCAGAATATATCCAAAATGTCGGTAAGTTTGACCAGGCTGGATTTTTGCCGACCAAAACTTAGCGCAGTAGAACTGAGGGCTCAAGTTGAAGGCGGATATCAATTCGGCCTTCAAGGTGCTCTAGTCTATTGTGGCTTCATGTGGTTACGAGATGATAATTTCCCTTAAGCGTGGACTAAGCAATGAGAGCAATTTACTGACTCCTTCGGATTGTATGGCCCATCAGTTTACCTCGAAGATCTATTCAAAATGTGTTAAGTATGAGCACAAAACTTCTTTGTCTTTATATTGAGGAAGTTTTATAGCGGGTGCCTACGGTTGATGATCACGGGATCCAACAGAACTGACTTCAACTTGGTCTCTGCTTAATTCTCTTTCATGTTTTCAATTCTTTTCTCTTTTTTAAAATTCTAACGCTTCTTTTCTTCTCCTCTTTTTCAATTCTAACCCTTCTTTTCTTACTTCCAATTCCCGTGCTCTTTCCTCTCGCTGTTCGCTTTGGACGAATTCCTTTAGTTCCTCTCCAGTCAGACAGAGAGCTTGTCCCTGCTTGACTAAAACTTCGAACGATTGTGAAGCCATTGCTGCTCTTGCTGAAGCAACTGGTGACTTACGCAAGAACTTACGCACCTAGTAAGAGAATTAGGAGCTGCGATTGTTCCTACCTGATACAATCTAAAAACTAACCCCCAAAATAACGAATATTTTCCTAGCTTTGTTTTTGATATCTGGAAAGGATTATTAATGGTTATTATTTATATTCGTTCGGGGAATAGACTATAATTATTAAAATTTACGTTATTTTATTTGGGCTTCCGTGTACTTTGGCAAGTTTAAGGCTATATGAGTTCGATTTCTCAAAAGTTTGACCCCTTAAAGCTGACACCACTTTTATAAAGTCGTAGAATTGCTCATAGACTGGTCTAATAATTATTCTATTTCTTGATCTGGACACAGCGCTTTTGTTTAAGTCGATGGTATTGAGACTCTATGACTCATTGACGATCATTATATATATATATATATATATATATATATATATATAGGCTTTAATTCCTACTAAACGTGCGGAGGCTGGTTAGAGGCGGGTTGTGCTACGGACAGGATTCTCACTATGAAAATCTCACTTGTTACTGGGGGAAGGTTTGTGATTGTTAAATTCTAAGAGTGCATAATACAGGTTGAATAAATTAGCAGAAGGGATTTGTAATTAAATTCTTGCCAAGGGTACGAACAAAAGGAGTAGCCATCAAATAAACAAACGTAGAAAAATAAACTTTACTTTTCAACCAAATAATAATTAGTGGCAAAAGTTAAACGGGCATTTAAGTAAATAAGGATTAAATATTAAACACTGATCAGTCTGGGTTGATAGCAATTATAAATGATAATATAAGGAAATGACTCACTTGAATCTCTTTAAAAAAATGGAGAATAACACTGACGTTTAGCGCCTAGATTTATAATGACTCATGGGAGTATCAATCACTGTTAATTAAATAGGTAATTTAAGAATAGAGGGACACTGGGTTTACAGATTACCATTAAATGTGATAAATTGGAGAGACGACAACTCAGGTTCAGACGGGGTAGGTCGGGTGGCGTTAACACGAGTTCTCGGTGAGAGGGAGGTGAGATGACGTGTTCGGGGCTGCTGACTGCAGTTACGGTTAGCTCACTCCTAACTGAATTTGACACTAACAAATAGTGAATTCCAGTAACTATTTGGATGTTCCTTTTTCTTTCTCAAGTTACGTTGAGCAACAGAGTGTATTATTCTAGTCACAGACTTTGCGGGGCAAAATTTGCCTCAGGAACTCTTTGATACAGCAACCAGGTTGACTCAGCGGCGGGCGTTGGTAATCGATACGTTACAGCAACGACACTGGCTTAACTTCTGCTGAGGGATGAACGGCGTTGCCATTTATACCGCGGATTGTGGGAAATCGAGAGAGAGTTTCCCTATACGACAATTCGCTTATCACGGCGCCTTTTGGACAATCTCTTTGGTATCATAAAGAAGGCAAATAGAATTTAGGATTCTCTGTGAGATAGGCCTTTTTCCGTCAGACTTCCTGTCACCTGTTGGGGGGAAGATGGGGTAGGCGCGGATAACGACTTAGGTGAGGGGAAAGGCAGAGGAGAGCAGTAGAATGTCGGGGGAGGGGGGGGGGACGAAGGTCAACTCAGACGACAAATCTCTTTCGTTCCCACGATCGGCTGGCGGCATGTGAGTGCGTACGTTGCATACCCTCACAATACACATTTGCTGCGGGAATATGTCATGCCTGATGCCACTCTCAGTATTTCCTATGACATTAACGTTACCCTAGAACATTAATTACTGGCCTATTATCGTCTGTATATAATTTTTCCATCATAATTAATATCCATTCTATAGCCATTATGATTATATTTAAAGTGTCATAATTTAATCATATGACAATACAGATAGGAAAATATTATAATAGTGTTTACTGTTTTCATAAAATAATAATGCTTATAATTATACATCCAATGATAGGTAAATTTATATTATACTCGTTCTACATTGGTGATAATTATAATTAACATTGCTGAAATAAAGTTTGTAATTGTTTTTCTCAATGTGGAATCACTGAAAGTTTGCCCAAAGTAATAATCATTCTTCTGCTTGGAGGAGAAAATGTATTATTGTAAGTTTGCCTAATAATATTCGTATATAAATTCCTGGCCACGATGCGAATTTTTAATAATAAATACGTCTTATAAAATAGAAATCTAAAACGAGAATTGATGAAATTTTAATCAAATTAATTTTCCTTTTACTTATATTGCTGAGAAGCAGTATTTTTAGTCATTTATTCTCAATTTTATTTAACTTACGACCATCTTACAAATGGTTCTGAAAACTCATAATAATAATAATAATAATAATAATAATAATAATAATAATAATAATAATAATAGAGGTCTTAGCCATATATACTATAGCAGCTCAAAATAAAGATTATTGTGAAAAAGTTTATTTATTTTTCTAATTTAATTAAAAAAGAAATCTTGCATATAACCTATATTCAATCAATCATAAAAGGATATATAATACTGAAATATCCAACCTCTAAAATTTTTTTTTATTTTTATACACGCAATACATTACCACTAATTACTGCATCAATGTGGCTTGGCATGGAGACGATGAATTGAGGGCAGTGTTGAAATGTTATTAAGGACCAAGTTGCATTGATATTGACCATAGTTCTTCCATGGGATTGCTAGTCAGGATTATTGTCTGCCAATCAAGCACAGCTAGATCAGTTAACCATTTGGTAGTAGTTTTAGCAATGTGGGTTGGCGCCAAGTACTGAGGGAAATACCCTAGTTAGACCATCTACCGCGCAAATGAGTGGAAGAGTAACAAAGAAATGGCCCTGGAACAAGTGTAAGCTGAAGAATCGGCCCTCTATCTCGACCACTGTGGCCTCAAAAATACTAATGCTCTCTCTTAAGGCTCCTCTTTGTCATGTTTTAAATCTTGAAACTAGCATTTCTGCCTCTGGAAAGATCAAAAAAATTATATCAAGAAAGTGGTAAACGCTCGAAAATAACTCCATTTAGCTTGGCAGCAGAAGGAAGCAAAAAGATTAGGATTTGAGGAAATAGAGTGAACTAACACCAGCGGATGAAGTGATCCTAAATCTTTAGAGACAGAAATGTTCATAATTGTCTTCAAATAACTAGGATTCTGTTCCTCTTCACTCTTTCTCTAAAATCTAGGACATGATTTCAAAATGAAGTGCAAAATTTACATTCAATTGAATATGCATAGAGGGCTTTGGGCTACTAAACAACAGCCAGTTCTCTTTCACCTTTCCCCAGGTAAGAACCTTCTGACATTGTCTCAGTTTCATCATTGGTGTGTTATTAGAAATTAGGCCGCTTTGTAATGACGTTTGTGTGTGGTACTCTTGAGTCAATGGCACCAACCTCAGTCCACTCCTTGTGAAGGTTTGTCTTTTCCATGAATCGACATTTACTGACAATCCTCTCAATGCTGTCTTCATCCTTTTTGCTCGTTCATCCTTTGTACCATACCTTTTCATTCCTGTCCAGTTTCCTTTAATATACTCCAATACAATATCCTGTAAACAGTCGCCTTTACAATTCCTGACTATCTGTGGTCACCTTTAGTAGCCTGATTGTCAATGATTCTAATCTGGGTAGGTATAATATCAGTAGTCCCCATGAAGTTTCCGCTATAAGTAAAAAGTGTTTAATAATAATTATATTATATTACCATATTCGCCAAGTTAATAAATTTTAAAAAGCAGGCAGGGGCCAACAAGATTAATAGTGTCTTTTAATATGAAAAAACAAATCGAATTATCCTTAATCAAGGGTTGTCATAAGTAGAAATTGATAGAAAAATAAAATGTTTAATCATGTTCAAACCACTATAAAAAGATATAAAGAGACCTACATCTTTGTATCAAGTCAGATATGTTTCAGCCCACGTATTATAATACATAGAAATGATAGATCCTCCTCAGGATTAACGAAAAGTTACCTGGAAGTGTCAAACGGGCAGTGTTGCAGCTGTTCCCCGAACTGCTAAGCCCTAAACCTAAAAAGACCCGTTGTTGAGATCCAGGAAATGATTAGGAAGAGTCCAGAGAAGTCTGTAAGACGGTTATCATGGCAGGTCCATTTAGCCAAGAGTACAGTGCACGATATTCTAAGAGAGAATTTGAAGTTCTCATCATACAATGTAACCGTAGTAGACGAGTTTAAAGAGCGTGATTATCAACACCGCTTTGATTTCTGCAATTAGTTTCAGAACTTTCTTCGTGAGAAAAATGAGGAAATCCTTGTTGAGGCATAGTTTTATCTTTCCGGATACAATAAACAGCCAGAACACTCGTCTATGGATTAGTGAAAATTGCTCTCATCAGAAGGTCCATCTATTATTGGCCTAAACCTCGCGGAAAAGATCCTGAACGAATTCGGAAGTAGACTTCTTCAAGCAACACAGCCCGCAATACAGAAACAATCAAGACCACTGGACATATTAAGTGTTAGTGAAAGTCAGTTGAGCTCTAGTAAAACTGCCCAATAGTGCTATTATTAACCATGTATTCATGGAATTCAGTCAATAAGTGGCAATATTGGAAACCTCCAGCCCTAGTTAGGAAAATATTGTACTGAAGCAATGACACCTGGCACATATTCTTCAATTTAAGTGTTAGTATAACAAGTTACAAGGATGGTTCCTCTAATCTTTCTCCTGGAATTTTGAGTAGTGTGAGGGCTTTAGAATCAGTATGTGGACAGTTCAAAGTATTAAACCTGGTTGATTGAGACAAATACGTCCCCATCTCTCCCCGGTGCTACACATATCTGATCACTCTCCCCAAAAAGTGCAGACCGGAGTTTCGTATAATAACACCGGTCAACCAGTATTTTAGTGTTTAGGAAATAGACTTCATTCCTGTAAGAAATTGGTCTCCTAAATCGAAAAATTAATTTCATTTTGATCTATCAGGTCTAGTTTTTAAGTTATTGAACATCCTTTTATAATACATATATTAGGTTTGAGTCAAAGTTCATATGTTAATAAGTCTGTGTTAATCAATGTCCATATGTATATGTCATAAGTGTGTATATGTTATACGTTATAAATTAGTCACTATGTATGTGTGTACGTCCACTACACTGGATTCTTTACTTTATCATAATTCTAATTTTCTTTTATTCCAATTTTTCAGATGTTGTCGTGAACTAAGCAATAGAAAAAGAGCAAGATGTCCTCTTCAAAAAGGTGTTGCGTTAATTCTCCGAATGTGTTTTGCTGACCCAAAAGTGAAACCTATGAAGACCTTTTTACCAACTTGATATCAACTTTCCATAATATTGGCGCGAATTTGAGCATCAGAATGCATTTTCTTTTAGTCATCTTGATCGTTTTCATGAAAATCTCAGAGATATTAGTGACAAACAATGCGAACGATTTCATCAGGAGATCAAAGAGATCGAAACTCGTTACCAACTATCTTGGGACTCTGTGATGATATATTATTGCTTGTTTTTAAAATAAGATACTCCTGTTGCTCAACATCAACGGTTCACAAATAAGTGTAAATTTATCCCTAAATTTTCTGCCCCAAATCTTTGCCAACATGCATTTTCAAATTTTGTTTTTTGGGGAATGAAAGAGCTTTTTAACTCGAAAATATTGCATTTTATCTGTAAAATGGATGCATTTTGAATAAAATTAACTAAAGGAAAATATGGAGTCAGGCCTCATTAGGTATATCTTTACAATCTATTCACACGGTTTGATTTAGTGGTTCCAAACATTTTCAAAACTCTACTCACTTCATCAATATATATTGTTCTCCTACTTTTATATAAAATATCAATAGTTTTGTTTATTTTAATAAGAGACTGGAAAAACTCATTATACCTTTTAAGATGGGCAAAATGAAGCTGTAAAAACGAATGCACATACCGAAATTTAATCACATACTTATCATACCACTCATATTGGTGCCGAAACTAATGAAGGCTTTCTGACTGAGACTCCAGACAATGTTGCGATTTACTTATATAAATTAAGATCGGAGAGAAAAAGTTTCATTTTGGTGAGTTGTGCTATTATTCTTCAGCGTTACATCGGGAACATAAGCCATTCACTTTCGTCAAGTGATGACAATCAAAGAGAATCTGTATAAAGTAGAGTTTATAAGGAAGCCTTTGGATTTCAGGCGACTCTCTATTAACGAGTCATATGCGAGAAGAAGAATGAGTAGCAGGTGTTTACATTGCTGTTTAAAAGAAACTTTCGTTACACACACTGCTCTCTGAAAATCATCATTAACTTGATCTCGTGTGGTGATGACGTTTACATGCAATTGCATAGTTAGATGCTTCCTAGCTCAGCAAATCCTTTCTAAATTGATTTTAGACTAAATTGTAAAGGAAAAAACTTTTACGTTCCAGTAAAATACTTTCATATTAACTTTATAATAATTTAGCAAAGACAAAAAAAATATTCCAACCTTTAAAGTTTTCATACTTGTCTCTCATATTCTCCTGGCGCCATTAAAAAAATAGTGTGCATTCATTTCACGAGGACTTGCTCTAAGAAGTCTTTCTATTGTCTTATCGATGGATATTTTCAATGTTAAAACATTAGTTACCAAAGAGCCTAAACTGACTCAATTTACTACTTAAACTCCTAAATTTGGCAAAAATATATGATCGTTTATAAAATATATAAAGTTTTCGAAAAATCTTTATCGAACTTTTATTATAGAAATAATTATAGCATTAACCATGCACGAAAGTCAACAGCACAAAAATATAAATGGACAGAAAGAAAAATAGAATAATTAAATAGGTAAACTTGCTCTGAGATAACAAAAACTATTGTAGAAATTGGATCACGACAGAATTTAATAATCAATTAAGGGTTACAAAACAATTTCTAAAAACATAGACATCCAAGTAGAATTAAGAATATAAATAAATGGGGAAAGATGCATAAAAGAATAATTGGTAATAAACTTTTCAGAATTTAATTGAACTTTTTTATCTACTGAAATTAGATCTTAATATTGCCTCATTCCTTAAGGAATGTTTACTACCTCAATATAACAAATATATGACAAAATTCTATTTTAAATCTGATATTTTTAATAAATTCTCAAAAAATACTTAACAACCGAAGTCAATTGCGCAAAATTGCCAATTTTGAATGTTTTCGTTCAGTAGAGACAAGACAACCATAGATGACACGACTACCATGACCCTCGCAATAAGTATTCGTTTGGTTATCTTAACATTCAGACTGAGGAAAACCAACGTGGGCGTCTCTCTCCAAAAATTGGTAAGAAGATATCCGTAAGGATGAAGGAAGAAGTCAAAATACTGCCTATGAAATATTTATGGCCACATATCCTCCTACAATAATCGGGCCGGCAGGATATTCAATCTTTAGGATAATACCGGTAACATGATATAAATATTAGACCTGAATTTGTCTTTGGATGAGCAGTAAGAGAGGGGGAAGATGATGCAGTTGAAAGGCAAAGTGGATAAGAATCTAGGCGTGATAAAAAGCATCAGCCCACAAAAGAGAAAGAGTGATCCACTACTCCCTACCCTCACCAGGGTTGTGTGGGCGAAAGATAAAATGGTAAAATGAAGGTGTATAAGAGAAAAGATTCATGTAGTTTCGATCTGTTTTGAGATTACCGCAGTTTCTTGTTTGTCGAGGCATGCCCCTACTCCAGTTATAGGTCTAGCATGCTATAGCTTTTCACGCCAATTTTGGAGCAAGGAGAGATCAAAGAGTCTCAATGACTCACTCTCGCCTTTAGTTACTCCCTAGTCAATTATGACCATCAGTTTAAGAAAGCCAATGATTTTTGTGTGGCTGTGGCTACTCAAGCAGTCTTTGGTGGGACAAATAAATTGAATAGAGAGATTTGCGGCCAAGATAAGAAGCGGAATACCTCTATTTTAAAAGATGTACATTATTTTGATTCATCTTTATTTTAGGAGATCTTGTAGTATGCTTTAGCACTCTAATGTTTTACTAGCTTGAGCTAAGTTTGATTTTTCTCCTTCCGACACTGCGTGGCTGAGCACTTTCTTTTTTTGTATTTGTGTTCCTTTCCTTTTCTTCTTTTAATTAGTCTTTGCGGGGTATTTTATATCGGTGTATAATTCCAATATTAATGTGTTTTTTTTTATTAAATGCTCTTTTTGTTTTTAACTATCGGTTCACTACTGCAATTGAGAACTTTCATGTACTGCTGTTGAAGTTGGTTCGGATGTCATGGACGATAGTCATTTCACTTTCAAGTATCGGCCAAGATCCGTTACTTTACTTCCGTCCCTTCATTTAAATTCATAGTGGTCTCTACTAAAATCCTAGTTGTTTTTCATTTTTGAATCTAGAATTAAGAGGAGGGCCGTCTGTCCTCGAGATGTTTTACAAATATTAGCAAAAGGTTGTTAAGTTGCCTCCATATGCTTTATGCTTGGTAATTTCACCGTTATATATATTGGTTAGTATTTTAAATCTTCGGGGTCACTTTCTTTTCTTTGATATTTGTCTATGGTGTTTATTAACGAGTAAAAAGCTGTTTTATAAATATTTTGTAGTTCTTATTTCCTCGTTTTTGAAGTAAAATGCGGTAAAAATGAAAATTAAAATACCACCCTTTTTTTATTTTCCTTCAAATTTTCTCGAAGTGTATAAAGAAGATGGATAGTCGTTGTCGCTCAACTTAATTTTTAGGGTAATTGAATTATTTTTCTATTTAATGTTATTTGTTTGCCCTAAATCTTCTATTAAGATATAGCTTGTCATTCACAACGACATCCGTTATCATATTTGTGGAAAATGAAATAACCTGAAAATTTATTCTGTATTTTCATATTTTCCAGTTTCTTTAGAATTCTTTTATGTTAATGATTTTTGTTGCTGTCATCCTCGACCCAACTTGCTGATTTATGTATTGAAAAATACCGATTTACGCGATATCAATAACAAATTGTATATTCATAATATTAAGCTATACTAGCGGTGCTATATGAGATCAATAGAGCGGGGACAGGCAGAGGTAAAATAATTCACAACGACGTCCGCTATCATATTTGTGGAGGATGAAATAAGTTGAAACTTTATTCTGTATTTTCTTATTTTTCAGTGACTTTAGGATTCTTTTATGTCATTAATTTCTGTTGCTGTCATCCTTAATACAATTCTTTTATTTATGTTTTGAAAAATACCGATTGGTGCGATATCAATGGCAAATTGTATAAATTGTTGATAATTTAGAGATAAAATAATATATTTAAATGTTTTTTATGTTATTTTTAAAACTTTATTTAAATTAAGCCAAGATTTTATATAATATTAGCCTACTTTTATTTGCGACTACGTAGGTCTACCTGTTTTAATAATAGTTTCTCTTTCATTATAAGTCATCGCACTAAACTTTGTTTTTAATATTTTTCAATAATGCAATCGCATTTTCTTCCAACTTCATTTTAATCCATTTTGTTTAAAAGGGGATTATCACTTAAAAAATTAATAAACAATGCGTCACACTTATCTAAGCACTGACTCAGGGCGAATTATCTCAAAGATATGAAGGGTGACTAATGAACATAGTAGGCCAAGCAAAATCACGGAAATATTAACAAAATGCTTAAGATATAAGAGCTTAACCATACTAGAGTTTTGCCTATTTAGCTGCTCTCTTTCCTAGAACCAGTATTTAAATATTAGCTAAAATTTTATGTAACCTTCAGAGCATAATAATAGTTATGTAAATGTGTCCTAGATATTTTTTTGTTTTTTCCTAGATCCTAGCAACTCGGCAGGGTAGCCCGATGCAAGCTGATGACTGCGGATGCAAATTTTCTTCCTTTTTCCTATACAAATAGATATTTTTTTCTTAATTCTAACACGGCATAGAAATATCTAGATAAAAATCATAAAACTATATTGACTCTATATTATTGCTAAGAAAAGTAAAACATCTTTTAAACTATTCATTCCAAAGCACCAAAAAGCAGAACAATTATAGAAATTAAGAGAAAAAAGAATAGAAATCTCGACGATAAAGATGCATTTCTTCAAATGCAGTCGGGCTAATCAGGGTTTAACGCCAATTCGATGGAAAGTGAACTGTACTGTATGGCGTATACAAGTATAGGTAAGCATAAATGCGAGAATAAAATTGATTCTGCTGTCATATTAATTGTTTGAGTGTAATTTATTTTGATTTTCTTCTTAAATAGGGAAAGCATTGCTTCCCTTGCTTCCATTGACTACACACCACTGATATTTGTGCATGTAGGGTTTGTATCAGGCCTTTTCTAAGTTACGCGCGATGAAATCGACGTACTTTGTCTCCGCCATTTTTTTCTGTAATAATTTTAAGTGTTATTGGAAAGTTTGGTATCGTCTAAATATTCAACGATTCCTCGATCTAACTCGTTTAAGGAGACAACCAATAAAACTTTATACCGATATATTTTTGGTAGGTAAGATCGCGAGGGCACTTTAAGGGTTTTCTGGCTCACCACGAACATCAAAAGTCATTATTTTAAGGATTGTATAATACGGCGTCAAATATTTTCTTAATTACTTTATGAGGTTTTCTGCTCACTTCGCAAAGTTGCATTTGTTAGGTCATTTGGAAACTGGAGTTTTCGGTTGTAATTTATGAATTGCAGGCTTTATATATTTAATTGGGGTCGTGCCCCGGGGCACACATGAATTCTTCCTGGTATTGTTATATTGATTGATTGGAATAACATTATTTTGTTTTTTCTTCAGATGTCTCTTTAATATTTCATATTCTAGACGTAAGACTTCGTTTCGTGTGAGGAAGAAAGAAAAAAAAATTCCATTTCGATGGAATTATTCTTTTCTGGGTTTCTCCTCTATTTTTTACTTCTCTTCGGTCCTTAAGTTGTATTTATTTTCTTGGCAGCTTTCATTTCGTTTTTATAAATAATAAAGTACTAGGTATAACTTATGATTCTCTATGAGCAATATTCATCCTTGTGCCTTCGCTTTTAGAAGGAATCTCTCCCTCTCTAAATATAGCTAATTTAAAAGAAGTAATCCAATTGTATCACTAAACTCGACAGTAAGTGATACACAAGGGACGTTTGTGCCTGAGATCCTAAAATGAGGCAGTTTTTGTTACGTGTGGGCTGACACATATCTGGCGTCGGAATTCTCATAGGAAATGAATAACTTCGGTTTTATATTTCAAGGGCAAATTGATAGGTACAAAATCATTACCGTTATAGAATCAAATTTTCGTTTCTAATAACAATCTCTTGCCCCATTATTTGTGCATTGGGGGTACTGAGGCAGTACTCTTATTCAACACTGAGCGAGTGGCTGTATCCACTTTCTAAGTGTAGATGAAAAGCGGCTCCCATAATGAAGGGGCAAGAGATTGCTATTATTACCACATATCCTACATGCTTCATGTAGTTTATTTAAAAAGAACAAAAATATCCAATTTTATGTCTCAATTAGGTGTTAAAAGTAATGAGTCAAAATGAGAAATGCAATCGAGGAATTTTAGTCATAAAGTTGGTTATTAATAATAATTATAATCGAAGACTCGGGCAAAGTGATATTCTCTGATGATGATCCCTTCCCTTAGCTTGAGCTTCTAGAAGATCCCTCGTTAGGAGGAAAAAAGGGAAGCGTTTTTACAAGTCCTGTGTCTTGCGCACCGTGAAGCCTTCGGATTTCGAAGTCTGGTGCTGCTTCTCAGCAAGAGAACAGGAGCACTAACTTTTTTTCCCAAGAACACGGCCATAAACACAAATAGTACCAAAACGAGCTCTACCAGCACCCTTTTCAGCAGAATGTCGCACATTGTCACTAAGGAACAGCAATAACAATGTTTTTGGCTGAAAAAAACACAAGTTTTGTACCTTGGCCACGAAATTTATCAGGTTTTATCCAATATAGAATTAGTGGCCGATAAGTAAACTGCTGAGTGATAAAAAGATGCCTTCGAATTTTGAGTAGATCTGAGTACTTATTGAACAGAAGGGAAGGGAAGAAAAGTCAGCTAAGATATCATCAGAAACTTGGTGTCCAGCATGCCAAAGAGAATTAAAGCATCCTAAAGAACAATAGACATGCAACGTTTGATTAGTTTTATTAATTTTGAATTTTCTTATATGAATAAAACTGTTGTCTCAAAACCTTTGGCCATGACTGCATGTCGATGAGTTCAAGGCAGAATATAAAATAAATTAATTCGGTATTTCTGGATGAAAGATCACAGGAAACTTTGGATCTTGGTGAATTTTGACTAGGTGAAAATTCATATTCTTGGCAGGGAGGTTTAGTGCTTTTCCTTCTGGCTACACTGTTGCACAATACTTCTCTTCGTTTTCGCTCTCAATTTTTGGAAAATGTCCTTTGTTCCTGCTTGAAGCTTTATGTTCAAGTAGATTTCTGAGTTCAGTGCCACCGCTGCAGACGTGATTCCTTAACCGGATGTCAGATGGCAGATAAAAAGATGACCTATTTGGAAAATGCTCCACATCCAGTCTTGTGTAAAGGCAATGAAACTGAAATTAAATTTCTTCTTGTGTTTCGTAAGGAACGACGGCCATATATATACTTTACCTATAATTATTAATATAATACTTAACAAAATGATGTGGCATTAATTTCTATGAACTAACTCCATATCGTGCTTGACCTTGGTTATCTTCTTTCTTCGTCACGCCAACTCAATTAAAATTAAATTAATCTTGAGTTTTCAGATTAACCCATGTTATGTAAGAAAGATACTATGTTAGCTACCTATTTTTTTCTATTTCTAAACGTAATTAAAGCTGCCTCTACCTAAAGGTCCCCCAAAATGAACCATTCAAGATTATTTTTTCCTTCCAACACTGTTGTCCTTACCAAACTCACCTTCAAGAAATCTTTGAACAAGAGCGGGTTTTATCTAAATTCGGGCGAGAAACAGCTCCTGCCAATTTACAGAGAAATTTTAAACTTTCTCTACAACTATCTCACAGTGGCGTATTCTATTTTTTAATATTTAAACAATCTTCCTTCTCACAATTAAAATTCATTTGTAATTTTTTATTTCATCTAGACTCTAACAAGTAAAATTAGACACTCATGAAAGGCAAACTAAGTTTAATATTATGCTAGATATAATTGAGATACAGGAACTTTATCAACGATTTTATATGGCATTTATTCTCCTCATAAATTTATACAATCACCTTGTAGAAGGGTTGCCGTGAAGAGGGCACGCCAGAAAATCGGGATACAGATCCCAGTGCGAGAGTTAGATTAACAGAGCAGAGTGCGGTTGGCCTAAATAATCAATTCGTAGAGGTTCTGGGATTAGAGAAACTAATGGAAAAATATATATATATATATATATATATATATATATATATATATATATATATATATATATATATATATAACTTTACTATATACAAAGAAATATCAATATCACAATAAATAAAATGAGACTAGGGGTACCAAACGAGAGGGAAGGGGGCGGTACAAATGACTCGACGGGAAAGAGAGTCCGAATAAAGGATGCACGTTGATTGCTTTCAGAGAAAATGGGATAGTGCATATATCAGGGAGACTTACGTAAACCCTAATTTTATGGAGACTTGAATACGGTGAGTAAACGGGGCACTGCAAAGTTGAACTTGCAAGATTCTTTCTTCTTTCACCTCGTTGAGAAATGAGCGAGAGAGGACCTAGTTGTTGAACGAAGTCGATAACAGAGTGATAGATGCCTGTCCGTGTCTATCGTTGGTCGGCGAGAACTCTGTCCTCAGATACGGGTAAGGTGGGGTAGAGGTGACGCGTTGCGTTCGAAGCTGAAAGCCGTTGGACGCGAAGCAGTGTGTAAGAGACTGTACCTAGCTACTACCAAGACGGAACGGTATGGTACTGCTTTATGGGCCGGAGGCCCATAGAAGGCCAACGAGGATCTTATTAGACTTGGAGGGGGGATAGTCTCAGCGGCCTCACAGCTTTGCGCAAAGGTACTTGGCACCGATCAGACAGTGCGACGGCGGCAAAAAAGGGAGACGGGGATCTCAATAGACTTGGCTCGCCATTATGGGGGGGGGGTATAGTTCCAGGCGGCTGACAGCTTTGCGCAAAGGTCCTTGGCGCCGTGGGTGTGGCGCTGATAAGATGGAAGGCTCACGCGGTCAGGCAAAAACCTCGCGGCACCCTTGGGGCTGCCTGGCCGTAAAGGTGTATCTTCTCAGGCGCCACAGGTAGACGTTGGGTTCTATGAGGAGGAGGTAAACCTTCCCTCTCTGACAGAGCTATATACTCATTTTATGTATCTTGAAAAAAACAATTTTAGTGCAGATATGTATATTATACAACGATTTGAATGATTCCATTAATCAACATGATGAATATATTTTCGTATCTTTCTTAATTACAAAATAAAAGCATACTCAAACTGTAGTGCAAGTTGATGTAGTTAATAATAATTACCCCATAAATTTGGGGCTGGCCTGAAATACTCATTCCTTCTTAAACTAAAAAAAATTAGAATATAAATCGAGGTTCACATTAGGATAGCAAAGATTCGGAAAAATAAATCAGCGATTAATATTTATAAATATTATACAATGAATTTCGAGAGAAATTTAAATAAAAAAAATACATAAAGCCCTTAGCTTTAGAATATTGGTGGCCCCCATAATGGATCAAAAAGCTCCAACGACTTTTTTTATGGAGATAATGGACTAAAGCTAATAATTTGAATACCACAATCTGTTGTCGAAGCAACATTTTGCACAAAGGAGTAGGTGGAGAAGCGAGCAAGCGAAAAAAACAAAGTTAGTATGTCTGAGAAATATTAAGAATGTTCCGCATTGTTTGACCATGCTAATTCCCCTTAATGCATAAGCCGGGCTATCTTTTTTAAACTCAACAATCAAAACCCATAGAACCACAGACTCCCGGATATCACCGACATTGTGTTCACAGGCAGAAGCCCATACTTAAAAATGGACCAAATGAATGAGAAATAAATTAATTTCAAAATAACGAGAGAACCAACGAGACCATCTCCTATAGTTTTTGACAAATATTGAAAAGTATAACAGATGGTGCGGTAAGTATATAGCATGGGTACCCATGAAATTATGTTTAATTCCCCTTTTTTCCTCAAAAAAAGCCAGAGATCTTAAGTTAAAGGTTTATTTTTCGAATGACCTTTGGGGGGTCACTAGAAATGGCAAACTGAGTCTTGATCTTCCCTGGTTTCAACTAGTATCATTTTGTGCTATATACTTACCGCACCATAGACTGTAATATATGTGAGAAACCCCCGCAAAATTCACTTGATCAAAATTTAACACATTTTATTAACCTTTATAAAAATATTTCGAGCCGAGATAAAAAGCTCTTGATTGTTTTATTCAATTTTAAACACCTAAAAATACTAAATCTAATATCGAGGCTTTCACCCTAGAATACAAAATCTATTCTAACAATGCAATTATGATTGAAAGGGGGTGAGGACTTAATTTCTAAATATGATAAAACTTGCTATTATAAAAAATATAAATTTAATTTAAACAATTTTCTATGCGATATGATAATTGTATTCCTAAGAATTTAATTTCCTTACTGTAAAGGACATAATAACGGAATTAAATCTTCTGTGAATATAAAATTATATACATAATATATATCTTATATATATAGCTACCCTATAGTTGAAGCTGCCCTAATTAGTATCAGGAGTATTAAAGCACCTGGACCATCAGGCGTTACTAGTTGTTTATTAAAGGCAGGAAGAGACAGAATTAGAGAACTAACACAAGAATTGCAGTCAGGGACTGGTGGACAGATGTGTCCAGAGGAGCGGCGCGAAAGTTTAACAGTACCACTTCTTCAAGGCAGCACAGAGGTCTAAGACTCTTAGAACATGGAAGAAAGTGCGCGAGAAAGTGTTAGATAAGAGACTGCGTAAGATAGATTTAATGGATCAGTGTCAGTTTAAGTAGAAGGCAGGAAGATAAACATTGGTTGCAGTGTTTATTACAAGACAACTCCAGGAAAAGTATGGTGAGAAGAAGAGGAAGCGTTATCATGTGTTTGTGGATTTGTAAAAGGCATTTGATACAGTACCGAGGAAAGCATGAGTTTAGGTGTTACGAAGGCAACGGGTACCAGAGAGGCTCATTAATAGTGTATTGGAATTGTATGTTGGAACGAAATCAAGAGTATGTGTAGCAGGAGGTTCGTAGGAGGGATTCAGCATTGAAATACGAGTACACGAAGGTTCAGCACAAAGTCCACTATTGTTCATACTGAGCATATAGGAAGCAGCTAGAGAGAGTAGGCGTGGTGATCCATGGCAACTTTTGTATGCTGATGACTTAGTTTAAACAGCAGAGAGTAAAGAAGAAGTGGAACGTATGTTTGTAAAATAGAAGGGGTCAATGGAGGGAGCAGGATTGAGAATTAACATCGGTAAGACTAGAATAATGGTAACTAGAGAGTCAGGCGAGTTACTGCAGTTGGGAGGTACTCTTGTGCAGTTTGCGGTGAGGGAGTTCGAGTTAACTCTATAATGTGCACTGAATGTTCCAGGCCTGAGGAACATTAATCAAGCTCCAAATTTTGTCTGTTCAACGTGTGTAAGGAAGGAAAAGAAACGATTTCCCTAGAGTGGAAAACACCATTGTTGTTGACGAACAGATGGTTAGGAAGTTGAACATTTTAGTTATTTGGGTGTATAATGGATAGCGAGGGAGGTGAGGAGATATCAGTCCGTGGCAGAGTGGCAGCAGCGTGGACGAGCTGTAGAGAGGTAACTGGATTGGTAAATGATGGAAAGGTTTATGATGCATGTGTCAGACCAGTCTGACTTTATCGATCAGTAACTTGGCGACTCACATAAAGGTTGGAAAATGTGTTGATGAGCTGTGATCGGAGAATGTTAAGGGACATGGCTGGTGTAACATAGAAGAATAAAGTTCGTAGTGAAGAAGTAGCTAGAAGTGTGGTGTTCATTAACTGGACGTAGTTGTAGTTCTGATGAAGGGGAAGATTAAGGTGGTTTAGACATGCGAAGCGAAGAGATGAAAAAGAGGCAGTTCGTAGTGTAAGAGTGTTGGAAGTAGATGAAAGAAGGGCAAGCGGTAGACCTAAGAAAATATGGAAGAAGAATATAGAGGAAGACTTAGCAACATTAGAAGTGCACGAAAACGAGGTGTATAATAGAGAAAGATGGGAGCAAATCATCTAACGTCTAACCTCAAGAAACCAAAATTAAGGAAATATGACGCTAAAAGGATTAATTAAGTTAGTAATATATATATATATATATATATATATATATATATATATATATATATATATATATATATATATATATATATATATATATATATATATTTTTATATATATATATATATATATATATATATATATATATATATATATATATATATATATATATATATATATATATATATATATATATATATAAGGTATTCCAAAAAAAGTTAACCACAATTTGCATTAGTATAACTTAAAACGTATTAGAGAATTTTGAGTCCTGAAAAAAAAACTAAATTTAACAACTAGTTTTCTGTCGATTCAGAAAATTTCATTAAATTTCCTTTTACAATATTGATACACTACTGGCTTTAGTGGAGGTTATCAAAAATGTTTGCGCAAGGAAGTAAAATAATGAAACTTCGAAGTTTAAAATCAACAAATATATTTGAATCCATTTTTAACGAAAACACCTCTTCATATGAAGTAGAATACACTTTATTCTTTAGATATCTCCATAAGAAACACTCGCACGGTGTTAAGTCAAGGGATCTTGGGGGGCTATTCAATTGCGGTTGTCAAACGTTTCTCTTAGTTTTGTTCTTACAGCAAGCTGTCTATGAGCTGGTGCGCGGTCCTGAATGCACCAAAGTCTATTGAATTGATTGACATAAATTTGGCGGAGTTCCGGGAAGATCAGTTCATTGATCATGCTCAGGTAGGCAGCACCATTAGGCATATTCTCGTCAAACAATGGGCCGACAAGATAGCCATTCCCGCATATTCTGATCCACAGAGACACTTTCAGCTCAGAAATATTTGCCTCAAAGTTAAATGCTGGGGGGGTGTTTCAGCACCACATATTGCCCACTGTTATGGCTATTTGCTTTTCCATTCATGAAAAAGGCTGCTTCGTCACCAATCACAATGTTTTCCAAGAAACGAACAGGTTTATGGAGAAGCCATTCGATAAATTGTCTACGACGAGGAAAATCAGTTTCAAGAAACTGGTGTCTTGCATGCATCTTATAGGAATGCCATTTTAAGTCATGTTTAATAATGCGGTTAGATGATGACATTGACAATTGTAACCCAGTCTTTCTGATTGATACATGTAAATTTTGAAGAAGTGTCATCTGAATATTTTCAATATTTTCTGTTGTTCTTATAGATCTCATACGACCCGAACGACCTCTATTTAGATTTAAGCATGTTCCCTTATGTTGGTATTTGCGAACATTTTTACAAATTGTGGGCGTGCTTGGTGGGTGCCTACCTGGAAAACGTTGTTCAAATGATTCTTGTCCTTGTTTAATACTCCCAGTTTTAATAAAGTTTCTGACTTCAAATACATGTTAATCTTTGGTTAACTACATGATTAAAAAGGTTCTATGGAAGTAGACTTTTACACAGGAACGATTTGATTTGCTTAGTAAGCAATAATGACGAGACCATACAACAGCCTCGCTTAAAAACCACTGTAAAATGGCCTAGGCTTTGCTTGAAGAATCGCACAGTGACCTAGGCTACCTAGGCTCCCTACGCGTTTATTGACCTACAGAGATAATAACAAAAACAAAAACCTTACCTAGTTAAATAAACGGGAGAAGTCTGGCCTCCCCTAAAAAGTCGGTAAGTCCATCAGTCAATGTACACAAACTCGTGCCGCGTACAAAGGACAGGCGGTAGCTACCCCGCTTTTCCCGGTACCTTGGCAGGTAACGTGCGCAAAGTTCGCTTAGACTGTGACATTCAACAAGAATATGCCAAACAGTCTGGGGGACAACTTACTCTTCATAGAAGGGCGCATGCGAGCACTCCATTAAATAGCGGTGCGTCGCGAGAGTTTGTCCAATTCGGAGACGACATAAAGCAACCTGAAGCCTTCGCGGCATTGGGGGGTAGGTCCATGGGAACAGTCGTGGTGGTTCCATCGTGACGAGATTAGCTCCAAAAACGATTGAAAGTAATACTCCCGTCGGTGTAGCAGCTTTGGGGGCAGATGCGTAGCAACAAGAAGCCAAAGGTGGTACTCTCAATGGTGGCGTTCTGGTCATAACCAAGGGCGTCACTGGCCTGAAAGCTATACCTAGCTCTAAAAGGGGCTTCCTAGCCCTAAACCCAAACGACTTACGGTATGACTGGCGTCTCTCGGCGGCATATGCACCGTCGAAATCAGCTGCGGATGGATTGAGAGCTGTTGGTGGCTGAGGGAGGCGCCAGTTTTGCGCGTACAGGCAAATAATGCCCTGTGCAGGGCGTAAAGCAAGTGGCATCTCACTAGTAACGGGAAGTAGGCTCTCAATGAGGGAAGTGCGGAAGGCACCAGTCGCCATGCGGAGGCCGGTGTTGTGGATCGAGTCCACCTTCCTCAATACACTCTCAGCTGCGGATTCAGAAAAATCGCATCCGTAGTCGAGCTTCGAACGAACAAAGAATCGATAAAAAGTAAGGCAGTAGCCCTATCAGCTTCCCAAGCACTGAACGTCACGGAACGAAGAATATCCATGGCTCAGGTACAAGAGGCCTTAAGGTTGCGAATGTGAGCCTCCCATGTGAGGCGTCGGTCAAATACAAGACCAAAGAAACGGTGCAATTCAACCACTTCCAGGCGTACCCAATTAAGAAACAAGTCTCGGTAAAAGTGGAGCTGTAGATGGCGACAGAAGTACACCACCTTACACTTGGCAAAGGAAAACCAAAACCTGTACGCTTCGGCATGGTGAGAGACGCGGTTCAATGCCTTTTGGAGTCGATGCTCCTGAGTTGGCATCTAAGCCGCGACATAGAGCGTAGCGAGAATATCTTCCGGTAGCACCAAGGTGATGCTGCTGATGCTCAGGACAAAGAGTGTGACACTGAGGACACTTCTCTGCGGGACACCCTCTTTCTACTCTATTGGGCCGGAGATGGCTCCCACCACCTGTACGCGGAATCTACGATCTAGTAAAAATTCAGATATAAGACTGGGAAGCGTCCCATGGTGTGGAGAGTCTCCATGATACCGTATCTCTATCCGGTATCATAGGCCTTCTCCAGATCAAAAAACACGGTGGTGTAGTGCTGTAGGGCCAAGTACAAAGAACATTCGTGTAGTTGGCTCCGAGCAAGACAATATACCCACTACTTATGAAGAAGAATTGGGGTATCCTGAGCTTTACAAAGAGGCTCAGAGCCCGAAATACACGGAACCTTTGTTGGGGAGAGAGACTCCACCAAAGGATTACCTCCTCAGTAGGCTGGTACCAATAAACCCATTACAAGAACTAGTAGTAAAAGTACGAGTAAGGCAACCTCTGGCTACCACTAAGTTAGATACCGTAGCGACAAGTTCCTTAGTAAACCAAGCTTTTGTGAATAAATTTTTAACTTGGTACGCAAGCAGGTATCATATCACTAAATCTCGTATAGATTGACCGACACGCAAGGAAGAGAAATCCCTACTTTTGGTCAACAAGAATTTTATTTACGACGTAGAAGAAATACACATGCGTTGACTGACAGCAATGGACAAACGCAATGTTTACAAGAGTCAAGTGCATCGAACTCCGAGGAGGAGGATGCACCCACGGAGCTATTTGAGAGAACAGAGAAACCCGAGTTGAGTGATGGCTTTTTAGAGTGTTTGCTCGATATAGAGGTCCCGCAAATTTTTACGAATGAAAGTAACAGTCGTGTGTGACAAGTAAACGAGATAAATGTGTTGCATGATGAGCCAAGAGAGCCATCACATTGTATTATAAACAATGGGCCACGAGAGCCATCAATGAGCCGTGGTAAGTCTACATAAAATGTAGAAATACAGTCCCAAGAAAGAGTTCGGTTTAGTGTAAAAATAAACGGAGTAAATGAAGGAAATACTGAACCCGAGGATGGGTTTTATGCTTTTGAAAAGGGCTGCATAAACAGAGTACTATTTATCGAAAGGGACAATCGGTCATAGCGATGATTGATTAATTCTTGCTGAAGTATTAAATAGCGGATCGCGTATAATTTAGTTAATTAATGGTAAGAGAGCGAGCTCTGCGAGCAGGGTGAGTAGAATTCCCCTTGGAGAACTAGAAATGGTCTCCCCAAGAATCTTTATTTTAAGGATGGACAGCCAAGAAAGGGTTGCTCCAAAGAGTCCTGGTTTAACAGAGGAGAGCCAAATAAATGCTACTCCTGGAAATTTAAATATGTTAGATAGCGGAAAAAGTGGTGCTCTTCCAAATGTTTATTGTTCTCAAAGCCGGGGATTGCCGAAGAAGAGTCTAATTCATAGACAAGATACGCCGAAATTCATGAAAAAGATGCTCTGTTCGATAGTGTGAACGGTGGTTTGGATGTTCAATCTTATCCGATGAATAGTAGAAATCTCAACCCATTGGGATGGATGTTTAGCCTCGTCCGGACTGCCATCAACTGGAGTCAGGAGATACACCCCACTTTGCATTATTTCGCTATACCAAACGCTTCATCTACAATATAATTGACTCGGAGGGCGCTTTGAACCCTGACTACCGTGGACGATCCTACAACGCAGACGTCGCAAATGAATTAACAGAACGTGATTTTAAAATATTTGATTTTGTTCGAAGGTAACTAAACCAATTGAATACCCAAATGAAGCAGCAACAACACTGAAGGAATTCACCCCCCACGTGCCATCTTCGTTGAAAGACAATGGTATATTTAAAGCATCCTACCTCCAAACACTAATGCGAAACTATTGCCCAGGTGGGATTGACCCTATAGAATAATGAAAGACTTCGGCAGAAATAGGTTCGAAATCCTCGACCTTAGGGACCTAAAACGCACAAAATTAATGCATGAAGATCATCTAAAAATAACCACAGAAGAGACCAATTCCAAAATGGGATGCCCCAATGCTCGATTATCATATCCCCAATGAGATTTACCTCGAGTAAAGCAGCCCACGAGGGAACCCGCTGCATCAGAATCGAGCCTACTTCTTGATCCAACAGACACGTCGAAATCTTGGTACCTCAAATCACTTGAAATCGATATACCCCCAGTTCAACCACTTACTCTGGAAATAGTGAGACAACCTTCACCTCTACAGGAAGAAGAACTCGGAGCAGTAGGTTAACTGCCAACTGGAATAGATTCAAGAACGCCTCAACCTTTTGACGTCCGAGACCTGTCTCCCACATCACCTTCATCACCGATCGACGACCGAAAATCCGACCCCACATACAAACTATCATTACCTGCTAGGACTGCTAAAATTCCCCCAAAATATGTTCTTCGAAGGCATAAACCATATTAAGATAACTATCATTCTTTTAATCTCTATTTTAAATGTTTTACCCTCGCCAAGTCAAAATAGACCCCAAATACCGCTTCCAATGGCTAAATACCCCATTAGCGAAACTTAAGCATATCAATCGAAAGCAAAGTCCAGTATTAAAATATCATTAAAAAAATTATTTTTAAAATATTTTACTTTTAAATATTCATTTTGTTCAATTAATTTGTACAAAAACTGGTGCGTTGAGTTTGTTATTGACTACCTGCTTGCAATATATTTTGTAAATCATACAATATAGACATTTCTATTACCCAATCAATAATATGGAAGTGCGACGCGGAGTGAAGAACCCGGGTTTCCATACTTCTTTTGACATGGGGTAGTGTTAAGTGCCTTAACAAAGAAAGTAAATAGCATAGTTAAATGAAACAGGACACCCGCCTCTCAGTTTTATACTTAGGGAAAAAAAAACATTTGCATATAATTATATAGAGAGAAAGATCGATAGAAAATAGATAGACGGATACGAATTATACGCTTTGCAGTTCACAAAGTTTACACTTTGTTTTCAAAGCTCAGGTGTTCTTCATTCCAGTCTCTGATATGTGCCAAAACTTTGAAATTGATTTTTCTACCGTAAATGATACAACAGAAAAATTCGCCCGTCTACGCATACAAAACAACACTATAAGCAAACCAAACCAAATCCCCGCTGAGAAAATAATTGCTTAGGAATATGTTATACGAAAATAAAATATCCTTTTCTTTTCACCGATGCCACCCACTTCTAAGATAGGGTAAGGAAAAGTGTATGCCCGCCCAATGGTCGTAAAATTAGCACCTAAACAAGTGTAAAAATTCCTCACACGTAATATAAGATTGGAAGAATTCTATTAAATTAGTTTGTGGGAAAATCAATATCTCGAAAACAAACAGACGCTAGTTTGGTTACACAGCGTTAACAGTTATGTTCCCTATGGTCCAATATTTTACCCCCCTTTTTGCTCCACTGTCCCAACAATCTCGAGATCGCTCGCCAAAAAAAGGATTACCATCAGCCGATTTCGTTGTCCGTTAATATAAACAAAGCAGGGTGGGATAGTCTTTAGAATAAAAACCTTTGATCAGGCTCACTGTCCCCTCCTATTGTTTACGCATATTTTGGTCAAATAGACGAAATTTCACCTGAAGGTCTAAGGGACACAACGTTGAAAAGTGATGCCTTGGGAGAAAGGTTTAAAGGTAGGCCTTCATCTCCCCCCTCCCCTTAGAGGATAATCGACATATATATAATCGATCTGAAGAAATGAGGATAAAAATCGAGGTAGCAATCGAGAGAAGAAGAGCAATCCCTGAGTAAAACAGGGAATCAAGAAGAAGTGGAACCGAGCTGGAATTTTCTTCCCGAGGCTGTTTCTTTTGGTCACATTGAAGGCTAGACTATCGGTATAGAGAATTACTCTCATACTAATCTCGTTCAGAGAAACGCCCAATCTCAGTTTTTCGAATAAAAACTGAGATATCCCTTACTATTGAGCAATACCAATGTTAAGTTCTACTCGAGAAAAGATTCTCCTCTTAGGTCAAGTCTCGTCATCGAGAAGCCTGCAAGTGTAACCCAAGGATTAGAATAATCGTACATCTACAATTCCTTCACGTATATCTTTAAGTCAAGAAGCATCGCCACGCGCTCCCCACTAACCTCGAAATCAGTTGTTATTACTGACTAACCTCCACTAACGTTATCCTTCACGCAGCGAGACGAACAACTATGCGTCCGATTCAGCCTCACGTCTCGAATCATCGTATCAACGAGGTTCTAGTTCAAGGTCATCCCACGCCAGACTCCCACTTAGTTAAATGTGAAATGAATCCAACATATTTATGTAATTTAGTTACCATTCCGTACTAAAGTGAATTTTTGCGTGAACCATACATAGCGTAGAACTCATTGGTAGTATTAATTTTTGTTTAGATCCACTTATTTAAAGTTTTCAATATTTCATTTTTTTATGTAATTAAAAGTATATTTTTCTCCTAGTTATTTAATTAAATCCTCGAAACGCTGCGGATAGCAATAGATATACATACATACATACTCGGCAGTATACTACGACATTAAAATTTGGTGTCAGGTTTTTTTAGGTATTTAGAAGAACTCAACAATACTTGATTGTGTTGCATCCCCTTAATTAGTAACAAATTTGTGTCTAAGCGGTCAAGGAAAATTAAACTTAATAAGAGGATAAAGTCGGTAGATAATTTTTTTTAATTGTCTGTGGTTAGCTCGTTAAGGGTATTATTTATTTTTTGTGTGTGGTAGTCCAATTAACACGAAGGGTGGGTGGCAGGTGTGGGTTAGGCAGAGCGCTACTTGTTTCGTGGTTGCATAAGTACCTTTAACGTACATCGGTGAGTTTTTGACAAACATAGGTAAAATATCGTTTTAAAAGATTCCACCGTCAAGGCCAAATTCTTGAATTAGCAGGAAAAAATCTAGTTGCATCCGTCCTGGAAGAACAGAGGATATAAACAGAAGAAAGAAGAATAGAGTGGAAAAGAGAAGCAGAAGAAAGAAGAATTCGGACGGAAGGAGAAACAGAAAAAGAATACAGATGGAAAGAGAAGCAGAAGAAAGAAAAATACAGAGAGAAAGAAACGCAGAAAAAATAAGAATACAGATGAAAAGAAAAGCAGAAAAAAGAAGAATACCGATGGGGAGAATAGCAAAAGAAAGAAGAATACGGTTGAAAAGAGAAGCAGAAGAAAGAAGAATAGAGCTGGTACAAAAACAAAAGAAAGAAGAATACAGATGGAAATAGAAGCCGATGACAGAAGAATACAGATAAAAAGAGAAGCAGAATAAAAAAATACAGATGGAAAGAGAAGCAGAATAAAAAAAATACAGATGGAACCAGAAGCAGAAGAAAGAAGAATACAGATGAAAAAAAAACAGGCGCAAGCAGAAAAAGAAGCAGAAGAAAGAAGAATACAGATAAAAAGAAAAGCAGAAAAAAGAAGAATACAGATAGAAAATGAAGCAGAAGAAAGAAGAATACAGATGGAAATAGAACAGGCGCAAGCGGCAAGGGAAGAGAGAGAAAGAATACTTGCACATGAATGAGCATTGATCAAGTGCATTTCAACCTTATCATTGACGTTTTCTGTCATATACCCGTCATTCTTCACTTCCTAACTAACCGCTGGTTGGAATGATCTCACACGAAACGTTATGTAAAATAAATTGATTTAAAATTCAATTAGATTACTATTTGTCCAATAAAATTTTTATTTAGGAAGGAGGAAATATTAATTTAATATATAATTAGACAACGATGCAAAGAGCAACTATAATGACAGTAATTCGCCACGTTCTCTATTAATGAGCTCTCGTAGCTTAATGAGTAAAGGTTGGAATTCTTTGCCAAAGTAATGAGTTCAATCACAGTTAGAGCAGGTATTAGAAGATGAGCTGAGCTAGCCTCGCTTTATTTAAATGGTGGGTAACGTCTCTCAGGCCTAATCCCCTCTGTCTCCTTTCCACGAATAGAGTGGAGTGGGGCAGAAGAGGAGGAGGCCTGTGGCCGACTTACTCCTTGAGAAACTTCTTACGGTTCTGTTCCTTAACTCAAGTGAACCCAGGGGGGGGGAGAAAGGTGCTTTATGGGAAGTGCAGAACACAAGGTTTCGTCGAGTGCTTAGAGTAGAGGGTGGAACATTGAAAAATAAGAATAGTGAAGAGGCAGAATGAGCGACCTCGATAGTAATAGGTGAAAAAGGAATAGCCCTGCCCGAAGGACATGGGGGACTTACTGATTGATGTTGATTCCAAAGCACCATAGTGCATTTATTTATGATTCATTCATCCATTTTTAGACTCAAATTCCCTAAGTGATTCTAATTATTATCTATCGGAAGATCTGACTCTTTTCTTTCTCTTATTTGTTCTTGTCATTTTTATTCTGTGTGTAATGGCATTCATGCCTTTGGATGCATTTTATATACTTTGTAGATCGTATTTCGGTTGGCGCAGGTAGCTCTATCCATACACGTAATCACGCACAGGGCCTTTCTTAACATCGCCAACCCTTCCACTCTCCCTTCTCTTTGCATACAAAACACAACACTATTCCAATCATGAACCTGTTGAAGGAGGTCTCCAATATACACATGCCCGCTCGTTTTCCAGATCAATTACATTAGTTGTGTTTCTTTACCAAAAGATGCAACTTTACATTTCCAAAAAATAATTCCTACACCAGAGAGACATTTGCCTTGCCTACTGCTTAACCCTCGTTTAAATTAGATATTTTGAGTGCCTTGGCATCATTGAAGCTATCCATGACTACGTCCTAGGCTTCCATAAAGCTATCCATGCATACTTCCTCGGGTCTCATTTTCGATATCTCTGCCTAGTGCCTTGGACTCATTTAAGTGACCATGATTACTATTTTGGCCTTATTAGATCTGGAACGCTTACTAAGGAGGGCTAATGTCATAGCTGTGAGTTGTCGTATATAAAAATTCATAAAACGAACACTTATAATATTGAAACTGAGAAAAAAACGAAAATAGAAAGTAATTTTAAACATAGATTCGATTAAAAATAACAGTGCTAGGATCTGCTCAAAGATTCTCGCTACGTTAAAAAGTGTCATAATCACTCACGCTTATCTTAAACTCTAGCTCTGATTGGAGGATGGGAATCCTTAAATTTGAGCCGAGCTAATCGGCAATAAGTTCTGTGGCACACGCCAAGACTTTCGTTCTCTTTCATATATCTATATTTTAGTTCGATTTCTACTTGCCATTTTCTTGTTTTGTTCCTTCTATCATTTTTTTTTGTTTTTGGCACTTCGCCTCTTTTATTTACGCGTTTCCTTCTGTTTTTCCTTCGATAATTAGTTTTGGTTGGGATCAAAACTCGACCACATATTTCTGACGCCGCTAATCACATTCTTTTCCGAATCAAATCACTCCCCCTTCTTTCTCAATCAATGTGAGACATGGTGTCCCCTTTCATCAAATCATGGAATGTACACCCAGAAAATCAGGTCGTCTCTCTTCTCTGCGGCGATGATGCAAATTTCGACGCCTTCGCCGTTTGCAAGATTATGGATGCACCTTCGCTAAGGGAGCGATGTTGGTGACAAGTTGGTAAAAAAATTCGTCCTTTCTCTCCTTAAGGTCAATGCGAACAACACTGCTAAACACATCGATTGAGATTTAGTTATGATTTACTAGTCTAACCTCTTGCGATCTCACCATCGCTGAACTTCAGGATTTGATTGTCAGCAAACTTGAATTGCCATCTTTCCAACCCAATCCTGATTGGTGGAGCACCTGATTCTCATAGTCACAGCGAGGATATGCATTTCTCATATTTTTAGTCCTTCTTGCGTTCATTTGATTTGATATTCCATGAGAAAAAACTTTTTCCTTGGTTGGAATTTAGTTATATTATCAAAACTTAATTTAGAGATTAGATTAAGTTGGAAAAAGGTAGATATTCTCGGTATTTAAAACCCTATCCAATGAGTGGCTTTGAATTGAGTCTCGTGACCACCGATGACCAATCAGAATGCAGGATATTGATTGGATTCCTATGATTGAATTGGTCGGACGTAGGTTATTTTTTTTTATTTTGCAATATATTAATTATTGTGTAACTGATTTTGGGGGGACAACCCTTTATTTATCTTTAAGATAGTTCGATTTCATTCCTTCAAATACCTACTGTTTAGGCTTGATATAAGCTAGCCGGAACTACTGCCTATGCTCCATTTAAGCTAGCAATGACTACAGATTAGTTTTCATTTATGTAAACCATGTCATCTGCTTAGTCCTATTTTAAGCTATAGATACCTACTTGTAGGGAAATCGATACCCCACCCTCACAACTGAGTCACTGTTCCTTAACCACAACGTCCTGGCATTTTGGGCGACCTAGCTCGACCACTTAACCTCCCCCCTTCTCTCCCCTTGACTCGAGGAGAACCACAAATGCCGCCCCAAAACACGTAATGCCCTAATCATCGCCTGTCGGCCCCGGTGAGCCTAACATTGGTTAAAACAGCAATATTTCCCCTAAGAGTTGATATTCAATTTCACCTCATATGCGAAATTAGAGGAGCGTCGGCCTAAAGCTAGAAAGCATCCTTTAGGGCTAGCTGAAAGACGCTCTGAGAAAAAGAGTTAGAGGAAGGAGACTTAATGCCGCCGTTCTCACCCCCCCTCCTTCCCCTAACCCCAGTGGGGTGACAAAGTATATAATCCAATAACTTTGGAAGAAAGGGACAGATCGTGTTAGTCCTCGAGACAACTTAGTCCAGCTAAAGGCGCCGCAAACCAGCGAAAGGGACACAGAAGAAGCTCATCCTGAGCCAGTTCCTGGTGTTCACACCGAATTTAGCATCCTGTCACAGAGAGATCGTGCTAGTCCTCGAGACAACTAAGTCCGGCTAGAGACCCGGCAACCAACAAAAGGGACACATAAGAAGCTCACTGAGCAAGTTCCTGGTGGTCACACCGAATTTAGCATCCTGTCACAGGTAGATCGTGAGAGTCATCAAGACAGCGAAGTCCGGCATAAATGCCCGGCAAACCAACGAAAGGAACATGGAAGAAGTTCATTCTCGATTCAGTTCCGGGAGATCACACCGAACTTTTAGTTAACTTGGATTGAGAAACAAGTCTAACTAACTCGGGTCAGAGAAACCCCATATCCTGGTTTACTCCAAAACCCAAAGATAGTCCTCGTCATTGAGAAATAACCCAAAGTGAACTCTCTCAAGCACTCTCCTTGGTCAAAGCCTTCACTCGTTTGCTCATCGCTCGTCAGTGCGAATTATTCCCAGAGTAACCCGAAGATTGGAAGAAACATACTTTCGTTGTCCCGTGGTGAAATCATTCCATTGAAAATACGTGCGTAACTCCATCCGCCACACGCGCCGAATTCCTCTGTGGCTTTAAAGCGTTCCGCCTTCAGACTACCTCTGGAACGGCAGGTCCACGCGCAGGCGCGAAAACAACATTCTTCAGGTGACATAAAAATTGAGGCCAAAGTCATCCTCAAACCCGATTCTCGAGGGAATCTTGAAAGGTATTTAAATCCTATTATCTGTTAGATTGAAGGTCAATTTACGTTCAATATTAAAGTGAGCTTTGGTCAACCATTACTGTATATTTAATTGTGTAATTTAATAAGCTTCACTTAAATTTGTTTAATTCATTACGTGTAGTTTGTTTGTTAATTTCATTTTTTGTTCATGTTTTTAATTGAAAGTTTAGTTTTCTTAGAAACACTTTTAATTTAATCCTTGAAACGCTAAGCATGGCACTAGAAACCCTCAAAGATAAAAAAATAACGTAATAATAATAATCATAATCAAATATAGCCCTGTTAGAGAGAAAACTTAATCAAGGAGTTTGAGGTACGTAACAAAACTATACGTACGTACACCACCACTCGGTCCATGCTATACCACAACACTACCAATTAGGCCTTATTTAAGCTATCAAGGCCTAATAGCTAGGGCCTATTTAAGATATCATTGCCTAGTCCTTCGGTGTCCTTTATACTAGCAATGACTAATACCTAGGCCTCATTTAGGATAGCCATGACTAATTTACCTAATTGAGGTCTCATTTAACCTAGCTATGCCTACTGTTTTGCTTCTATTTAAGCTAGCCATTCGTACTGCTTATGTTCCATTTAAGGTTAGGATGCTTAATGCTTAACCTCGATTTAAGCTAGTCATACTTAGCCCTCATTTAAACTAGGATTGCCAAGTCCGTTTTTTTGTGAGTAAATCCTGGGCATTTTATGAACAGGGATTTTTACGTTCAAATCAGTGGCACTGCTTCGAGTTTGTTTTTTTTTTTTACCTTTTACAATTGTTTTGCAATTTTTTTATTCAAATCTCTTATTGTATTTTCTATATAGATAACTATTATTTTATTATAATTGTATAATAATATTTTCTACTGTGCAATTGTATTATCACCTAATTCACAGAACAAAATCATAAATACTCTAGAAAATATGAAAATTTAAGAAGTATCCTTTATCCCAATATTCTTCCCTTAGAGAAGGGACTCTGTTGGTTGAGTGGTTCTGTTTCCTTCAATCAACATCAACTAGATATATAGGAATATTAAATCCCTTGCCTCTATACACTAAACACTTATACACAACTTGTTTTGGCTTCACAAAGCCTGAAAGATTCCGCTCCAAATCTTTCTCGTTAGAGACGAATAAACGTCCAATCCGGGCTCTCTTTAATCCCACTTTTTACTCCACCACTCCCTAACGCCCCAAGACGGGCCACAATGACCTCCATATTACATAAACATTAGCAAATAATAATAATTTAAATACAGTATTAAATATCTAATAAAATTTCACGTTTACTAAAAGTTAATCAATTAATCATTGTGCATAAACCTGGTAATAAGAAAATCTAAAATATGTGATCAACTAAAAACATTGGCCCCTCAGATTGAATTTCTATACTTTGTTTATAATTTCATTTATTTATTTATACATTTTCTCTTCGGGTTATGAAGTTCAAGTTGGCAAATGCCATTCATATCCCACCAAACATATGAGAGAACTTTCCCTTGATGAGAACCCTGTTTTCCCTGGGTATTGCTTTTTCCCCAGGACTAATCTATTATCTGGAATGTTTAATGCTATTGTACAAATAACCTACTTTTTATATTCTGTAAAATTCCTACTTAAAATGACTCGTTTTTTAGTCTAGAAATGAGAGATCAACAAATGCTGACCCTGCTTCGCTTGTGTACCTCTTACAGGTCGTGAGGAATCCATTTCCCGATTCGTAAAAGCTTGCCTATTTCCTTGAATCAGATGTAATGTAGAATAAATTGAATTTAGTTTTTTCAGACAATTGTTGAACAATTTAAATGAGATTTTTTTCAATGTTATATTTAAAGATAATCAAATTACATTGGTCGTCCTTGATAATATATCTTTGAGACTAACGTAGCGCGAGCGAAATTTTAACTCTCTTTGGATGTTTTTCGGAACAGACCCGACAGCGAATTATGAGTTCAAGGCCCTCAAAAGTTTAAATTTGAGCTAAAATTAGTTTAGGTGAGGTTAGGGTAGGTTAGGTGAGGATTGCGACTTTGCCAAGCAAAAAATGAAACTTTTCTTAGCATCTTCGTGTTGGCGAAGTCACTGTACTTATCGTGAATGTAATTGCGAACCGAAACTTGCTTAGAAGAATTAGAATTATCTCTCTCAAGGCAATCGTTTATTTCATTCACGCATGTACAAAGTGTTGCCAACAATTGTTTTTGTATTTTCTTTGTTAAAGAACTTAAAATTGAAATCTAAACAGTAGCCAAAAGTGATTGGAAAATCTTTCCACGGGAAGTTTGCGCCAGTTCCTTACCTCACAAACAAATCTAGCCTATAGGAGTAATCAAAGTACAAGCCATGAACGCTTAACTTAACTTTAGCCTCGAACGCTTAATTTGCTGCCGGGTCTGTTTCGACAGAAACCCCTTTCTCTGGCACTTTTTAACACAATTCTTTCCTTTACTCTATGGTAGAAACATTCCTGCGGAAAAATTAGTTGTATTTTCTTTTCTAAACTCACAAACTATACAATTACGAATGCGCTCTTTTCACAATTCTATGGTATCAATCATTTAGCGATAATACACATCAAATTAACAATAATGACACTAAAATAATTAGCCAGACAAACATGAGCCTTGAGTTAGGTTAAAATATGCAGGTAGCTTCTATGCCGTGAGTGCACTAGCTAGGTTACAATTAAAATGCCATATCTATTGCTTAGGCCTCATTAAAACTAGAAGATCCTATACCCTATGCATATTTAACCATGCCTTCCCTGCTGCGTAGGTCTTTTAAAGTTACTCCTGACTAATATCTAGGCCTCATTTAAATTAGCCTTGCATTAAGTTAGCCAGGCCTTCTGCCTATGCTCCATTTAAGCAACCCATGCCTGCTACTTAGGCAGTATGTACGCTTGCTATGGCTAATGTATATGCTCCTTCTAAGCTATACATGCCTTACTGCCTTTGCCTCTTTTAAGCTATCTATCTCTCATATTTAGGCCAAATTTAAGTTAGCCCTGCCTACTGTTTAGGCCTCATATTATCTAGCCTTGTCTAATGCTCACTCTCCGTTTAAGCGATCAATATCTACTTCTTAGTCTTCTTGTAAGATAACCATACATATTGCTTAGTTTGAATATATGCTATATATAGTTACTGATTAGGCCTCATTTCATATATCCTTGCCTAATAGCTAGATCTTATTTAAGATAGCCATGCATACTACTTATGCCTCATTTATATAAGCCATACCTAGTGTCTAGGCCTCATTTATGATAGCCATGTATTCTTCTAAGGTCTCATTTAAGCTAGCTAAGTCTAGGTTAGGCTTCATTTATGCTAGCAATGCCTACACCCGCGGCGGCTTACCCTGCGTGGTGTGTTACAATTGGTACCGAGAAGAGCTGCACATCCTCCTGTCCTGAGTTGAAATTAGGTCGGCTCTGTCACTGTATTGTTTTGAACTCTCTGATGGGACCTGATTAACTTGTCGGTGCACTTTTCCCTGGCCTTCCTCAGCACTACTTTACATTTTTTATTAGTTTTCTTATTATTTATTATTATCATAAGCTTAATATTATTAGTTATTATTCTTAGTATAATTCATTATTACTTTTATTATTACTTTTATATTTATTATTATTTATTATAATTATTTAGTGTTATTAATACTTTTAATAATAGTATATACTTTTATTATTATTATTATCTTTACGGATGCTAATAGGCCTATGGATGTGGTGGATTCCTCTTCACTCCCTTCGTTGGAGGCGCCCGTGGGCGACTCTATCTTCATACCAGAGGCTGTCCCTCCTTTGCCATCACCCATGTATGCCATGACAGAAAGTGAGCTGTACAAAATTGACCACTGCCACCTCGATAGGGCCAAGCCCCTCAGGGGGAAAGGAAGATCATGGCCCGTCGGTCTCTGCCCCCTAACGTCCTGCAGTCAGGCAGTACTCGACAATATTTGTATTAGCTGGGCCAGAATTAAAACAACTCTGCTTTCTATTATTACCATCCCTAAAAAAATGAAACATGAAATAAATGCCGCATGATTTGTAGGATGGCCTAAGATACACTCAAGGATTAGTTTAATATTTACTAGGTGATTTTTCATCTCATTGATAAAATTCTAAAGTTCCAATCGTTCCATTCTTCTCATTCCGCTCCACGTTTTATTTTTTAACTGTTTAATACGTTTTAAATTTACCTTGATGTATCAAATCTTTGAATGACTTAGAAAATCATTTATCTACATATTCTTAATCAGAACATTTTAATTCTTTTTATAACTGAGGATGGGATTTGTTATAATCTAAAATCGTTTGCCATAAATGTTAGGGCATGCATACTGCCCTTGCCTCATTTAACCTAACTGTTAGGAAAGAGAAGTGAAAGAGGAATATCCCCTTAATTGCCTCTTGAATTTGTTCCCTCACTCAGTTCTAAAAATCTAACTCCACGTGAAGTAACGTAAGAGTCAAAAGAAGGAATTGGAATGTCTGCCAGCTGCCACGGAGGTGCAGTTAATTAAGTTGAGCGTGCTAAAAGCTTTAATCCCACCGTGAAATCGCTAATCTCCGTATTTTGGAGGCTGCTTACCGAGTTCCCCGCCCAAATCGTTGGAGGCCATTAAGTCCTGGGTCGGGCGACAAACTCTAATCCCTCTAGGCGCCAGAAGTCTTCTCCCAGACGGCTGGGCCCTCCATTGATTGGCAGAGCCATTGGTCTTTATCTCTTGCCTCCTAACCAATATATTATCTAGTGAGGTGAGCTATTTTCCACATATGCACACACAGCCCGTCATCACGAGGGCCCAAGCCAGGAAGAATGAGGCACAACCCATGCCTGTAGAACCCCATTTTTCCGCGAGTACCAGATTCTTTAACAACGAGGCTTTTGTAAGTGCCCAGAAGGAGTGTCCTTCCCTACAGCCTTTGTGGGAAAAGGCAAGAACCAACGAGCGCGATTCCGTTCGTGGTCACAAGGAGGTCTTCTACCTCGTTGAAGGTCAACTGTTGTTACGCTCCACCTCCGTTCCTAACCACTCCCCTACACGATTGCTATGTATCCCTCGCTCCTATGTTCCACAAGAGATCAAAAGTGCCACCAACGATGGGTTGTTAGCTGGCCAAAGAAATCGCCGACTTCTGTAGGTCTTGTGACATTTGTCGAAAGACTACGGCCAAGGCTGAATTCCTTCAGCCCCCATACAGAAGACCCTAATTGCATTGGAACCCTTTTTAGACTAACCATTGACCTAATTGGCTTAATACACCCCCCCCATCCCCCGTCGAGCAAAGTGCATTCTTATATCCTAAAGCTCGTGAATTTTGAGACCAGATTCCAAGACGCCGTCCCCCTTTAAAAGATCAATAGCGTGACCTGTGCAGACGCCCTGATCTCCATCTCCTCCCGCGTTGGCATCCCTAAGGAGATCTTATCAGGTAGGGGTAGACAATTTACCTCGGAGCTTATGGAGTATGTGAGAAAAGTCCTATTAGTCAAGCCCTCTTCACAACTTCGTTTCATCCCGCTGCTAACGGCGTCTGTGAGACTTGAACCTGTAAAATGACACGAGCTATTTTGAACTTAAGTCGAAAGAAAGACGGTTGAAGCCCAGTGACGATGTCCTGCTTCTCCTGCCCACGGAGACAAATAAGCTTCTTTCCCAATGGAAAGGTCCCATTTTCAGTGCTCGAAGCCCCTAGCCTCGTGGACTATGTGATTCAAACGCCCTACTGTAACAAATTGTTTCACATCAACATGCTCAAACGTTACCAGCGCCGCGCCTGCATCAACAATATTGTTGCCCTGGGCGCAGAGGCCGTGATGCAAGCCTCCTATTCTCCCGAACCTCTTAACCTAGTCCAGGCAGTTTGCGTAGAATCTGACAATGATTACCCTCTCCCGTTGTTCCCCGGTTTGTATGAAGACTCCTCCCCGGAGATCAATCTACACCCCCACCTGGAGACTGCTCAGAAAGCCCAGTTATCCTAGTTGTTAAAGGCCTACCACGATGTCATTTCCGAGAAGCCTGGCTGCTCAATCCAATTCAAGCATGAGATAGTATTGACCACACAAGAAAAGATTCGATTCAAGCCCTTCCACTTGCCTATGAATTTGCGATCAGCGTTCAATGCTGAGGTCAAAAATTTAATTGTGGTCATGCTTTTACGTGAAATTGTTTATATTTTAATTAGTTAATTGCCAATTACCGCCAATGTCTGTGTAAAATTTATTTGTCGCCTGGGATAAAAGGAAGCTAGTCCTTTACTTTGATAGCCGCTGTGTCGGCTGACATTTAATACCGATTGTTTTTACTCAAGATGCCTATTTCCTTCTCTTTCGCGTCGGGAAAATGCCACCTTTGGAAGGAAGGCATGTAAGGAAGTAGAAGTCATAGAGGAATATGCCCTTAATTTGCTCCTTAAATTTCTTCCCTCACTACGTTCTAAAAATCAAATAGTTTTTATAAATAAACTATCGATAGGAAGTTTTTTAGCAGTAAGGATCCTATCTCTTTGGAGTTCCGTAGTGGTAATGTTTATTTATTTAAATGTCCCAGTTGTACTGGAGCCTCTTACATTGGCAGCACTGTCAGGTCTCTCGGAGCTAGGTTCCCTGCTCATATGGGGATTAGTTGGCGCACAAACAAAATCTTAAATAAAAAGGAAAAGTCATCTATTAGGAAGCACACCATAAGCTGTAAAACTGACATTTCTATTGATAATTTCCAAGTATTAACCTTTAACAACAACAAACATTGCCTAAGAACCCTCGAATCTTTATATATCAAACACTACAAACCTACACTCAATGAAGATTTAAGTGTAATATCATTATTAATTAACTAATTTTAACTACAGTTTGTTAGTTAGTTTATTTTTTAACAAACCAAGCGTCACTGTAACCTATAAATACTAGCCCCTTGTTAAACCCACCATTCACTCTCTAGGATGGATCCACTTAAGTAAGTACCCAAATTTACCGTTTTTATATTAAATGTTTTTTAACTCCTACAGTCTTTACAAAATTAAAAACAAAGTTTAAATTTACTATCTTTAAATAATGTCAGGTCAATTTCTCTTATAGTTTTTAATTAATTTCTGAAATAAACTTTAAATTTATTAACTATTTTTTTAAGTCAGTTTTAAAGCGAATTTAACTGTTGCCAAGTCCTATTTAATTTTTTTTAACTTATAGTACATTTTAATGATATTTTATAATTGGTTACCATTTAAAATAATGTTTTGTTGGCCTTTCCAAGTTTACCTTCATATGTATTAATTTTTTAAACTTATTCTAGCCTGAAGATGAAAACTTGTAGTTTTCGAAACTTTGAGAAAAATTAAAAGATGTTGCATCCGTTTCTCGTGGCTCTGGGATTTATCCTCAATATTAAATGCACGCTTCACAGCCGAGCTCCATATGGATATATATATATATATATATATATATATATATATATATATATATATATTAATATGTAGTGTAAGCAGTACTTTTATCAAGTAACTAAGTTTGTGCGGTTATAGACGATGTAGACGTAGCCTAACTCAGAAAATTGCATCAACTTTTTTCTTTATACTAATACTTAGGAAAAGTCCAATGATGCCACATCGAATCAAGTAAGTTAGAAACTTATTTCACATGCAATTTATATGCTGAAGGTGTAATTAAAATTCTAATCTCATCTATAAACTTTCTTCTATTTAATAAAATATAAATGGAAATGAAAGAGTATGCTTACCGTATCAGTCAAATATCTGGGTATAATGCATTGATCCCAATGGCATTGACAGTCACAACTATTTCCTATCCCCAGCTGACACCTCGTCTGAGCAAACAAATCAAAACATGTCGAATGTCCCAGTTGGCAACGCATGAAAATATATTGATGCCACAAGAACTCATTGGACACATTAAAGGGTAAAATTATGAAGGCAACTATTGATGATGCCATATGGAATCATGAGGAGCGAAAGGGTTTAGCTTGCCAGAACTACTGCCTAGGTGTCATTGTAACTAGCTATGCCGACTGACTAGGCTTTATTTAACCTAGCAAAGCCTACGGCTAACGCCTCATTTGATCTAGTAGTGCCTGCTACCATTTAATCTAACCATGCATAGTGCTTGGGCTCTTTTTAAGCTGGCCATACTTAATACTTGTGTCCCTTTTAAGCTACTCATGCCTACTCCTTAGGATACATTTAAGGTACCCGCGCCTACTTATTAAGCTCTATTTAAGCTAGCTATGCGTACTGGTTAAGCCTCATTTAAGTTAGCCATGCATACTGTTTAGGCTCCGTTTAACCTATAATGCGTACTATCTAGGCTTCATTTAAGCTAACAATGCCAACTGCTTACCACTTATTTAAGCTAGCCATGCTTGCGGCTCTTTAATCCTAGCAATGTTTACTATTTAGGTTTCATTTAATCTAGCCATGCGTACTGCTTCTGCTTCATTTACCCCTTTTCATCCGACTTTCGCACAGCTGAGTTTTTTATTTGCTAATGAGTTCAATGACATCATGGATCCATAAATAAGCCCATATCTCTGTTTCAGAGGTTTATTTCATGTTCTTGTATGTTTTTTTGTGCTGGGATATAATTATCCCAATAGTGGTGTACTGTAATTAGAATTGAGATTGTTTGATCCCAGTCAGTATCATATAGGGGTAAATACCATAAGAATATAGATAATGTTTGAATGAAATACAAAATATGAGTAATCCATTAATTACGAGTACATTGAAATTAATGAAAGAAACTTGATTTTTTAGAGTAAATATTAGTATAAAATGAAAATGATTTTTTAATATGCAAATAAAATAACATACTTTTGATAAGCAATTCAAAGTTAACAATATTTCATTACCGGTATTCCTTTAATAATAATTGAAACTATATAATAAAAAATAAAGTTCAACCTTCTATATTATGTAAATAGAATAATGCACATTTGATATTAAGTAATTCCAAATCAACAAAATTTGCTCTTCTTTTGGTAGAGGTAGTTTTTTTTACGGTAAATATATTGAAAAACTTTTCAGTTAAATGATAATAATCAGGACTTGTAAGTAAATAAAACTAAGTAATAAAACCACCAACTTTTCCTGATATGTAAATGAAATAACATACCTTTTATAACATACTTTTACTCAACTATTCACGTGTTGTAAATTGGAAAACATTCCAAACACAGCGTGACTTGGCATGTTTGCAAAGATATCTCGTTGTCTTTTCTACCTTTCTAGAGATACATCTGACGCATCTTCTACGGGATTCTTCCCTTTGGGGCATATGGCCAACATTCTTCAACGCCTTTGTTCTATTGAAAGCCTTCCTAACTTTTGCATTCTTCTTTGCAGAATACTCTTTCTGCCTTCATCAATCAAAGATTCTGCTAATGTTATTAATAAGTCTTATGGTTGATTTCACTGTAAATGATGTATGCATGGTATACACATGTCATCCAAAGCCTGGAAAACACTTTGATCCACCTTTTCGTGCTCTTTCGCTAGGGATCATACAAAGATATCATCTGATCACCGATGTCTACCCCGCCCATAAATTCGTTGTAGAATACAAAAGCTTATGCGCATTCCTGATCTTTTTTCATTGCATCTTTCATTTTACTTTGAATAACATTTGTATCTGCATCATAACAATTGCTCAACATTAGGACAGGCGTAATGTCTCGCCAGAGCTGCCAAATTGCTTTCGTCACAAACAAACATTTCTGCCTCACCCCGTTGAAGTTTGCCATTGAGTTTGGGAAGATTCTATGTTGCCTACAAGTTACAGTTGCTGCATATGGGAGAGAAGATATAAGGATGACAGATGTGAAAAATCTATTAAAACATAGGCATACTTCTGGTGCCCTTATTGTTGCACAAATTTGTAGATAACTCTTTCACCAAGAGTTTCTTCCACACTTTGTGTTTCTTATCCTTGATAAATATTGAAGTCGTAAACAAAGCCTGAATTTGAATCTGATCTTACCCATGTTTTGATTCCTCGTCTCACTGGTTTCATCGGCATATACTGTTTCAGGCTGGAACGTCCCTTGAACTTTGTCATGCTATCACCTATAGATGTAAAGGAGCTGTCTGTTCTTTCAGCGAGGAATGTTTATTTCAAGCATCTCAGTACCTCTTCAAAATAGAAGATCTTGGAAAACTTTGCTGTTTTTTTGGAGTATTGAAGTACAGTTTTGAAAACACGAGTTGAAATCTATCTCTTGAAATAGAATCTTTTATTTTCTCATTTTCTAATGATGGGTTACGTGATCACTACATTCTTATAGCAGGTGTTCGATTATAAGACATCACTAGTGTGCATCCAAAGATTACAATCAACTCTGATGAACATTTGTGCTGAAGAGGCTTATTTTTTGTGTCAGCCGAAATATCAAGTCTCCTCTTAGTAGAATGTGCTATTTGCATGAAAATGCTGTTGGGGAATAGTTTGAGGAATATACCTAACTCTGATGAAGCCCTTATTACAGGCAAAGTTATAATACAGTCTTTCTTGGCGGGTATTGAGTAGTTAAGCAGAAAGTTTATAGTGTCCTTTGTCTACACAAATTCCATGTGTCTATTACCTATCATTTTCTGTCCTAGTAGTTTCAGGATGGTCTTCCTCCTCTGTGGCACTATTTTCCTGAGATTCATCTTGTGTTGAAGAATCGCTTGTATCATCAATCTCTGACTCTGAAAGCTCATAGTCCTCATCTTCATTGTCTTGTTCTAAAATTTTTAGCCACTCTTCTTCTGACTGCTTTCTTTGACTCATCTGCAAAAGAAAATATATATATATATATATTATAAAGAGAGAGAGACAGACAGACAGAGAAATACACAGAGCCAAAAATGTAGGCTGACAGAGATTTATTCATTTTGCAAAAGATAACTCTATACAGCGTATAAAAAAACGCACAATGGTAAACGAAACAATCTGACAAACTCAAATTTGATAGAAATATAGATAGCCTCACCGAGAAAGAAATCCAGGTACTCTGAAATAATTGTTATAAAAAGGTGCCAGAAAAAACAAAATTATTAGCTGCCGTGCAGCCTAGAACGAAATCCCCAAGAGTTTTTGAAGATACTCGATAGACAGAATAAATGGGCATAAGATCAATAAGAGTATAGTTTTATTGTTTCTTTGTGCACTTATGCTTGACTAACATACAGGTCATAACTCCAAATAATACTGCAGGGATAATATTTTTCCAATTTTTGATTACATCAAAATACTGATGGAACAATTTCAACCCAAGATGAAAAAAACTATAAATATTCTCAAAATACATACCTCAGGGAAAGACTAACATACTCTAAACCATTATGGGTGCATAAACTTTGATTTCAAACATAAACTGATGTAATATAGTTTGTATAAATAGGTAAAATAGACGAAAGTTTGATTCACCTTTAAGAGCCTGCTGCTTTGTGCGTTGTTTACAGTCAGCTGTTATGTCCGGGAATGTTCATTTTGGCGGCAAATGTGTATCTAATCGTACGTCTGCCATCATTGAAACGTTTAAACACTGAAATATCCAACTCAGTGGGTTTTAATGCAAAGAATTCCTGGTTTAGTTATATGATTAAACTTTGGTGATAAAAAGAACGCGACAGGATTGAAAGGGTAAACATACACATGCATACTGTTTAACCCTCAAATAATCGACACATCCCTACTTCTCTGGCCTAATTTAAGATAGGCATACCTACTGCTTTAGCCTAATCTAAGCTAACTATGGCTAATGCTTCGGCATCATTTACGCTAGCCATGCCGACTGCTTGGAATGGAATTCATCTTGCCATGACTATTGCTTATACCTCATTTAAGCTAGCTATGTCTATTCTTTATGCCCCTTTTAACCTACTCATGACTACTCTTTAAATTTCATTTAAGCTAGCTATGTGTAGAGAAATTAAAACGTAATGCCACCCATAGGGCCAAGCGAACATACAAATTAAAATCCCTCTGCAGAGAGAGCGAGAGAAAAGAACAAGAAATTGAGGTGTCTAAGAACTATAGGCGTTTTACTAATAGTCAAACTGCCGAATGGCTCTGATCCTCCCACCCGGGGGCTAGGCGACTCAAGATGCACGTCCCAAGGTAGCCGCAAAAGGCCATTAAGCAGCTTTAATAACAAACTGGCCCCAGCGAAATTGAGGAAGAAATCCATCTAACTGACGGTTTGAACAACTCGCTAGGCAAAACACCCAGTTAATCACCGAACTCACAAGATGCGATTACCTACGAGGTTAAGAGGCCCGCGATTAGAGTGCCAAAGAGCGGCGTAAGAACAAAAGACCACCGAGGAGAAACAATGTGACGTTTGTCGGTGCCTCTCCTTGAGAAGCAGACCTGGGCTCCGCGATGTCACCCTCTCCCCCGCATCGCGCTCCCCTCAGTGGCAATACCCCGTCCCCTTTAGTTAGAGCGGTCCCTGGGCTATAAATAATCCCCGTAAGGAAGGAAAGAGATTATTCTTTTAGAGACGATAGAGGACCTAATTTTAGTGATCAGTCCCTCGTCCTGTTCCGGACTCGACTTCTAAGATTTAGAAGTTCGTCTCGTTTTCTCATCGGTGCCATACCAATTCATCCCTCGAAGACATAGCAAGAAGTCTGGCTGGATCAAAATTTCTAAGTGATAAACAGGAATTTCAGGAGCAAAATAAAAGAAGTTATCAGCTCACTCTTGAGGGACTCTTAAACCGAAATATCAGTAATTTTGAAAGAAGATGAATGGATTCCCAAAATGTTCCGTTTAATTACTTTCGGGATCACTCTATATAACAAAACTAAGTTTGGTAACCCTGGGAAATAGAGGAAGGTACAAGAAGAACTCGAGAGCTACAAAGAAGAGTACTCCTTGAGCCAGAGATCACAACCTCTCTCTCCATCTTTTAGACTTATAACCGGATCGATAAAACCATAAAAAGAGATCGACATTGGTTTTTACTGTCACCATGTCAACTCCCTCAGCTTACCTCCTTCATCTTATAACAGAACACCTGAATTCCTTCTTCGTCGTCAAGTCTGTCTGTTGTCTCCGCTGACTCGTGGAAAAATCCCGTATAGCGACATCTGTAGACCCCTGTTCCGATCAAGGTTATGTATGTCCGAATGACTATATATATTTGTTTTGCCTAATTAGGATTTCTAAAACTGTCCCGAGCTAACTAAAGGAGATAGAGTATTTCGTGACTTCTGTAATATTTTAGTTATATTAGTAAGAGTAAATTGTGGTATAACTCTGTAACTTAGAGGCTTCCAGAAATTAACTATCTGGCAATTGGTTTGTTTACGTGAAGCCTGCTAAGTTTTGATCAGAGGTCTCGTCAGGAGTAGACCAATATTCGCATAGTGCGAACCATGTTAAACTGAGAGAATTTAGTGTAAATATAAATATTTGAGTTAATTGATAAATAAAAAGATATATATTTTGGTTAATTCTTGGTGTTTTACTGGATCCTTACGTGTTGACCAGTTCTTTCCTTAAAACTGATTAAACGCTGTGGTACTCTCATAAGTCAGTATTTAGACTCCTTAGACGAATCCGGAGTCCATTCAGCCAATAGAGGATTTATTTTCCTTCCTAAGTAGTGTCAGAATGGCTCGCTAAAGGTCATTAAATAAATAAATACTTTGGCAAACAGGTATTGTATCGGAGTAAATGTTAAACGGCCAACAGTTGAAGAATAATTCTCCAACAAAAGGGGGGAGACAATAAACGAAGACCATGCCTATTGCTTAGGACTAATTTGAATGACCCATTCCTCTTGCCTAGCCTCATTTTAGTTATCCTGCCTGATGTTTAGCTCTCATTTAAGTTTGCATTTCCTAACTCTAGGCCTCATTTAATGAAACCATTTATCCGCCTTAATTAAGTAGGCAAAATCTACATCGTAGGCTCATTTATCCCACCCATGATTACTGCTTAGGTCTAAATTAAGCTAGTCATGCCTAATGCCTACGCCTTATTTAAGCTAGCTAATCCTACACACTAGGCCTTACTCCTTACGCTTCTTTTAAGCTAGCTATGTTTTTAATTAGCCATGTGCAGAGCCTTAGCTTCATTTAAGTTAATCCTGTTTACTCCTTAGGATTCATTTACACTAACAATGCCTACTGCTTATGCCTCATTTACTCCTGCTACCCCTACTGATTATACCTCATATAAGATAGAGATGACTGCTGTTTATGCCTAATTTTAGCAAGCCATGAATAAAGCTTAGGTATCTTTTAAATTAGCCATGACTAATGCCTACGCCTTTTTTATTCCGGCCACGCCTACTGCCAAGGCGCCATATAAGCTAGTCATGCCTGCAGCGAGAGTCCTCATTTATGCTAGTCATGCCTACTGATTGGACTTCATTTAAAATAGATATGCCTACTGCCTAGTCCACCTTCAAGCTATCCTTTCTCCTACCAAAGACCAATTTATGTATTCCATTTCTAATAGGTACGCTTTATTTAAGCTAACCACGCACATTGCTTAGGCTCCATTTAAGTTAGCCATGTGTACAGCTGAGGCTCCATTTTCAGTGGCAATGTCTTCTGCCTAGGCTGTGTTTAAGCCATCGATGCCTAGGTCTTAGCCCCATATAAGCTAACCTTGTATAATCCTTATGCCCTATTTAAGCTAGCCATGCGTACTGCTTAGTCTTTATTTAATTAAGACATGCCTACTGCTTAGGCCTCATTTATTAAATTAGTCATGCTTAAGGCCTAGGCTTCATTTACGCTAGCAATGCCTACGGTTTGGTATCATTTAAGCTATCCATGCCTAATGCTTATACACCATTTAATATAGCAATTCCTCAATAACCAAGCTATGCTGCTGCTTGGGCCTCATTTGAGATGGCTATTCTTAATGGCTTTTCTCCAGTTACCTGATCCATGCCTACAGACTAGGCGTCATATAAGGTAACCATGACTAATTCTTAAGCCCTATTTAAGCTAACCATGCCTACTGATTAGCACTCAGTTAAGATAGACTGTGTGTTGCTTATGCTACATTTAACCCAACCAAGCCTATTGATTAGGTCTTGTTTAAACTAACTTTGCTTACTGCCTTTGTTCCATTTGAGTTAGCCGTCCCTGATCGTAGGCCTCATTTAACTAGCTATTCCTAATACTTTCGCCTCATTTAAGCTATGCATTTCTTCTCCTTTAGCCTCATTTAAGCGAGGCATGAATAATGATTAGGTCTCATTTAAGTTTGCCATGTCAATTATTTAGGCCTAATTTAAGCTAAACATGGCTAATGCTTAGGCTTAATTTAAGTTAGCCATGATTTCTGCCAAGGCATCATTTAAGCTAGACCTACCTACTTCCTAGGTATCATCTAACTTCCCATGCCTACTACCTACGCTTCCATTTAACTAGCCTTACCTATGCCTAGACTCCATTTAACTGTGTGATGCCTATCCAATGTTTGTTTAACAAATCTGAGGTTCAACAAGATTTTGTAATTTTAGACCTCCTGTCGCAGCCGAACTTCATTGTGCTCTACCAAAACTCATGTAAATGAAAGTAGGTCTATAAATGCTGATGAAGTTCTTCTGTCACTTCAACCGTAATGGTCACAAAAAATGTTTAGTACGTCCATCAATGTTCGTATAACAAGCTTCCCTTCCCCAAATTTGTTAGGAGGATATAATACCAAAACCTGGAACAGCAGAGCCTTTTCCTTAAACGCATTAAGGTCTAGCTGTGTTCTAACAATTTTACCCATTGGATACGAAAGAGTTCTTGCCTGACGAAATTAGAATTCAAACTTAAAAACTAATGAAAATAGTTGATCTGTGCTTTCTAAGACCTGTATAATATAAATAGCAAAAGAACGCTCACCCTTTTAGTGCCTAATGGAATTCAATGTCGCCAATCTTTCGATATCGTAAATAAAAAATATAATCGAGTCGATCCCTGCGAATAACTGAAAATCAAAAGGAGTAAACACACGGAGGAGTGAAAAATGAACTGTTGAACAATGAAAATTAGAACCAGGATTTAAAGATTAAGGAAAAATGGATTGGAGCCGCATAATAAATATTGGGATCTTTAAGACTTTCAGCGAATAAAAGAAACAAGTTTCTATAAAGGACACGCGGAGCCAAAAGAAGATTTTCGAGCCCCATTTGCAAAAACTAAAAAAAATCTATTATTTCGTAGAAAGTAAATGGGAAGAGAGGAGGGCTAAGAAAGTAGAGGGAGTAGAGTGAGTTGGAAGTGTGGAACGAAACTTCCTGAAAGTTAAATTGCGAGGGGGTGGCGCAACATATAAACGAGGGAAAATGTGAAAGAACGGATTTATTTCCTATTTCAAAGGATTTTTACCCAATTTCCTTTGATTTTCGCCTGAAGAACGGCCGATGATAATTACCTTATTTGATTTACGGCTTCTTCCTGATTCCGCTCCAAAAACATCCATTTTGTGTAGCAAAAAGAGTATCAATACTGTGCAAGATTCCGAAAAAAAACACACACACACAGTAGGGGTGAATGACCCGGTAAAGGGTGCTGATACTCCATCAGATGGAGGTCGTAACTACGAGAGTGAGTAAGTTTCGATGTGAAGACGGGAAGGGGAATGATAGGGTGAATGTTGAGATGAACTTCATGTGCGTGATGATGCGTATCGAGCTAAATACTCCCGCGGTGTCAGTGTATTCCCCAATGCGCATCTAACTTTTTGTGTGTCAGCGCTCTTTCGGAATTGAACCCCGTCCTTGACGTCAGAAATCCACCACCGTATTCCCTAGGCTAACCTCGTTCCTGACTGCTGAATCATTCAGGAGAGCTTCGTAAGCCGCCTGAGATGCTTCCACCGCTCTTCTCCACCCTGGAAACCCATGGTTTGGATCCTAGGAGGAACTTTTGCTGGTCACTGAAAAAGAAAGGGAGCGACAAGGGGGCAGGTCGATCGTAACGCCCATAATATATTTTCTTTTATTAAATAAATTAAATGTAATGAACGAGGGACGTGTAAACTGTAGAAGGCGACATCATCATGTATACTATAGAAGGCGACATCATCATTTATACTATAGAAGGCGACATCATCATGTAGACTGTAGAAGGCGACGTAATCTTGTAGAAGTTTCAGTTGATTTCGATTGACAATAAAAGAAGCCTCCTAAATGGGTTGACCGCCAGCCCCTCCTGCAGCCGATCTCAAGTGCATAAGGCAATGCCGCTCTGGCAGGCAGTAGGCAGCAGGCAAGGCTGTAGGCTTTAGACTCTAGCCAACTTGTAGTGAAAGAAAGAAAAATGGTCAGCCGTTTCCAAGTGGATATGGCCCTACCACCCCACCTAGATTTGCCACTTTCTAGTTTTTGCCTAGGCCGCTATCTCAGCTGAATGCTATTGAATTCCCACAGCATGCAACAGCCTCCCTCTACTCTAACCTGGCCCCTCAAGACAGTGAGAAGGGGCCTACAGCACTCGCTGTAGGATCGCAGAGGCTTCCTCCCTTAATCAGCGAAGCGGTCGGAGGGAGCACACGTCATCAGCTCCTGGGCAATTAGTGACATTTCGTCCGAAACGAGGAAGAAAGAGGCAAACACTTATTGAAATCTTATCAAAATCCTTTGGCATCTCTGCTTTTTATCTTTTTGTTCATTTATTTGGCAAAAGAAAATGAAAGGAAAAAAATATGTATAAAACGGGTGAAGTTGTAACGAATGAAATAAATATGATGTATGGTCCGATTAGCATAAGCGGAGTATTAGTTGATTGGCGCAGTGATAATTATTAATGCGAGAGAAAACCTTTGAGAGAGAACGACATTATTAGATCACAAGAACAGGATTCCTTTTATACAAAATGAGTTGAAAAAATAAGTTCATCAAAAGAGAGAGAGAGAGAGAGAGAGAGAGAGAGAGAGAGAGAGAGAGAGAGAGAGAGAGAGAGAGAGAGAGAGAGAGAGAGAGAGAGAGAGAGAGAGAGAGAGAGAGAGAGAGAGAGAGAGAGAGAGAGAGAGAGAGAGAGAGAGAGAGAGAGAGAGAGAGAGAGAGAGCTACTCGCACAAAAAAGCAAAAACAAAAAAAAGAGCTAATATTTATATTAGCGTTAATTGTTTTATTTTCGAGTCTCTCGATTTGTCTTATATTCCGCTTTTGGTCGTGAGTTAACCCGTGGATAAGTTCACCAAAATTTATTAGAAAAGTACTAACGAACGAGGGCAGGAAACTAGTTTACTGATCCAAACAAAATATTTATTGGCCTGACGCGTTTCGATACACACCTGTATCATTACACCGGTCTTCAAGGATTTTGGTGTTTAGGAAATGGACCTCATTCCTGTCAGAAATCGGTGTCCTGAATCGAAAAATTACCTTCATTTTGATTTCTCAGGTCTAGTTTTTAAGTTATTGAACATCCTTTTATAATACATACACATATTAGGTTTGAGTCAAAGTCCATATGTTAATAAGTCTGTGTGTTAGTCAATGCCCAGATGTATATAAGTATATGTGGGAGTTAATGTCCATATGTATATGTCATAAGTCTGTATATGTTATAAATTACTCACTATGTATGTGCGTACGTCCACTAACTACACTGGATTCTTTACTTTATCCTAATTCAAATTCTTTTCTTTTTTCCGAACTTCTTGGCATCCATTATTCAAGGCGGGAAAAGAGGAGGAGTATGGCTACGCGAGTATTTCGAATAATTAAACGGTGCATTTATTTCTAAGTACGAATCTCTGTACAGTGACAAAGAATAATATAAGTTGTTATACATTAAAATGTGTGGTTTTTCTTTCCTGTGTCTACTTGGCGGACGGAGATGTGCGAGTAGAGAGACAAATAGGTCAAAGGCCAGGAAGCATTCAAAATAGCGAGCGCCTAAGCTCGTAAGCCGAGGGATGGCGCGGAGCGAAAGGGTAACCTACGTCGAACGGGAATAAAAAATTGAAGCGCCAAAACTGGAAAGCAAAGATTGTGTTTTTCTTAGCGCATGTAAGGAATGTAGGCTATAAAACGAAGAGATAAAAAAGTATACGCGAATATAAATTATCTTCCAAAAAGAAATGCTGGTAGGAGGGTCAAAAGAAAAAAAAGAGCGTCAAAGTCGGTACGTTTAACCTGAGTAAGAAGCTAAGAATGCCCTGAAATGCCAAAGAAAACTACAAGCAAAAATCGGGGAGGGGGGGGGGTAGTATGGTTGCTCCGGAAGTGAGTGGGGGATAGGGGGGCTAGGTCAAGGGCGAGGGCTGCCTGGTTCGAGGTAGGTGATCCCCTTCCCCCTTCCCCGCAAAAAATGGCAGTTTCCCAAAATATTAATGTAAACCTACAAGAAACTCCTAAATATTGGACGTTAATAACTATATAAACAAAGATGACTCGACAAAAAACAGAAATAGTATTAAACATTAATACCAGCTTCTAAAGTAAACAAATGCTAGCCTTGACTCTAGAATTAGGAAAAACAGCTCTTTAAAAATAATAGCTGTTCCAAGATACAGAATAACACTGTAAAAAATATTTTAAACGTCCCGGCTTCTAATTCAATAGCCAAAACTGGGCGAAAAGCGGGTATATAGCAAAGAAAAAACGAAATAAAAGAAAGGGGTACCAATCCCAATGTAAACAAAGATGATTGCAAAAAATAGCTATAACAAAATAATAGACGATCCTAGAGTGTTCCAAACACGTCTAAAAATTAGTTCACCGCTACCTGCATCTATTTTAATAGCCACAATCCCGGGGGAAAGCGATTAAATAGCTATCCCATCCAAAAGAAAGTCGCTAAGCCTTTTTTGCTATTTTCTACCTTTTCTATGCACTATTTGAGACCCCACCACACCGCTGTCCAAATTACTTTCTACGATAGTTAATTTTGACACCCCGGCTATTTTTAGGGCGATAGAAGTTATGTTGAGTAAAAACGCACCTCCAATCAGAGACCATAAATAGCATTTTGGAGAGAAAGAGACGGTGCTAAAAATTCGCGCGAAACCACCTATCCACCCGATTTTCAAACGCTATTTTCTCAAAAACTAAACGATATTTGGACACCAAAACTAGCTATTAGATAGATCACGACGCAAACAACACGATGGAAAAAAAAACGCGAAAAAAGGGGCAAACCCCTTTAGCGCGCTTTTCTCCCTACGGGGCTAACTAAATTCGGGGTTAAATGAGTGCAACAAAATAATACCGCACTTTTAGCAGCCAATGCAATGTTTTTCGTGACCGTATATAAGAAATTGAATTGGGTAAATAGTTAAATTATCAGGATGTACAAATATGTATTCAGAGTTAAAGCAAATTATATATACTTACTGCAGGACCAAGGTAACAAGGAGTAACAAGGAAAGGAAGTACCCTAGGAGACCTTACGGTCCATTCAAAGAGGGTACCTTTGGACTAGCAATCGAGCAGGAACATTGCTGCTCAATTGTTTTGCGTCCCTGAACGGCCGCTTTTCAAGACTTTGTCTTGGAAGTGCGTTCCACTTACCGCATATACTGTAAGTGAAAAAACTTCGACACAGATTGCGTTTGTAACGCTTCAGTTCAAAAATGAAACCGTGATTGTGCGTTAAGTTCTCACTCACTGTGAAAATATCCCGGTAGTCAACATTGTCAAACCCTCGAAGTTGTTGAAAACTTCAAAGAGCTGACCACGCAGTATACGGGTTTCCAGGGAGAATAGATTTAATTCCCTTAGTCTATCCTCATAACTTTAATGTCGGATAGGGGGAAATCAGCTTGGTTGCCCTGGCTTGTACGCGTTCCAACCTTTTGATATCCAGGTGCGGCCGAACAAGGGAGTTGTACAGACAAAGTACTATCTTCTTGTTACGGTATCCAAACTGGTGCTTTATGTAGCCTAACATCCTTTGGGCTTTCTTCTCTGCCTCAATGCACTGTTTCGAGAAATTGAGGTCACTAGTGATTGTTAAACCCAAGTCCTTCTCATTGTCGGTGGATTCAATAGCAGTGCCCTTAAGGATATATTGAGATTGGGGGTTTCTCTGGCAAATATGCATCACTTTGCATTTCTTCACGTTAAAAGGCATTTGCCACGTGTCCGACCACTCTCCAATCTTCCCAAGATCTTCCTGCAGGCGGGCAGTATTTCCATCCTTTGTAACGTTCATACCAAGCTTGGTATCGTCGGCAAATTTGGAAATCTTGGCAACCATGTCACCGTCCATGTCGTTGACGTAGATGATGAATAGTAGTAGGCCCAGGACAGAACCTTGAGGCACCCCGCTAGTAACGGGCACCCACTCAGAAGCCTGTCCATTCACCACCACCCGTTGCCCTCTGCTACTTAGCCAGTTCTAGGTCCAGCCGGCTACTTTTCCGTCTATGCCCAGCGCTCGCACTTTCCGGAGAAGGCGGCGGTGTGGTACCTTATCGAAGGCTTTCTGAAAATCTAAGTACACCACATCCACCGCCTTGTCCCGATCGTGCTCACTGAAAGCGAAGTGGAAGAATTCCACAGAGTTCGTCAGGCATGACCGTTGCCATTGGAAGCTGTGCTGTGAACTCCTTAGTAGCAGTTTACCGACTATCGAAGTCAGACTGATAGGTCAGTAGTTTGAAGATTGGCTTCGGTCTCCTTTCTTGAAGATAGGCGTCACTTCCGCTTTACGCCAGTCTCTAGAAACGCATTCGGTCCCGATTGACATGTGGAAGATTGCGCTCAGGTGTCGTGACACTTGATCGCGCACTTCTTTCAACACTTTAGGGAGAAACCCATCCGGGCCAGGCGACTTATTCGTCATTAGGTCAATGATCTTTTTTTTTATTTCCCCTTCGGTGAAGTCCATATCCTCCAGTTTTTCATCCGAGTAGGAGTCCATTGGCTGGGAGATGGGACCACACAGTTCAGTAATCACTGAAGAGAAGTAGTCATTGAGGAGGTTAGCATTTTCTGCATCTATGTGCTTTAATGACACCTCCTCATTTCTCAAAGGGCCAATCGTTCGAGGGATTGGTTTACGGCTGTTCACATATCCAAAAATCTCCATGGGATTCTCTTTATAGAGTTTTGCCACTCGGAGTTCCTCAGACCGCTTAGCCGCGCTTATGCTGGACTTCACTTTCCTAGGCTAGCCTCCGGTATTCGTCAAAGTCACCTGAGATCTTCGATTGCCGGTACACAGTTCTCTTCTTCCTAAGCAGTTGGCCGCATTCTCGATTAAACCACTTTAGTTCAACAGAAGACCGGCGGGGACATTTCAGAGGGATGAAACGCGATTGAAGACTCATGAATGTGGTTTTGAAACTGTTCCACGAGTTTTCAAAAACATCGCACACTTCTAGCCTCACGTCAGTCAGTCCAGCAGGAAGACCTGCAAAGTCTGCTCTTTTCAAATCGAGTTTCCTCGATTTACTAGTTGCAGGCCCTGCCTTCGAGACTTTGTCTACAAATCTAATAAGTCGGTGGTCACTGCCACCGGGCTTTTCGCCAACAGAGAGGTCCTTAATGATGTCATCCTCAGAGGTGAAAACCAAGTCAAGGATATTGTTTCCTCTCGTTGGCTCTTTCATCCATTGAGTCAGGAACTCGTTGTTCGCGAACTCCAGGAGTAGTGCGTTCTCGCCACAGGGTTCTCTGGTTTCCCAGTCAACTTGTGTGTTGAAATCACCCATGACGATACACACTCTGTCTTCGACAAGTTCTCCTAGTTGTCTTTGTCTTTTTCAATGAGTTGGCAGGAGGTCTATAAAGCACCAGGGTCCTGTATTTGGCAGGAACTATCTCTAGGTCAACACCAAGGAGTTCATGGTCTGATACAATGTTGAAATCCGTCGAGTTGAGAGTATTCTTGACATACAACATCACACTGCCACCCTCTCTGTCTGGCCTATCTTTCAGGGATAGCTGGTAACCGGGAATTGTGAATTCATCTTCAAAGTCTTGGCTTGAGGTTTTTATCCACGACTCCGTTATGGCCACCATCTCAGTTTTCTCTGTTGTTACGAGGCCACGGAGCTCAAGAAACTTATTCCTGATTGACCTCGCATTGAATAGAAGAACTTTGAGGGAGTCCCCTAGTGTAGGACTCCATACGCTCTTCCGTTTCCTGGCTTCTCTGTTTTCGTGGTCACAATCTTTTTGACGACATCCGAGAAGGTCGTTCCATGAGTGACACTGGCGTGCTGGCGCACGTCAGCTTTCGATCTGTTTCGAACGCTCCTTTGGATGAGTTCCACGACATCTTGAATTAGGTTGGCGAGAAAGGCCTTCCCTTTAAAGGAGAGATGTACCCCGTCCCTTTGGTAGAGGTCGTCTCTACCGAGAAAGGTACGATAGGGGTCCACGAAGAAGATTGTTTCTGCCGTGCAGAGATATGCTAACCTTCTGTTAACTGCGACGTTTCTCTCGTGAGCGGTTCGGGATGGACCTCTTCTCAGAAGCATCCCAAACACCACACGTTTCCGGGTTTTAAGCCCTATGTCATCCACGGCTCCCATCACCGTTTGGATGGTCTTACCACTGAGGCCAACCTTCCCATCTCAGAGGTTGAGGTCGTTGCCGCTCACCATCAGAGCAACAACTGAATTCTCAGAAATCTGAGCTTTCTCTGCCTCTACTGTGAAGTTGTGGTTACCCCGTCCTGACAGGCAGCTTACCTTAACGCTAGTGCAAAGGCGAGCCACTAGCAGCGGCTGCAGATCCCGTGTTTGCGAGTCAGCAATGAGGGTGACCTTCGGATACTTGGTCTCTGAAAACGGGGTCTTCCCTTGTGGAAGAGGCCTCCCCTTTTCCTCTTTACTCTCCACATTCTTAACTTTCTTTTTCTTCTTGTTTATCTGTTTTTATTCTATTTTTGGTTCTACTTTTGTTTCAACTTTATTCTTTTTTTTATTCGTTTTTCCTTTCTTCTTTTTCTCTTGCCTCAGCTAGTTAGCCTCGGATGATGCCGGAATCTCCGCTTGGGTACCAGGGGATTCCGACACGTCAGTGGGCGTCGCCTATTCTAGGCATCGAATATGAGCTGCGTGAAGGGATTCGAGTTTCTCCAACTTTCTTTCAAGGATTTTGGCTCTCTCCTCTGAGGCTCTATAGAGGTCTTTCAGGTTCTTTCCCTCTAGCATCAGTATACAGCTAGTGCAGATAATTTCAGGGCTTCATTTTGAGTAGCAGCCCTCCGGAAATTCAACGCACCACTTTACTAACTGGCATGTTGCACAGTTGTGTTTTAGATGAACGGGTCCTTTTTTGCCTGTCATTTTGAGCACTTTCTCTCTCTGAAAACTCGTGACGAATGAATGATAAAAAAGGGGATGGTGAGTTCTCCCCGCGTGAGTCGCTCCCGCCTATCCCTCGTAGAGGTTTCGGATCTTTCAGAGGGCACGCTACATGTGCTGCTGTTCGTCCGACCGAGTCGTCAAACCTCAGCGTGCCGTGGCTCCCAACTAAGCAGCACTGATGGTCCCCGAAGGGGCCATCGATTTCTAACCAGGTGAACAACGGAGCACGCCCCGTACTAAACTCCTACTAGTTTCCTTCACGACGGCCAGGATCTCGGATTAGCTTTCAATAGATATCCCGCCACACCAAGAAACTCGACCCAAGGCTTTTTATTGGGCTGGCAACCAACCTGGGAAACAAAGGGCCGTCACCTCAGACCGATGCTACCAGAGGCACCTGTCAACGGGCACTGGAAACGGTCAATAATTACGCGCCAGGGAATGGGTTAATGGGGCAATACCCTCATCCCAATCATCGTGCCCCAACGCCTAGGACACCTCTAGTCCTAGTCTCTCGCAACCAGTGAGCGTCGATTAAAATTACTTATAGAGGTTCCAAAGCCTCTCTTCTGACGCATGAGGTAGCTGCCAGGTCCTTATATGTAGATAGAGGGAAAAAAGGGAAAGAGTGACATGATATGAGTAGGCTTCTTTTTTTGTTTTTTTTTTCTTTTTGTATAAGTGGGAGAGATAGGATAAAAGTAGAAAGGATAAGAATAGAGTAGAAAAAGGAAGGAATGACGCACTTAGTCTGGATCCTCGTTTTCGACCAAATCGACAAGGGAAGCCCTACCAGGGGTACCCAGAAGAGGTATCCCCGCCGACATAGCTCAAAAAGTAAAAGATACACACAAGCTCTCTTCCCGCGACAAGGGGGCGTCACCTCTCTCTCTACTTTCTTTGAGAGAGAGAGAAAGTAAATCAAAGAGTGACACGTTGATGATTAGGGAAATCAATACTTCATTAGAAGAGCTATTAAATTCTACATTAAATTTTTTGTATCCATTTTTGTTAAAAGAAAAACCGAAAGTAAAACATTAAAACTTAATGATAGACTTGTTGTATGATGTAAAACGCATTATTTGCAAATTTGTGAACACTATGTAACGGATCTTCAGAAATAACGTCAGAAAGCTAACTATCTCTGCACCAAGTTAGGAATACTTAACTATCCAAACACCAGAATTAAAAAAAATGAAGATTTTGAAGCACAAAGAAAGGAAAGAAGAAGACATGTGGAAAATTTTCAAGAGCAAACTGGTCACACGTGTTATCAGGAGGAAAGAAGGGCACGGAATGAGGAGGGTTGGGTACTGAAGGCGTGAAACTTTTTCCCCAACGTCCTCTTGATTGAAAACGAGGTGATTTCGAGACTGGGAGAACCAATATGTTGCTTAGTTTCTAAATTAACGTTATAAGAAAGAACTATTTATTTTTTGTAATGTATAATAAAAAAAACATTGTTTGGGTAAAAATGTATATTATAGCAATTTTCTTCTCCATATGATTGTCATGAAGTTTAAAAGGTGTTTTGCTTAATTGTTTTAGTGTCTATCTTCCTTTTATTATATATTACCATACCTTTCAATTTCACACATTTTCATTAGTTTGTGAAATCGGTGGAGCTCTTCCTTTAGCAAAGCTATTAAATTCATCCATAGTTAACTAATTCTTTATCATGGCCACCACATAAATATAAATCCCTTTCTCACGTTCATTACACTCTGATAAACTATCTTCACTTAAATTGTTCTCATTGATCACTTCTATATAAATGGTTTCAGACAGTGTTTTATTCAAAGTTTTAAGACAGACGTCAATAAACATAAATAGATTCAACCATTTTACAATGTTACAGAATATGCATTCTTGGGTTGCAAAATTTTCTACAGAGATAAAAAATAATATATTGAAAGAGTTAATATGTAATTCTGAATTTCAAAACTAATATTCACAGTGAGTTTCTCTTCAGCCTTATTAATATGGTGTAAGATCTTTGATAGTCAGTTAAGCCAATCAAAATTCTGTAGTCAATATAACCTGTGAAATGAGGATTACGATGCAGCAATAATTACACTGCAAATGAAATTCACAGAAGTTGTATAATGAAAGATTAGTTTAATTGATTTTCTCACTTCTTATGTACCAAAAATGAAGGTTCTTAATATTTGCCTGAACTGTAAAACAAACAGATCTACTAGGCAAAGTATACCTATGTTATAATTTTCCACTTATTTTTCCCAAATCTCTGCCAATACCTTGATACAGTATTCGAATGGTTCTCAACTTAGGCCGTACGACTTTCTCTATGTGAAATTATAAGGAAACAGCGAAAAAACATGCACCAATACAGTACATTGAATACTGAGAGTTGGCTTAAAATAATGATTTTAAAATTATCTACATAATAAATGAAACAGGGCACTTTGTATTTAAAGCCATTTTAACAAAAAACATTCATTTATTTTTTCTCCATTGATTTTCATTCCACGGAATCTTTTTCCACTGAAATTAGGGAAAGAGAGTGAAAATGGCACATAAAACTTCTAAATATACTGATACTTATGAAGACGCCCTTCAAATAATTTTTATTTGCGTGCGAGTCTAGTCGTGAGACTCTACATCTCACTATGTCCGTCGGTCGGTACCCGTTTTATTATTTATTGTTTTGGCAATAAGATCATAACTATTCGGCCGATTCTAGCGAAATTTGAAACCCTTATGTTCTTTTACATTCTCTTTTAAATAAGATAAATGCAAAGTCTTCCCAAGGTTAGCCCGGGAATTATTTTGTTTTGACAATAACATCATAACTATTCGGCCGATACTCTGCTAGAATAGACTAGGATATAATATGCTATACACTACTAGGCAAGCAGCCTAGAATAGGTTATACTATGCTAGGCCATTTTTGGCCTAGGCTATTATATGCCAAGCTATGCTAAGAATAATGTACAACGGTAATATATACTCTGCTACTATAGGCTATAAATTGCTATGCTAGCATAGCATATAGTATGGTAGGATAGACATTACCTAGCTATGCTTGACTAGGGTATAATAGGATGGTATAGGCTATACTTGTCTATGATTGTTAATCTAGGCTAGGTTGTACTATGCTAGGCTAAGCTAGGCTAAGCTTAGCTATACTAGGCTAAACAGTGCTATACTATGGTTGGTCTAGGGCAGGCTAAAGTATAATATGCTAAGGAGGACTATGCTTTGCTAGGCTAGGGCAATGGTAGGCTATGCTAGTTAATACTATGTTAGAATACGATAAGGTAGCTAACCAAGGATATAATAGGCTAAGCTATGCCAGGTTATTCTAGTCTAGGGTATATTAGACTATGCTTGTCTATGATATACTAGGCTAGACTATAATATGATACGCTTTGCTATATTATGTTATGTGTAGTTATGCTAGTATAAGCTATACAAAGCTAGCCTATTGTATACTAGGTTAGGCTATCTTATGCAAGGATATATTGGCTATACTATAGTAGCCTATTCTAGTTTGCCTATATTAGGCTAGGCTTCTCTAGGAGACGCTAGGCTTGGCTCTGGCAGGCAATGACTAGCCATAGCTAGTTAGGCTAGGCTAGGCTATAGAAAGCTATGCTACACTAGGCAATGTTACGCTAGGCTAAGCTAGGTTATACTATAATATGCTAGGTTAGACTAGGGTCTACTAAGCTCTAGGCTATACTATGATACGATAGGCTAGGCTAGGTTATCTTATGCTATACTATGGAATATTGTGCTATTAGTGTGTCAATCTTTGCAACGTTCTAATTACATGAATAAGGAGTGCTCAAAATTTGCAGCCCTACTTATGAATTCTAAAGTTAATTTTAGTTCTACTTAGTTAGCTACTTAAAAGTTTTAACTTATTTTTTTAATTTGGGGGAATTAAATGACTATTATTATATTAATAATTATAAATATTGCAACTTGTTTCTTGTTTCAACGTGCTAAAGATTACGTGGCTTTCAGAACTACCATCCTACCAGTAGGATTTGACCTACAATTGTTTTTAAAATTTATAAAAGACTGGCGACTTTCACACATTTGAACACCTAAATTGAAAATAGCAGAGCTGTTGCCATCTCAATTCCAACCTCTGATTAACGTTCTGAAATGTGGATGTGAGTAACTACCCAGCAGCCAATCTTGCAAAGGATATTTACCCTAAATTGTTTGAAAAGTGGGAACGAGGAAACAGTTCATTTCTAGCCCCCGTCGTAAATTGAAGATTCACAATCTTAAACAGATCCAAAAGAACTGGAAGCTGGCCAAAAACATATCCCTTGGGAGAGGAGAGCTACAGGCCTAAGACACTTTCATTACATAACTAGACAGCCTGTTGATATCCTCGGGCGCAAGTGTAGAATTGTTTTTTTGCTGTGAATTTGGCTGCCCTGGTTGCAAATTAATTTAAATCCCCTTTTGAGATGAAGTTCTCTGTAAAGGAACCTGCTTTAATTAAAGGTCAAAGAAAAATAATTACTTCATTTGGACCATATCAGGTTTGCTTTCTAGATTAACTTGAGTAAAATACACACGTCAATAAGTAAGAGCAACAAGAAGGTGAAAGAAGAAGAGTTGCTTACTATAGATAGTCCAATGTTTGAATGCCATCAGGTGCAATAATTTTCTCTCCTGAAGAAAATTAAGAACAAATAGCTGATGCTCAGAATGGAAAGGATTGAATTTATCAAGTGATATAAAAAATACCAATCACAACTTCAAATTTCATTAAAAAGCAACCTGGGAATTATTTTTCTTTTGTAATTATATCATAACTATTATTCTGATTCTAACGAAATTTGAAAATATTATATTGTTTTACAATCTCTTTCAAATAATATAATTGCCAAAGTCTTCCCAAAGATAGTCCGAGAATTATTTTGTTTTGGCAATAACATTATAACTATTTGGCCGATTCTAACGAAATTTGAAACCCTTATGGTGTTTACCTTCTCTCTTTAATTATAGATTGCCAAGGTCCTCCCAATGATACTACGGGAATTATTGAAAGTTTTTAAGGTCGTAAGGTCTTAAATCAAAATATGTGCCTTTCGGTGTATAGAGCTTGATTCTCCTCTTTGCAGCCCATTTGCCACGTGCTCACCTTGCTTAATCATCTCTTGCACGTTTAAATCCTACCCTCTTCCTTATGATAGGCTGGAGGACTATCTTAAAGACCTTCTTAAAAATGATCGTCGTTCCAGTTAATTGCACATTTAAACTTGGCATAAAGCTTATGGATCTTCAAATTTGAGTCAGTTTTCGACTTTTCTGTCCTAACGGAATTTAAAATGACGTTAATTAACTATTAGATTTTAAGGAAAGATGTGAATATTTAAAAAAAAATTAAATTACATTTATGAGTTCTAAATCAGTTCCATCTTTTAAAAATCAAATTACTTAGATTTTCGCACGGCCATAGTATGTTGGTTATTATTTAGTTGACTCTAATTTTGTTAGATAAAGTTGAGAAAAAAGTCATTGTGGCAACATATTAGCAAATATAACAGAGCTCCTAACTTTATTTTGCTTACCTGCCATCAACGTTGCCGAAATTTTTTCATTGTCACATTTTTGACACGCATGAAATTTCAATGATTTCAATCAGTCAAAAGAAAATGAAAACGAGTTTTTCAACAGGAGAGATATCCAAATTCCTTGAGAAAAGTAGGGGGTATTACACCTATTATAATTACATTGTTATTAAATCCGATTAAAGAAATATCTGAGAGAAAAATATATCAATAATACCAATCCAATATTAAGATAAAATACAAGAGGTCTTATAAGGGAGACACATGAGCAATCGGACTACGTGTTAGAGGATTGGTCGAATAAAAACGATTCAACAGAAATCCAAACGCATCTTGTCAAATACTTCTGATAGCAAAGAACTGTTGTATGCACTACTTTCAATTGCACATATAGATTCTTCACAGCAGTGAGAGAAAGGCTGCTATACACAAAAAGGCTCCATTCAAAGATATACAGGCACGTTCATTACAGAAGATTGAATTGACTCGGCATCATTCTGTCTAGAGTTACACGCAAACGTGGTGTATTTTTAGTATAAGAAGAAGAACCTACAATATTTTCAGGGCTTTACCTTGATCTTACTCATTAAATTACTCCTAACGACCTTGTAGCAATCCCGCACCGCTCGCCAAATGCCTTTTTCCTGTAAGAATTGGAACATTGCATTTCGGCAACCTCTAGCGCCAGAACAGCGTTCTATCGACATGAAATAAAGTTTTTCTCTCTCTAATTTGATTTTGACTCCCTACGTTAACATGAACTCTACCGTCTATTCATTGACCTCTTTCTTGCTCTTCAATAAACATCGAAAGATGAACGTGTTTTCAAAACTCTCCATTATTCGTTCTCCATTTTCCAAACCAATATCGCACCCTTAATATTATGAAAATAACCTGCATTTGGTGAAACGGATTGGTCAAAGAGAACAGAAAGGCAAAACATTTGGATTAAAAAATGAACAAGTGCTTCGACGATCTTCATAGATTAACTTAATGAATATGGAGACGCAGAAAAGCTACTTTCAGTGTTTTACTCAAAGTTTTAAGATAGAATTAAATATATATGAATAGTTTCAGCCAATATACTTATACATTTTGATTCTCTCAACCACTTTACAATATTACAAAAATATGCGTTCTTGGGTGGCCTACATAATTCCCTATAGAGCTAAAAAAAATAATAAAATAAAAAACTTTAGCGTCTAATTCTCAGTTTCAAAACGAATGTTCACATTGCGAGTATCTCTTCAGCCCCAAAATTTGGCCTTAGATTTTCGGTAATAAAAAAACTGTTTACAATATTTCCTGTGAATGAGAATCATGATGCAGCAACAATAGCACTACACATGCATTTCACAGAAAAATGCATGATTTTTACTCAAGAAGAGTTTAATTAATTTTCATTTATTAATTCATAAAAGCAATTCTACCATTATTTATTCTACCAAAAATAAAGTTCCTATATATTTGCCTTAACAGTGAAATGAACATAGATTTACGTGGTGTATTATACATATGTACAACGTTTCAATAATCTAATGATTGTTTCCTTGTATCTGACAAAGCCTTGTTACCGTATTCGAATGGGTCACAACCGTAGTTCTACGACTCTCTTTGTTTATGTGAAATTATTAGAAAGCATGGGGAAAGATGGGCACTTTAAATGTAGAACCACATTAAAAATCACTTATTTATGGGGATAGGGTAACCAGTTTGAAGGTGGTAGTGGTGGTTAGAGGAGGCCAAGTGTCACCTGTTTGTGGATTGAAATGAAGCGGTCACCCGGATTATATAGGGCTGGGAATTAATGTCACGGATATTTTGGAGAGCTCCCTCAAGTCCCACGAGTGAAGTGATAGGTGGCGTTAATCTCGTATCTGACTTCAAAGATACTTAAATAATATTTAGACTTGGCTTTGCTTACCGAAGGCTTGTGATCGAGAAAGAACTGAGAGAAATCAAGCAAAAAAAATGAATGATTAATTCCGACAAACAAAACAAGCAGAGCAAAAGGGAGGCACGCACTTAGACGATACGGTCAGAGAATATTTCACTACCAGTCAAGAAAACGAGTATTACGGGAACAAGACTTAGGCGGGTTCAACGGGTGCTTCGCTACGCTAAATGAACCGTAATTAGTTCTTTACTATCGATCGTCTGTCTGAGTTAACTGTCTACCCGAGTGACGAATTTTCCATTTTTCTTCTATAAATACTATAGGAAGAGTGGCCTCTTGGATCACAATGTTTTTAGTTCGGCACACTAGGCGCATTTCCTTATCCCATAGTCTTCGAAGGTCATCGATTAATGGCGCCTACGATTTTTAATTTTATCGATATAACTTTGTCATTCCTGAGACGCAGACAGTTGTCTCGGCCTAATTCCATTCACAGGCGCGAAATGTTCGTTTTGATTACAATGTCGCCAAATTTGATTGCTATTTAAATTTTTGGCCTTTCGCTTACTTCCTTGACCGGTTTTCAAATATATATATATACATATATATATATATATATATATATATATATATATATATATATATATATATATATATATATATATATATATACTCTTTGACATTTGTTCCAATTCTTCCTATACCTCCGAGGCACTTTGCTGGTGTATTTTTGGTGCCAGGGCCATGCTTTCCACCAAACTCCCCCTCCAATAACCGAGTTAGAAAGAGTATTGTACATCCTAAGTATTCAGGCAGGTACATTTTTAACAGACGCACAGGGCAATGAAATTTCTACATCACTTTTACAAGGATACAACTGTGCTCAGAGAGGGCCTTGTACAACCATTCCTCCTAAAAGTAAATACAAGAAATATCTCTAGGTTGTGGCTATAATTATTACATTGCTTAAAACTACAGGTCAAAATGGTTTAGCGAGACATGTATGTATATTTATACCTCTTTCAACACACACATTTTAAGGTACGTAAACCAAATAACATGTATCAGCGAGGCTTCTATGTGTATTTATGCCTCTTATGACATGGGAGGTTGGTGATCTATTTATGTTTATGCAATGCTCAATAATGATAATATAAATTATCCCTGGCAAACGAGACCCTTCTCCTGGAGCGCGTGACCATTTCTGGCCACTCGTTTTCCTACCCCTTTTCTCGATGTGGTGTCTTGCGCGTTGCCAGAGGTCGCATCTTTTCCTGTCGCAGGTTCTACTTGCGGGCAACTGCGGTTGGTCCTCATGTGCCCATACTGTGTCCTTGCGAGACGCTTATTACCTGGCTCGTCATCATTGCGTAAGGTGGACAATTTCGCCGGTTTTAATCTGTCTATTGAGACAGTGTCCCTTATTCCATCAGTGTCTTCCAGTTTGAATATCTTGCTGCCACGCTTGAGCACCGGTAAATGCCCAGCATATCGCGCTCCGAGTGGTTTGCAAACGTAGTCCAGATGGACTCAAAAGTGCGTTGCATTCTGCAGGTCTCGGGGTTCGAAAGACTTAGGCACTGAATGCAGGTGTCCTAAAGATACTCTCGTTAAATCGATCTGTGCCATTGTCGATGCCAGCTCCTTAATAAACTTAGAATCTTATTTTGAAGAGGATGACGAGATTAAAGGTTTTGGGCACAATAGTGTGGTGCCCGTTACTGCCGCTAAGGGGAAGAAACCCGACTCGGTGGGAAAGTCACGAATGCCCAGGAGGAATATTGGCAGTATCAACAGCCAACCTTATCGACGGGTCATTATGGAGCCCTTCAAGGACCAGTTGGCACTTTCACCCATCCTGTTCGTGGACGGTTTGTATGATGCAGTGCGAAACAGATGAAAACTAACGTGAGCTGACAACTATTTGAATACCTAGGATTCGAACTGGGTGTCCCTGTCGGTTACAACGTAGAGCGGGACCCCAATTCTGGATAACCACCTGTCTAGGAAAGCCAAAGCAACCGTTGTGGCACTTATATCCGAGATTGGTATTGCTTCTATCCATCTTGATACTCGGTCGATACACGAAGGTAAATATCGATGGTGTGAAGGGAAGGATTGACCCGTTAGTGTGAATGGTGGTAGTGGTCAGACTATATTAATATGCATAGTTTCGAACCTTGAAGATGGAATGTCAATGGGCAGGATCGGAGATTTTGCGTGAGGGATAATCTTCGAAGATAGACAAGCGAGGCAATCCCTTGTCCAGGAGCGAATATAACTGTCCATATTGGGCTAGAATTTTCGTGCTTTGATCAGATGAAATCAAGCCTTGATTCCCGGGTGTGACAAACTGTGTAGTTGATTATAAATCGTCCTCCGTCACTCCCATAGACCCGAATGGTCGTGGGTAACTTGATGTAATTTCACACCATAGCTGAGCTTGCCGGGAAAAAAAGAAAGATTTTAATTACAAACACACTTCCCTGGTTTCTTTGTCATTTCTAAGCGCTGCTGCCAAGTCTTGGAGGTCCAAAGAGTCAATTTGGACTGAGTTGACGTCCCATGAAAGGCAATCAGCGACTACGTTGTTCTGACCACGCACCTAGACGATATCGCTGATATACTCCCATTTTGCTGTCCAATGACGTTGCTGTCTATCAGTTTTGGCGCTCAATGGCAACGAAAATGTAGACACTAAAGTATTGTGATCTGTTCACAAGGTTACGTGGGGCCCTTCAATCATGTGGTTAAAGTGGAAAACAGCAAGATACGGCGTTAGGAGCTCTCTCTAGTAGGTGGAGTATGCTTGCTGCGTCCGGCTTAGCTTGTTCAAGAACAAAGCAACTGGTCGTGGGGATCCGTCAACCGTTTGGTGTAAGGCAGCACCTACTGCGAACTGGGAGCAATCTTTCACCAGCTGGTATGGGGGATCGTTGAGGAGTGTGTAGTGGAGTTTAACGGATCCAATAAAAGCTTACCTGGTCTCCTCAAATGCCTTATGTGCTTCTTTGCCCCACTCGACTCACGAGCCTTAGGTTGCCGGGGTATAGGCTCGGTCAACGGGGCTGCAATTGCTGGAAAAATTGGGGATCATTCTACGGTAATATCCTAACATGCCCAAATATCGGCGCAGACAGACCCTTTGAATATTTTGGCAATGGCATGTCTGCTATTGATTTTACCTTTGTGGCCATTGTACAGATTCCTTCCACCGAAATGTGATGCCCGAGGTAATCACTTTCTTTCTTCACGAATTCGCATTTCTGCAATGAAATCCTTAGCCCATTTTTTACCAACATTTTGATTATTTCCTCCAAATGCTTCAAGGGGTCGTCCATGTTTTTCGAGATGTGCTACTTGCATTCCGTAGGCCAAAAGGAAGCTTGAAAAATTGCCACAGACCAAGAGAAGTTGTGATCTTGGTCCTCTCTATATCCGCTGGGCTCAAACGGATCTGAAGGTAGGCACGGGTCAAATCTCCTTTCCATGGAGATGGTCTGTCAATCTTTGAATCCGCGGCAAGGGATATCTATCGGGCTTCGTAATTGCGTTGTGCCCCCCGAAATATTTAACAATAATTTAGTTTCCGGGTGCCATCTTAGGCACTAAGTGGATTGGTGAGGCCCATGGCGAGCTCGACGGGAGCACAAACCCCTCCTTCAATAGCTCTCCGAGAGTTGCTTTGGCAACTTGTAATTCTTCCAGCGAAAGAGGCCTATGCCGTGCAAAGGACGGTATGGAACTGCCAGTATCGATACTTTAGAACACCTTCATGTGGCGATGGCAGTAATGGCTGAGCGTGAGCGTAGCCGTACAGAACCCCAAATTCTCTCAGGATGGCCCTGAACGGAGGGTTATGTTCTGAAGGTCATTCATGATCACTACTACCGCAGGTTGCTCAGATATTTTAACACTTGATGCAAGCTTGGTCTGTTCGTCAACCAGTATGCCGTGCGCGTAATCTACAAGCAGGTTGAAATTCCTTAAAAATCAATCTCTGAAGACCGATAAAGACTAGGGATCGCTATTTCCGTTTGAACCTCACCGTGTACCTTGTTTTTTCGTCCATTTGCTGTTGATATGTTCAAATTGGATACGCGCAATTTGCTCGACCTTGCCAATTCCGTCGGGATTATTGAGACACTTACCCCGGTGTCAATTAAAAATTTGCACTTTTTGTTATATATTTTCGTGTCGACGGTGAAAACTAATGGCATACTAGCGGCCGCGCCTGCTAAGGCATGCCTGACTAGTTTTCCTGTGGGACTGGCGAAGATGGCCTGGAGGTATGTTGCATTTGCAAGCGTTCTCCTCGTTTTGGCCAACTGCACCAGTGTTTACATAACTTAACTTTCTTGCTAAAGTAAAGATGTGAGTGGCAAACCACAGGTCTCTGTTTTATCCGGAATGGTCACGATCCCTCCAGTATATTACGCGCACCCTAGTTATCATTAGGCACCGGTCATTCAAAACCCGCTGTATTATTTACGCTTCGTTAGAAAACGCACTGGACGCGGATACGGCACTGCATCTTTCGGAGTTTACACTTCGGGACTGTTCTTTATCGAACGCGGTAAGTTCATCCGCTACTTTTCCCAATTGTACCAGGCTTAGTTTTTTTTTGTGTAGCAATTATAGGGTCAATGTTCGGCAGTAAGGATTGTATAAATTTATGAAGCATGAGGTCTTCACTTAATCCTACCTGTAGGGCAGTTCTTCGCAGTTCTTCTAGATTGATTGAGGGGCGGCCTGTGAGTGCGAAGGATGCTATTAGCTTTTCGAATAGGTCAGGCTTGGTCTTCTCGAAAAGGCGGATCACTTCCGTTTTTAAACTCTGGTAGTTTTGCTCAGCCAAAATGGCTGCCGGAAGACGGTCAACGGTCGCAAGCGGAAATGAGGCTAATACGTGAAAAAACTTGGTCTCCTCCTTTTTTAGCCTAGAAATGTGAAATTGCGCCTCCAAAATGCGAAACCATTATGAAATTGCTGATTAATTGGAGAAATGCGGCTTCGTATTAATGACGTTCACGAAATCCCGTTGCCTTGTCCTGTCTGATGATTGCTTGCAGAGTCCCTATCTTCGATACCTTCACTGTTCGCAAAGTAGTGGTCACTAATTTATGGAGATAAAGTAACCAGTTTAAGGGCGTTGGTGGTTGGAGGAGGCCAAGTGTCACCAGTTTGTGGGTTGAAATCAATCAGTAACGCTGATTATAGAGGGTAGGGAATTAATGTCACAGATATTTTGAAGCGCTCTCTTAAGTTTCACGAGTGAGGTGATCGGTGACGTTAATCTTGTATCTGACTACAAAGATAGTCAAATAATATTCAGACTTGGCTTTGCTTACTGAAGGCTTGTGATCGAGAAAGAACTGAGAGGAATCACGTAAGAAAATGAATGTTTAATTCCAACAAACAAAACAAGCATATCAAAACGGAAGTGCATTTACATGATTACGGTAGGGGAATATTTCACTACCGGTCAGGAAAACAAGTCTTACGGGAACAAGACTTCGGCGGGTACAACGGGGGCTTCGCTACGTCAATCGAACCGTAATTAGTTCTTTACTATCAATCATTTTTCTGAGTTAACTGTCTACCGAGTAACTAATTCTCCATTTTCCTTATATAAATACTATAGGAGGCGTGGCATCTGGAATCACAATGTTTTTAGCTCCGCTTACTGGGCAGCATTTTCTTATGCCATGGTCTCCAAAGGTCATCGATTAATGGCACTTCCAATTTTTCACAGCTGTCTCGGCCTAATTCCATTCCCAGGCGCGAAATGTTCGTTTTTATTACACTGTCACCAATTTGACTCTTATCTCAATTCTCGGCTTACCGCTTACTTCCTTAACCGGTTTACAAATATATATATATATATATATATATATATATATATATATACGCGGGGGCATTTGTTATAATTCTTCCTGTTCTTGCGTGCCACTTTGCTGGTGCAATTCTAGTGCCAGGGCCATACTCTCCATAAATTTACTCCTTCTCATTATTTTCCATTTCACTACTTATTCTTCCACCAAAATTAGGCAAAGCGTGTGAAAATGGCGCATAAACCACCCAAAATGTAGTGCTACACTTGAACACTCGCTTCAAATCAGCTTTTATTCTCCTCGAAGCATATTTCCCACGTTCTTACCTCACTTTATAATCAAATGCAAATTTAATCACCACCCTGCTTCGTATGATTGGCGGGAAGATTTTGAATAGGCTCCTGTAAATAATCGTCAGTCCCGTTAATTGCACGTTTGAGTTTGGCATGAAAATTAGGGATCGTCAAATTTGAGGCATATTTAGTCTTTTATGTCGTAGGGAAAATAAAATAAAACGATGATGATTAACTATGATGTTTTAAGGAAATATGGGAGTATTTTATATTTTTTTTATAAATTACACATCAGAATTGAAAATAAATCGATTATTATTTTGTAGGCTCCAATTTTGTTGGATGAAGTCTAGGAAAAAGTCATTGGAAATAAAACATTGCTCCGAACTAAATTATGATTACCTCCCAAAGAGAGTAAGAACTGAAAGTAAGAAAACAAAGAACGTAAGAAATGAGGTTAGCAGAACAGAGAGAATAAGAAATAAAAACAAGAAATAAAGGCAATGAAAGAAAGAGAAGAATAAATGAAAGCAAGAGAACAGTGCGAGGAAGAAATGAAGTCAACAGAACAGAGGAAATTGTTCCTGAAACTATTTGGTAGCTTACTATATAAATGCGTTGTTTTAGCACTTTATGAATAAAATTTCAGCCACTTTCACCCTTTAAACTGTTTTAGCTCGAGGTTTGTCACTAAATAAATCGAAGCTCTAAGTTCGATTACAATCACTCCACTAAACTTGGCTTCCAGAAAGTATGTATATATATTTTCCTTTAGAAAAATAATACGAAACAGGGAGGATTTTCTCTTCAACAGATTAATTGATGGAAAATATACATTTGACTAAAGTCATAGGATAGTTACCTAGTATCATCTAAGAGCCCTTTTACCCCGCCCAAGTGTATCTACCCGATGTAGGACTCTACTTATGTAGCCCTCCAAAGTTTTCTAAATTTGTAGGTACCTGATCTTGGTGCAAATAGACCTGGTTATACCATCCCCGAAATGCTCTATTAAACTCATGTTGAGCGAACCTGGTAGCGAAAACCATTAGTCGGATCACTCCATAATGCTCTTTGAGTTTTGTTCTCGACAACTTGTAGTGACCACAAAGTGCAGTGACCTGCTGGAATATCCAATCGTTCTTAGGGTACAGGAAGTCAAGGAATGGACGCAAGTAGTCACCAAGCGTTGCCAATGGACGATCGACGGTCAATAAAATGTTGATTCGGAGCAAAGAAATCAACCCTTGCCCCTAAAAATATCTCAGACCATTATCTAAATACAATCTACCTGCGCAAGCGTTGTCTAGTTGACACCGTGGGTCCTGTTCATGGAGCTTTGCCCACACCTAAAACCAACCATCACTCCAAAATAGGTGGAGCTTTAAATCATCATCCCAGGTGCAGCGCTGTATCAGGTGTCCTGCTCTTAACAGGTGTACTCTACTCCTATATTAAATAGAATGTAAAGAAAGCTGAACCGACCTAATGGATCTGAATAAAGCAACACCTAAACTGAATATGGTTGCGATTTGATACATTATTGCTAGTCTGTTACTAGGGACTATTCTAGCTAGACGCTGCTGGTCACGATCATTAAAACCCTGACGTCGCCCACTGATCTGTCCACGGTTAGGTATTCTTGGTATTATGGGTTAAAAGGATTTTCAAGACATCCTAATGAATGTTGATACCGAGTATTACACATTTTCACAAATGAAAAGGAAAAAAGGCCAGAGCAGTCGTTTTGACTGCTTCCACACTTTAAAATTCACCTAATAACTGCAGGAGAATGTGATTGAAGACCCGCTTAAGGGAATTCTGGCTTTGGCGATAGAGATGTAAGTTGTAGTCGCAACCATGAAGCTAGCCCTAAATGAGGACCTTCACTACTACTCGTACAAAAGGGGCAATGGACAAATTCTGTTCCTTAAGGCTAAAAAGAACCACTTGACGAAGTCAAAGAAGCTCATTAACAAAATAAAGCATCCTCTTGATCATCAGACTATCTTCTGAGACAAAATGAACTTCTCCCAGAACGGGTTGCTCAGCATTTAGAACGAGAGGTAGTTTGCCTTCAATCTATGCGGCGTTCTATGTATCAGGAAGACCAAGTACCCCTAACTTGATGGTCTTTGCGTATGTCTCCCCTCAGGGTGATGTCATACTGCTCCACATTTTTAGCATGGTTTTAGGCCAAATTCAGTCTTTTATGTGTGGGTGCTGTAAAACTTGGTCTAATCCTGGCTGGAGAGGGTTTGGGAAGCAATACATCCGGAAGTAGTCAGAAATGATTGTTAGAGAATTTCTACTTCACTAGCGCCAATTTATTGTCTCCTAATGCTCTGGATTTAAATTCTATGGATTATATGTGTGGCACGTTTCAGAGAGAGATCAACCGCCGTGCCTCCAACATCAAGAAGAAGCTGATGGCCAAAATCTTTGAGGTGTTCAAAGATCTTCCCACGGAAACAGTGAGGAACGCATCTGGCAAAATTCGGAGCCATCTTAAAGCCTTGGTGGAAGCTGAGTGGGGCTACTTTGAGTAAACCGTTATCTACCAGCCATAATCTAGTTAATATTTTTTAATATTTAGAATAGATTTATTTTTGGCTGAGATATTGCGGTAGGTTTCCTGTTATGCAAACCGTTAAATTTAGCCTGTATCAGCTGTCATTTTAGCCAGCTCCAGGAAAAGTTCCGAAAATGCCCTTGGGATATGCCCTGCTTAAGAGCCTACTCATCTAGCAATATTTGATAAAAGACACGATGCAAGGCATTCTGATAGTATCTGCTCACTAGTTATCAGAGCAAATTTTCCCAACCAATCATAACACTTGCTTGACGCAGTTTAAATTAGCCAATCAGAGCCAAGTTCATTTAGTCCTTGTTTTCTCCCGCACCCCAAAACACTCGTATTTTCCCTACTCGTCAGAGGAGGTTATTACCATTAAAATTTTTATCTCAGTTTCGATCCCATAATCGGATAATAGGATAATATCAGTGACGACCTCTCTGAAGATTTTATCGTGTGTCGTAGATTTTCATTTCTAGTCAGCTGTATTTATTTGGAATATTTTTAGCTTTACTATGTCCATTCTGCTCAGGTAGGGCAAAGATAAATGGACTTCAAGAGGCTACTCCCTTGAACGCTGGTCTTTCTTTTTTTCTGTTTCTCTTTCTGCGCAGTAATTTAGGAGAAGTTGTGGCTCCTGGAGAGATCATCTTGTTAGGGATTCCCGTTTTGTGATCTTTTACTGGGTTATTTTGCCATCAGTTCTAGAGATGGAGGTTAAGTGTTAGTCCTGGTTGCCTGAGTCTGTTTGTCCGTCTTCTTCCTCTTGTTTTTCCTCATTGTTTTCTTCTTATGTTGTGTTTAGAGCGATGGTTAGTCATGTTGGATCTTCTGGATTGGCTTTTTTTAGTCTTATCTATTATTGTGACTAAGGAAGAGTGAACTCGCGTCGACTGCTTCTGGGGGTTTAATTGGTTCGAACCCGTTCAGTATTTTTCGTAGCCGTCAAATCGTAGCGTCAGTTTTTTGACGTTCAGAGTAACTATTTGTAGGGGTGTCGTTGGAAGCGTAACGTAGGATTAGTTTTTTTGTCTAGTTTCTGTTTTGTTATAAGTATTAGTCGAAAAGAAACGACATCAATGTTACCGGTCTAAAAGAGTCAGAAGGATTTTAAAAGTTAATCTATTTCTTTAAATCCCCCCGCGTCGGATAACTTTTATCTGAATTTCCTTTATAAATACCCTTGCGGGCGTCTTTTAGGTTACTCTAGTACTTTGCCTCACGTATAATATTGGTAGACATGTCTTTGTACTTGATATCCGATATCTTTCTTCTTGAAAGAAGGATTACAGTGATTTTTTCCTGTTTGTTCTTATAATGCAAAACCTCTCCATTCGGTTGATGTGTTCAATAGGTATAACGTATTGCTGGATTAATTCGACGAAGGCTCAGAATTTGTAATCGGCTATAGTAAGTCTAATATGGCAGAACTTACACTACCAAGCGGTTAAAAGCACTTATATAAATCTGATTAAAAATAGAATCGATAAATATTTTACCTAACCCAAAATCATGAATCTATATAACAGATACTTGATTAAGATAAAATTCTAACGGCCATTTTCAATAGGTTAAATTAGTTTTATATAATCCAGAAAGTCTGTCTTGCGACTACGACCGAAGGAATGAAAATTAAGTTTTAGAGGTAATAATAGTCTATCTAATGAATTAAAAACTGATATTTATTAGATATGTGTGGTTTTTATTTTCTGTTTAGAATTTAATAAATAGTAAACCGAAAACTAGATATCAATTAGCAGTTAGTAATAAGCACAAAATTAATTCTAGGTCTAAGTGATTTAAGTGGCAATAAATCACGTTTCCTTTCTATCAGAATTGGAGGAAAGGTTCCTTAAGAGGATTCATTAGGTTCATTATTGTAAGAGAAGAGAACTGGCAAAGAAGTATAATTTCTCTCTTTGAATGTAAGTGCTGTCTGTACATATTTGTTGTTTGCAGATACGCAAGGGGGCACTAGAAATATCATGAGCAACCTTTTTGCATCTAAAATCTAAGGGATTCCGATTTCTCCCCATGCCAAATGCAGGAGTATGTCCTTCCGGCTTCCCGGCCTGTAGGAGGATCTTGACTGTAAATTCAATGAAAGAAAATGATCTTAGGGACCTTTAGTGCATCATCATATAACAATTGATTTTCGGTGATGAGTTTTGCAAATGAATCTTTTCAATCATCTGCCAAAGGTACCCGGGGGTGTCCACGATTGAAAGTTCCCTCGCTAATAAATACAGAGGCAGATTGTTTGAAATACGTTTATTTTGGCAAAAATATCTTTACTCGCTGATTATTAGTAGTATTTGTAGGATGTAGGCAGAGTTAGGAGAGCTGCGCACTCTCCCTATCATACAATATCATATACTCTCATGTAAAATACTTAGAATGAGTAAATACTTCACCGCGCGCGTGAATGACCGTTAGTTATGAGCGAACAACATTGTGACCGCAGGATCAGATCGAGGTCTTATAGATACAGATAATTTAGGCTGATTTCAGGAAATCTCTCTCCTGAATCCGTCTTCGAGAGTAAAATCCTCGTTAGTTATATAACACTAATCAACAAAAAAAAATCTCATGGTTCTGTTTCAAAATAGTTTGATTCTAGGGTAATTTCTATGTGCTGAATTTAATAATAATATTGATATAGCTGTATCGGACTAAATTTTACATAACCAGCATATCTATATATATGGGGCGCCGTGTTATTCATAGCCTAATCTATATCTTCATTGATTCCAAATATGCAATAATTTTTTCCTAATTTATGCTTTTTTGTTTGTTTCAGATTGAAGGTTCTTGATACTGCATATCTACAACTGCCTAATTCTAAATTAATTTGAACTTAACAAAACATAGAACATGGCAAGTGCGTTGACGATGCTGATTGTTTTTGTAACATATGTGGCGCCATCACTCCTGGTAGCTTCAAGAAAACAATCACAAAAGCTATTTGACTGAACTACAAAAGTTACTTCAAATGTCCTTTGTGTGACCAAAACAAGAAATAAGCAGCTCATATAGTTTGTAATTCTTGTGTCAACCACCTGAGCTAGTTGATATATGGTAAGCGAAGCTCAGGAATATCGTTTGCTGTACCAATGATATGGCATGAACCCAAAGGCCAGAGCAATGACTGCTACTTCTGTCTCACAAACATCAAGGGAATAACCATCAAAACTCGAAGCATGGTGCAGTCCTCCAATACTACTTCTGCAATCTGATTAGTTCCGCATAGTGCTGAACTTACAGTCCCAAATCCATCGACTGAACAAGAATTGAGGACTGATTTTGATTCTAATTCTACCTCAAATGAAGACGACTACCAAGATGACTGAAAGTACCAGACCTAAAATCTCTACTCAGGAAGCTCTTCATGATCTCATCAGGAACCTAGACTTGTCCTAAGAAAAGGCCGAAACTCTGGGATCCAGACTGAACAATCGTAACCTGCTGGAAGCTGGAGTGCGTATCAATACAGTCTGTTATGGACATAGAGAGCCGTCTACATTTTTCAAGATGGCAAACAACTTTGGTTCTGCGAGGACGCAGTATATCTCATGCAACAATTCTGCAAGTCTGAACCATACAAATATGATGATTGTAGGCTGTTTATTGACTCTAAAAGATGTTCATTTATAAAAAGGCAGTCGGTTTCCATCTGTTCCAATAGCACATGCAGCAAAGATGTCTGAGAGTTACGAAACAATGAATATTTTGTTAGCCACCATAGAATACGAGAAACAAAAGTGGTAGATATGTGGGGATCTCAAAGTCATCTGTTTAATACTGGACTCTTAGCGTGGCTACACAAAGCACATAGGATTTTTGTCTTTATGGGACAGCAGAGCTGATGCAGTGCACTATGTAAGAGGGGAATGACCAAAAATAACAAGAGATGCGCCTGGAAGGTTCAACTATGTTCACAATCCTCTTGTAGAGCAAGAAAAGCTATTTTTGCCTCCACTGCATCTAAGGCTCGGTTTGACTAAAAGTTTCAGCAAGGCTATGCTTCAATCTGGTCCTGGGTTTCGATACTTACGAGTATGTCAGAAACTAGATGGTGTGGTTTTCAAAGCCAAGTTGAAACAGGTGTCTTGAATGGACCACAGATTCGCATACTAGTTCATGATAGCGAATTCATCAAGGCCTCGGACCCACTGGAGTAAAACTTATGGGAATCATTTGTCAATGTCTCAAAGCTTTTTCTTGTAAACTATCGCACTAAAAACTACAAAGAAATCGTTACAACCATGCTGCAGAATTATCATGCATTAGGAGCAAGGATGTCCTTGAAATTGCATTTTTCCACTCTCATATTGATTTTATCCCAGATAACCTTAGATACATTAGTGATGAACAGGGTGAAAGATTTCATCAAGACATTGCTATAATGGAGAGTAGATATCATGGACAATTCATTGCTAATATGATAGGTGACTATTGCTGGATGGTGCAACGAAATGAAAGCGAGCTTCACAAACGAAAGTGCAAAGATCAGAAACTCTTTTATAAGTTCATATTTTTTCAATTATAAAAGACTTAAACTTATGCTTTCTGATGCCATTTTTTATGAGCTTATTTGTGACGTATTTAATGTTGTTATCTTGCGTGGGACGATTAATGTCATCATATTTACTATTTTTCTGTTTGTTTAAGAAAGTAGATCTGATAGTAAAATAAAACATCTAAATAATACTCAATAATGTGAAATTAGTCATGTAAGCATAGTCACACAAGAGACAAGGTGGTCTGTTTTGGGTTAAATATCAGTTGCACGACACAAGTGATGGAATATTGAATATTTGTACCTATTGATTATTCTTATAAAACCTATTATGATAGAAAAAAACAAATATGAAATTCAAATTCAGCCATATGAATTAATTGTGTGATCATAATCTCATAAGTTAACCAATTTAGCTGTTGACCAAGTGAAATCAACATTTTTTCAATTATGTTAAAATTAGAGAAAAAATTAATTCCTTTATTGATCAATAAAATATGAAGGTAGGATTTTAATAAGCCACAATTAATACTTTATATTAAAAATAACAGCCATAACACTTGCTCTTAAAAGTAATGAATAGATCTCTTTTTATGCCTCACTAGAGCAATATGGAATAAAATCTGTGTTCAAATAGCTAATCCTAAATCTGTTCCACATTTAAGTACAAACTAGCAATTATTAATTAATCACATTATTTATGTTAAGAGAATAAGTTAGTTATAAAGATTGATAAGGAAATAAAGAGAGATGAACTTGTATCCAAAAGATAAAGATTCAAAGATATTGAGACTGAATGAGCTTCACTTGATTAATCTGATCGGACTTCTCGACATTCCGTGTCATAAATCTCCCCCAACGTTTTTATTGGATGCTAAAAAGCGTTTCTTGGCCAGCGTTTTATCGCTCTGAAATTATTTCCATCTCCTCTTTCATTCCCGCGAGAGTATCAGTCATTTCTTCTCATTTGTTCAAATGCCAAGTTGGCACAGTGCCAATTAGAAATGTTCTATAGGACTGTGTGCGCCATTATTGGCCATTTTATATAGGATTTTAGCAAATCCTAAGGGTTTTATTTTTCAAAATCTTTAACAATTGATTTAAAATACAATAAGATTCTCAATGAGAAAAATATATAAATGCGTGGAAGAAGAGGAGAAAGGACAAATTTCTTGGGTGTGTCTTTGTGTCTTTGTCCATAAATGCATTTTGTTGCTTGCGTTTAGAATTCTTTAAGCAAAGGTAAATGAATTAAGTTTGCTACTACTGTTACTTCCCTTACGACTCTTCATAAACATGATATTATTTATTCTTTTATATATGATAATTCATAAATGCCTGAAATATTTCTCGATCAATCAAACATTTAACATTGATATCCTCGTATTTGCATCAGTGAAATCTGCATTCTGAATTTTCTTTCAGTCGCATCAGATTTACTTTTGTTGTTGTGAATCTATGCTCAGTGTCATTTATGTAGATTATTTTAAATGTCCGCTAAAGTTAAGAGTTAAAATATTCCAAAATTTTCCATACGTCACAACCATCATCATTGATCTTGGTAGATTGCTTTAATGGTCCTTATAATATAGGGGTAGGTTGCGAGGTAGAAAAGAGTGATGTTTTTTTAATTTGGGTAAGTAATGGAAACGCCGGTTTAATACAGACTATAATTCATTATATTAAACTGCTCCTTATAATATTTTATATCTGTCGATTTTTAGCCATATATTAAAATATATTATCCATGATTCCGCAAGAAAAATGATCGATTTCTTCACTACCTCTTGGCTATCATCATGGCTAGAGATCCATTCGTTTTAAGCTCTTAAATACACATATTCATTTTATTTTCCATATTTGGACAAGTTTTAAATTTCATTAAATCAAATATCATGAATTTCCAGATTCAGAACTAGAATCCAAATGTTATTTCTTCTTTTATTTTGAATATTTCTACTATCAAGAGGTATGTCATAATTTATTCTGCCTTCCGGACATTCTCAAGTAGAGAGAAATATGGGCTAAAACGGACGGAAATTCTTAAAGAATTTTACATAATTCGATCTCGATTTGGTCAAATTTAGATTCTTGCGATCGTTTTCTTGTCCTTTCGGCTTAAAAGATAAACTTTATTTAAGCCATAATCCTATAAATTTAGGAGAGTAAGACTAAAGATAGGTAATCATAACTAATCTAACGATTTAAAATCAAGTAAAAGTACCCAAGCAAAATAAACAATATTTTTCTAACAGAGACAATTTTAGCAAATATTTCGCTTCTTTAATCTATTTTTAAGCCATTTATATCTTTGCTGTCTTCACCCCTTTATAAAAGTCAGTTCGAAACGCGCTCCTCCATAAATATCTTTCTAGTTTCTTTAAAATTAGCTCACATTGAATGGCCATTAGTGATTATTAATACCTGAAAGTAAAGAGAATTAAATAACAAGCGTAAATTTCCGTAATGAAATCAAAAAAAGGGAAAAATAGAAGTAAATTGACGTTTCATTATTTAAATATGACTAATGGAGGGGTAAAACTATACCAACTTGGAACTAAAGAAAACGCTAGTACCCTGATTGTACCTAGATTGAGAAGCCATGGGCCTAAATGTATGAGAACACCAGGTACAACTAGACTAATGTTAATCCATATCGGGTATTGCAAGTTGCCGAAAATATTTTGTCTCTAGAGTTTGATCGCTATATTTTGGTATAGTACTATACTTTGTATTTAATTTCCTTACTATTGCATTGAGCCGGACTAGGAATTCATTTGTTTTTAAATTTATTTGTTCCATCCGTCTTCCATTTAGTAGACGGTGAAAATGTTTAAGAAATACTAGAGATTTGAAGACGACTTATCGCAAATTAAATTTTTTCGGAGACATAACAAGCATAATTCAGTATTCGTTGTGGTTAATAATGAAGCACGGCAATATTTGTTTTTATTTAAAATATTAAATTATTCTTGCTCTACAGATAAATGGGTTGATTTATAGAAGGAAAGTTTTGCAACAAACGAGGGAATTTCACTCAAGACGAAGGATTTGTGGAGAAGAGGTGACAATAAACAGACTATTATTGAAAAAAAAATTTATCTAATCAAATTACTCTTAATAGGAAATCACATGAAATCCGTTAATATAACGTTTATCCGAAAGGATAGAACAACATTGAAAATACCATGAAAAAAGACAACAATGTTAATGTAGTAATGATAAAATAGAACTGACCATTTGAACCACTTTAAATCAAGTTAGCGATCACTAGTCCCAAACAACCTCATTGCATTCCATCGATTCCATGAGAGAATTTTCCGCACAAGGTTTCATTATTGGTCGAAGGAATGTTGATGCAATTTAAGGCCTTCATTAAGTTTGTTATTGAAAAAGTGAGAGTTCAAAGAAGAGAAATCAAGGATTATACTGAATCGAGTGGCACGGAGAACACAGTAACATTATGCATATAATTTATAGAATTATAGAATCAATTTCTATGAATCGTGGAAGAAAAAATATGGAAGGAAAGGTAAGGAGACCTAAGGAGAAATGTTGAAGAAAACATGTACCACTTTGATGCTATGGTTTTATTACGTCTGCTATATTATGTGTGATTCTAACCATTAAATAAGTGTTTATGCAACATAAGCTTAAACACGTTGGTTGACGTGCTTTGAAATGCAGTAACTGAAAATAAGTTTAAAGTTGAAACGATTTTATAAGCGTGTAGTTTCCACAGACAGAGCCCCAACTTATCATCATTCAGATACTTGACGGCTTTCTTGGCGAACGCAGGTTAGCCACTCCAAACAACCTGGGGTCCAACACGTAACCAAATTTACAAAAATATTCGTATGTATACGATTAAATTTAAATTTATTGGAATTCGTTCTCGAGCTATTTACAGATCATTATAAAGCGAAGCCATGTTAATATTAGCTGAACCTTTGAGAAAATTGAAGGTATGTATAAATTGGCTACGAAGGCATCTATGTTACAGCGAGAGCAGAAAATCATCTTCTTTTCCTCCTCCAAGATGGTCCTTCATTACTATTGGATACTATGCACTGTTTCTTTTATTCCGATTACGCCCCATCACAGATAGTAGATGGGCACCTACCATACATAATACCATCCAATATTCTCGTATGTTACTTCACTTTCTCTCATATCATCCTAAATAACCTAAACGCTTTAACATTTATACAGTATTCCAAACTTTCGCGCATCAAAACACTCATGAAATAATTAATTAAATCAACCCTTGATATACTACGAAAACTATCCATTCTCTGTATCAAGAAGCTCAAACTCCCGTCATTATTACTACTAAAAAATGGTAATGACTCTTTTCTCTATTGCACAGGCAATTTTATTCTCTTTTTCATTTCTCTAATTCTCTATTTTCCACATTGTTTCTCAAGATGGAAAAAGTGGAAGTCATACTGTGACAGTTTTTCAGCTCTGAACGAGAAAACCTGCCTACGAGAACAATTTTTCATTTTTCATTTGTAGATCGGAATTCTTGTTATTGGTCCTTGTGACAACAAGACCGGAGACATCATTGTCATCAAAGCATTGAACTTTTCACATCCAAAATAAACTCGAGAAATTTAGACGAACTTTGTAGTTCATTAAATTTTCGATTCTTTGTTTTAGACATTAGCAGTGTTTTGGAAATTTGTTTAAGTCTGAAACGAAATATGTTAAATTGTATTTTAAAAATTAATAAATTAATCAATTTGGTTTTTATTTTATTCCAGAGGAAAAGATAACAAAATATACTTCCCTTTACTTAATGTGAATGCAATCCACGAAAGTAATGTAGGATTTTAGAGCATATGTTAAAAATGAAACAACCTTTTACTATGGAAATATTTAATAATTAACACAACCTCCATTGCTTTCTAGAACCTCCATCGATCTGTTAACAAATGCCATTCTTGTAAATTTCTTAATATTTTATGCAAAATATGAATACAACTCGTTTCCAAGTCCTCTCTTGAAGTCAATCTAAGTTCATCCAAATGGTTCCATTGTCCTCTAAACAAGTGATAATCAGAAAGAGAAACGTCAGCAAAATATAAAGGATGAAGCAATATTTCTCAACCGAACTCCTACAAAATTTATTTGGTCAGTCGATATGTTCGAGGACGGGCATTATCTTGATGGAGGATGACACCCCGTCTGTTGATTAAGGAGGATTGCTTTTGGCCCGAAACAGCTTTGGAACGATGAACCTGATTGCAGTATTGATTAACGTTAATTTTTTGATTATTGTATAACAGTTCATAATGGACAAATCCTTCAATATCCTTCCATAGCCTCAACATGATTTTTTTTGGTACAAAGTCCTCCTCTCGGATGTTGGAAAATTCTGCTTCCTCGACTGATCCACGAAGGGTCGCATTTACTGGATTGATAAAGGACCCACTTCTCTTTACCAGTAACAAACCTGCCTCCAAATGATGCCTGAAGGTGTGGTGAAGGCAATGAATGTCCGAAGAAATAAGCTACTGCCGATTTGCAGTGAAGAGTTCGTTTGGGACCGATTTACTAATCACTGGAACGTTTCCAATCCTTTGAGTTAGGGTAAAGCAATTGTATGTTTATGATGAATTGTTATGTGTGTTCCTTAGCAAGCTGTAGCAGAATATGCTGTTACAACAGCTTCCAACTCTTCGGAATCAATTTTTTTGGGACGACCTTCTTTTGTCCTGTCTTTTAGTGAACAAGACGGAAACAAGAAAACCATCTCTTACAACTTCTTTTATTCATCCTCATAAGTGTAATTAATGGATTTTGTCGCTCTACTTGCATTGACAACTTTATAAACATCTCTAATGGGAACTTTAGATAGGAAGAACATAGAAGTGAATACAAAGGGGATTATCAACAAGATTTTTATACTTTAAAAAAGAGTTAACAATTACTCATTGTAGCATAATTAATTAAACCATATAATGAGGCACTACTTTAATAAATACTATCAAAAACCCTATTCTAGAAAATCGGACAGTACTTTCAGTCCAACCTGATAATTAATGAAATTTAGTTAAAAATATATATTTTTAATTTATTATGAAGCGGAACATTTTTCAGCATGTCCTAATATATTTCGCTGTAGGTTACTCGCCTACGAATTCTGTCGACCCTTTTTGCTCAGGACATCAAAATGCTTTCATTAATTATGCGAAACACTTTAATATCACAATAAAATTCTCCCCTACAAAAAAACTTGAGAGGGAAGAATTTTCAGCCTTAATTAATTATTATAAAAGAATAGGATAGAGGCTGAGCTTGAGCTTGATTAATGACAAGGCAAGATGAGGTGAGGTGAGGTGAGTGAGTGAAGAAGTGAAACGGAAGAGAGCGACTTACATCCTGATCTGAATGAAAGTGGCTTCTCGAGTTATAAAAATCCCCACAATATCTCTTGACATCGATTTAATTTATAATTCAATGAAAGGCTAATTTGTCACCGTCATTTCTTCTTTACCATTAGTGTTTGATAGAATTAGAGGCGGATTCTTTTAGAAAATAGTTTTAATTTTCTCGCCTTGTGATCGGTGAAGGTTTGGTAGGGGCATTAAATTTGCCTACCTTCATTATTAAGCTTAAATTGAGGCAATGCTTGCAGAACTTATGACGGTCAAATTTACAAAGACTGTCCTCGATTTCTCGTGAACTTAGGGTGGGTATGCCAAATGTCGCCTCTATACCGCCAATTGCCAAAAGTTGTTTGTGTTGTTAAAGAAATTTTGCTCGGGTAAGAACATTTGCGTCGGATCCCAAGATGTCCTATGTATACTAGGGGAGAGTGCTCTAAAATCTGATCTTTAATCTTATTTGCTATATTATTTGCGAAATTATTTACCATTGTTTTCGCCCTTTAAAGGTTCATTTTGGGGCAAACATTGAGAAAGGCTAACGAAAATTCTTTAAATATTTACAAACAAGAAATATAAGGTTATCCTTAGTGTTCACACATCAATTCATCGTTTGAGGTTCCTTCTCACCCGCAATAAAGGTTGTCAAGTTTGGCTCATATGTTTTACTGACTATAAACATTTTCTTAATTCTATGCAATATTCCTGAATAAAACTGATTTCCTCTTTCGTAGTTACGGCTGAGGCATTTAAAGGGTGATTGCAATGACAGAAGAGACCACCACCGGAAATTAACCTCGAATATTCCTTAACGACATAGAGCTGTCGCCGCCAAAATATCGATGTCGGAGAGTTCGAGTAAACTCAAACGACGAGAGAAAGTTTTCGATTTGCCGTTTCAAGATGGGCCAGAAGCGGCTGGCAGGAGAAAGTTTTTTGTCTCTGCTGGGTTTATTCAATTGTTTCTTACTTACAACATTATGTCTATTTTTGTATATTATTTAAGCCTGTTTCTTACATATAAAAAAATATTATTGTTTATTTCTAAAAGTTTAATGCTGTAATTTCCTTGGAAGGACAAAACTTGCGGATGAATTAAAAGTTATTGTTATTTTTCGGTTCAGCAATTCTCTAGTTTTACTACTAAATTTAAGCTATTATTGTTTTTCACCCATTTTCCCTCTATGTCTACACATTTGTAAATACATTGTTCCCTCTTGCTCTCTCTATTCCTATTCCTGTTGCTGAAAAAAACAAACTTCCTTCGAATTGCGCCACCTTGTTCATTACTTGTTCATTTCAACGGTTCTTTAATTTTAAGGGAGAAAAGGAAGGTTGTAGAAGTCAAGTAGTCAAGTAATGGGGATAGGATAGAATTTACTATGAAAAAAGCCTCAATTAATGCACTGGAGTATTATCATGGTGGAAAATGAAATAAGGAAACTTTCTTTCCTTGTTGTTTATTCGACAATGTATTATTTATTTTCTTTAATACTCACACGCGATAAGCAATAGTAATTTTTAATTTTCCTCCAAGAAACTCAATCAAGTTTTACTCAGCTGCACCCCACCTAAATATCCCATCACCTTCTTTATTTATTTCTTGCCCTTGAGTTTGATTGACTACGAAGAGCCAAATATTTTCCTTTTTTATTCCTTTTTCGCTCACAATCGACTTGATGGATCCAAGTTTTATTCCCTGCAACAATCTTTGACCCTAATTTTCCTTTCTTTCCAATTTTAGCCAAAATGTTGAACGAAAGATCAGCCATTTGATTACTCTTATATTCACAAAAGCCTTTTAGCACTCATGAACCAGGTAGCTTCCTGAATCAGTATAATTCCTCTCTTCGCTCCAAGTATGTAAATTTAAAACCAATTCTGCATTTTTGTCCCAACAATTTTCAGTTTCATTTTCTTTATCGTTAAAAGTCGGTGTCTTCCTTTTCTATCCTCATCCTTCCGATTTTCTTTCTAAACAATTCAAATGCATTTGTGCCTTTACAAATAAATGATAAGATTAACGCTCTCTTTACACTGGACTTATGGTGTCTACTCTTCTTTAGCTATTAGTTACGACGTTCTTTATCTTATTCAAAATTTAAGCAAAACATTTTCGTTTACTCTTAAGATAGAAAAATAAAAGTAGAAGAGAGAATTTAGAGTAGTAGTGGATATATATATAATAAAGCACTTTAGAGCGGGCAGGGATTCCAATCTGATAAAAGTTTACTTAAAGTATTCATGGGAATATTATACAAAGGAGCAGGTTCGCAACCCAGAGTATAAGTCTCCTTCACGCATGGTAGTGGTCAATTTGATCGAATTCCATACCGTGAAGCTAAGACCAAGATTTGCTACTCTTGCCTTCCCCATCAAAATGGAGAGCCTAAATTTAAAGTTCGGCAGCCTCGCTAATCCATTAGGATGTTTCTTTTACTTAATTTGGTCAAATTGCCATTATTTTTCAATTTCCATTCAAATATTGCCTTACATCATGAACTACCCCCTAAAAAAGAGTAAAATTATGTTTCTAAGGGCTGTTGCATTTACAGTCCTCTTCCATACATGCCAATTCCACTAGAAATCACTTAATGTGCATCTAATTAAAAGATATCATTACTAATAAAAATAAAATTGCAGGAACTAAAGATCCTGAGGTGAATATTAAGTATATTGGTTTATCTACTTAATGAAAATTGTTTCGTAATGGGGATATACGGTATGCACATCTACAATTTCCTTCTTGCAATGCATTTAATTCTATGCAGGTTTGAGTCCATCGTATCCTAACTTTGAAGTGCCTCTTGCCGTGGGAAAGTCTTAACTGAAAGGGATGAATTCTAATACCAAATTGCGTTCACCTCATTGAAAGGTTGGAATCAATGATTTTTCTGCGCTTTACCTACTGTGACCTTTTGCTGTTTGTATTTTAAATGTTATGATAAATTAAAGGTTCTTCGGTGATTGCGATTAATTTGTTTTTAATCAACATTTTTTATTAATGAGGAAATATATGATAAGTAATAGAACGAAGATATATTAATGGATATTTAAAAATTATATAATACACAACTTTGAAGTTCAGAGTCTTCTAAGAGGACAAAATAGAGAAATGAAAAGTGCGATGAATTTGTTAAAATCACTATAAAGAGTCAATAAATAAGTGGAGAAATAAACATTTATGCAAAGCAGGTAAAAGAATCGAATCTGCGCACAGAGTGATAACATTGAAAGTTTAGTGAGAACCAGTAGGAAAAAAAGCCTAAAAATGAAAGATTCATAAAGGAAAAAGTGAACAGATTAGGGCGATTATGTATAAACAATTAAGGATATAATATCAGAGATGGAAATCATAAAGAATTGTTTGAGAGAGAGAGAGAAAGAGACGCGTAGGCCAGAAAGAACCCGTTTTTGACTTCTTTCTTAGTCACCTCCGTTCGATAACAGGCCTATAGGCAGCCGAATCGTAACAACGAGAGATTCCACGTAATGGCGTGAAGTTTTGAATTCACTTCCGGTGCCCGTCTATATAGATTAAGCAAAATCTCTTTCCGGCGCCTCGGTAACTTTCACTTCCGGGCCTCTGTATATATAGTAAATCATTGGCCTGGATTGATTAGTATTCTGCTAAGAGGAGACGTCGCATAAGCTAATTTATCTCGGCCTCCCGTACCTCAAGAGCCCGAATACAAGAGAAGAAAAAAAGAAACCAAGAAGAAAAGATCTCTCGAGCTCTGCTTCTTGTCTGGCAAATGATATTTCGAGGCTTATTGTTTTTACTGGAATACAGGTTGTATTTTCCGTCATAACTTCGAACAGGACGAGTACTAAACGGCCTTAAATGCAAACCCAACCCGTGCTGTTGGAAATTACTTGAGCTTAGTGACCGCTGACCTCCCCCTCGTGCTTCTCTCGAGCAGCCGAATCCTTGGGTGGCAGATCCACCCGGAATTGTTTTCCGTCGTGTGCGGCCGAGTCTGTATACCTTGATTTATTTACATGTCTATTATTTAATTTTTTATTTATCTTTCATGTCCAGTATTTTATTTGCACCAGTAGTAAAGTTTATTTTGTTTTTAGATAGTTGAATTAATTTTGCTAAGTATAATTGGTCACTCTTAAAGAATTATTGGAACCCAAAGTTCAATTGCATTATTCGAGTCAAGGTTCAACTGCAGAGTTGCCCTGCGTGCTTTTAGCCAACCGTTTCGAGACACGGAAATCAAACGGAGGTCAAAAGATCTAACCTGACTTATGAGAAGGATAGAATAGGATTACAATAAAAATTTAATAGGCTTTTCAGAAACAGGCAAATGAAAGTGGATGCAGGGAAAGTAGTTTGGACAAAGTTAAAACATTAATTGCAAAAACGATGTCACAAGCAACTTAGGAGGCTAAAAGCAAAGAAGAGAGAGTGGGCATAAACTGTAGAATATAGAAGATGTCAGTGATTTTCAATTAAAGCAATGGAGATATATGAGGAAAGCTTTGGATATAGACAAGAGAGGGAGGAAAAAATCACACTAGAAAACACATTAAATCTTAAGAGACACCTGACACCCCATTCGTTAATAAGACTTTGGCATGTTGTCCACTAGTTCTTCATAGTTTTTAGCCCTATGATTAACAAGAAAGTTCTGCTCTACATGGACAAATAAATCCCATGCTGCCAACTCAAGTGGAGTTAGGTTATTTCTGGACTCCCTGTCACGTATCAACTCTCTGATCTTCAGCCCTACAAAAATGCCAGTTTTAAGATTAGCATCGGTTTTCTTTGCACCAAATTTCTCTTTTAGATGCTGGATTCGATCAGAATCATAAGCTATTGCTTTACCAAAATTTGTGATAAGGCCAAATTTGATATGAAGTGGTGGAAGGTAGAGCTTTTGTGGATGTACCAAAGGCATGTGCTTCACATTGTATCGGCCAACTATTTGTTCTTCTCCTTCGGGCCACTTTTTGAAAATAAAATGATTCCTGTCGTGACAGCTGTTCCATAGGCATAAGAAGCACATATTCTTTGTATATCCTAGCTGCAGTCCAAGATGTATAGGAATCATTTTTGGATCAGCACAGATATTCCACTTATAATGCGAGTAATGAACACCTTACAAAATAAATTTCATTGAGTCATATGTCTCTATCATCTCAAAATTAGTGCGACAGGAACTGAAGGTTTTTTGTAACCATTGTGTATCAACACAGATTTGCGACTAGCAGTGCTTGCATTGATGAATAATCTCCATTAAGCAGGTAAATGCTCGTTTTCTAGCTGATTTATGACGCCATTAACATCAGCACAGAAACAAGCACCATCTTCTTCTTTATAGAAGGCAGCTAAGGCCTCATGGCGTTTACGGAAAGTAGATATATTTGCACCGTCCTCTAGAAGATTCCATTTTAGTAGTCAGCAGCCCACCAGTTTTGCATTCTCCTTTGACAATGCCAAATTCCTCACCAAATCATTTATTCTTTCTTGATTTAGCAACTGGATCTTCTTTTCCTTCGAATCATCCACATACATTTCATCGTAATTTCTTATTTCTTCTCAGGCGATTAATCATCTTCTTTAACTGCACTAGCTAATAGGGTACTGGGATTGGCATCTACATATTATAGAGAACTGGTTTTATAGCTGACTTACAATATGGATATACAATTTTTGACATGTTCTTATTTTAGAATCCCGCAATATTTGTCATACAAAAGTAGCAATGAAAAACATGATTTGTTGGCTCACGCCACACCATTGGTACAGCAAAAGGCATACCCTTCCCTTTGCCATTTAACTACTGTGTGAGCCCCGTATAACACACAGTACAAGATTTGTGAGCTGCCCAGGGCTTGTCTTCGTCACAAAATTTACAACCAAAATAATAATGTATGCAGTTTTCACTCTTTTTGCCAAATTTTTTCACTGGTTGTTTGGGAGTATATCTTCCACAGATATAACAAAAGTTATCTGGGCTATTTATACATCCTCGCCGATTTATGTTTTCAACTTAGTTTGTATATATCCTGTTATGTACTTTTGTACAATCTTATTTCATTTACAAATTAATTGAGAGTAAATCTGAAAGAAAAATGCAATGAAACACTACTATAATGGCTAAATTTTACAACGTGATAAAGCAGGAGTGTAAGGCAGGAACCAAACACACACAACATATCGTCTCGTTATGTTAGCCGAAGCAACACTTCCCATATGTGTAACTAAAGAGTATGTGTGTAACTCCGGAACCTTGCGCGCTTGAACAATTATGATTACAGATTCGGAATCAGCATACTCGATTTAGTATAAATCACATGCTAATACCCAAGTAGCAAAATCATTGTTGTCTAGTGTAATATATTGCAGGCAATGAAAAGCAGACGAAACAGAAATGAAACGTGAGACATAGAATATGGAGTTATAAAACTGAAAGAAACATAACGAATGAATGAGGAAGGGTTTGTATAGGAATTCCTGAAATATGGTGGACAATGGATGAAGGAATCCCTTCCCTTTTTATTTAGTGTTTATGAATGGTTGGGTATTCGGAACTAGCGAGACAACAGGATTTATCTCTTACGTAAAAGGGGAGGTAAAGAGAAAAGGTAGATAGGTAGTTACAGGCTAATAGTTATTAGATTTGTTTGAATGATGATGGCAGCATTATAATCAAAAGGCAAAGAAATGGGAGGAGTGCACAAGGCTAATATCCGATGAGCACATTTGAATTTAAGGCAAGGAGGGGGGGCATAAAGAGATGGATTGTATATCCACCAGAACTTAGAAAATATGGGATGGATGGGAGGTTGTTTACTGTTTGCCAGATTTGTATAAATAGAGAAAACTTTTATAGACTAATGTGAAATTATATTCAAGAATTAAAAACATGGGGGAAATCGGAGTATATTAAGCGGTTTAAGAGGAATATAAGATCAATAGTGTAAATCAACTTAAAACGAAAAGAATCCAGATGGTTTGCAATCGATAAATAATTCAGGCTGGGACAACTGTTTAAGGCTTTTCTGCTCCCTGAAATTGAAAAAATCAAGGAGGAGTCATAGGTGGTGGAAGACTAGTTAGTTAGGGAGGGGCAATTTGTAGGGGAAGATTATTTTTTGCCAAGTCATTTCCTGAGAGGTTTTAAAAATTTGTTTGAATTTGAAGAAATCAAATCTGCTCTTATTTTAGTGATTGCGCAAAATATTCTTTGGAAAATCTACGTTTGAAAAACTACTGATGAATTCCTCTAGAGAAACAAAAGCTATAGGGTGTTGGTTACTATTTTGTAGCAGAAGTAGTGAATGATATAAAATATTAACCAACCTCCTAATCCTCTCTTTCTTCTTACTCCCCTCGCTCATTCCAAAGGTCCTCCGTTCAGACGTGATTGGACAATGGTAGGGTTTTCTTGAGTGCATGTAGTTTCCCTCAAAATTTACATATCCCATTATACCATTTATATTTTTAAACATGAATTTTAACGCAATTACCTGCAAGTTTTGCATTACCCGCTATATTAACGGGCAAAATCCTCCATCACTTTCATAATTTGAATGTTTTAATTTTAACTCTAATTGTTAGTCTGCAAGAAAAGTGTAATTATGGTATTTTGGATGTTAGATGAAAAATGAGATATGAGTGAAAGTGTGTGGGGTTGCAAGCGAGATTTGAGCGCTCCCGTCCATTTTCCAGTTGGTTCTCCGCTCAGAAGCAGTCAGGATGATGTGTAATGATGGATGGATAGGACTAATCTTTAGTCGGGACCTCTTCATGGTGGACTTAAAGGGAATAGCGGCCCAATCAACGACCGCTAAAGTTTTGCCACCCACTTCCGGCTACTTAAGCCAAAGCCACCGATAACCCCGGGTGATGAGAGATTTGCTGTTAAGCCACACCTTCGAGAAATCATTTGGCTTATGCTTTCGCTGTGGGCTAGTCCTCAAACCATTTTTCACATAAGCCATTAATTACGTCAGTCCAAATAGCCAACATATTTAAGACTAAATTAATGAATGGAATATATCCGAGGCAGCTTCCCACGCAGGACGATGGACGATAGCAGTGAGCTGCTTAAGCACCAAAAGACTTCAAGAATAGGCTGTTTTCTACCTCAGCGGTGTTCAATATCCCTTCTTAAGCAATTTAAAATAATGCTTTATCCATAGTAGAAAAACGATGCTTGAAATCGTATGCTCAGCCGTCTATGTCTGAAGAATAAGCTAACGTAACGGTTATGTCTGAAAAATCAGTATTAACGTAAATGTTCCTTAGAAATTTGCCTTAACGCTGATTGGCCAATTTTGTAGCGCTTATGTTTGAAAACCTGGCTAACGTTAGTTTGCCCTTAAAAAATTTCTTAACGCTGATTCAGCAATTTTGTATCCCTTGTGTTTTACTTGAAAAGCAGGATAACGTTAGTTTGCCCTTAAATATTTCCTTAACGTGAATTGTTCAATTTTGTATGGCTTATGTTAATGTATAAAACTATATATAGTTTAGCATTTTGTAAAAAAAACGATAGAGATATTTTCTCTTCATTCCCCGAAAACTAGTTTAGGCTCCCGCTGAATTAAAATGTTTGAATCCAGCTCTAAAATTCCTTTTACCATTTGAGGAAGGTTTGATCTTCAATTTATAAACCCAGACTACTAAGCATTCTTTTTGGAGTAGTAGCCTTGTGAATACAAGGCTTTCATTGAGAAAGCAACTAGGCAGCAGCCCAGTCGAGTCAAGCAAACCATTTGACTGCCCCAAGAGTAGTGCCATAAATTCGGTGACAAATCACCCTTTGGCAATCGCACCACCCTCGAAAAGGCTTACTTCCGTTGCCTCTACCGCAACGAACGTACACCCATAACTAGGGAATCCCCTTACGTCAACAAAAAGAGTGACTATAAAGGTATGGATTCACAAAGAGGGCAACAATCTACTTATTTTCCACACCAAGAAGTGTAGCTTGCCACCTCGTTTACTATAAAACTTCCAGGCTTCAATGAAACAGTTGTAACGGGATGGTTTAAAATGGTGGAAGCACAATTTCACATCAGAAGGATAATTTAGGATGACACAAAATTTTACCACATCCTTGCTGCTTGAGCTCTCGTAACATTCGATCGTCTTCCTGATGTGGTCATTTCATCGCAGAACTACTTTTTCCTACAAAAAGAAGTCATTGAACTTTTTGAGAGAAAGAAATTAATAGTATCTTTCCTGCTTACCGGACGACCATCAGTTAATCTGGAAGAGCTACGAAAGACAACACTGCACGTTGGAGTGGGTGATGACATTGTGAGACACATGTTCACCCAGTCTTTACCTCCGAACATCGCGCCCATCATCGCCAAGCAGAAGGATTTGACTTTCGCAAAATTAGCTAAATTGGCAGAGGAGCTAATGCCATTTTACAGGAGACAGTGTTTTAGTGTCAATAATAGGGAAACAAGTGAAATTGGTACCACGTTTTTTCTCGATATAAGTGCTCTCAGTGTAAATAATATGTGTAATAATCCAATTAATAATTTGCAATATACAAATGTAGCACGTTCAATGCCCATTGACGCGTACCCCGATGATAATTAATAAAATTTTGTGCAGTACCAAAATAATAGTGATAACACAAAATGTGGACCATTTGGGTTACGACCGTTCCGTAATAACCAAAAGCATCTTGTGAGGGGTTTACATGTGTACTTTGTGTTAAATGCTAAATTTTGAAACCGTGGTGAAGATGGCCAAAGCGATTTGAAAACGAACAGAGGCAACAATCATCCAGACCATCGTCCCAAGCCCCCAAGGAAAACTAGAACGGTAGGCCACAGTAAGTGCAACAACCGGACTGCTAACTTTACTCACTGGCACTGCCAAACTAAACAAGGAGAAAAGGAATTTTTCATAGATACAGGTGCGAGCGTATTTATAACTCCATTTAATCTTGTGCAACGTTAGAGATTCGTAATTCGAGTGTAAACATCGCTACTACTAAGGGATGAATAATAAAAGTACACGGTGAAGTGCAATTAGATATAGTCTGTGTCATTTATTTAGGTGTATGTTCATAGTTGCATCATAATACATCGCCATTATTAGGAGCCGATTATTCTTGCTCATTTTGATCATTTAGTGGATTGTGCTCGTTGTTTCCTCATTGATAACCAGACTAGACTCGTATCCAAAGTTTAGCAGTCCAGTGCGTCCGCGATATCATTAATTATTAATGACCTTTCCTAAGTCCTAACGAATTCTAGAGCAGTGTTTCAAAAATATGAATCTATATACACCTCAAAGTTTGTAGGTGTTAGTTGTCCCCACCTAACTCTTTTGTACTTACCTTTGAGACTGGAGCGCTCGACCAACTTTCACCCTCCCTTCAAAGGCCACTTTCAAGTGAGAAATTACAAATTGTCAAAGTAACATTCGAGGTTCTGTTGAAAAAAGGTGAGGTACGTTCGTCAAACTCAGCCTGGGATTTACCCATTCATATAGCGCAAAAGAATACCTTAGGCAAATATAGAGTTGTGGGTGATTTTCGATCCCTGAACGCCATAAGGAAATCAAATCCTCATCCCATGGCAATAATTCAAAGCAGGGTTGAACATCTCTATTTTAAAAGAGTTTGCTCTCGTCTAGATTTTGTTCGAGTATACCACCAGATTGCGATGAATCAAGCAGACATTTAAAAAACTGCACTCTCAACGCTATTTGGGCTCTGAAAATTTTTGAGATTACCTTTCGGTCTTAAAAATGCAAGTTTCACGTTTCAACGCCATATGCATAATTTATTTCGTGGCTTGGAATTCGTTTTCGTATATATATATATATATATATATATATATATATATATATATATATATATATATATATATATATATATATATATATGTACATTTTAATTTTCTCAGGTAATACAATTAAAGATATTGAACAACTGGACCAAGTCTTTAAGATATTAGCGGAGAACAATCTACGGATTTCGATGGAAAAGTGAAAATTTCATAAAGGAGGAGATTGATTTTTTATGCCTCCAGAAATAGGCTCTCCAGGGATGTATGCCTCAAAGATCCGGAAAAGGACATTACCGACAGAATATAAGGGACTTCGTCGATATTTGAGTATGTTAGGCTATTACAGAGGGATGATGCCTAATTTTGCAGCAATTGCAGTCCCTCTGACTGAACCCGCACGACCTCAACCTAAGGCTCGAGAGCTTGTTTGGAATGTGTTGAACTGGAAGTGTTTAATGCCACCATGGGAGCCTTGGCAAACTTAGTCAAGTTACGTCACCCGTTACCGAATGACTCACCGTACTAATTAGTGACCAATAGTTCTCAATTTGTAGTTGGGGCTGAGCTTCATCAAATGGTGAATAGGTCTCGCCAGCCGGTTGCATTCTTCTCCAGCAAGTTGAGCAAATCACAGCAAGCATACCCCACTTATGGCAGGGAACTTCTGGCTGCATATCTTGCTGTGTTTCACTTCAGACACATGATCCAAGGTCGACAAGTGACCTTATGGACGGATCACAAGCCATCAATCTCTGTTATCTCCTCGCCACTACGTTCATAAACAGACAGACAACAACGTAACTGGACCGTAATTTTAGAATATGTTTCAATGAAATAGCGTGCGTACGTGGTAAATACAATATAGTTTCTTACTGCCTTTCTCGGAATGTCAATTTAGTCTAACTAGATACGTTTGTCCCCAGTTTTGTGGGAACAGCACAGTAACAAGATCAAGAAGTGAAATCCTTTTAATCCTGGTTAAAATCATTTTTCTTTCCCCGGAAATCTAAACTTTAGCGTGAAAAACATCGAAATACCCACGACCGTTTGTTCCTTTAGCCTGCAGAATCTCCAATTTCAAACAACTGCATAATATATCCCATCAAGGGATTAAAGCATCACTTCTACATATTAGTGTAAACGAGGTTTTTCTGGCCTAATGTGGATAGAGACATACGTTCCTGAACGCGAGAATTCCTCTCATGTCAAGCAGCTAAAGTTAACCAACACACCATGTCACCAATCCTGCCCATTAGTATGCCCACCTCCAGAAAAGAAAGGTGCACATCGACATTGTTGGTCCACTACCGCCGTGTACACTGTTTAGGCAATCATACCCCTTTTATAACCGTTACCTGTTGTCATGCATATAGAGAGCTACAGAATGGATTAAAGCTTTACCGATTCCAGACGTCAGTGGTTCAACGGTCGCTTTAGCCTTCTCAGACAGTTGGATCTCCAGGTTTAGCATTTTTTGTATGTAAAAGCTGACAGAAGAGCCCAATTTTAATTAGAACTTTTCAAGGAATTGCCAGCTCTCGTTGGTTTCCATCGCCTTCGAATAACAACGTACCAACCTACCACAAAAGCGACCGTGGAAAGCTCACATATAACCTTGAAGAGCTCTATAATGGCTCGTCAACAATGCTAGTTAATGGCTCAACCAGTTGTTTTTCTGAGCATCCGAAGCCTGCAGAATGATTCGTGTCTTTCACCGTTTATTGCAGTCACAAGAACAACCCTTCTTTGCCCAAAATCCTTAGTCTCATCTTCAAAAGCTAACTCCAAATTCTTCACTGAATTAGCAAACACGATGTGGCAAATTGATTTTACACAAACCTCTAAAGGACATCTGCACTCAGTACCGAAATCGTTCTTACTCAAATAATTACGTGATGCCACGCATGCGTGGATCGGAGTTGATCTCCTACGTAAACTCTTAGAAGCGCCTTATACAGGCCCGTTTCGTGTTGTCGAGCGTGAAGACGAAGTGTATACGTTAGAATTCTCTAATAGACATCAAGATATGGTATTAATAGATAGGCTAAAAGCGGAAAAATTGCCAGATATATTTAATTACAGAGGTGAGGATTGTTCACAACCAACAAATAGTCAAGCGATTGTAAATCGAACTGTATTTTTTATGCACCGGGAGAGAATGAGGGGAAATTAACCGAGAGTAGTGGCATTAATTACAGAGCGTGGAAGCGTTCCAGATAGCAAGGGAATGCTAGGGAAGCGAGCATTTATACTCGTTTTGATCGACAAGTAATATTCGCTACAGAACTTTTTTACCATTATCTCTAAATATTTATTCCTGTAAAACAAAAGAATGCATATAATCTTGCTTAACCTTAAATTTGATTCGATCTATCTTCTGATCACCGGTTAGTTAAAGTTGTGCGTGTCATACACAGGTTATGCAGTGATACATGCGATTAATAAATCAAATGTTTCCTTGTTTGCTTGTAGTGATGAGTTGCAGCTCTTGAGTCAGAACGTTCCTAAGAACGTCAAAGTACAATGAAATATGTTTGTGTATATATGTATATAATGATAAGATATTTGTACGAAAGTTGTATTTATTTATAATGGGCTAAAACACTCTATTCACTTGAGGTGAAGTCCTGTGATGCTGGAGCCACGTTATAGAATCATATTTGACTCAAAAGTAACTCATAGATAAGCTATTTTGTAGTCTTATGAAATTTTATAATTTTTGAATGTGATTGATATTTTTGTAACGCTTATGTCTAAAGAGTTTTGATTCTTGAGTCTTGAAAAGGGTACTGGGCAAGTGAAGGCTTCCTTTTCAACTACCATATCGAGCAAAGCCCAACAGTACCCAGCAACCATATATCGAGCTTGACTACCATCTCACTCGCACCATTTCAGCTTCCACTCCGTCTCCGCCGAAGCTACGGTTCGACCCCATGGAAACACTCTGGATAAATCCCTGGCAGATTCGAACCAGCAGACCTAAGTTAGGCAATATTAAAAGAGATCGACGTGGAGCTGGAGAGTAAAACAGCCACAACCCAGATGGACTAAAGAGATGAACAAGATTGCTAGGGAGCACATGGAGGTGTATGAGGCCATTAGAAAACAGGTACGAATCAGGGATGAAGCTCGCTGTTACGACGCCTGAGTGAAGAACTTAGGAAGGCTATAAACCATCAATAGAATGAGATCTGAGAGATGCTAATAGCCGAGGTGGACAGTGAGGTGAGGTCCGAAGAATTGTGGCGATTATAAAGAAACTAAAATGCCTACCAAGTATAGAAAAGACCCGCATTAAGGAGGGCAATGACTATTTGGAGGATCTGGTGGTTCTGGAAGAGAGTTAGCACGTTCTGGAAGGATAGCTTCTCAATAACCCCTGAAGACCATGCGGAATTCAACCAGGAGTTCAAAGGCCAGCCAATTAAAGATCTTAATTAAATAATACATCGAAAGCACCCACAGACCTATGTCGACTAAGGGAGGGAGATGGCAGGCCGTGGCCGGCCAATAACCACCGAAGAGGTCATGGCAACCGATAAAACCTTTGAACAAAGGGCACCAGGATGGACGGGCATTACTAAAAAAACTTGGGGCATGCCTCCCGGTAGATCATTCAAGGAATTACGAAAGTTTACAACAATTCCATGAAAACAGGCTACTTCCTCGGTGGGGAAGTAGCAAAAATCATTTTTATACCCAAAGCAAAGATGCCCCCCGATCAACTGGTAGATTATAGGACAATATCCCTCCTCGAGTTCAGAGGGAAAGTCTACCAGAAACTCGAGTAAACAGGCTTTAAGATCAGCTAACATAGTTGGAAGCCCATAAGCCTTAGCAACACAGGTTATGCAGGAGAATTGGAACCGATACAGCCCTCGCCATTCTCACTGAAAAACTCGCCCGCTGTAAATCTGAAGGGAAATACGTAGGCATGGTGATGCGAAATGCTCAAAAGTCCTTCGATAAGGTTTGGCGAAGAGGTTAACAATACAAAATCTTAGGCCTCTAGCTAATCCCGATCATGAAAAGGGTCCTCTGTTATTATATCATGGAAATAAAAGCCCAAATTTCCATCGAGGGTTACAGAGGCCACGAATTGGATCTTGAGGCGAGTGTTCCACAAGGTAGCTGTCAGAGTCCACTGCTGTACCTAGCGTATACATTGGGCCTACCTGCTCTTGTTGGCGACAATCGATAATTTGAAATGCTTGACATCCCTGCAGGGTAAACTTGGAGACCTTTTGTTTCCTAACTGATCTTATGCTCTCATTCTTCTTATATACTGTTTGCAAACTTTCTACCATATTCATGATATCTCCCATACAGTTGTTATAACTACTCTAAAACTCATCATACCTCGATTAATATGACCTGATGCGCTCAAGATCCGTATCACACTAGAAATCAGAATACCCCCTATCCTTTTCTCTTCGTCAGCTTAACATTTACGGTGATATCGTAGGTTTTTCGACTCATTATTGTGGGTCCAACTATCTGTTTATCATCATAGATCACTATAAGCATTCGACCATCTGATAAATCTTAACCTTCGTCTCAGTTTCACTTTCTAGATTCGATTTTCCTTCTACAATCCTGACTAAACTTAGAAGCCAATTGGTATCCTGCCAATAGTAAACTCTCATATGACTTATCGGTTTATTAAGCCATTGCACAACTATCTATCAAAGAGCTCTACTCTGAACCCAAAGTATGCCATCTCCGTGAACTATTCTATTAATTTAATGGAAGAGTTGCCGTTGATTTTACATGGGATTCATTCATCTCGTAAAAGGTTTTATCTTCATTTTCTCTCTAATTAGACTTAGCTTCATACCTTCACTATTCCTCAAAATAGTTTTCTATTTCTGAACAAACTAAACATTCTCCTATCCGTCATTCCGTATATGTACACAATTTGAAGAGGTGATAGGTTATACTAGCCTTTAACAAAGTTTTTTCTACTGGGATTTCGCACGCACTCATTTGCAACCAGCTTACGAGGAACCTTCTTCTTGTCATTCTTGGGACGATAAATCTGTTCATCTTTCTGCCTGACACTATGTAAGATACGGTAAAGTTGAAATACCTGAAACCTGCCTTTATTAAAGCTATTTGTCCTAAACATCCATCTGTTATTCTCCCCACCCCTACTTATTCCCCAAAGTGGTACCGCACGATTCTTATTCGTAGAAAACCTCATCACCGGTAGCCTATCAGGAACAGTTTCAACTTCAAGGGTCACACGGAGTGACAACAACATCCACAGATTATATTCAATCTAACCCTATCCTTACTTACCTCTCTTAGCAATCCTTTGCCCCAATCAGAAGGAATTGTCAAGATTTCGTTTCTCCCGTCTCTCACCGGACAAAAGATTAGGATGTGAGGCTAACTAATAGCGTGTAATATGTCAACGAGCATGGATAACAGCTGTGATTGAGCATGGCATGGTAAAATACGGTTCCGGATAAAAGACATCAATGTTCAGCCACTCTTGGATCAGTTAACCACAGTTCTACCCCGATGAGCGCAGGACTTGTCATCCTAGAAGATATGAATTGAAATGTTCCTTTCCGCGTTAAGATGATGGTAAACGGCAATACCTAGTCATCTTGCAGCTTGCTGTATGGATCCTGGTCCACAATGTTTTTCACCTCAACCAACAACGAACATGACGCCAGGCGTGATTCTTCTGACCAGATAACGAATTTCCACTTGTCGTAGAATTGCTCATAGTCTGTTCCAATAATTATTCTAGTCCTTGATCTGAACACAGCGCTTTTGTCTAAGTCAATGGTATTGACCCTAGGACTGAATCTACGAACATATATATATATATATATATATATATATATATATATATATATATATATATATATATATAGGTAGGCATTAATTCCTACTGAACGTGCGAAAGCTGGTTAGAGGCATGTTGTGCCGTAGCCATGATTCTCACTATAAAAGTCCCACTTGTTACTGGGGGAGGTTTGTGATTGTTGAGTTCTAAGAGTGCAAAATACAGGTTGAATAAATTAGCCGACGGGATTCTTAATTAAAGTCTTGCCAAGGGTACGTCAAAAAGAAGGAGCCACAAATAAACACACGTACAAAAAATAAACTTTACCTTACACATATATAATAATTAGGAATAGTTAAACGGGCAAAATTAAGGATTAAATATTAAATAATGCCGTTAAGCGTCTAGATTTATAATGAATCAATGTGAGTATCAATCACTCTTAAATTAAATAGGTAATTTAAGAATAGAGGTACACTGGGTTTACAGATTACCATTAATTGTGATCGATTGGAGAGACGACTACTCAGGTCCAGACGGGGTGGTTCGGGTGGCGTTAACACGAGTTCTCGAGGAGAGGGGGGATAAGACGACGAGTTCGGGGCTGCTGACTGCAGTTCCGTTTAGTTCACTTCAAACTGGATGTGACACTAACAGATAGTAACTTCCAGTAACTATTTGGATGTTTCTTTTCTTTCTCAAGTTACGTTGAGCAACAGAACGTATTCTTCTAGACACAAACTCTGCGGAGCGGGATTTGCCCTAGGAACACTTTGAGACAGCGACCAAGTTGACTCGGCGGCGCGTTGGCAGTCGATACGTTACGGCAACGACTCCCCTTCACGTGAGGGTTACGCGTTACGCGAGTAGGTTTGGGACACTGCTCTAGAGGGATGAACGGCGATGTTATTTATACCGCGGATTGTGGGAAATCGAGAGAGAGATTCCATTCACGACAATTCGCTTATCGCAGCGCCTTCTGGACAATCTCCATTGTATCATAAAGAAGGCACCCAGGATTTAGGCTTCTCTGTGAGATAGGTTTCTTTCGTCAGACTTCCTGTCGCTAGTTGGGGGAAGGTTGGGGGGGAAGGAGACGAAGGTCAACTTAAACGACAAATTTTTTTCGTTCCCACGATTGTCTGGCGGCATGCGAGTATGTACGTTCCATACCATCACACCACTCTTCTACTCTTACCTTTTTTATTTTCTCGTCCACTTTAGCCGGATAACACTGTGGGCACAAGTGAGCAATGACCTGTTGCATGCAACTCTGCTCCATATACTAAAGCTCTGCAATTTCTTGATGATTCTTCGTTCAGTAATAGATGCAGAAGGATTGGTATTAAAGTCTTTCGGCAATTCTTGCCTGGAGTTAAATCTATTTTTAGCCCAAACCCCAAAACATTTGGAGGGCCTCATTTGACAGTATCAACTTTTTGCCCTAATTCTGGGATGAATTTACTGTAGACCGGTTTTTGGTGCCATTAAAGGTAGACTCATACGACCCTACTTGCAAGTACACCTGAAATTTCGGCTATATTTTTCACGGAATAGCATTTCACGTGCGCAAAATGCTATTACTACCTTTTGCCATTCAGTAACATTGGCATTACACCCCGTTTTACACACTGCACTGTACTGTACCAGTACTGCGAAATCTAAAAATATGTCAAATATCACAATGTTCATTATCAGCCAATTCCTATAATTCGTTAGAAAAAAATTATCAATAATTCAGGAAAATGGTATGATTCATCGCTGCCCACCCATCATAGCCAGCTAAGTCATCACCAGCTAACTCATCTTTAAGGTTATATTGTATATTACAGAAAGGTTTCTTAAAATAATAAATTAAAAGAAATGAGACATAAAATATATTGATTTATTTGGGGAAAAAAAACATACTTTCAACATTTAGTAAATTTTTAAAAATAGAATAGAATTAATGAACCTTCCTACAAGACTCTGGCCCTTCAACCGAATGGAGCCGTTAGATTCCTTTTAGAAAAAGTAACAAACCCTGGAAGATACACATCAATATACTTTGTAACATAGTTTGTAAAATTTCCTTTGAATCATACATAGTCAGATTCACTTTAGAAAGATATCAATCCTTGGGAGATAAATATCACTACACTCAGTAAAATCAAATTCAAGAAGTGTATGAAATGCAAGACCTTTAGTCTGAAATTCCTGAATTGTAAAACGATTTTGATTTATACCACGGCAAAACCCGACATCTCAAAGAAGTTAACCTCTAACAATTTTGGAATAAAATAAAAATTGGGCCCTATCTAAATTAACATTTTTATTTGAGGGTTGAAGTTTCATTAAGAAGAATCTTACTATGCTCTAAACTGTGTCTTAATATCTAAAGTTTATATATATATATATATATATATATTTTTTTTTTTCTAGGCTCTATTATAAGATAATTAAAAAATTGTCGTTCCCTTTTCAATGATCGACACGTACACTCATCAACTAATATTGAATTAAGATGATAAAGTTGTGAAAATATCAAGATTCTTTTTCTTTTCTGTTTTCCTAAAAGTATATTTAGAAATATTTGGAAAAGAATACTCATGTGTTTCGCAATGGACATATTTACTTGCAATGCAGGAAAGACAAGAGAAAGCTTAAATAAAGAAAGAGAAAAGATGGGAATGTTGAGAATGAATGAAAGGTGAAAATGTCTCTTGGTTTGCAGAAAAGAGTTGAGGGTTATCTATCCTATGGCTCTCTATGGAAAATATATTTTCATTATTAACATTAATAAACCTAGATTTACTTTGGTAAGATTAATACTAATGTGATGTCCTGCGATATGACAAGAAATAAACCATATTTAGAAGGAATAATCTGCTGTCACTTATGTTTTATGTAGTGCGTTCGAAATACTTAGTAAAACAAAAATTATTTAAAAATTCTAAGAGGAGATGTCAAGGAATTTATTAGTTCTTTGGACATAGACATAAAAAAATAATGCTTTTTCGGGTAAACAATTTCAAATCTTTTTAAAATGTCAATTTCTTTTCCTGGGAAACCTGTTTCAATCTGTACGTATGAGTGTTTCGTCTCATGGTTTCGTTAAATATTGCCTCCATGTTTGTTTTGCGCGTCTTTCTCTTCTAGTAATTGATCATTATATTCATTAAACTTGTTTGCGATTGGGAATTGAAAGTTATTTGTTTTTGCTTTTGTTATTTTCAAGTTGGTGTTCGTATCTTTGGATTCATCTGCTCTTTTGTACGTACTTTGCCCCAGCCACTACAGACACACACACCTCTGTGTTATTCCCAAATCGAAGCTCTCTGTAAGAAATTATGGTTGCCTACCTGTCCTGTTATTGAATATTTAATTAAACTAAAACTCATTAAACTTTGATGACTAAAATAAAAAAATTGAAATAATGTTTGCTTCATTTACCAGACAGTTGAAAGTTCACTCTTTTTAACCCATGAAGGAAGGGTGGTAAGGGCAAAGGTATGGAAATTTTCTTGATGACAATGTCGGATAGGGACGGATAAATAATGGTTAGCCAATCAATAGGTCCAAATGACCTCATCAGCATCATTACACTGGTTTTCAACCAGAAGAAGCATCCTTCTTGTGTCTCAAACAGGTCAGTCACTCTTTCGAGTCGCTTTTACGTGTCATGGCATCTCGGCAAAGTGTTTACGATAAAAATGTTGGTTGTATCTTCTAAGCAAAATCTGTTCAGATGGATTTAAGAAACTTCTAGAATATTCCTGAAAAAGCCTTCTCTTTTTTGCACGCGTCACTATTTTAACTTGTTAGATTATTTAGTATAATTTCCCTACTATACGATGGTATCATATGAAATATTTATAAAATATATTAAATACATGCTTTTATGTAACGTGGAAATTTCATTTACCTACACATCATATTTTTGAAAATATTTGATTAAATGAAAATCGTTCCCTTATTTTGCTTGGTAATAGATACATTTAGATTATGATTAAGAAGTTCGTTCTTTCTCTACATAGAGAGGGGTAGGGGCGTAGACTGACGGGATATTTCTACCGAACCTTGAGAGGCCAGGTTGTATTGAAATATCTCTAACAAGACTAAAGTGAACTGAAATAATAGATCTTGTCATTACATCCCTCAAACATTAGTTATAACATGAGCAAAACTTAAAAATTCAGCCTATCTACAGGTTTCTTCACTCTAAAAAACCTGCGTACATTAACTGAAGTAAAGCCCATAACCTGCGATTAAGAGTCTACCACAAGAAAGGCAGAAGTAGTAGGTAAAATTGGACAAAAAGGAGAAGAACTTCTCTCACAGGAGCCTTTGTGGATCTAGGAATTACCTGATCTTGGTGTGTTTTTACATCTTATGAGTATACCATACCTAAAGTAGGACCAGTCTGCTCCTGTACCTCAGCAAGTATCTACTGAGAACCAATAGGAGTATAGTTCGTGATCATCACTGGAGATGATGGTAGCAGTGGTAAGTTTCTAGGAGTCTTTAAGTGATTATCATTTTGACATTCCTGCCTATGAACGAGTCTAACAAATAGTTTTTAGGTAAAGCACAAAAAATCTAATCGAGACCTCAAGATTCTACCAAAGATCAACTCAGCTAAGGAGACCACAAATAGAAATGGAATTTCCTAAGAGCAAAACCCATTGCCAAGGCGTCCTTCTCCATTTGACAATAATTCCATTGTGTTGCTGTAATAGTAAGAGAAATAAAGTGAACAGAACGGTCTCTACTATCTATCAAGTGGCAAAAAAGAGCTTCGATGCTAGAGCACTTCCTTCTGCCACCACTACAATAAGACACTGATAGTTAAAATGCTTTAACTGCTGAAAATATAAAAGACTTAGCTTTGAGACAACATAAGCAGGTGTTTTGGCGTTCTTCAAGACTAAGGTACACCAGTTCTTAATGTGGTGTTAAGAGGCTCAAGGATAGCGGCTCTCTTCAGAATGAACTCCTATAAAGGTTGAGCAAAACCTAAGTATGACTTTAGATGAGGTACATAAATAGATATAGGGGCATCTGCAATAGTCTTAACTATATCAGAGGGGGGGGGGAATAGTTTGAGCATCAATACAATAACCAAGATAAGACCCTGTAGAGATACGAATATCACACTTCTTCAAACAAAGTTTCAACCTACACTCATTAGTATCTTTAGTACTGATATAAATCGCTGATCATCTTAAAGTTCACATTAGCCACATATGAACACATAATTCAAGTATCAAACAACACCTGGAAAATCCCTTAATTAATTTTTTCATTGCTCGTTGAAAAATTCAGAGTGCGCAGGAAATTTGAAAGCACAACATATGATATTTAAACAACCCACGAAGTGTGTTGATCAAGGTATACTATTGTGATGCATCATCGAGATATAATTGGCCATATGCTTGAGAAAAACCCAGTTTAGTAAATAGATTACCGCTTGAGAGAATTCTAAACAGATCCTCTATCTTAAGAATTGGGTATGTATCCAGCCTAGGAGCTATATTTAAAGTAAATCAATCGTTCCCATAAATCTTGACTGAACAATTGCTTTCAATACGGGTACCACTACAGACGCCCAGGCAGAACAGTGTATAGGGGAAATTATACCCTTTTACACCAATCTATCTAATTCTCTTACCACTTTAACTCTAGGGAAGTTTTCTGGCTTTACAAAGTTTAGTGGGATATTTAGATCTACCGCACTAGTGAAAGTTTTACCTTTAAGGCAACCCGAACCAGTAGAAAATAAATGGGGGAATTCTTAAAATAGATCAGCTTCAGTATTTGATACATTATTTATATGTGGAGCTTCCTTTTTGTTGGATGAAGGGAATTAATTAAATCTCTACCTAAAATGCATGTGCATGATACTTTCAAAACAACAATAGTTGCTTGAAATGAATTAGTAGCAAGTCTAACACAGATAGATTATAGACTTGTACCTTGAGGAGAAGACCACAATAATTCTTAAAGTTTATAGGAGAAGGATGAAGAAGAGGTCTGACACAGAATGCATTCTCAGAAATATCAGCATGTGCAATACCTCTATCTAATTCCATAGCTAGACAGTTATTATTTAGAAATAGTGTGACATTAAGAGGATTAGCTCAGGTAGAAGTAACACTAAAGACATAGTCATAGCTAGAATTCACTTCACTGACTCGAGCGTAGTCCAGTTATGGAGCCAATCATTACCTTTAGATTTTGGTTTAGCTTTACAAGAAATAACACTTTTTACATTTCTGAACATGGGTATAATATGCCCGCTCTGATTACAATCAAGGAAAGTAGCACCATTGGACTGGCACTGACGCTTCCAATGTAATTTTTTAAAGCCAGAACCAGGTATCTTAGGTTTCCATTTAGCATCTAACACCCTAGCTTTAGGCTAGGTAGGTTTTTGCTTGAAAGTCTGGTTCTATTTGTTTCAGTGTGTCCAACAGAGCTTGTATATCTCTAAGAGTTCTAGCACTAGTTATTTCTACAGCTTTAATAGATACGATTCTTTCAAAAAAGTTTTCTGTGTAAGGAGCACATTAAACAGTGCCATCACAAATCTCTCTCTTAGCATAACTGATAACTCGTCACCAAACTCACATTTGTGAGCCACTGCTTTAATTGCAAAAAAATTAGACAAAGTTTTACCAGATTTTTGATTCTTTGAATATAACTTAAATCTTTCATAAATCAGAATCAATCTGGGTTTGTAATGGTCCTTAAACAATTTATTCTAAGAGTTATAATGTCGTATTTTGGGGCTATTTTAGAAGGCTTTCAGTAATCGACATAAGATCTAATAACTGTCGACAACGGCGATTTTCCTGGAACCAGAAGCACTTTATGGTTAATATTTATCATTGCAAGATAATAAACTTTAAGAGATTAATAAAATAACACATCGCTCACTACTAACCTCAAATAAAACAAAATGTCAAACAATAGAATCGCATTCCCCTCAAACTAATTAAATCTCAGCTGTGTCTAAATGGATTTTAATGTCCATTTAGACACAGCTGAAATTTGATTAGTTTATATTCTCATTAGTTTCTTTTATATGTGGTGCATAGCCCATAGGATCCGATGGCTCACTATTGCCGTTGTGCAGCAAGATACTTTTCAGACTCGTTTTTGATGAATCAAGAACAGCCTTCAGTGTCTAGGATCACATTTGATGCCAAGTGGTTCCATCAGAACATTAATATTGTTGCAGGCCACTAAATCACCTTACATTACATAGAAATCGTTGAACTGCTGCTGACGTTAACGAAATTTTGATGAGATTTTGGAAGATTCCACTAATAAAGACGAGCGAATAGTAGCTCTGCCTTATTCTTGGGTAGTTGCAGATGTGGCCTAGACGAGGGTGCTTCATTAAAATTTGTGTCACTCTGTAATCCAGCACTGTCATCCTTCTCATCTTCCTTCTCATCTTTTACTCATGCATAAATAATAACTTTTGGTATGATCTGTTGGCTCCCGCCACGTCATTGGCACAGCAAAAGGCATTCCCTTCTTCTTCCTGCTTAACCATTGGCCAAGGTTAGTAGTACAAGTGTTGCAGCATATGTAAGGAGCCCAGTTCTTATCCTTGTCACCAATCTTACATCCAAAATATAGGTGATATGCCTTTCTAACCATAGCAGTTATCGGTGATTCTGTGATGCAAACGTCACCCCACCATAAAGGTAGCAGAAGTTGTCTGCTTTATTCACACAAGTAGAAAACAACAAACAAGTACAAAATAAAAAGAAAATTTCTTAATAAATTTATCATAATAATACCGAGCATGACAGCTGAGCATAAGTATTTATATCTTTCAGTAGAAAAATAAAATTAATATGGAATGCCTCATGCATATCAATAGCTTTCTTGATGAATATTTATTATAGATTTAAAAAGTGTTTGACTAGGAGAATCACGTACCTTTCACATCAAAGTGTAAACTTGCTCAACACAACCACCTTCTATGACTGCTGAAGCAATCCTGAAGGGCATTCAGACTGTAAGTGTGGTAAGAAACACACTGTCACAAGCCTGTTGGAACTTTTTGTGACACGTAGGTATATCTTGAAAAGTATAGCTGACAAACAATTTTAACCAAGTTATTCATTATCAGCCACCTAAAATTAGTAGGAAATTGCTACTCTGGTCTCGGAAGCATTTAGGTTGTTGACCAATGTCATATGAAGCGTAATTAGTATGCATGGATGCGAAAAGCAACAATCATAGCTTATCAAAACTCATGCAATGCACGTATCAATATTATAATATATACACAAATTGATATTAGAATATGTAATTTGTCCCAATACAAATTGAACCCATAATAATAATCTACCCTGCCCATATACTCATCTAACCTGCGCTTGAAAACATTTAAATTTGGAAGGATTATTATCTCCTGTGGTAAACCTTTCCAGTATTCTACCACTCTAATGGTGAAAAGATACTAACTGACATCCAGCCTGCATATGTTTCTTTAATTTTCAATTGGTAGCCCATCGTCCTATTGCTACCTTGCTACTCAAGCAACTTGGTAAAATCAAACCTATCTCACTTACCTTTCAAATTAGAATATATTTAGCAACCTCAACCTATCTACATATTCTAGATGCTTTAGGGAAGGTATCTATTTTAGGCAACCTGTTTTGCACTGACTCTAGCAGGTTGATATCATGTCTAAACTGTGAGAAGCATGCTTGTATACATTACTCTAAATGTTGCCTCAGATACGAGTTATATAGTTTAAGGATAACTTACCTCTTTACATTTATAACTAACACTCCTCTTAAAGAAGACAAAACATTCTATTTGCTGTAGTTTTAGCCTTAATGCACTGCTGAGAAAACCTGAGTGATCTAGTTATTCTCCTTAGTCGTTCTCATCATTAACTCCATTCATCCGACGCCTATCCAATTCATAGTTAAATTCAGTAAATCTGCAGATTACCACGTCGCTTTTTTAAAGAGCTCAACTCGTGACTGCCTACTAGCGCAAAAGTCACCGTATTACGCTACATCTAAAAGCAAGGGTAGATTAATAAACCAATAAAAAGACGCATAAACTAAATTACAAAATACAAAAACAAAGCCAAACAAATCAAAGGCAAAAAACCAAGCGTAAAAAATATAAAAGCAATAAAAAAAAGAAGCATTAAGAATCGTGAAATTAAATTAGCCAAAGGCGGTAAGCATGGCTTGGTAAAATGAGGGCAAAAATATGGATGGAGTGTGTCGTGGGACCAGGTGTACACGGTTATATGCGCACTGACCTACTGGCCAACCAAAATTAAGGCTCTAGTTGGGGATGGTTCTAAGAGTGCTTTAAATACACAATTGCTAGGCCAAGGAATATTCAAACACGGCTACAAAAAAAAATACTTTAATAGGACTAAAGATTACATATACATATTAGGCAAGTTAAATGGAAATTCAATTAAATATTGACGGTTTACTGCTAAGATGATTAATACTATCAATTAAGTTTGAACCAATAATTAATTAAGTAATGATTTTACAATTACGCAAGTTGTAGAGCAAAGGGGATCCTTGAGAGTCGACGCGGTAAAGGTGAGAGAATCGTGACAAAGCGGGGTTTTAATCCCAGTTACCTTGATTTGCAGCGAATAAGACCAGGTAGGTAAGTTCGACCTTGAACTTCGAGAAATTGAAGTTGGTGGACTCTTATCGTTAAGAGGCAAAAGGAGGGTGCTTCAGGGATGTCTTTTCCGATCCTTAAAATCCGAAGAGGTGTGAGAAGGGTTAAAGCATGGCTTGGTTAAATGATGACAAAAGTATGGATGAATTGTGTCGTGGTATGACCAGGTGTACACGGTTATACGCACACTGGCCTACTGGCCGACCGATATTAAGGCTTCAATTGGGGATGGTTCTAAGAGTGCTTTAAATTTACAGTTGCTAGGCCAAGGAATATTCAAACACGACTACAAAAATAAAATTAAATAGGACTAAAGATTTCATACACATATAGGGCAAGTTAAATGGCAATGCAATTTAATATTGACGGTTCATGGCTAAAATAATTGACACAATCAATTAAGTTTGAACAGAGGGATGATTAATTAAGAAATGATCTTACAATAATGCAAGTTCTAGAGCAAAGTGGATCCTTGAGGTTAGAGGCGGTAAAGGTGGAAGGAGCGTAACGAAGCGAGTGTTAAAACCCTTTTACCTGAATATGCGGCGAGTATTACCAAAGCGGTAAGTTCGACCTTGAACTTCAAGGCGACTCACGAGACGCTTAATCAAACTTCGGAAATTGAAGATGAGGCCTCTTATCGTTAAGAGGCAAACGAAGAATGCTTCGGGGATGAATTTTTCGATCCTTAAAATCCGAAGACGTGGTGAGAAGGATTGAAGCACGCCTAAAACTATCTCAACAAACAACCCTGAGTGACCATTAGCACTTCTTTGCCTCTTCAACAATCACTGAATTATTCTCTTGGCGTGACTGTAGTCGATTTTCTCTCGACTAACGAAAAGTTACACCTAATATACTGCACGGCAACTTCAGACATGATCTGCATACAAACTTTGAGGTGTCAAATATATACCCCGAAATTATCTAGACGGGGAGAGAGATTCATCGCCAACAGTCTTTCTAAATTGCCTTGTGTCGCGATAAGCTTCTATACCGCGAAGTCGTGATGACCACTTAATGGTCTTTTCATTGTTATAATTTTCGCAGTATAAAAGGCAGACGAATTTAAAGGGGTCAACGGCGAACTGCTGAAGTCAGGTGTGGGGTGAGGGGTGATTTTTGTTTTTCTCCTCTTATTCTTCCACAGTTTTCATTAAAGTTTTACAAATAACAGGTTATCTACGACCACGGTATTTAAATATTAATACAGTCCTAATGGACTATGTACCTTCTGCCTGTATCTTCTAGCTCAAATTCAAGGCTCACCCTGTCTTGAGAGCCACAAATACTAGCCGCACTCCTACATATCAACACTAAATTATCATCAGATATAAACAACACTATATATAGCTCGCAACTTTCATGCCTCACATACCCACGAATCAGCTTCTAGAACCATATCCTCACCCATTTCACCCAACGCTCTAATAATTAACACTCCGAACACTGTTGCCTGCATGGTCTCGAAACAACTACTCTTCTCAATCCGTCCTCCTTCTTCTAGATAGAGTCCTCCTAGCCCTCTTGCACTTTAATTCTTTGATCCTGCTAAATTTATTGCAATAAAAATATACTTGCTATATTGTAAGCAACCATAATGGCACTGCCAAATTTAAGCGTTTGGAATAGGGGCTACGGAGATACTGTTGTTGGTTTTTAATGACCAAATAGAGAATGTTCCACCATAGGCTCTCACTAATTGGTATGTTCTCTAAATCGGCTCTTGTTCTCTGTTCAGTGTTCGTTTGCGATGCTTCAACTAACTCTAAGAATCTACCCATCGTTTCAAAAGTTTTTCCTTCCATCTACATCTTGTCTGCTGCCAATGCAAAAGAGACTGCCTTGGTGCTCGCGCTCTTTTTTCTTCTCATTCGTCCAAGGAGGTAGAAATATTGCGGATCCCGGAAACTTCATATTCTTGTACCTACAATTTTAACTAAATTCGCCTTATTCATTAATTAAATGACTGCAATTTCTTTTCTATGTAATTACTCTCTTTATTAGCTTTTGAATATATAATAAACATCTTCTCTTGCAGGTGCATCTGGTATTGTCCAATAAGCTCGATAGTTTCTTCTTGGTGCCTGGTAATGAAATGGCTTACTGAGTTACTCGGTTAACTTCTGCTACAAGTTTCTCAGTTCTCTTTCTATTCTCTGATCTCGTTCCACATGTGAAATATGTAGATTCTTAATATATAAAAGCTCATAACAATCATTTTTCGCGTCTGCAAACCTCCTTACCTACTTGGCATTAATCTCTTCACCAATCCTGCCAAAAATAGGTGGTTCTGGCCCATTTCTATGTAATGCCAGGCTAAACAACAGTAGCATTCCTTCTTTACTATTACAAATGTAACTTTTGTGTTAAATTAGTTCCCTCTTGTATTAAATATTCAAATGGCACTTGTTTCCCTTTTCTTTCTAGTTTTACTTAAATGTAATTTCGTCTAATCCTGGCTAAAAGCCTCTGTTTCCTGGCGCAATATAAATATTGTTTTCTGCTTTATTTCTGTCAACCTTCTTCTTTTCATAATGGTGATGCATTTGTGTTCTTTCAGTCTCCCAGTCCTAATTTTCTTTATTCCTACTCTACATGAAAATCAGCTTCGAAGAATAGGATGAAATAGATTTATTTGGCAGTTGCCCTCTTTTCCGATAAATTAACTAATAGGATTTTTTTTCATTCACTCTGGAATTATATGCCATTTTCTCGTATATTTTCGTTACTAATCCATAAATAAAATTCATCCTTCCATTTTCTAGAATAATTTATTTGGAAACATAAGATAAATAATTTCTTTGGTTTGAGGGTACTATATAGTACCAATGGTCAGTGCATGATAAAAACGTGGTTTAGGTTACAATTGTGAAAATAAATTGTTTCCGAAGGATGGATTGGCTAAGTAACACTTACATATCTAATAGTAGGAAAAAGATTTTATTTAATTTTGCAAGTAGATACGAAACGATGGGTAACCAGTAAAATTGCTAAAAGATTTTAGGAATAATTAAGTAAACAAAACGAACCATTAGAGAAATCATTTAAAGAAATGATAATTCAAAGAAAATAAAATATTCAGTAAATACTTTTTTATATTATATTAAAATCCATTTTTAAGGTATAGTTTATCCTTAATAATGATAACAGACTTCAGAGATAATATTTGACTGGAAGATACATTGCTGTATAAATAAATTCATCCTTTCAAAAATCAATAAAGCAAAAATCAACAGGAGCATTTTCGGCTGAAAGTGTGTAAAGAGAGATCTATAAAGTGGTAAATGAACAGAAAGTCAAAATTTGTGTAATATATAGACCTACAGAGCCTATGCAGTCATTCAAGCAAAGATGTCACGCATTTATATACATGTCAGCTACAGCATGACTACACATGCTGCTCCTCGTACCCCCCCTGCCTGGATTCAATTATGATAAGAAATCCTTATTTTTAGATTTTTCTTTTCCCAAAAAGCAACTTTTCCATTTTTTAGATTTTTTCCTTAAAGAAATTTTTTGGGGGAAAGTAATGCAATGTTCTTTAACAAAAGTTCTAATATGAACGCAGTTCTAAAAAGAATTGTCACTTGGAGAACTCTAGTGTTTTAATCACAAAATGACTTGTAAATGAACTTCTCTTTTAGTGTAGCAAAAGTAAATATCAATAATATCTGCAACGATAATTCTTATTGATTTAAAGTAAATGTGAAAGTTATAATAGAGTGAACAATCCCCTGCCCTTTATGAGGCCTGGAGGGCACGTGACATTCCAGATGTCGGTTGATATGTGATCTAGCATGTTATTTAGTCAGAGATCATCTATGGGCAGAAGACCGTAAGCAGAGCCCCTAAGACCCCCACTTCATGCTCCTTGGTAATTTTTTATCATTTATTTACAAAGACACACAACCTTTAATGACATCTTCACCCGTTCATACACCATTAAACTCACTCTTTTATATTCTCTTCTAAGTCTAGCTCTATTTTATCGTCTTCCAAGCACACAGAGCCTCATTCACTATCTTCTCTCCCATTTAATTCTATGTGACCTAACCATTTCTCATTCGATCTACTCTTAGTACAACTTGACAAAGTCAGACTCTCATTCAGCCTTTTCCCTCTAGCTCATTAACCATCACCTGCACACCGCTTTCCCGGCCAATTCCATCTAAAGAAATAATGGAGATGTCCATATATATGACTATATTTATAATTACTTAAAGTAATCCTGAAATTCAAAAATATATGGAAAATATATGAAAATTTTCATTATTGAAATTCTAAAATTAATGTTAAACATTTTAAATCAAAACATTCCGCCATAAAAATGTTTAAAATGTGTTAGCTGGAAATATAGTAGTCGTCCTATTTCCATCTTGAATTTTGGCTAGATCATCAATTGAACGTACGGGTGGGAAGGACCCTCTCCGGCCGAATGGAGTAAGAAGAGGGTGTCCCGCAAGTGTTCTGAGTGTCACACTTTTTCCCTGAGCCTCAACGGTATCACCTCGGTGCTGCCGAAGATGTTCTCGCTACGCTCTACGTGGACGACCTTTCGATCTCTTTTTGGCGGCCCAGATGCCACCTCTGGTGCGTCGACTCCAACAGGCATTCAACCGCGCCTTTCGCCCAGCCGAAGCGCACAGGCTCTGGTTTCCTTGGCCAATACTAAGATAAGGCATTTCTGCCACCATCCACGGTTCAACCAGACTTGTTACTAAATGGGGTTTGCCTGGAAGTGGTGGACTCGCAGATTTTCTTGGTCTTGTATTCGACCGAGGCCACACTTGGGATCCTCATATTCGCAACCTTTGTCTCTTATGCCCGCACCATGGATATTCTTCGGCCGTTCGAGGCTCGACTATGGATGCGAGTTTTATTCATCCACATCCAAGCGTGTATTGCAGAAGTGGGACTCGATCCAACACACCGGCATCCGCCTAGTGACTGGTTGCTTCCCCATGTTCCCTATAGAGAGCCTACTGGTCGATAATTGGAAGATGGCCCTCGTTCTTTGCCGTGCACAGTGCATTATTTGCCTGTACGCGTAAGCCCGGTGCGTCCCTTGGTTACCAACAGCTTTCACTGCCTCCGCAGCTGATCTCGATGATGCCTATGCCACCGAGAGACGCCAGTCATGCCCCAAGCTGTTTATGTTTAGAGCTATTAAAGGCCTTAGAGAGGTCAGTATAGCTCTTGAACAAGCAGCCACCCTGGTTCTGCCCAGGACGCCTCCTGGAGAGTACCACCTTTGACTATTTGTCACCACGCCTCTGCTACCAAAGCATTTACGGCGCTGGGAGTATTCCGTTCAGCAGTTTGGGATCACACTTCGTTTCACGCTGGAACCGTGCCAGTGTATATAGATGGTTCCAACTCCCAGCAGTGAGTTTGTTTCCACGCCGTGTCCCCTCTGTTTGAAATCAGTGTGGATTTTCCAGGTGGTCCGTCTGTCTTCACAGCCGAGCTGGTTTCAATATACCGTCAGTACGGGAGATAACATGACGTGCCCTGTTCGGAGCCTGGATTGTCATTTATAGTGACTCAATTTTGCCCGTAAGTGCTTTCAGGGTATTGGTATATCTGCATCTCCTGGTTCGCGATATCCATGACGCCACGGATTTGGCAGACCAGGCGGATGCCAAGATTATCTTCTGCTAGTTTCCTGGATATATAGCAATTGCTGAGAATGAGCGCGCTGATGAGGGCACCAAAGAATCCGCGAAGATTATGCGACCAAACCAGTGTTTTGCTCTTCATCATACCGATTACATGGCATGAATACGGGCTGCCTTCCGGGCGGCTTGGCCAAGTAGATTGGAGACGGTCGAGGACAACTTAAAGTTACGTGCCATTGCGCCGCTACTATTCCCATAGATCTACCCTCTAATAACGTGATGGCGTCAGGCTGCTTTCTGTCCTCTATGAATTGGACACAATCGCGTGACGCACCGCCATTTAATGGAGCAGTCGCTTGCAACCTATTGCGCATGTTCCTGCCCAGAGGTGAGGTGGGCCTACCATCGACGCTGGTGCGCGCGTACTTCCTGTCGTCTTTTTGCTTTCTTTTCTTTTGCATCTGCTGTTGTTTTATTATTCTCTGGTTAGCTTTTGTCTTTCATTTTATCTTTGATATTTGTTATTTACATAGTTATTTGTTTATTAATCTAGCCTCCTAATATGCTTTAGCATAAGTACAAGGACTTATTCCCTAGTAATCAGTTGACAGATAGGCTCTAAAAATTTTGAAAAATCCTCTGAGTTCAACCAATGACCCAATTTCAGATCGAATTTCCCTCTTAATAACAACTATATCAATAAATTTGCATTTGTAAGAATGAAAGCCATCTGCACCGTGTGAAACTATAATAGTTTTAAGCATTCTTAATATTATAGTTACCATTAGGTTCCCTTACTACAAGTGAAAATTTTGTGTTAAAGGCAAAATTTCAGGTTCCCCCTTCGATCTTAATATTAACTAGAAATACTAATTTTGTCATAATGAGCACTAAAAGGTCCACTGATCTTTCCCTCAAATGTGACTATACTCCATTTAGTACTCTTCTCTTTTTGCTGCCTTTAACCCATTTAGCTATTAAATTTAAAAACCTCGGATATCCTATTCATTTTATGACGCCAAAATAGTCTTTTAATAATTCCCTTCTATTTATGATGCTTCTTAATATCCCCATTCAAATTAATTTAATTCTTTGATCATATCTTAACCTAGGAAATAGTTATTTGTCCCTAGACTGTTGACCTCTATAATAATCCTTACCTACTCATAATATTTGCACTGCTTAATGTCTTCTATATACTAAATAGGTTAACTACATAATAATTTGTCGCCTTCGGAAACTTTGAATTGCGCGGAAATATGTTGTCTGAATTCGGTTATCTCTTTTTTTCTATCATAGTAGACTCAGTTCCATCGTATGTGGAGGAAGCAATGCTCTTGCTGACTTTAATCAGACCTGCAAATTTAGGATTAACGATGGGAGCTTAGATGCGAAGATCTCAGGAGCAGAAAATCAGGAGAGAAGATGTGATTATCAGAGTGCGGTGGGTGTGAAACTACGAGGGTCACCTTTGCTCCCATTTATCCTCCTGGATGACCTCAGATTCAAAATGGAGGGCCACCTCAAGTGCATGAATGAGTTGTTGTTGCATTCGATCCTAGGGTTGGCCAAAGGAAGGTCATACGTGAGCCATCAGGACTCTAAACCATAACATGCAACTAGGTCCACTACGTCTCGGTTGTCAGAGAATTGCTTTGACCACATTACTCTCAACATCTGACCTACCAACTCTCCCAAGACTGCAACCCACAGGACTATTATGCGAGAGACGTGGTTGAAAGAGATACCATCAAGGCCCAGTGCACCACTCAGGTGTAGCGTAGGTCCAGGATCACCACAGGTTTCAACAGTTAAACTGTAGGGCCATTGAGAAGGCTTGCAGGAGGTCTCAACGCCACCTGCAGGCCGTGATTGAAGTCGAAGGCAAATTCATTAAATAAAATGAATACGACAGCAATCCCTCAAGTCTATAACGTCATGCAAGTTGCGTAAAGAAATGATCACTTATTTATAAATATTGAAGTTAGGAGACAAATTACACACTGCACTCTATACACACTCTGAAGATGTTACGTTAAGTAAGAAAAGATAAGTGCGTCGTGAGCACATTTTGTCCAGGGCAAAATTAAAAAGTTTGAAAATGAAAAAAAGAACTTATGAAAATATGCCAAAAAATTAAAAGAAAAAAATAAAAGTGATTGGCTATTATATGTAGAAAACCTGTTTGGCGAAGCATGTCTTTTGAAAAACACGATAGCCACCATAGTCATTATAGTATTATGTAATCGTATCTATTTTATATAATCAACAAACTTTGAAATTTTATATATTAGGTTCATGTCAAGATCTTTTATATATACTAACAAAAACAAGAGTTTGAGAAGAGATCTCTGAGAAAGACAACAACTACGAGGGGCGGTCAATAAGCTTTGCAATTCTGATATAAAGAAACGAGATATGAGGAAAAGTGTTTTATTATTTTTCAATATAACTACCCTCGACTTCAATGCACTTGCGCCACTTGTCCCTGAGGCTTCGAATTCCCGACAACCAGAAATATCCCGACTGCTGTTTAATCCACTCCTAAACGGCGAGCTGGACATCTTCATCGTCCCTAAACCGGCGTCCACGCAGTGCAGCCTTAAGCTGGCGGAATAAAAAGTAGTTGCTAAGCGCCAGATCTGGACTGTAGGGAGAATGGCCGAGCTCCTCGAATCTGCACTTGCGCAGGGCAGCTTGTGAAACTCTGGCCTTATGGACTTTGACGACTTTGAAGTCGATCACATGGCGTGAGGTTTCGTGAGGTTTATAGGGACCCAACGGTCAGAGACCTTGGCCATGGCCAAATTGTCGTGGATGATGTTGACAACACTTCCATGTGATATTCCAAGTTCTCGCTCGATTTCTTCGAACTTCACCCGTCGATTTTCGAGGATCATCCTCACTACCCGGGCCACATTTTCCTCGTTGGTCACGTCTGACGGGTGTCCTGGACGGGAATCATCTTCAAGGGACTGACAACCATGGCGGAACTCCATATTCCAGCGAGCAATGGTTGCATAGAAAGAGGCAGTTTCGGTGTACACTGCAATCATGCGATCATGGATCTCTTTTGCATTCTTTCCTTCCTTGGTCAAAGATTTGATCACTGCGTGGTGCTCAACCTTCTCCATTGTTGAAAGATTTGTGACTGACGATATGCAATCATCTGCTGCTTCTTAAATAGAGGAGGAAGGAGTGTGCGGCTCCAGGTGCTGACTTGTCATAACTTGTCCTAACACCTCCATAAACAGCCACGCCCCTTCCTCTGTTTTGCCCTACCGATTGGCAAAACTTATTGACCGCCCCTCGTAACAAGCTAATAGATAACTAAACCCATTGCCAACAATCCCTGAGCAGGGGTTTCCAACCAATCTTAAATTAATTTTAATAAGGTAACTCGATTCCGTGCACATTTAGCTTTATTCAACTTCATGATAGACATTTATAGATATATAAATATTAAACTTTGTTATCATTTTGTGAAAGAAAACAAATTAATTCCATAAGCTTGAGCGTCTCCGTCGATCCATACACTTTCCATGAAAACTGCAAGAAATTAATAGTAAACAATGATCTACGTTAACCGCTAAAATTGCTAACAAAGTTCAAGCGAAAAAGTATTCGTTATTATATTTCTGTTTTTTAAACACTTTGGATTGGGATTTTTTATTACTCTTAAAATAATTATGCAGCTTTTATCATATCACTAAAACTTTTCCCACTTTATTGGGGTAAATAATTAAAATATCTACAATAGTGATAGCAAATCTGCACTAATGTAACGATATATAAATATGCATTTATTTACATATTCTCTCTCTCTCTTTCTTATATATATATGTATATATATATATATATATATATATATATATATATATATATATATATATATATGTATATATATATATATAAATATATATATATATATATATATATATATATATATATATATATATATATATATATATATGTATATATATATATATATATACCGGGTGTCCCAGAAAAAAGTTAACCGTACTTTGAATTAGTATAACTCAAAAACTATTCGAGATGTTTGGGTTCTATAAAACGTGTTTTATTTAACAACTATTTTTCTGTCGATTTTGAAAATTTCATCAAATTTCCTTTTACGATATTGTTACACTAATGGGTTTAGTAGAGGCTATCGAAGATATTTTTGCGCGAGGAAGTAAAATAATGTTCAGATGACACTTTTTCAAAATCCACATGTATCAGTCAGAAAGAATGGATTACAATTGTCAAAGTCATCATTTAACCGCATTATAAAACATGACTTAAAATGGCATCCCTATAAGATGCATGCAAGACGACAGCTTCTTGAAACTGATTTTCCTCGTCGTAGACAATTTATCAAATGGCTTCTCCATAAGCCTGCTCGTTTCTTGAAAAACATTGTGATTGCCGCCGAGGCAGCCTTTTTCATGAATGGAAAGGTAAATAGCCATAATATTCGGCAATATGCGCCGCTGAACCACCCAAGAGCATTTAACTTTGACACACGTATTTGTCAGCAGAAAGTGTCTCTGCGGATTGGAATATGCGAGAATGGCTATCTTGTCGGCCCCTTGTTTTACGAGAATAACTTGAATGGTGCTGCCTACCTTAGCATGATCAACGACAGGATCTTCCCGGAACTCCGCCAGATTTATGGCAATTAATTCAATAGACTTTGGTGGATTCAGGACGGCGCACCAGCTCATAGACATCTTTCTGTAAGAAGAAAACTGAGAAGAAAGTTTGACAACCACATTGTCGCGCTAAATCATGCAATTGAATGGCTCCCAAGATCCCCTGACTTAACACCGTGCGATTATTTCTTATGGGGATATCTAAAGAGTAAAGCATATTCTACTCAACCACAAAGCATCAACCCGTTAAGAGATAGTATCACAAGTCAAGTCAATAGACTTAAGGAAAATCACAAGTTAATCAAAAAAGTTGTTCAATCAATGTGATAAAAGGCGCAACTGTGCTTGGAAAGATATGGAGGACATTTGGAAGGAAACGGTGCTTAGAAAAATAAAAAATGAATTTGTATTACCCATATGAAGAGGTGTTTTTGTTAAAAATGGATTTAAATATATTTGTTGATTTTAAACTTCGAAGTTTCATTATTTTACTTCCTTGCGCAAACATAATTTTGATAGCCTCTACTAAACTCATTAGTGTATCAATATCGTAAAAGGTAATTTAATAAAATTTCTAGAATCGAAAGACAAATAGTTGTTAAATTTGTTTTGTTGTATTAAATTCAAAAATCTCTAATAGGTCTTGAGTTATACTAATTCAAAGTACGGTTAACTTTTAGGGGGGACACCATGTATATATATATATATATATCAATCATGAAAAATCAAGCTTCTTCCCAAATGAATTGTTTTGCATCATTTTTATTTTTATCATCTGGAAATAATTTATTGAAGTGTGTTTCAGGAAGTTTTATGACACTATTATACAATTTAGCGTGTATTCTACTTAGTTCGGAATTTAATATGAATAGGCAATAGAAATGCGCAAGCGATTTTTCAAGCCCATCTATAGAATTGATCGTCCTAATCAACTACTTATTTGATTATTAATAAAATGTTTTCGTTATGAAAGAACAATGTGGCTTTTCTTATATCGATAAAAGCATCTGTTGCTCCGTTTTTTTACCATACTTGAGGACTGCGTGTCCTTCCGGCCCCAACGCCTCCAGATGTGTTCCCTCCCAGCTCCACTTCCTTCAGATTTCAACTCATTCCATCTTCACACGTTTTTTTACTGATCTCACTTTAAAAACCTTCTGCTTTAGACGGCTTCTTTGGTGTCCCTTCCCACTCATCTTTATTACTTTCCTTTATGAATCGTTTTAAATTTTGAACAGTATTGATATAATTATCGTAGGAAGGAAATGTCATCGCTCATGATTTGTTCTTGATGGTGATGAGGCGCATAGGCAAACCTACCGCTAAAGCAAAGAGGAGAGTCCATACCACATAACATATGTGCTGCGTGAATTTCTTCCTGTATGAACGGTAAAGCCCTAAATGATTGTCAGTATGGAGTGAAATTCGTGGCATGAAACTTGTATTTTTTTTCATTGCCTTGTAGGCTACCATAGAAAATTGTTAATAATGTCTCAAATTATTAGGGAATAAACCCCCTAAATTCTTATCGCTAATAAAGCATATAGTTAAGACCCAGTTATAGGACTATATAAGTACCCGGAGAATCGCTCTATGTGCATTCGTGTATGATAATGTGCGTGGAGGAGTTCAAATGAGTTTCCGCTTTGGTGACGGCTAAATCAAGTGCTTGAAGGCAATATCGTAAGATCTCTTCTCTTGGGAAATCTTGTTTTGTATAAAATGTACCCGAATATCGCTTTCCTTAGAGTTATATTTTACATTCCACCTCCACATTAAAAACTTAAACGGGAGGACAGAATTAGAACATTGCAGCAGGACAGTGAGAGTGTTGGTCGCTCACATATAAAAATGGAATTCAGACATTTAAAAAGCAAAAGTGGATACAGATATTTATATACTAGTAAGATTATCTTCGATTTAAAGGGAATCATCTGAAAAGATTGTTAAAAAATGATTTAAGAATACTTAGAAGGGATTCTGATGCCCATTATCGGTTTAAATCCGCTACATCGTGTTAAACGAATCTGCTTGGATTTCTAGATTATGTCACAAAGGAGTTGGATAAAAAAACGAGAGACGCGTTTTTTTTATAGTCTAGTAAGACATTTAATCCTACCGCTGATTGATGGCCAATTCATAAATTGAGGATATGTAAGGACATCTCACTCAGTGTTAGTAATGGATAGATCCGAAAATGTATGTCTCGTAAGAGGGATTTGTTTAAATATCTCAGTTATTAAAGGGCCAAGAAAACTTAATTTGATACCCTTCCTCTCTTTAATCTATCCCGAGGAACCTTTACTCTTAAACTCTATTTAAGTCTCTTATATCCTCACACACCGATCCACGTAGTTTATCTAAACCAGAGCTGCTGTCTTCAAGAATTAAGAAAGTGTATTTAGATTTATTTCTTCCTTCCTCTTTTGTTTTGTTCTGTATAAAAGCGAGGTAGTTAATTTTAAATTTCATTTTACAGCGGAAGGATGAGGTGAGGAGCAGAGCAACTATTAATGGAAGTCGAATAAAAATTTGTTCACGCATCGCCTTTTCTCGATCGATTAGCGTGAACAGTACGCCTCTTGGTGCATAATCAAACATGAAGAGAAAATATCAGAGCCATATCTCAGGGGTCCTTTGGTTAACCATCCGTATTTTTTATTTTTATTAATGATCTGCTGATATAATTTTTATAGTCTTTCATTACTACTTAGTCAACATTTTTGTTCCCTACACTAAAAGGGTTCTAGTCTTTACAAAACTTTCGATTGATTTCCACCGAATTTTCTAATTTGGCCCTAAACCCACCTTCATCCACAATCCATTCACTATACTTCTTCGAGTGGAAATGTCAGCTTAATGCTATTAAATTAAAGTATCCTGCGTTTTAAAGATTTTTGGCCGTCTGACCTTTCAACTGATTCTTTAGAAATTGATCGCGCTTAATACGAAAATGCTAAAATTTTATTTATGAGGTCAATTTTCATTTCTATTGAAGATACAAAGATATAAAACTAGAGCAGAAGATATAAAATTGAACTGAAAGAGATTAAAAAAAATCAGTAGAACATTTCATAATGGAAGAACTACATTATAGTATTAATTAGAAGGAAGATACGACTTACGTGGTTTTCCTTTATGTGTAGTTCCAGGTTCATCCTATTTTAAACAACAACAGTAGTTGTTTATTATGTTAATATCCCAGCGACCTTGATACCTTTCCCCCATTGTAAGACTCACCCCTATGAAACCTTTTCCTTGGTTCCTCACTTTAATACCCCCAATTTTTAAAAAAATAATCCAATTGAGAGGTCAAAAATGCATTTGTATGGAGATACGAGATCCTAGTTTATTAACACTTTCCAAAGACCGATAACCAGGGTTTCATACTTGAAACTTCGTTGTTTTCTGAAAACCTTACGAACAATTAATTTGAAATGAATTCAAGCTTTCTTTTCCATTTCGTCCATAGTAGTCGCAAAATCGGAATCCTCCATGAAAACAATATTTCACACCTCATAAATCAGGAAGATCATTGTTATAATTTGAATTTATTTTTATTTTTTAATTTTCAAAAAGCGATTTTGTTTATTAAATACCTATTTATAAATGGTGCATTTTACACTAAGTCTGCATCAATGATGATGAAACTGCATTGATGTTATTGAATCTAACCAAAATTAAGTTCGGAAAGACAAAGGAATTAATAGAATGTTATAAATTTTAAATAAAAATAAGAAGGGGAGCGGCTTAGCCACTCCTCCTTACAGTCGGTGGCATACAACCTATCTGGCTCTGTAACGTGGTTTTGGTAAAAAAAAAATTAAAAGGTTTTCAGTACATTTTTTTTTATAATTTAATCTTCTTCTATTTTTATCAAATTGATGCTTATTTTCTAGGCATAATGCACGGAAGTTTTTATCGTAATTCTTTTTAAATGCCCCAAACAAAACCACACTATTCTTTATTTTACCATCTAAATTTGCTCTAATAATTTCATTTACCTTTATTTGTATCTTTAGACCTGTATGCAGCCATTTCCTCCTGATAAAAATGAATATTCAAAATCTCTTTTAGAAATAAGTTCGATAAGACTTTCGAAAGTAGCCATGCCGAAAATTAAAAAAAATTTCTAAACTTAACCAAATATAATTCTTTTTGTTTTATGAATTCCAAAACATTTGATATAATTAAATTGATTTTTTCTAAACTTCCTAATTTTGTTCCTTTCAAACTCAAGGGGAACTCTTAGATGCAATTTGGATAAAAACTTATAATATACTTAGGTCATAACCGATTAAATTTTGATTTTTCCTTGAGAAAGTTGATTTTTAGCCTTACCTTTTTATTCATAATTACCTAGAAAAATAAATAATAAGGGGGAGTACACCGTACTAATGAGATTTGACGCACAAAAAGAAATCGCAAAGGATTAAATCTTCTATCTTGGCGTCCATTCAGTTAACTGATTCATTGAAAGTATGAGATCGTTTAAAATTTCTGTTAATCTTTCTCTCACGGCAATTTATCTATTTGTTGGAACACTGTAAAGAATGCACTAAAGTCTCTGAAATTTATTATAAATAGTGCGGTAAATCCCTAGAATTAATTACACAGGCCTGCGTTTGAAAAAATTTTTAGGTTCACCAGGATTTTTTTGTGTTTTTTTAATGAATCCAACCTCTTGGGCTCAAAAATGAATGTATATTTGTTCAATCAGGTAAGATTTTATCAGTACAGCATAAACCATTTTCATTGAGATTACCTCATTTTTTCTGAATTTTTTTTTCCCCAAAAAACTTTATCCATCAAATAATGCATTATTACTGTTATATCATATAAACAGGAATACACGTGTGTAAACTATAATTCTTTTAATAAACAAAAAATAAAAGAATGCAACATAATAAAGAAAATAATTATAATTTCGAAGAACAGACGCCCTTGACGATTTTTGTTTGTGCCTGTCATCTCGTGCATCACGCTTTAAACACCAACAGTAGTCAGCAAGCATGTTTCCGTTCCATTTACACTGGTACCTGGATTCCATTGTTTTTATGTCCTGGGGGAATTTTGCCCCTGTTCTTTACTGTAATCCCCGCAGTTGTCGAGAAAAAAATCCAGATGGGACTGTAAAAAGTGTATCTTTATAGACATTCGAGCTCCCAAATGTTTGAGACTTGTTAAGAGCTGATTAACCAGGGCAACATATTCTTTTAGACTTGTTTTAGTGCCTAGAAAATTGTTAACTAGAGCTTTGAAAGCTTTCCAGGCATCTTTTTCTATGTCCTTCATTGATGCATCAAATTGCAGATCAAGTTCCTGATTTGAAGTCCATCAAAAATTCCCCCATGGAGCTTAGCGTCAATGATTTGTGGAAACTTTTAAAGAAGAAATTTAAAGCTTGGCCTACTTTATTAAGGGTTTTGACATAATTTTTTATTATGCCAAGCTTTATATGCAGTGGAGGGAGGAGTATTTTTTGAGCAAGCACTAAAGGTTCAGCTATCACATTGTTTGATCTAATTCTAAATGCTTCTCGTGGAGGCCAAACCTTTTTCTCATAGTGCATACTATCTGCACGACTGTCCCATAAACATAGGAAACAGGGATGCTTCATGTAGCCTGTTTGCGTCCCAAGCGTAAGAGACACTACCTGAAAAAAATTTAGCATGGTATGTAAATTCAGTGTAATATTTCTAAAAACATTCAAAGTAATATTTCTTAAAACAATAAGAATATGAATATGTACTGAAAAATCCTGTATGCCGATGCATTAAATCATCGTATTGGAACTAATTAGATATATGTACATCTTATTTTAAGTTTATTAAGTTGTGTTGTATACCTTCTCAATTAGGATAAGTTCCCCATTAACCCAATAGGATGCATTAACCTATAGGGACACAATTGAACAAAAAATATAACTCAAAAATGACTCATGATTTCCAGATTTGCATTCTTGTCAAATGTAAGTTGACCAAAAGGTGTATACAAGTATTAACAATTAAAAATGAAAATGTCAATATCAAAAAGCTTAGAAAGGCCAAATGTAAAATGATCTTACCTTTAAGTCACCACATAGCCTCCACTTATAGCTAGAGTAATTTATTGCATCCAGCAATTTTTTCATATTTTCATAACTTTCAGTAAGTTGGATTGAATGGCCTATAGGAACGGAAGCTATCTTGTTACCAATATTCAGTAACACAGCTTTTAAACTTCTACTGGAGGAATCTATGAACAGTCTCCATTCTAATGGGTTGTAGGGAATTCCAAGAGCCTCAACAAGTCCTTTAATATTGGCGCCGTATACTAAAGAGCTGGAAGAATGCTGTAAAAAATAGCTTCGAAACTCTTGTTCTCTATTTCTGTACCCCCCTAAATGTTGTTTCTTGAGCGAGAGGATTACTTTCACAAAGTCGAGAGCCAAGAAGTTGTGTATTCGCCTTTGAAACCCCCAGATCTCTGGTCAGGTCATTTAACTGAACTTGAGTGAATGGTCTTGCGACCATATCATGTGTAGAAACCTGATAAGACTCAGATGTGTCATAATCTTGGTCAACTTCCATATTAATCTCTTCATGTACCTCTAAATGTTCATGGGGATAAGGTATAGGAATTCCTGGGCCATGGGGCAGGGGTTTGATGGCAGAAGGAACATCTGGATATGCCACACTATGTTTATTCTTCTTATTTATACCTGTGGAAAATATAATTGCATATTACATAAAGGAATTGATTTGGAGTTGCAAATAGTACATAAATGTTTAGTAAAGGATATGTTTATGCTGAAGTGAACTATGTTAGTTTTTAATTTTATGCTAAGTCTGTGCATAATAATGACATTTTCAGGAGCCGGTATAATACAGAAAGCTTAAATACTTGATACAATGCTCACCTTTAAGATTTGTCATGCAAAAATAGCAGTCCGTAGTGTGGTCTTTGCCATCTCTCCACACCATGAAAAACCCCAAAAGAGAGGGACTTCTGTTCGCCCTGACTCAGCGTCTTAAACTTATGTAGCACCCCTTGCAGCAGATATGTGGTGCAAAACTTTTATCTTGATCTCTTAGCCTTACTCGAAAATATGCATGCTACAAAGATTTAATTACAGGAGGGATTGTACTTTGCTGCTCGGGAAAAGTCACTTTGCCGCAAACATAGCAAAATCTGTCGGAGCTATTCTTACATTTTCTGTTTATTTTTAACTCAACCACTATTATTATTATTACTCTTATTATTATAATGCTAAGCAATTTTTAACCTGCAAAATATAAACCTATTTGCATAATTACTTAAAATGTACACAAAATTTACTGCGAATAGAGCAGTGCAAAAACTATTGAAATTTGATGTAATATAGGAGATGTATAAACTATAAAATTATTATCACCCCCTGTATCGCAAAAACTGGAGGTGATAGAGAAAAACGGATGACAGATTCGAATTTAGGAGGTCAATTCTATTAAGAAACACTATAGAAAACCTAAGGTACATTTTTGACGCAGACCAGTGTTATGCATTAATCGTGTTAAAATAGAGTAGTCAAGTCATGTTATAGCCCTATAACATGGACTACAGAGACACCTATTTTCAAATAAGGTGGTTAAACTTGAATTCAATTCAGTTATTTTGTAGTGCACACTGTCAAACTTTATGGTTATCCAGTTTTCCATCCTTATAAAAGCTACTTCGTGACTAATTACAACATTCTAAAAAATATAAGCGAGATAATGGAGAAGTCTTTCAGCCAATCCTTTCTGAGAAGGAAAATAACCAGTCGCGTCGATCTGATTCCTGATGTGCATCTTCAAAAGGTACCATTTCAATTGAAGTTTAACAATATGATTAAATGATGAGTTTGACATTTACATTACATGCTTAGTGTGAAATACATTTGAATTTTCAAAAACCTGTATCTAACATCTCTAATAATATCATGGGTTCGTATTCTCCGTCTTGTACTTCGATATATTGTTATAAATGATGGAATTAGTTGAGGTCTGCCTCTTTTATTAAGGTAGTCTAAACAAGTTGTGTAAATGTTTTTAATTCATTAATTGTAAATGTTTATAATTCTTTATATACATTTTATCCTAATTAGCTAGAAAAATAAATAATAAAAAAGTAACAAGCATGTCGACTATTAAGTACAATGTTTCACATTAATTACCTTACCTTAGCAAATGTAATTTTGGTGAGCTACACTCTCATTAATGCAGCTTCACCATTATTCAAGCAGACCTTTTGAAGAATGTATCATTATTTAGTAGATATTTAATAAACAAAATAATATTAATACAATCCATAAATGACAAATTTCCTCTCGATTTTAAACATTTAAATTTACTTTCGCTTTGTCGTGGGGCATCATGTATATATTCATTCCTATTTATTTCTCTGTGCGAATATTATATCCTAACTTCCACGTAGTTGATTCATTAATCAATAATTTAATTTCTTTTTCTCTGACTTCGTTGCTTTTAATTTAGTTATATATAATTATAGTTAAAAACACAATAAAAGTGAAGTTACTTGATTTTTTCATCTAACCATTTCTTTTATTCTCATCTCTTCAAAATATTTCTAACAATTTAATTTAAAAAGTGAAGCTACTTTAAAACATTCATCATTTTAATTTACTTCTTTAAAAAAAATCCATGATATTTAATATTTAACATCTTGCCTAAAAACTATAAATCATGTAAAGTTATTTCAGTCAAGAACTTTGAAATACTGTAAAAAGGACGCCCTTTTCTTTAGGAAAGTTTTTATTTTACGAACAAGAGTAGTTTGGAAGTATCCTGATTCATTATCAGTCTTGAAATAATGAGACGAGATTCCATAGAATGATTTTAAATTTTCAGATTTTTAGATATAAAATATAATTTTTAGACAATTAGAAAAAAATAACAATAATTTAGGTACCTCCATGAAAAGTAGGATTTGATAAAAGCAACTTACTATAGAAGCAAATTAACTGAAAGGAACGATTAGGAACGCTTCGTTTTCTACTACAGCATGGCGTCTGTTGTGTTGAAATTAATAATGACAGGAAAGCCAGAAAACATATTTGGACTCATGCACTATGACAAGTAAAATCTGTCATCATTGGGGGATTCGGTGATGAAGTACCTATGTGTATATCCTCAGAGCTAATTTTATAAGTGATATTACTCCGTGCTCCTACTTTGTTACTTTTGCAGTCAAGTAATACTGGTCTAGTCTATTTCAAAATATATTAACCAACATACGTTTCACTACTCGCTCTACCAAGTTGTTCCACGTTACCGTGATTTTATATGCAAAAACTTTAGGGGCTATGCCACTAATAAATCACTTGTTAATTAATTTATCGAGCAAATCATTTATGTGGGAAAATCCACCAGGAAATTACAAGCTTAGTTGTACCAAAATTTCAATTGTGCTCAATCAAACATTATCCATTATTAGTGCGAGGAAAACATTTGTGCCATTATGTCTATCGATATAATGTTGTCCTACTTACGAGGTTTTTGCGTCTCCTAATACTTTATTCTGTAGTAGAGGTTTGAGGCTAGAAGGAAGAATTTTTGTAATTAATAATGACTAAAATTCAAAATTAAGGTTCCCAAAATACTCTTATTTCCACCCATAATATTTTAAAAGGCCGAGACTGTATTTCTTCGGCTAATTTCGAAATCTTATGAAAATTCGAAAGCTTATAGTCGATTTATTCCTCAGTGAATCTCAAAATAGCAGTAATATAGTCACAAAATTTAGTTGGAGCCAGACATACATCAAATGTTGTTTGTCCCTTTTCGTAAAGTTTGACAGACATTCTGAGAGTTCAAACAAACTCTTTGTCAAAATAGGAGCATCTCATATTTACCAACAATTCAGAATCTTTTGAAATAATAAGATTCTTCGAAATTTTGCCTTCTAGGATGTTATAGAGTGGTTTATTAGAATCTTGTTATCTAAAATGGCCAACAAATAGGATGCTTACATTTTGTTAAAGGACTATGAGTTTCTTTTTTAAATGACGTTTCTCTATATAATTCAAGGTGTATTTGAGATGTAAACACAAAGCTTGATGTGAATAACGAGTTTAAAATCAAATTCCAGCTTTGATTTTCAAATCAGAGTTTCTTTACCAAAGATGAAGACATATTGACTGAGGATAATCACTAATATTTTATAGTGTTTATATACTTTTGAGTTCATAGAAGCAGATTCTTGGGTGAAGTAAACATATAACAAGTTTGGCAAAAGTTTTTTTACACTAGGTTCCATGATTTTATGAGAGGTTTAGGTGTATAGGAGAAACATTCCGTCAAAAAGCCTATTTTTCCACCATGTCTCATTTAAACTTCTGTTTCCTTTGTGTCCAGGTGTCTTGGGATAAAAATAAAAAGAATCTTTTTCTCTGCTCTTCTTCTGCGCGTGGGCCATAACAATTCCGACATCTCCAACGGCCCAATGAAAGCCAGATGACTGTCTACAGAGTCACGGTGAGGCTCGAAAATTAAGAATACCTCAAAAATTAACTTCTTTCACGTAAAGCTCAAGTTGTCAACGACTTGGCTGTGAGAAAGGCCTTGGAAAGTGCTCCCAAGCTCAAAGTGACAGCGTTTGCGAAAAAGAAGAACATTTCGGTGGTCACGGTGTCTAATGCCGTCCAGCAGGAGGACGGCTTGAACCTGAGGTAAATGGAAAGGTCTCTGCTCACCGATCATATGCATAAACAACTTCGTGAACACTGTTGCTATCTTCTGAACGACTTGAAAAGTCAAAGGTAATCCGGTGGATCCGGTCGATCCGGCCATCAACAATCAGAACAACCCTTGGGAAGCTTCAGCCAGTACGTCTCCAAGGTCCACTATGTGTTAGCAACCATGGACATGGGCCCCGTAACGATGCTTGGCGTCGTAGTTTAGAATGGCGAAAAGATGCCGTGGGTGTGGTTGGCGGCAGCTTAAGGCTTACCGCGGCAGATTATAGGGCAATATTGGGCATGGAAGTCGTGTTCTGGGTGAGTAAGATCACGAAGAAGTCGGACGACGTCTTTTAGTATCACTGTGCTTTGGTACACACGCCCTATACCGAGCAAGATTGGTTGGGGTCGAACATGAACTTTTCTCCGAAGGAACTTTGGCCACCGCAGTCGACCGACCTCAATCCCTTCGACTACAACGTGTGGGCGCTCTTAAAGGGAAGGTCTGCAATGTGCCCCACAGCAACATGGACGAATTGCTGTCCTCCGTCAATTGCGTGTGGTCACAGTGTGGGCCAACTTGATACAGGATTTCGTCCGCAACGTGTGCGCGGCCTTTAGGTCTCTCTCTGGACTGTATACCCACTGCCGCTGAGGGCAGCAACATTAATTAATATTACAATTTAACACATAGTTGTATGTTAAAACAATAAAAACGTATCTAACCGCATCAAAACAATCATTCTGATTTTTGTTGAGATTGTCGTAACAAGTGTAACAGGACTTTTGCAATATTTGGTACATCTGCGCTGTTCTTTTATATAAATTGGTTCACCTTTCTTATTAGCCAAACATTTTAAGTTAAGTGGGAATCAAGAGACATTTAAAAAATGCATTTTTCCTCGCATCTGTGGCCCTTTTACACGAAAGGAAGGATTTGTCACAGTCGCTGAATTCGCTGTCATGAAACGCCTCTGTGGCTAGCACGATATAGATAAGGGACGGCATTATAAAGCAGTTCTAATTAATTTAATTCTTTTACTTCAAGAATGGCGCCAACTTACACCTAATATGTTTAGTAGAATCTCAACTCCAAATATTAATTTGGAAATTTCCTAGTCTGACTCAAAAAACGTAAAGTTGGAGTATTACTTTCCACTTCTAAAAAGAAGACCTGCATTTGAGGAAAAAGTAAGGCGGGATTGGGATTTGCATCTGGCCTCTCTCACTGGTTCCTTATTTCAACTGAAGCAATTACGGATAGGCCCTCTTTAGTTGTCTTCTTTTTAAAAAACACTAGGGAATATTTAAACCCTTTACCATAAGAGAGTGCTGATAAGAAGGTAACTAGGTGGTTCCAAGTAGTCTCCAGATAAAGGGAGTCATAGGACAAAACGCTAAATGAAGCTGCTCTCATTTCCATACACCTAGATTTAAGACATAAAAAATGGCAAATAAATGTGGCAGCGGTCTACAGATGGCTCTGAGGGCCGCTAAGTGTCTAAGACCAAGCACCAGGCTTCCGTGAAGATGCTAGGTTGCGTGGCTTTGATTGCGTAACCAATTACACGGAGAGTTTATCCTCAAAGTCCTGCCCTTTGTGAGAAAGATCACGAAGAAGGCTAATTACCTCTTTCAGCCTGACGGTGCCCCAGCACATACGGCCAAGTCCATGCAAGAGTGATTAGGGTCGAACACAGTCACCCGACTTCATCCCCTTCGACTGTATCGCGTGGCGGCATGTCGAGAGCAAAGTCTTTGAAAATAATGTTCTCTTAAAAGCCGACAGGTAAAAAAAACGTCGTACGTTTTTGACCGGTGGTTCATCACTGTCGTAGAATGGCCCTTTCTGATCACTTTACACAGAAACCGCTTTTATCGTGGTATTCTTTGTGGTAGTGATATACTTCTTTGATGAAATAGGCTTTGTCCTAAGAGTGCCAATATTGTTATTTTTAAGATGAGCCGTCTCAAATAAGTAAGGATATAGAGAAACGCACAATAATTCCAGAAATGAACTTATATTTTAACTTTAACAATTTACTACACAAAAATTAACCATTAACCACAGGAATACTCCTAAAATTATAATACACAATAATTACTTTAATTAGTTTGCCCCTATAAAATTGGTTAAATTCGCTACGCACTTCAATATACAAGATTTAGGCTTAGTGACTCTACTGGAGTTTAAATACCTCAGGAATGATATTTGCTCCACGACGCGCGGCGACCGGCCTAGATGGAGGTGGTCGAGATCAAGAGGTTCTTTAAGCCAAGGTAGCAGATGGGGTTCCACAAAGTATTCAAGGGCAGGGGGCTTCAAGGACGAGAACAATCACGGTGCTTTAGGTGGCCCCGAGGTAGGCGTGGTCTCTCTCGCAAGAGTAAGTCAAACTTGGTTCTTAAACCAAGTTAACTTAGAGTTTGATGTGACCACCGGGTAACGGGCTCGATGGAGAGCTTTTCTTCTTCATTACTAAATTCCTCAAGGGCGAGGCTTGAACTCGGGGACGGTCTTCTTCAAGGGCGAGGATCGAGAAGGGGGGGTTTCTCTGACGAGAATAAGGTAAACTTGAATAAGTTAACTTGAAGGTTGGTTTGGTAACCTCAAGGGCAAAGATAACGGAGGAAGTTTTCTCTGACGAAAATAAGTTGAACTTGGTTCCTCAACCAAGTTAATTTATGAGTTTGGTGTTGCCACCGGGCAACGGGCTCGAGTGGGAGCCTTTTATTTCTTCTTTTCTTAATTCCACAAGGACGAGGAATACCCCTGGTGTTTAAGATGCACCAGGATATGAGGAGTCTCTCTGACGAGAGTAAGTTGAACTTGACAAAGTTAACTTAACGTTCGGTTTGATAACCAGAGACTAGCTTAAGGATGAGCTGCCCCTTAGCCCCTTAGGTAGGTAGCCCTGCCTCTCTTGCAGGGTAGTTCTTGGTCTGTTGACCCAAGTAATCTACCTGTCCAGTCTCGGTACCCCGATCTTAATCCGGGGACTTCTTCACATGGAGACTGACGTATTCTACCGCGATTTCCTCAGTGTTTCTTATTTATACCTCGGCGCCCCACTGGCGGAGGGGTAAGAGGGGGGGTTCTTGGGGACGGGCCCAGGATAAATCTTATTCCAAACGGTTTTTCTCACCAAGTCTTACATCGGCTCTCATTAGCCTTCGAGCTTGAGAGAAACTCGTCTCCAATTTCTTACTTGAGGTGAAATTGAATATCATTCTCATAGGGGAGATCTTGAATTTTAGACTTTAGGCCTTTCATAGCGACGGCTGGCGAGGCGCTGTGGTTACAAGTTTGACCCCATGGTGCCGGTGCCGGATGATTTTGCGGTAACCATTTCGGGTCTCCACTGGGAGATAACGGGTGGGCGACGATTCTCCTACAGTCACGTTTAATTTTCGAGCACTTCAAGTTGCTTGAACTTCCTCACGATTGGTTGCGCGTTTAATATTCCCGCCCAAAAACAATTATAACAAAAAGATCGAAGTATTATTTTAAATAATAGGCAAACTCAATAACAAATTCATAAATTGCAAAATAAATGAAACTAGGATAATGTGTAAAAAAAAAGGTACTTTTGAAAAAATTTACGAATTTGTAGCATGTTTGGATGGCGACAAAAAACTAGTTCCAATATATCATCGAAGTTTTTATTCTAAACAAGTAGGAAATTTAATAAAAAATGAAGGGAAATAAAAACAAACAACGCAAATGTTAAAATGGGAAATAGAGAGTATGAAAAACACAATGTCCATTGATGGATAACGTCACTTAATTCGGACCAAAACTTGGTTTGGTAGTCACTTTCTTTGAAAAAGCCTTTTCTAGCAGTAAAATCTAATGGGGAGGTAGATATTCCAAAACTGACCATTGGTATTGTGACAAATTAATTACTAGCTCTATAAATAATCATATCTTGGTGAGAAAAGTTTCTGGTGAACTTAACCATTAACACCATAATAATAGATAAGATAATGAGGCAGTGACAGGCCAAGACAGAGTCGACCTTATTTTTGTCAACGCACGTTCGCTGAAGGTAAATGACGATGTAACGGAATTCTATTGTTTTTCTCCTTAGAATTTCAAAAGTACAAAGAAAATAACAAAAAGGACATTACTTGTAAAATATAGCTTAAGGATAAGTGGATTAAATGTCTTAATACATAATAGAAAAAAATGCTGAAGAAATATGAGTGATCGGATTGGTTCCTTCATTAATTTTTTAATTAAGTTTTACATCCACTTAAATAAAACCATGATTTAAAATAATTCTAAGCCTTTAAAATTTAAACAAAGATTTTAAATTAAGATTTTTAAATAATGGAATAGGATTAGCGAGATGGCAATACAACAGACCCGAGGAAACTACCTTTACCTAGCAGACCCTACTTTTATCAAAAGGACTCTACTTTTATTTAAAGAACACTACTTTTACATAACGGACTATATTTTTACCTAACAGGCCTTACTTTATCTCATGAAACCTACTTTTACCTAACACGCCCTACATTTAAAATACGAGAAATATTGCTAAAACTTTGCTTCAAAATCATTACAGTGTTCCTTCTTCTTTTTTATGCATAATTTGAGTTATATCTTCCACACGAATTCATTTTCCATAACTTTTCCACTTAATTTTTAAAAAACAGTGTCAAAGCTCAGACGAAAATATCCTCGTTCTTTCTTAATTTCCTTCCAAATAATTTACTAATAAATAAATCATAAAACGCAAGAAGGGAAGAGGCTATTTGATGTTGCCAATCATAATATTTTCCATATAATGCAACCAAATTTGCGTTCTAGTTATAGTGAAACTATTAGTGTCTCATCTAAAACCTAAAATACTACCATGCAAAAAATATTTTATGGAAAACAAAATATGTGCATTGTTAAACCAGATACTTTTAGTTACTAATCAGCTAAGAACGTTGCACATCACCCTACTTTTAAAATCATTGTTATGAATAAAACTCCGGCATCCTTAATTTTGTCCTCTGGTTCCTTAGTCTTAAATGATTGGTTAGTAAGTTATTAAATCCCCATATTTGTATTATTTCCGATTGTGTTATTTAAAGTGTTACAGTATTATCTATTTTTTATATCTTCTATTTCACTTTTTCTCATAACATTAATTAGTGCAATTGTACAGACAAGAAAATTTACAATATTTGCTCTAGGCTAAAAAATATTCTTGAAAATTTATCTCTAGACCAATGCAAATTTGATTTTCATATATTTGATTCTTAATAACCTACCAATAATTATTAAATAAAATGATAAAACTAACTAGATACAGTGCTGTGCAAATTAATTCGAACACCTGAAGCATTTTTTATTTTTCCAACACACCCCTGTTATAGGTTATTCTTGATTGATCAATCAGTTTTGCTAATTGCCTATGATATTTCTGCCGTTTATTTTTTTAATTGGCAACCATATAGATTTCAACAAATGGCAACACTTAATAACCCTCGGTTGCCAAGCCCAACTAACAAAACAAAGACTGCAATGAGTGCAATCATTAACAGGCTAACTCGCGGGATGGACGTCACTCCCAAGAAGAGAGCAAAGGCTGTAGCATTGCGTGTAAGATGCTGGTATGTTAGTTCGGGAGATAGCAAGTAAGCTGAGGCTGAAAAGGACGACTGTGGGTCGAATCATCAGGACAAACGAATCAGGAATCCAGAAGTGGAAAGACATGGAAGATGTTGTCTAAAAAGAAAAAGAACTGCGCACTATGACAAAATATTACTACGCAATAGTGGAAAAGACCCGAAAAAGACCAGGCAACACTTTCAGCGTGATTTATTAGCTGCTGATGTGAAAGTGAAAAGTTTGACTTGGGCCAATAAATACAAAGAATGGAACAAAGAAGATTGGAAAAAGGTGATATTCACTGATGATGACGAGATCCACTTCGAAGTCCATGGGATCCGATCACAAGTTGTGAGGCGCAGTGAAGGAGGACCAGTGAGAGCGGAACTCATCAAGCAAGCCCCAAAATTCTCCATAAGAAGATGTTTGGGGGCACTTTTACGGTAAATGGAACCGAATGACTGGTACCAGTGAAAGGAATGAAGAATTCCGAAAAGTAGCTAGTAACCTTAAGGAAGCATCTACTTCCGACACTTCGTGAACTATTTCCAAACTGTGATGTCATTTTCCAGCAGGATATCGGCACATGCAAAATCATCGATAGAGCAAATTAATCAAATGTTTTTATAAAAAGAAATAAACAACTTTTACTATTTTTTATTTCTAGCATAGAGAGAGAGAAGCAGAATGAGAGACATGAAGACAAATATAGAGACACAGCAAGAGAAGGAAAGCGGTGGGATTTAAAAAAAGAGACAAATATAGCAAGGTGGAAAGGGAGAATGCAAGAGAAAGATAGAGGAAAAATGAAATAGAGAAAGAAAGTCTGAGGATTTAGAAAGAGAGATAGGGATAGAAACGTAGAGACCGAGTGAAAAAGAAAGAGAAAGATAGAGAGAGATTAAGAAAGATTTTTATAACCACAACCCATTTCAATTTAATATCTATTATATTTTTATATAATTTCATTGACCCTTTACACGTTTATTTATTCTCTTCTCCCCTTTTTCAGTAGTGGGTGTCGCTTCGTCGTCTCGTCCGGCTCTGTAAAAATATTTCCTGGCTCGAAGCGACGAGTAGAGCATTGGCCTCGTATGACACCAAAGAATCTCTAAAGAATAAATATTTCACAGTTTAACCCAATGAACTTCTCTCCTCGACGACGAAACCCTTTTAGTGGCTCTTATGATGGTGTGACAAAACAAACCTACGCCCTTAATTGCCAAGAAAAGAGTTTTGATCAAATTTATAATCTTAGTTTCATTTTTATTATATTGTTGAGAAAATGTAACAGGGTTAAAGTTTCTACTTTAAACTATTTATAGTTTTACTTTAGAGTCTGTTGTTATATATACGCTCACCGTGCACTCTTTTGTTAGATATTTTCTCATTGTCTTTACTTATTTCGTCTCTTTTCCGCCTCATTTATCTCTCACCTTTCGATCAACACACTAAGTGAAAAGGAGGGCTTGAAAAGTTCTAAAAATATAGTTGGTGTATGTAATGTTTGTAAGTTCAGACTGTAGAGGACGAGATCTGTCATTTGCAGAGTTAAGAGTAGCAGGGACTGTTAAGATGCGAGATAAATGAAAACAAACCTAATTACCAAAGGAAAGGGTAAACGAGGAAGCAGGATAGAGATTTTTAAAGAACATTATGGGATCTAGAATATAAAATCATGAAGTTTTTAAATATATGTAAGGTATTATTTGTAGACCAGAAACTAATTGCGTTTTTAAGCTAAAAGGTTTAAAATAAACAAAAACAGGTAAATAATAAAATTATTTTTAATCAAAGGCGGTTCAATGTGATGAATGCCCGTTTGCCTCGTATTCGAATGCCATTTATGCCTTTATTGTAGAAGTTTTCACACCTCGATTTTTCTTTTAATTTTAAGAGACCATCTGGAGAATGCCCACTTTCACACCTCGAGTGAAGAAAGTAATGTATACCTTCGTTTGTTCAGTTGTTTAGCCTCAACATAATGGCCTTAGGGGGGACTAATTTCTTTTATTGTCCAATTTATAAAAAGAGCAAATAAAAACCAGCAAATATTTCAGGTGATAAATGTTTAATGATTAAAACACCTGATTATAGAATTCTCGAATTAAGAAACGAAAAAATAGATGGGGCGTTAATTAAGGAGAAAAGAAAAGCGAGAACACAAAGGGAAAGAGATGGAAAAGGCAACAGGATGTTAAGAAAATTACTAGAGGAAGGGGAATGGCACCCGTTGTAATTACAAAAGGATGTATTTGAAATCTCTACTAACAACCACTTGAGGTTAAAAGAATAATTTTTAGAGCCACTCAGAGCTTTTATGGGTCAGACCATAAAGAAGAAGAGATAAAGGTGAAGGCAAAGAGGTAATGAAAAGCAAGAGGAGGAGGAGCAAAGAGAATACATAATTTGGTAGGGATTTTACTACCCATTACCACTCATTTATTTAGGGCGCTTTATTTGTGTGTGGGATCACAAAATTTAACGTGGGGGCCGAAACATGATCATCTGGAGCTTTTAAGAGCTGTCGTGAGATCGACCTGAATCCCGAGGCCATTTGGTCACTTACCACACCCGATGTGGTTTAACCTTTTTCCAATTGGAGGCTGTTTTGCCACTCGTAAAGGCCAAAGACTAGGAAAAAGATTAAGAAGGAGAAAAAGTTTGATGTTGTGTAAGAAGAAGATAAAAAGTAAAGCTGTAGCAATTGGAACTTCCTTGTGTAGTAACTGTTGTTCAATGATGGTTTAAACAACCACTCTAGAAAAGTATTCTTAGATTTAAGAGAAACAGGTTTTGAACGGGTTAATTGTCTTCTGATATTCTTAGTTGCACATAAATTAAAGTAAAAGCCCTATTTATTCATGATTGGTATTTAGGTCATTCGATTATCCTTAGGACATTGTTGAGTCTAGAAATATTTAAAATTTTTCTTTGGCCCCCGACTTGACATATTTTTAAGAAAATATAGCAGGTCTTTCCAATACAAAATTGTAAAATATTCTTTAGTAAAAAATAGGTATACGATATCTAAAGAGATAAAATGAGGTTCGCAACATAGTATGATGCGGCAATATTTTTAAGTTGTATTCCACTCTCAAAATTGAGATTTAGCTGTTGTAAAAAATCGAGGGGCCTTTAATATCCAGATTAAAAGCATTGTCAAAAAATTATTTCTTTCTATGGACCATTGTTGGCATCAAAATAGCAAACATCGGTATTATTAAGGTATTATTACCCAAAGTTTTTGACTTGACTGATATCAACATAATATTAATATAATATAATAATAATAATAATAATAAGTATTTTTAATGCGCCCTTCAGGGTTGTTAGCCCTCACAGAGCGCAGGTTGTGTAGCGAGTGTAAAGAAAGCTTACAGGAAAAAGAAGGGAGAAGAGCTCGATGATGCCAATTAATGCATGAAAGTCTCATTGTGTCTAGGAAGATTAAAGTCACCGAGAATAAGGTGAGAACCAGTAGAGGATAGGTCGGAAAGTGGGTTACTGAACTCATCAAGACATAAAGCCAAAGACGAGCTGGGAGGAAGGTAAAGGACCACAATAGTTAGAGCGGGCACAGCACGTGAGACAGCAATAGAGCATCAAATGAGGCTAGAAGGGGGGAGGGGAGAAGATTCAGGAAAAAGGATGACTTGGAAATCAGTGCCACTCTCCCTCCACTGTAGTTCCGAGGAACGTGCAGGAATAAATGACCCGGAGGGGTTGCAATGGCAGTGCATGAACTAGAATCAGACTCAAGCCAGGTTTCTCTAGGGCCAAGAAAGGAAATTCCAGTGCGAACAACGAGGTCAATGACATACTCCGACTTATTGGTCAGGCTCCCAATGTTTATAAGAGACGCCAACAGCGCCTGCGGATGAGCACAGAAGGAAGGGGAAGATTTGGAGCTGTTGGGTAAAGGAAGAATGGTAAGGCGAAAGAGGTTCCCAAGGGACGCCGAAAGTCTCGCCACCTTCCTAGTTGGATGGGTTCGGTGGATACCAGTCCCCTTTATCTTCGCGTATGTGGTTGGAGAAAGACGATAATTTAAAGAGTTGAGTGGGAGGATTGAGTCCCTATTATACCTAGGGGAGGTGAAATGAGGTTTTAAAGGCAAGAATTATGAAAGCGCAGAAAACGGGAAAACATAACCCTAACTTGACTCGTAGAAATTGAGGGAGGGCTCGCTTAGGCGACGCGTGGGAATGGAGGCGGGTTAGTCAAGAAGGAGAACACAGTGCAGCATGTGACAACAAATGAATCAATGGAGTGAGAGGGAAGTTAATATTGAAGCCGAAATGAGTAATGAGTTTCCAATAAAATTTGGTACTTGCAGACGAGACTACCAGTGAATGCAAAACACAGCACTAACTAGATTAAAAGAATTAAACAAAATGCGGTAATTATACATAGTTCACACAATGAAATTAACTAAAATACACTAAGATCACAACTGGACAACACTGAGTAAAGAGCACTAAACAACAGAAGAACGATAAATCAGGAAACGGATGATAAGAATGCCGATCAAGAGCTTTGGGAATGGAATTAAATCATTGGGGAAATCGAAGACGCTCACACAACAACCTTTCGGGCAGTCGAAGAAGAGGTCCAACCCAAATAGCTCACTCGAGGAACATCCCCTTGAACCGATATTTCTCCAAGAATTGAAGAAATATGCTGTCCAATGCCAACAGCCATATCATTATTATTTGGTAAACTAGCAGCTGTACCAGATTAGACTTACTTATGTATTAAATAAAGATAATTTCGTCTCTGTTTCATCGTCTTTTGTAGCAATCAGTCATGTCAATTTCCATTTTACAAATAAAATTATATTTACTCTATCCTCCATTGCGATTTTTATTATACTAAACATTTTCCTTAGAGTTTAATTGAAGATATCCTTGAGATCTGCCATAGACATTTCTTTTCCTATGCTTCCTTGTCTCATCACTTCTTTAGATTCCTTTTATCTGTTAAATACAGTTAAAAAGAGGATGTTGATTGCATACCTAGGAGAGAATGTCAGTATAATAATTTTTCTGCCTCTGTAGTGTTCTTAGTTCTTGATCAGAGTCGAGTTAATCGCCTGCTTGCTTTGTTCTCAGAATTATATATATAATAGCGAAATGGCCTGAAATTATTTGAGAAAGCTCATGATTTTTGCTGGGTGAATAGAGTCGACCGCTTCATTAGTCTTTTTTTCTATAATTATTTGGTATTTATAACCTTTAACACGTTGCTACAATATGATTGTTTGTAATTTTAATCCTTTGACCTCAACCTTTTTTTTGTAGCTCAATGCTTGGTGTATATCTTTTGTCCTCTTTCTTTCTTTAGATTTTTTTATTTGTCAATTATCATAGTGACCTTATTATCATGTGTTTAAGACTTCTGTCGTGATAAGTTTCTGGTATGATAGCCTTTGATTGTAAAGCCCTTCAGTGTTTAAATCGCTAAGTGCGACGAAAAACTTATTTTAAATTTAGTTTTGGTCCGATGTTGGTGAATTTATTCTTAATTCACCAGTTGGTTTTCTTCTTGTCTTCTCCTAATTTGTTCTTATTTTCCTTTTTCTTTTTATTTATATGAGGGGGTTTAATATAGAAAGAGCTTTCCGAACTCCATGTGAAGCTTTATTATCATTGACATATTATCCACATATAGATGGTTGACTTTTTTAGAAAAAAACACGTCATCTTTCCTTACTTTCATTCTCCTCTTCAAAGATACATTAATTTATTGCTTGGCTAGTGTGTATTCCTCTTACATTATTATTATCAGTTTTTTCTTAAACATCCATGGTTTCTATGTGTGTAATTGCACTCAGGATTGTTCTAAGGAAAGCCTTTACCTGAGTATGATCATTTAAATGCATGGCTTACTTGAAGGGAACGCCGAATCGTTATTTAAATTATTGATTTAAATATTTTGTCGTGGTACACCACTCTATACCATACACTACTTGTATCTTATTTGGGGGGGGGGAGGGGGTGACTTAATCACCTACTGCAACGCAAACCCTTGAAGGACTGTTCGCAGGGATTAACGACCGAATAGGAGGACAAACTTGAGGCATTGGGTTTCAAATCCTTAATAATCAGACAGAGTGCATAAATAGTGTGCGAGATTTACTTCAATAGGCCAAGAGAATCGTTCATTGTTAGTTAAAGATTAAACAACAAAAATATAATTTTATTTACAAACATCAAAATAAGAATTAAAAAATTGGCAAAAGGGGATTATTTAAATTGAAATAGTCTTTAGATAATTATTATGAATAGGGATTCTCAAATAGAATTAATTGATTAGCATTACTAGGCTCAGATCAAAAGCAAGAACTTGACAATACTAATAATGGAGGGGGTTTCAGTCATACGTGTCCGTGACTTCGAGGAAGGTTCTTCTTGCGATGAGTCAAGTGGGGAACGATCCGATAAGGCAAGTGGGGCAGAGTCCGAATGAGGCAAGTGACGCACGATCCGAACCAACCTTCCGATGAAGATAGCCAACTTCTTTTCCTTAAAAGTAATCGATGGAGATTTTCTTCGGTTTGATTAAACGAAGGAAGACTGTAGCGCAAATTCAAACGCTCATCTTTTACAGAAGCTACCCATTGACTGACGTAGAATCACGGCGGAGAATTGTTTGCTTGTAGGATGAACGCTCACTGGACTTCGACGAGACGTTGAGGACGGCTTTGTGGTGCTTTCAGGACTCTTCGTTCTCCAGTCAAAACCGAGTATTTGTATGGTGATTCTGAAGGGGACTATTTCCCCAATGCGCTGAGGAGTCGAAACTTTTCGAATGTTGCCGAACAGGAAGTGACGTTGTTCATTGCGAGAAACAATCACACGTGGTCTCCAATAAAGTGCTGGTGGAAGGAGGGCGTCAGAGGTTGTTTTTTTACATATTTCTAATATATTTTCCTATAAGATTCTTATGCTTTGTTATTTGATGAGTCAAATAATAAGAATCATTTCCAATGTGTATTTTTGGCATACTTCGATCTCATTTTTTTCTGTTTTCATTTACTGAGACTAGTAATGTTCTATGTCTCGTCTCGGATGTAAAAAATTGAACTTGATAATTAGAAATAACACCCGAACAAGAAGTTGTGAAACTTACTAAAAGCTAGTCGCAATCAAACAAGATACTAGTAGCTACTACAGACAAAAACAAAATGAAATGTATAAGTGTATCTTGCCGAAGCGACTAAACACCTGCTCCAAACTGCTTTTACGACATCACAATGATAATTTTCTTGAAAAAAGAGTGACTTGCATTTGGCAGGTGATTGTCCAATAAATCATAAATGATCTTCAAAATAGTTTGGTAAACTAAGAGATTCTATTTAAAAGTAAATTTCGGGCGAACAAAGACTTTGGTAACCGCATGGGGGATTGTATCTAACATTGGTGATCAGAACCATTTGAGGCAATCTGTTTATATTGCTAAATTATTAATATTTTCACCCCATCAAATTTCTTTCTAAGTTGAAAAGAAATCATTCAGGTTTCGGAAATGACGGGGTTATCTTCACATCAACACTCCTCCTTGTGTGTTAGCATTAAACAAGTAGGGAATCCATCTGTCCATTATTTAACGAATAATGCCCCAAGTAAAGCTTCAATTATAATTTTATACATGCCCTAGGTGCTTTTTTCTATATTTCGTTAAATGACAAACAGATTAGAAAGTTTATTCAACTTATAATTTGTTTTAAACTAGGTATCGTAGTATGGCCAAGTGTACGAGAATAAACGCACACAGGCTCTAAGGTAGGCTAACAAGGCAACAACTGTTATTGTTCTAAGAGCGCGATTTAAATAGATCGCTGCAGCTGCGTGACCAAGGAATATTCCAAAACACTATGACAAAAATAGATTTTGATACACACTAAATGAAAGGCACAAAATAAATAGGGATATATATAGGTACATGAATAACATGGAATTAGGTTCTGAATACTAATTAGATAACTAGGATTATTAATTGGTTATAATGGTAGATTAAGGGTAGTGAGCGATTTAGTTCCTTGGAAACTCGAGAGTAAAGCGGGCCGTACTTGAACGGAGGTCTTGGTGACCTTGATTACTTACGGGTGTAGCCGAGAACCCGAAGAGAGTGGTACTACTTTCTACAAACTTTGATTTAGTGAGATGCGGGCCTTTTGTCCACAAGAGGTCACTGGACAAACTTCAAAAGGGGGTGAGGTGACTACTCCAAATTCAGATCAACCGAGCTATCGGGTCTCTTATCCTTAAGAGGTCACCGGTCAAACTTCGAAAGAAGGAGGGGGGGAGAGATGACTTTGGCCTCAAGAAGTCACCAGAAGAACTTCGGAGGACAGCTTCTCCAATCATTGATCCAAAGGTGGTTGAGAAAGTCTGACGTTACTTCAAGAGACTTTTTTTCCTGACCCAAAGATACAAGTGTGATGTCCAGCTCTTCCGTGGCTTGCGACCGTCACTAAACACTTATCAGGAGAAAGAGTCTTTGAATCTAACTCTTTTCGGGGAAGCGTCATCTAACCGAATCTGTGGGTAATCCTTAGGAAAGTGCATATATACCCGGATATCTCCAAAACAGGGAGAGGGAAAGAGAGAGGGGCCTCTTCGAACCCGGATTATCGGCAGGGACAACTGATCGTATCCTTACGGGAAAGTGTAAGAGGCCGGGATCGGCGGTTCAGACGGAAAGATCAGCGGCTGGAGCCATAAAAGTTCTTCGAGGTAAACCTACAAAATATATGAGTAATCTCTCGATCCTGGGTTGCGGGGGAGATTAAGACGGCGGGGAGGTAGCCTTCAATTTTAGTATCATGCTTCATTGTGAATTTCTCAGTGACCTAGTGGTAAGTCCAAAAAAGGTGAAGTCAGAGGTGGGTGGAGTAACGGCTTGCTTTCTCTCCCGAAATAATATCTTAGGAGGTGGGGAAATGATACTATTTTAGTGGAACCCTGTACACTAGGGATAGCGCTGATTCGTTTGCACTTCCCTGCATTCGTTCCTAATGAACACAATAAACTGAGGATTAAGTTTTCTTTTATCCTGTAACTGGATATTGGGAAAGATTTGAAGTTCTAGCACGTTCATTTGTTCTATATTTATTAACAAATTTGTGTACAAATTGTGTATAACAATTTGCTTCCCTTCCAAAAGCTTCCACTAAAGGTTTTGTGAAACGTACGATATAATCTTTCAAGCTTTCATGAAATAATTATTGCTTGAAACAAATGATATGCGAGGAATAATAGATACTATTTCATCGTAAGTAAAGGGATAATTTTAAACTTTGTTTCGCAAAACTTCAGTTAAAAAAAAGTTAACGGTTTTCAGAGAGAGAAAAGTTTCCAAACTTTGGACATCGAATGCTTTAGATAATTGCACATTATAAAGATTTTTTTCTTTTACACATCATTTACCGTCTGTGGTCAACGATTCAATTTTTTTTCATAATTTTTGACTTCTATAATCTTTGCCTCGACATAAAACTCTTCCTTATATTTTTATTTTAGTCTCTTCCTCACATAAGCACCAAAATACTCCTATATTTCTTCTACCACTGCGATCGGCACTTCCTCAAAGCTAACTTTTTCAAATCATTCGCGTGGTTAGAGGAAGAATCAGTTTCTTCTTTAATTTTCTGTTCACTCTGAAAGTCACTGAAATTCCTAACTTATATTTAATCGCGTTATCAGCTATAATATATATGGAGTAATACCCTGATTTTATCGGCGCCACTGAAATTTTAAAGGAAGGGAGCAGGGGCATTTAGCATTTTAAAATGTTCATAATAAGTATTAGAAAATATATAAAATTTTGTAATTTCAGATTACATGTGGGAAAATTTTTCCTTTTGTTAAATTCACTATTTTTACAGTTTTGGTTATTCTAGAATATCGCCATATCTAAGATCGATTTAAATGTTATAAGTTAAGTTTTAATAAATATATAAGACAAAGAAACCGTAGAGACTAGTGTAGATCAGAGCAGGGCAGAGGCAGAAGAGAACCTGTGCCCGTGAAATCGGATAATGAAAGCGTAAATAGTAATCTGCGAACCAGTTTGAGTCGATTCACTCAATTAGTTTGTCTTTTCCACTCACCAAAAGTACGATAAGACCAAAGCCTTTCTGACAATAGAATTTAGTAATTTAGAATACGAGGGACGGGCACACGCGTTTCGAGGCTAAAAAGTCATTTGAGAAAAAATAAGTTAACAAAAGAGAACGCTTAAATTATCCTATTTTTTGAGAAAAATATCAACCAAATGGGGGAATGGGTAATTCACTACAACAATACTAATCCTCTTAAAGTACTTGGGGAGGAGGAGCAATGGTACCCAACCGCTAAAGTTCTGATAATGCACAAATGGTCTAAATTAGAAGTTTGAATATTTTCCCCTCTAAAGGAAATCAACTGGTAAGTGAAAGCCAATATTATTGATTTTCCACCACCACGATCTTTTATATCTGACTATTATACCCCCTCCCCTAATGTGTTGAAATTTTCCAACCATTATGTTGATATTCTTTTACCATTGAAATTGCGCTTCTCCCGAGTGTCATTCTGTTGTCAAATTAAAATCACGTGAATTCTCATTCCGATGGCAATCAAGTGTATCGGAAAAGAAACATTTGAGTAGTAAATTCATGAAATGAGACAATATAATTCAATGTGGATGTTTATAAGGTCAAGCCATATTTTCTTCTTAACTTTGTCTTGTTACCTCAATTGGCTTTATTCTCATCAAATTATCATTTAAAGCTAGATACACCTCAAACAAATTCGTCTATTCGCTTTGGTATTCATGCTATTGTTTGAAAATTTTTGTATCGTAGTTATATTATCCATTTCTTTGCTATTCTATCCTTTAGATTACATATTTTACGCAGTCTTTTGGCGTAGTCATTCCTCTCGAGAAGAAATTTTCTCCGTAGTGGCCAGTTTCGTCCACTTTTCCGATTAATCGCATAATCTTTAGGTGTGCCATCAAATATACTTCAGCCAATATTTAGGAGCATCAATTTAAGTGATTCTATGGGGCTGCACTATTATCATTCATCGCTATCTAAATTCCAATAAATTGATATAAACTATCTAATCTAACATCATAGATTACAATTTGTTAACAATTTCTCTGATCTTAAGCATTCTTTCCCCCAATTATTCTCTAACATGTGTAAATTCCTCAAAGTCTCAATCCTCAACTTTTACTCATCTAAGGACAATCATTATATGCCAATATATTGCGACATTTACCAAAATTTCCGAGTTCTGGCAAATCTCCTAAAAGAAAAAAATTGTCACCATCTTTAGAAATTTGAAAGCAATAAAGACCCGAGACAAACGAGATTGACAAATATTAGAAAACGAAGATTGATCACGAAACCACAATTTATGATATTTTAATCCAACATGTAATATGTACTAATGTGTTTTGGCTAATATATATGAAGAATTATATAAAAAGTATTATACAGAAACACAAACACATATACACAAGTGGTGCTTCAAAAACAAGAAATCCGCGTGAAACGTGAAAAGATCCGATACAAAATACAAGCAAATACAAAACCCTAAAGAGTCAACTAAAAGTCCTAAATGCGACTTAGTCTCTACTGTTTCACGAGCCAATTCAAGAAATACAACTGCAGCTTTATCGAGAAAAACAACTACCGATGTATACTTATCAGCAGGGGATCTCAGAGCAACAGTGCGTCCAGAAGTGCTGGGTGCAGGCCACCGGTGTGTGGACACGCCCTGGTGTACTGCAGCCCCACCACTGCCTTGGGGGGTTGTGCATTTTTGGCCAAGCCTAAAGGAATGTTACCTATATCACAAACCAGGATCGGGAGTGACTATAGGCGAGCGTGAACAGACCGGTGGCTCGGCAGCTTCCTGCCACCGATGATGAAGCCTAGTGTATCTAGCCTCTCCTGTCACCAGAGTCCTTCTCTTCTCGTTCAAAATACGGGTCCGATGACTGCACAAATTTCTACCCGTTTGAACCTAGTATAAAACGATATCAAGAGACCTCAGCGCAGACATGTGTCAAAAAACGTCTTATAACACATAGAAAAGACAAATCTTGAGGATGTCCGAAATGTTACTGTGCAGTGCCAAACTGTTAAGCACTCAACCTAGAAAGACCAAGTTGTTGAGATCCAGGAAATGATTAGAAAAAGTCCAAAGCATTCTGTAAGACTGTTATCACTAGCACAAGGTTGAGGTATTGTATGTTTAAATCATACACGTATTATTGTCTTCACATCGGGTAGGAAAATTTGTTAATAGTACCCTGTGAGATTTATGACGTTATAATGGTTAGCTTAATTTATTTTTTAAATGATTTTCAAAAGCATTTAATTTAAAATAAACGAATGCAACCTTTCGTTACATTCGCGGTTCATGTATAAATGTGTTTAGGTAATTTTGTTTTTACCGTTTGGAGTTATTTGTTCTCGATATTATGAGTTAAATGGATGTTAAATGTGATGTTTCTTGAGTGTTGATGAAGGGAAGGTTTTCTGAAAGTGTCAAATACGCGTTAATGATTGAAAATGCAAACTCAGGTTAAAGGTTATTGAGCTTAGGATCATGAGCGGGAGCCTAAATCAGAAAGAGGCCGGTCATGATGTTAGTTATTGGTTTGATAGGAGCTAGGGCGATGTCGGGCAAAGATATATACATTTTAAGGTTGAAGAGGATGATTGAACTAATCTTAAATTGTTTAGGGATCCAAGGATGGTAGGGTAGGTAAAGCGTGTATTTAGAAGTAGGGTAGCCTCAAGTTAGATTTGAAGAGAAGTGTTTGATTTTTGGCGAAGATAGATAAGTAGATATTAGTTTAAGTAATGTAGGAGTTTAAGTAAGGTAGAGAAGACTAAGAATAGGTCAATAATTTAAGTGTTTTGGAGGAGCTCTCATAGTCAGAGGCTTAGAGGAGAGCATGTAGGTAAAGAATGAGACACTTGGCATATATGAGATCGGTGATTCGTGAGTTCGACTTTAAGATAAATATTTTGAAAGTGGAAGAGGAAAATAAATGTATATTTGCAAGGGAGCAAGTGTGAATGGGATGGAATTGTTTTTTTTTTGCATGTGGGAGTAAGGGATGTAAGAGAAGATAGGTCAGCAGGGCTAAAATCTAGTTATGGTGTGCTATTAAATAAGGTAAGAGGGTGGTAGATGTGTAGTGGCGAATAATATACTGAAGCTTAGATAGATGCAATGGTACTGTCTCGATTGTGATAAGTGATAGGGTAAAAAGAAGGTGTCATAAGTTTGAAATAGTGTATATGGATGAAAGCATTTTGGTGAAAAAAGTATCAGTTTTTGACAGCTGACATGCATTTGAGCCGAAATGATGTGGAAGCATTAGATATTACTTCGGGAGGGCTTTGAGAATAGGTTTTCAGGGCAACCCAAACATAATACAGCTTAGGGAATTCGCGTAAATTATAGTGAAATTGAAGGAAGGGTTGGAATCAGGGAGAGACAGGATAGAAAATTTTCTAAATGCTTTAAAATCTTTTATGATAAAGTCTAAAGTTTGAGAAATAAAGGAGTTAAGGGGTTGCGTATCCTCCCAAAATTTGGATTTACTTTGCGTTACTTACTCTTGAAGGTGAGTCGACCTATTTATGGAGATTAGATACTTGAGGATGAAATAGATGGCTGTAATGTATGTATATTTATATGAAATGCATAACAAGCAAGGTTGAGGGGTATTAATTTACTTAAGGATTGCCTATCGCTACATCAGGTTAATATAAACAGGATAACATAATGGAGTCGGTCTGGGTGAATATAGGCAAGGTTTAAAGGTAAATTATTACGAGTTTAAGGTTATCATTGGCCACCTGCAGAGAATTATGAATTAGGAGTTTTAATATGTCAGTAAAATATTAGGAGTTGTAATGATGGATAACGTCTACCCATCTTGGAATAATTTAGCCCCCCTGATATTTATTCTGAAAATATTTTAGGGAATGATAGAAGTTCTCGAATCTTATTATTGTTTTGGGAACAATTTCATCTTTCAATTTGTACAGGATACCATACGTGGGGAAAGGATTATAAATTTTGTTGTCGCTGGTGCTGAAATGGTAGCAGATTTAGGAAAATCTCTTGGCGAAACGATCTTAAGGTGCTGAGATTTTGTTTTGATTTTTTTGTTTTCCGCTAAAGATAACCTCATGAAGGAAGTAAATTTTATGGAAAACAATTTTTTCGAAATTTAGAGAAGAGATGGCAGATGTTTGTGGTGATCGTTTTATGTAATAGGTAGGCTACCAGTACCAGGTTGCATGATTCAATAGGCCTAGCAAGAAACTCGACAAAGTGACAGGTGGGAAATACAAAAAGGGCGAACGCGAGCAAAGGAATAAAAGGTAAAGATAGCTAAGTCAACGAGAGGAAATGAATAAACAAACAATTCCTGTCTAGGAATAAAATTATCAGAGGACAAAAGTCTACGGAACAGTCCAACCAAAGAAAATTATAACACAGTTCTCTAAAATTGGGTCATAGAAGAGCTAGGTTAGCTGTATGGTGTAAGAAAATTGTGATTCACAGTGGTGCAAAACTCCTCCCTTAGGGGCGTGAAACTAATGAGGCCCGATGACAGATTTGTCCCGGAGTCGAATCTAGGCCACGCCACCCTGGAAATGAAACTGTATTTATAGGCGAGCAATGAGACGAATGGAGAGCTAATAATCAAATATTATATTTGCCAGTAAATATTGTCATACCCGTATTAGCGTTTATAGAACCCCTTTCAAATTCACCAAGTCTTTTCGCTCCAATTCTTCAGGCGTTGAGTATATATAGACTGCTAGTCGCCCGCAAAGTAACTTTGTGACGTACCGCTTTCCCCATTATAGGCCATTATTAGAATAAAATATAAATTGATGCAACGTCCTCTTTACCTCGATTGCTCTAAACCTTCGGTAAGCCCAGCCAAAATAAGAACATTGGGAAGAATTCATCTTTAGAGTCAGATACTTAATTCCCGATTTATATAAACTGATAATCCTCATAACTAGTACACCTATAAGTAAACATGCAAGAGATTTTCAAAATAGAAACTAGTAATTCAGTAATTAAAAATAAAGAAAAGCGACGTGGTAGAATAGTGAAATAACAAATCAAATTTGTGGTAGTGGGGATACCTATAGGGTGGAATATGATTGTAATTGTGAAGCTTTTGTTAGAAAATACAGAGTAATTAGAAATAAACCAATTATATTAATTGGTTCATCCCTAACTTAAGAAGCCTATAAGGTACCTAAGCTAAAAAGAGGCATACATATGACTAACTTAAGAGGCCTATGCAATACTCAAGCTAAAAACCTTGGCATTTGTGACTTAAAAGAGGCTTATTTAGTACCCAGGCTAAAAAAGACAGATATTGCTTACTTAGAAGACACCTATGAACTACCCAAGGCCTACTCAAATAAGGCCCAGGCATTACTAGTTTAAAATAAGCCTATGCATTAATCAAGGTAAAAGTCTATAAGCAATGATGCAGTGATCTTTAAACTCCATGCAATAAATTTAGTAAATTTGAATGCGCAAGTTTTGAATTCAATTATCTGATGAAAATAAATACGTGGGCAAAAATGCCCAAAGTCTAAAAGTGATGCACGATTGTCTATGAAATGGTTCGATTTGCAGAGTTTGGTCATAAAGTTATCCACTGTTTGGGTAAACAATTGGAGATCATAGTGCATAATGCTAGAAATGAGTTTAATCGGATATGTTTTGTTTGTATATTAAAAATGAATATACTTAATTTTCTAAAACGAAAACACTTTCTCGGCAGCTACAAATACGGTTGCTTAGTCTGTGCATAGAGCCTGACCCATCATAGATGCGCTCGACGCCAGCAACCCTTAAATTACGCATAACCCATTACGCATAACATCTATATACTTTTCTTGGTTCAGAGTTTTCTTAACAATGTGAAAAAAACTTTCCATGCACCGAAATGGCTCCCCACACCATCATTTTCGTTCGAAATTTGACTGTTTTTGTCAAATATTGAGCCATAAGTTCTTCTCCAGTCCACCTTCTTACACTCTGCATGCGCTCATCTAGCACTGCGATGGTTGACTCGTCCCCCCCAAACTACCTGAAATAGTAGAAAATACAACATACTTAGTTGAACAGCCAGAGAATTATTGGAAAAGCCATTGAAGTAATGATACAGCAAATAAACTGTATGTTTGAAAAAATTGGAGCCATTACAAAAATGCAGTACTGTTAAAATTAGTATGTATTAATGATTTTTATGAAGTACATGTAACTGGTTAGCTATGTAGATGTTTTAATCTTACTTTTTCCCATTGTTCCGTAATGCATTTGAGTTGATTCTTTGCCCACTAATAGTGGGCTTTAATAATTGTTTCCCTTAGTAGAGTCTTCTTCTTGGGCGATTGATTTTAATCCAGCTTCTGAAAGCTTGTTATTCACTGTTTTCTGGGCAATGCTAAAACACTCTTCTGCCAGCTCAATAGAAATCTCCCTGCAGGATGTTGTTCCGTTAAAAGCCTTAAGTATTAATTTTATCCTGTTCGTAGGGTTGCTTTTCGCTTTCTAATGAATGTTTGAGTATGAATATATCTAGTTTCTTTTCCTATTTCGTTAAGTTTTCTTTAGTTTCTTTCAGTAAGACGTTTATTTGTCTATTTTTTTGAGTACTCAAATCAATCTGTTTACCCAGCTTGGTTTAATTAATTTATAGCTAAAAGACTAACAGAAATACACAGAATCAAACTAATTAAATAAATATTAAACTATCTGATACACACAAAAATACTATTGTTAGCAATCATAGGTTAATATAATAAAAAAAACATCCTATTTGCACTCTGAAGTCTAGATACCATCATTAAAATGCTCCAATGCAGTGCTGTTCCTTCATTGTTACCAATTATACTTAAAAAGTAACCCAAGCTCATGAAAATCAAAGTTAAATAGTTGTTGTGAGGTTGCATAAAATAAATCCATTTTTAATCAATGAATTTTGTTTCACTGTCTTTTTTGTAGAAAAAATTCAAATTTTGGAATAATCGATGATAATTCCGCTAATACTGTAAATGATAGAATTATATCTGCCAAGATGCCACAAAATAGCGTTATATAATTCTATAAGACAAAATAAATTGTAAAGTATTAAAAAATATTCTTGTCAACAGAAAATTCCTCAATTTTATATTCATAAAAAGAACCAATATTGCATCCATGCGGTGTTGTATCATAGGCACTAAATTTGGAATTTCTTCTCGAATAGTTGAAAAAGTGGTTGCAAATTGAAAGAAGAAGAATGAAGGAAAACATTAAGAATAAGTAAATAGGTTAGGCCATGAAACTATAAAACAAAGGACGATCTAGAACTTTGGTAGCCCAGGTGAAATCATTATTAGACTAACCTCAGCATCACTGCATTAATTTTAGTTCCATATTGCGAGGTTATAAATGGAATTAACAACATTTATCACCTCATCGGTTTAACATACGCCAGAATCTTAAATAAAATGCAAATATTTAAAGTTATACGGCCAATTATTAAAATTTTCATATTAATATTTATCTTATGTCTTAAAAAAAAAAATCAATATTAAAATATTTTAATTTTGTTGGCCATTTTTTTAGCTGTAATTTGGTTGTATCTTATTCTAAGAAAAGGTTATTTTTTCCTTAATTTAAACATTTCTGACAATTTACAAAATGGAAATAAAACATTTTCTCTGAGTAGAGGTCAACTCATTCTATTAATAAATAATCGATTGTCTGGAAACCTGCCACTTGATAAATTATTTCAATTTAAACTTACTCACTTATATAAATACCAGATTAGTCTGCGCTAGCCTAGTTAGGAAACTAAAGAATTTAAGCACTGCCTAGTAACGGAAATAAATACGCAAGGTTTGACAGGAACGAACAGGTTAAAACGTGTTAGAGCACAGTTAACCTATCTTGGCTAGCCTAGTTGGGCCTAATCTGTCGCCATTATGGAAATGTGCGTTGATACCTTAAAATATTATGCACCGCAAATTATATTTTCTCCCAAAAATCTTTCTTTTTTCAAGCCATTAAAATAAAGAAATGTTATAGAACGTAATGGTGGCTATATAAATAAATATTTACTTAACAATAGTTTTTTATATTTTTACAAACGGCACGAACTTTCGGGATGACTTCAAAATAAGATTATAACTATTAAATAGTATGGGTATTTAAAACAGGATAGAATTGTGATTAATTTTATTACATATTTCATATTTCTTTTATTAAAATGTGTTTAATGACGTATGCTGATGTCAAAACAAAAAATTAGGAAGTTCTTACCACAGTGAGTCTAATCTAAGATGATGAACAAATAAAGGTCGGGGTAAAAATTGATCACTATCTTAGTCTCTTGTTCATTAAAGTCCTTAGTACCCTCGAAATATTTTTACTCAATAAACTTTAATGTTTTTTTAGGCGCTGATCTTCAACTCTGTATATTGTGGAGGTACATGTTGGGTCTCCCTCAATTTTATTTTAATAAATAAAAGTACAAATTGTCACATAGTCTCTTCAATGGTAAAGTATATTTGGAATGATCATCCGGAGGCCTCCATTCGAAAAGTTTTTCTCACATTTGCTGAGCTGCAAATCGATTTCAATTTGGGAAGGGACATTGTACTGTTTTCTTGTCTTTACACAGGTCACTGCATGAACAGATTCGAGTAAAGGTTATTTTTTTAATTTGGGAAAAATTAATTCTAAAAAAATGAAGTAAAGCTAATCCTTCGACATCCCAATGTCAAGATACTAATATCATCGTGTTCAGGTTAACTAATTGTGGTAAATCAGATGCTTCAAACATCAGTTAATTAAATAGTTCAGTTTTTATTTTAAAATAGCTTCAAATGATTCTACAATAGCATATGTTTTTCCTAATCTTGATGAGGTTGTATATGTAAATAATGGCGCCATTATTGCTTAGATCGCCAATGGTCATTTTATTTATATATCCATATTCCTCTAATTAATATTAAACTAGTGATATACATTGAATTTCTGGCTTCTTTATATTACTATAAACCTGATACACCTCCTTGGAATGCTGCAAAACGCTTACTATGTTATAAGATATTATTACACTACCGATTATTCAAATAGATATTGTGCCAGAATTAACACCACTTCTGTATTTTATAATGTTGCCCATATCATTTCCGTCTGACCTTTCCCAATTCGTTGGAAAATGAAGCCAGAAAAACAATATCTACCAGGTCACCTCAACCTAGTTCTTCTTCTACAAATCGAACCTATTCAAGTATAGCTTCCATTATCAGGGACAACCACACCAAACAACATGTTGAAATCATTCAGACTCCTCCTTATGGCGTCTCTGAATAAATTTGAAAAGTTTAGATCCATACTCAACAATTTACCAAAGTTCAGTGTCGGTAATATTTCCACTCCTCTACACCAAACCATCACTCACATGTCAACGAATAACGATATCTCCAATACTCACCCTGTATACTACACCGTAATCTATAAGCTAACAACACAACATTCGGTTTGTTATGTTGATCTACTAAACTACAAGCTCTGTCCAGTCTGTCATCAAGGCAGAGTCACCTGTCTAATCCTCTCTATCAAAATATGTGTATTCAAAAAAGGAAGAGAAATCCGAATTTATTCAACTTAAACCTAAAATCATTACATAGCCAAAGTTTAATTTGTATTGAATAACCACTTAAACTGTCTCTCGTCCTTCAGCTCAGTGCCAGTAAACACAACTGAATTTCTGACATCAGTAATATTAATGGAAAAGAATTACACGGTAAAATACTCCACTTTCCATGCTGTCATTCTCTTAGCTGAAATCAATTACTAATGAAAATTCATCAAATCTTATTTAAATTTTCCCGTTCTAATTTATGTGAGAATGTATATCTCTTCCACTTGAATCTACCATCTTTTAACAAACATTGCGAGTTGTTTGCATATTTAGCTCAAATGGATGTTTAAATTGATATAAAAATCTAACCGAAACTTGATTGTCAAAGATTTTATTCTTCTCTTATTACCAGTCATACATTTTCCTATACTTTCCGAGATAAGGGTGTGGATGAATCGCCTTTTATGCATTATATGTCTAAGAGAATTTATTAGTTTTATTTAAACTTTGGTGAGTAAATGGAAACAGTTTAAACGATAGAATTATTCTCAAAGATAATTCAGAGATCTATGACAACAAAATAGAAGTGTATTATTGCTTAATGAATTTAACCCATTAGGCTCTCAAGCAAAAGACTTTTTAGGTCTCTCTTCGAATGCATTTTTATCAAAGACGCTCTTTGCGAATCCAAGCATCTAAATACGGGAAAGAAACATGCACTACGAATATGGCGGATTAGGTAGTAGGCTCATCTGCCTTTCTCTCTACTCACAATCAAGTAATTGAAGCCGTTATAAAACTTTCAAATTTATTAATTTCTTCGATTGTTTCAAATTTTATTTAAGAACACTGCTATTTTCATTTCTTTAATAACACTGGTAACACTAGTTTTGTTTCTTTAAATGTTTTTAATGTTTCTTATATGGATTTAGCTCCTGATTCCAAAATATCATTGAAAATTGCAAAGTATCGATATTTATGGAGTTAATTGGAATTTTGTATATAAAACTAACCATAAATATCTGCAACAGATCACTTTATTTAGCATATTCACATTGTCCATGAATAATAGCTAATAATATTTGGTCCTTGTACAGTATTCATTTTCTAAACTAATGAGAAAATCTGATTATAAGAGATAACCTACTACTGTGAGCTCCTTGATCTTTACGCACCAGTGACTATATATAGTCCCCCATCATATCAGTGTCCCATCTTCCCTGGTATCTTTTCTCTATTAGAGCAATGCCCTAGTGGAACCGGTTACCATGCTCTTCCCTCACTTAATTCTACGAATCTTCACGAAAAGACTACAAATGTGAATGCAAAAAGTGCACCTTTAGTTACATTCTACATCCGAAATACTTATAATTTTCTAAAAGTTTGGCTACCAGCTGCTTGTAGTTTAGTTCTTTATTTTTAGCAAGAAATCCATTAATTCTATTTCAAAATGCATACGACGCCTCACTTTCGACAGCACTCATTGCATTCTCCAGTTGTACTGACTTCAACATTTTCCTTACTTGCAGTCCAGTAAATATGCCACCGTTGAATTTGGCCTCTACTAGCTTTGGAAAGATTAGACAAATCTCTTGAAATGCTTTTCCACCATGTTCTAATGCTTCTAAACCAAACCAAGCTCTATATGAAGTAGAGGTATCAGAGCTTTGGTATGCTCTACAAAAGGCTGTATAAGAACATTTAGTTTTCCTGGCTGCAAGTCATCTCGAGGGGACCACTCAACCTTCTGATAATGTTCATGATCAGCCCTACTGTCCCATAGGCAAATCAAACATAAATAATTGGTGTACCCACCATGGAATCCGAGTAAGAAGGCAAGCATTTTAAAATCACCACAAACATCCCATTTAAACTTAGTAAAGTTTAACTTCTCTAGAAGCTTTTTTACATTGTCATATTCTTCCTTAATCTGTACGAGTATGCTATAGGCAGCGACGGCTACTGATTTTCATTATGTAGTAAAACAGCTTTGAGGCTTTGTGTAGAAATATCATGTATATTGTTGATCTTCAGTCCAACCCAAACAGATTCCATTCATTAAGGCTCGATGCCAAAAGATCAGACCCTGACTTAGTGAGACCCAAGTCCCTGATAATATCATACAGTTCACATTAATTTATAAAGCTGTGCGGTATTCATTCTTGGCTCAAACGTTTCATACATTTCTTCATTGTCACAAACTTTCGACTCTCCTGATGAGATCTCCATCATAACCTCGACCTGACAAAATATATATAAAAGGATATGGATTTGATAGCTGGAGCATAAATATGGATTGCATGTGTAATCACATTACAAAAAACCTAAGCTAGATATTTTTAATATTTCAGTATTTATTCTGTTACAAAGAATATAGGTTATAATTTGATGGGATTAACTTATATTTTTTGTCGGCCGTGGAACTAATAAGATATCATCATGTAGCACAGGTGCAATAAGGGATGACATGTTGGGATATGGAAGGGATTTTCTTCCCTTAACTTTACTGTACTTTGATAAGTCACTCATGCAAAAATAACAATCATCGTGATTATTTTATCGCTCTCTCCAAACTCTCGGTACAGCAAATGGCATTGCTTTTCTTCCACCTCTCAGCTATGCATCTAAATTTGATCGACAACTTCCACATATCACATTAGGGGCCTATGGTTTTTCTTGGTTAACCATACTCATTCCAAAGTATAGTCTATAAGCAGTTAAAAAGTTTGCACCGTACACAATTTTATGTGATACATGCTTAGGTCCAACATAGAAACCATAAATAAAACAGAACGAATCTAGTGAATTTCTGCATCCTATTGTAGCCATAATCAAAAAGTCAATATTTATCATATAAACCTGAAAGAGAAAATAAATTAGAGACAAATGTAAGTATGCATTACCTGTACCCCATACATTTGTTTATTTCAGCATAATTTTTTATATCTTTCAAATGGTTGATGGTAGAGAGAATGTAAGGAGATATTTGGAATCAGCGAAAGATTTATTATTAAGAACACTCAATAACATAAGAAAATGAAGAACGGGGAAAATTTGTTACCCAGTATAATATATTTTTTCTTTATTGAATCCTTATCAAATTCTATTTTTTATTCCTGACAAAAATTTGCTCCGTTAATCCAATAATTAAATTAGGTGGTCATAAAGTTCTAGCAAATTACATAATTATTTCCGCAACTTCACCTGTATCCATGATATTCGAAACCAGATGTAAAAAGACTCATATTATTGAGAGTAAAGCCTTATCCACTCGTCAGATCGCATTCTGTGCAAATATTAGCAAGTCTGACGTCATTCATCTCTTAATTATCGAACATGCAATACGTTAAATTGTTCACACACATTTAATAGACTTTTCTAAATTTTATTTCAAGATCTTTCATATTGGAAATAACAAAACTTATTTTAATAATCTAAATAAAGAACAGAGTCACTGGCATTTCAAAATTTACGTTCACATCCAACCTGAACAACCATAAGCTTTCTCTCACCCCCGCCAATGTATAAATATAGTTCCTTAAGGATATTTTGTGGACTCCTTTCGATGTTTGAGCAACTTCATACACTTTGCTCATAATATGTTTGTATCCATGATACACAAAAGTCAACCTTCAATAATTGCTCCTTAACATGAAATTGGTGCTCTAAAAATTCTAGTGATGTTTGCAAAAATGACAAAGTAAATTTCCACACCCACTTGCAACCACACCTCAACAACTTGTTCCAAACTCCATAGAACGATGTATTTATCCTTTGCATTTGAAGACTAATCTTAGTCTGTTAAATCACTATTGATATCACTATCCTCCTAGAGCATGGAAATGCCTTGGTACCCCACAACCAGTAACCCAATTACAGCTAAATTACTCTCTCAACTCTTTCCTAACCTTATTATCTTATGATTGAATGTCTACTTTTTGGTGATCTTCGCGCTCAAAGACACTCCAATAGGGTCAGGTTGGGATTATTCTTAGTTACTCAAGTCAAGTGGTTGCATATCGCGTGAATGTAGAGCTTGGAGGTTGGCCGTATGAAGCTGATACTTGGCGTGGAACAAGCAAGTGTTTTGAGCAAATGTCGAGGCGATGACAATAAGTATGTTACACGGCCTTTCTCAGTATCACCAAATATACCTGAATAAGGTGAGGTTGCCAGGTCTCGCCATCATGTGATTGGCAGCGGTTGCATATTGCAAAATTTTAAGGGGATTGTTATTTTTGTTTATTTGTTGTTTGTCTTTGTTTATTGTTTGTTCATTTTTACTCGGATAATAATAGCTCAATATAAATACGGCGGCTTTTTGCGCTTGGTGTCAGTTTCCAGATGGGCCTCCCATCGTAAATACCTTTAGCTTTGTGGTCGATTTTGTAACATTGAAGACTAGTTTGAATTGGCCACCGTTCTTTGAGCTTATTTATCCAAAGTACAAATCTTGAAGTAAATATCTAAAGATATTAATAATTAAATGTATATGATTAAAATAAAATTAAATATTTAAAATTACATTTGCTTTTATATTTGACAGTTGATTTGCTACAAAGTATCCTTTGCGTCGGGGTTCATTGCCGGATTTATCGGGATCACGTGGAGTTGTGGTAAACCATTAGAGAGAAAGTCGTTCTCTCGCACACACTTCGTTGCTTGGACATTGCATGGGTTGGTTGCTCAATGAAAACTACCTCCATTTGCTAAAGGGAATAGTGAGGTTGGCGACCGAAGAATTAATTTGAATTTGATCTATAATTTACCGAAAGGATTTTTTAATCGTCTCCCTATTTATTTAGGTGGCTTTAAACATCAGTGTTTTTACCTCTCGGGTTCAACCAGCACCAATAATTAACTATCTTGTATAGTTATAATTATCAGACCACTCAATTATATTAGTTGTAATTTTCTTATTGTTGCCCTCACTACAACCATATTTCACAGCAACGCGCTTTCAATCAACTCCTGGTAGAAATTTGGAACTAGAAACCTATCTATCTAGGATATTTACTGCTCTGATATCAATGGTATAGGATTAAAGGAAATTTTATTAGTTACAACTTTTTTAAACGAACAAGTTTGAAAATTACAACTAAAAACGAGTGAAATACTATTTCGATATAACAAGTGTTGAACTAAACATATTTGGTTATATTTTTTTGCTCTGAACTAGAATCAATTCTCCCTAGTAACAGAAATTTTGGCAAGTGGAAAAGGCTTCAGTTTTTTTCATTGTAAGGTTTTAAAAGGCTAAAATTGATTAAAGGAAAACTATTTTTACCATTGTTTATATGGCTTCAGCTTCAGTTCGAAACAAAAGTTAATATTCCTTGGTGAAATCTAGTCCTTTTTTAGATGTTTCTCGAGTGGAGAGAAAGATTTAGTGTCTTCGATCAGGAAAGGGAATTTTCACTTTTCGCTCGTTTATTTTCCCCACTAATTGAAAGGGAGGAGATCTAGATATATATATATATATATATATATATATATATATATATATATATATATATATATATATATATATATATATATATATTATAAATGGTCACAAATATAGGAAATTAACTGTGAATCGCAAAGTGAAAGAAACAGCATTTGAGAAACCTTTTTCCACCCCATTAAATTCTCCTTAACAATTAAATTCCATTGCTGTTTACCCATTGCATTGAAATTCAACTAACGATGCTCAAAGGGATACAATTTGATGTCTACCTATTTTCCTCAAATAAATATTACGAAAAAAACCTATTTTATAAATCGTTCTAAACTGCATATGTGAAGGATTAGCCTAGACGTTAGTCAACAGTTACTATGCTTCCCGCCACTCTTAGAAATTTCTTGAAATTTCTAATGATAATACTTTTCTTAGAATGGCAATTGGATAACTTACTTTGGAAAAATTACCATTAATTGCTTTTGAAATTTAATAACTATCATACTTTCCCTTTTTATTGAAATTTAGCAGATTTCATAGGTAAATTTACCATTTTTGCAATGAACCAACTTGCCGAACGCGCCTGTGTGGGTCTTTTGAGCAGCGTAATTAAAAGGTTGTTAACAACATGTAAATATTTAGACATCCTCTGTAAAGTTGCAGGATAGAGTTAGGTTTGGGAGAGTTACATGAATTATTTGTCCCAAGGGCTCAAGGTAATGTCTTTTCTAGTTGTTTAGCTAAGGTAAACTTTCCACAATTAGTCATGTCACACGTTACGTTGAATTTCTTTAGGCAACGACAATTTAATATATGATTATTTGATGATAATTAGACTGCTTTGATGTATATTTAGTCATAAACATACTGACTAAGGCATTTACCAATAAAATAAACAAAATTTAGTAAATTTTCTCACATTATTGTGGTATTTCAAGCAGCACTGCCGTACAATTTTGATCTGGTTTAATTTTAAAATAAGTGCGCCATATTTCAGAAATGTGGCCGTTTGCTTCCTTATTTAGCTTTATTTATTTATTTAATATTAGTCAAAGATATTATGGCCCCCCAATGACTCACTCTGCAACCTTATGAACGTGATTGAGAGAGAGACCAACAAGTCATCTTGCACCAGTGAAGTGGAGCTAAGGGTTGGAATCCCTCCAGTTTTCACAAGTTAAACAGAAGGACCATCGAGAAGGCTTGCTGCAGGTTCCGAGCTCACCTGGAGGCCGTCGTTGAGGCACACGGCGACTTAAATGAATCAAATTAATAGGAAACTTCTTTTACTCCTTATCATGAACTATGTGTTATTTTCATTTATTTAGAAGTTCAGCGATAAATGGCTCACCACACCTTCTAACTTACATCCAACCTCACTCTCAAACTTTCTATTTGACCGGCTCATTCTTATCTTTTGTTCCACTTTAATAATATTTATTAATTCCACTACAGGAGTATTGTGACCAACTAATCTCCTGCAATTTTGTTTTTTTTTTTTCGTCATTTTTAATAATATTGTGATTAATAAATCAAAATTAATGATACAAAAAATCTTGGTGTAGTCAAATGGTTAGTTTTAACTCCCTAATAAGTCATTCCTTTTATATTATTTCCCTAAATTAATTTTTTTTTGCCTTGTTTGTATAAAAATCACTAAAATTTGATCTTTTATTATTAATCATTCATCCTTGTTTGCTCAATTACATAAACATGTAAACAAGCAGATAAAAGAGTGCCTCATTGAAATTAAATCTAAGTTGCATGTGTTTTATTATTGTTTTTAAAAAGAGAAAACTTCGCTTTATGGAAGGGTAAGTATTTTACTTGACTATAACTCATTTTATAAAACCATTGTTGAACTTGTACTAATTTTTGGTAAATATGTAACAAAATGAAGCCGGAATTGAATTAAGTCACCTTTTTCATAAGGAAAGAAAAATGTTTTTGTGTACAAAGTTAACAAATCGCTGGTAGATTTTTCTCCTTTTGCCTCTGAGTGTCAATGTGACGGAGTAAATGAGGCAGTTAAAACTCCAAATTGAAAATGCTACATATTGAATTTGTGCTTCTAAAAATACAAATTTATATGGAAATCAAGTGGTCTTTAAATGATGGCAAAGGGGGAAGGGAAAAAGAGTGGTTGAAAGTTAGGAATCGGGGATTTTCTTTTCGAAACTGGAGAAAACTCAAAGTCGTTCTCGCAATTAATTGGAATCAGAACACTGACGCCTACGACAAGAGAATTTCTGACCACAAAAGGTTAAATAAGTTTCAATTGTATTGAAGAAAAGATTTTTGACATGGTCTTCTACCATTAAGTTTAGATAAGTATGCTTACGAGCTATGGCTAGCCTTTTGGATATGGCATTAGATTTATAGCGTCAAAGGAAGAGTTGGATCCGAGCGAACACGGACACAAATCTTTGGTCATAGCTGCCCATTGGCAGAAGCGCTGAATTTACCAGAGCGAAGATATGTAACTCCCCAGCGTTAAGACTATGACAATCATAAATCCGCTATCATTTCCCTTCTGCTTTTACAGCACGACATCACCACTCTTTCATCTGTTGTGGAGTCTTGGCGTTGTGGTAGTAGTATACCCAATGTGAGAACAGTAGATTGGTGCTATTTGTCTACAGAAACAGGTCGATTCAATGCTATTTATCATTATATGCAACAGCAGATGCCATTCAGTTTATTGTTGCGCGTATGCATTACCATTGACCACATTGTTCAGAGGTTTCATTCCACATCCAAAATACATCTGCAAACGAGTATTAAACAAACAAACGATTTTGGACCCCTGAGAAAGTATTCTCGCCTTCAAGAATTTACGCATACATCTTACAGTAACCACAGCACAATAAATCTCACTTGATTATTGGTAAGGGCTGTCTTCATGTCTGATTTACGCTTTGTTTTAAAGAATTAAGTTGTATGGTCTAAAATTGATCAGAATATGTTGATCTTAAGATTTTTTTTAATTCAGAGTTAAAAACATGATTCCTGCCTGAAAATAGAGATATATGAGTTAAGAGGTGTAATTTAGGGGTATGGAGACGTGGCTGAACTTAGGAGTATTCGTAAAGAGAGTTTATCAAAAATGATTGATAATTACAATGTAATTTATTCAATCTACCCAATAACTTAATGAGTGAAATAAGTTTTTTTTATATATATATTTTGTTTGATACAATGAAATTAGACTTTATAGATCAGAATTCTCCCATTAATAATAAGCCTACCTGAACATACCTTAAACTCTCTAGCTAAACTAATCCAGCCTAAAATAATAACACAATAAAACAAATAATAGCGATATTATTATAGAAATAAAGATGAAAAAATTACATAAGTATTGTTACTTACTATTAAACATACCCAATATAATAATCCTCGCAAAGAAGAGTCTTTTGAAACATTCACCCAATAAATGGAAATTATACTTTTGACTTCAGAATTTTCACCTCTAATCGTGTCTAATTTCATGATTTTACCTAACAACTCAATAAATCTAAACTCCACTATCTATCAAAATTAAAGTTTTAAAGTTTAAGATCAATGCTAGAATAAAAAACTTTACAAAGAAATAAACAAGATTAGTGCTTCATGCCCATAGGAAGCTCTTTTTTTAATATGTATTAAAAAACAATAATTGTACATATACTGACACCCAAAGAGCTGAGTTATTTTCTTATCAATTTGCAATCAAAAAGATAAAGTATAACGAATTTGAGTGAACACGAAATAACTGGACCGGACTGGATTGTCAAATTTTATTAAAAGAAATCACATCCTCTCATTTACAACACCAAAGGTAACAAGTCTTAGCAGAGCCATTAGCATCAATAAATAATGCAGGATTTTTTTTTAACAACCTTGTTAATGGCATGGAAAGGTATAAGTTCGAGTACCGTGATATCTACATTGTAGGCGATACTAGTGCAACCACGGTGAAGCTTCTGGCTCACATTTTTTGGTGCGAAAGAAATCAAGCAGGTTGGAGCATGCACTTATGGTGAAAGTGGAAAAATCGTGACAATGGGCATTGTAGTTAGCGCTATTAACAAACCCATTACATCAATGTTTGTTTTCCTCCGTTTTTATTTTTAGCTAACAGTATATCCATTGGGCTGGATGATATAAATGACGTGCTTGTTTTATGAAATGTTTCTTGTCAGTTACGACAAGTTAAAAAAGGAAACATTTGCTCGAGAGGAGTGCAACCCCCAAAATTGACACTCCGACGTGGCGCGGCGCGAAACCTCACACGAGAAAGTGGAGATCCTTGAGAGAGGGAGGTCCAGACGAGACAAAAGGAATCCCGGCTAATCCGTCCGGGACGAAAACGATTCGAGGCTTGCTCTAAACAGCGTAAGCCTTCACAAAGAAAAATGGATCTGCCTGGTAAGATCCAACCACGATGATAAAGGGCGTATGCCAGGGACTTGGGGAAGCAGACACACGATCTGAAATGAAGGCGACAGTTTTCTTACTCAATCTGCCGATGTGAGAAAACTCAGGGAATTAATATAACGGCCTATTTTATGGTTCCTCCTCGTTGGCAGACTCAGACGACTAGCTGACCACTTCTGGTGCCTAGATAGATTATCGTTTGTTGCATGACTCAAGTCTTAATGGCCTTTATGTTGTTGGCAGGAAACTTCCGGCTAGCAGTTTCCCGACTACAGAGAGTAGCGCTTCCTTGGCAAGGTTAAAGCTTTTAACATGCCCAACTTAATTTACTGCACCTGTGAGGCGGTTGACTGATATTAAAATTCTTTATTCTTTTTTTTATCTCTTTGGATTCAGAGATTACTCCACGTGGAGTTATACCTAGAAGACAGTAAGAGGGAAGGAAATCAAGAAACAAATGAAGGGGTATTCTTCTTGGCGTCTCTTTACATTACACTATTGTTTATTCAGTCAAGTGTGGTGTGCCACATTAGAAAAGTGGAACGAAACTCACCCATGAAAGACAATGACCAGACAGGACTTGCAAGAAATCGTCGTCGAAGCTCTTCACGTTGGTACAACTATAGTAAATATATTAAAAGGGATTCAACGGTTTGCTGATGATGGGTTTCTGCCCTCTAATATCACTGACCGTCCAGTAGTACAATAAAAAAATCAACATGAACTTAAATATGTATAATGGATGATGATAAAAGCTGCAAATTAAAGCTTGACATTTTCTGCCGATCCCAATAGGGGTTCGCACTACTCCAGTAGCTCTTCACTCATCTTAGCTTGGAGCTAGAGCGTCGTTCAAGCAAACCTCCGTTCGGGAAAGCGTCGTCTAACCGAATCTGCTGGTAACCCTTGAAAGGGTGCATATATACCCGGATTTCTCCAAAACAGGGAGAGGGAAAAATGACCTTATCGAACCTTCATTATCGGCCGGGACAATAGAGCGTGTCCTTACAGAAAAGTGTAAGAGGCGGGGATCAGCGGTTCTGAAGGAAAGACCAGCGGCTGCAATCATAAAAATTGTCTCGAGGCAAACCTTCAAATAAACGAATAATCTCCTGACTCGGGAGGGAAGATTAAGACGGCGAGGAAATAGACTTCAATCGCAGCATCATGCCTTGGTGTCAATTTCTCAGTGACCCGGCGGAAAGTCCACAAAGAGTAGTGAAGGCGGAGGGGGGAGGGAGTAACAGCTCGCTTTCTCTTCCGAAGTCGGAAATATTAATATTTTAGTGAGTCTTTCTACAATGTCCATATACTGAACCCATAGCGCTGAAGTTCTATAAGATATCTTTGCAAACTCGGCATATTAGACTTGCATGATTCTTCCACAAAGAGTTTCCTAGCTATCAGATTCTCATAGGAGCTTATAAGCTTTGTTGAAGTCTGTATTATTTCGTAGATCTGTGAGCTCGTCATGTAGCGACCTTGCAGCAGCTTCGGCTAAGTTCTGATCTTTATTCGCAGTGCCATCTGAAGTTTCATTTAGGCATTTTAAGGGCGCATTGAGAACAGCTGAAAACAGCAAGGTATTAAGCGCTGCCTAAACTATTCAGTGTGCACAAACTGTGACAGGAGGTCATTGACGTTATTGATAGTGTTCTGCTCGTCATCATTTTGCTCAAGATATTTTTCTACTTACAAGAATTCGAGTGTCTTCTCATCGACCAGAAGCCGTCCAAACTTTAGCGGTCGTCATATGAGCAATTAATTGTATCCGTTTATTTTCCTGAAAATTAGCTCTACATGTATGGTGGTAAATTGCATCTTGTAAATGAAAGTCATGCATATGCAGAATACGTGCCTTGATAGTATCTGAGCAAACATCAGCTCGTTCATGGAATATGGCCTGCAGCGTTTTCTCCAATTCCTATGTCTTTACTTGAGTGACATCCTGCGTCTTCCGCTTCCTCCAAGATATAGCTGGACTACCAGGGAAAAGGCAATTAGTCTTGAAAGAAAACGGCTACTCAGATGACCTAAGTACATGTGCATCACTGCTAGTGCTGGCTTCTGACTCTTCTATGCTGCCATCCTTGGCTATCTGATGTGCGTTGCACTAGGTACTACGGTAGTCGTTGGAGGGAGGGCCTGGTTGATGGTTAAACACCCCTTTTGTCGGAGTGTTGAAAATGGGCTTTCTCTAACCTGCTTTCAGATGGCACTGTTGAGATACTTCCATGCCTTAAAAGAGAAATACAAAATTAAATAAAATACTTGTTTCGAAATTTAGAATAACAAATAAACATACCAATGGTACTTAAAATCAGTTAATAAATAAATAAAAAAATACGAAAAAACTAGGATTTATTAAATAGTATCCTCCCTTCTCGGAACAAAGTGATGGAATTTCAAGTTTTCAATGATATAATATTTCTTAGGCAATATTTTTCGATAATCTCGGATGCTGGAGTGATGCCATAGATAAATATCAAATTGGTATAATGAAAAGAGTCGGCGAACTCTGAAATTTCAAGGCAAAATTTATGAAATAGGGAAAGGTTAGGAAATTTAAATTGAGAGCGACCATAGTGATTACTTTCCTTTCTCGATAGATTGAATATTTATGATTATTTATAAAAGTAACTAAAAATCTCTTTTAAGCTGGTATAGCAATAAGATAACTACACTAAAAATATCCAAGAACGATAGATAAACGCTTCCAAAACGGTGAATTAACACGTTTTGATTAACCCTACTGAATTTGCTCATACGGCAGAGAAATTAAAATAGGAAGACTTTCTCATCTATCAGGATATCTTGATTATTTATGTGGTCAAAGGAAGGATTTCTACGAGGTGTTCCATTCTAACAAAATCCAATAAACAGGTAAGAAATTAGTTTTTGGATGGAGATGACCTGTTTTAGCCATTGTTTCTGCTAAAGGAAGCGAAAGTAGTTATTAAAACAATATGTATATCATGTTAATATGTAAGTTTTATTTATTTAATTAACCTTTATATATAAAAATCTAGACTATTTAAAAAAATACATTTCAATTTTTCTAGTAGTGGGCAAATTGAAAAGTATCTTCTATCGTCTGCGACTGTCCTATCAACCCGGTGAACCCTATTTCCATTTCTCTACTCACAAATTGAAATACAAGTTGCAACTTTTGAACACCTCCCTATATTGCTCCTGTTATTAATTTATTTTCCCAATAGGTTAACCCAATATGTCATTTTTATTAATAGATATGGTGCATAATCATCATCATCATCATCATCACTTTACTAAGTCTATAATTTAGTAAGGTGATTTTTTTTGGTATGTAAATAATAATTTCATCTTAGTTTGGTCATGACATGTGTTTCTATCAAAGTTATTTTTAATAATTCTGTTATTATATCAAAAAACAAAATGGTGAACTTCAGAGATAAATATAAGTATCGAATTTTTGTGAATTTTCTAAAACACAAACAATTACAAATGGTTTGCCTCGAGGATGAAACCTGTGTAGAAGAGATGCTCTTGTTGCCCAAATTTGTCCTGTCATAGATTTCAAACAAATGAAAGTTAATTATTATTTAATTATTTAGGTTTTATAAATTCTTGAATAGTTTTGGATGACTGCCGCTAAAATTGTTGTGTTGTTTGGCGAAGTAATAATATTGTTCATAACAAAAGTTGGAAATTAATAAGAGCGATAAAAATATAAATTAGGCAAATGTTAATGCGAAATAAACTAAATATTTCTATAATTTTAATTTTTCTTATTGGTAAATGACTAATCTCATATATTTATAACTAAATATACCCCCTAAATTCACCTCTGATCAAATAATATTCTATTTACTTATAACTAAATCAAATTTAAGGTATAATGTGCAATGATTAATTGTGGCAACTATACAATCATTATTAAAGGCCTTCGTTTTAGTAGAATTTATGGGTAGGCTCGGGTTCAAAGGGGCAAAAAGAGGGAGGGGTGTAGTTTAATAGCGTTTAAGTTCGATTACGCTATGGAAAGGCAGTAGTGTTGTATAGAGATTAGTCTTCCCTAAAGAAGATTAAGAGAAATCTCCGGCGCTTGATTGAAACACACTCGTGAAGATTCACTACTTGACCAAGTCCCTCCGATCGAGACCTATATGTAGCGCACTCCCTCAGCCCTTTGGTGAACCAAGATGTGGCGTGGCAAGATTTGAGGATGACCCCACTTTATAAGGAAAACTGGAAGATTCCGAGGTCTTGAATTCGCGCAAAGAGAAGCGTCACTCGAAAATTCCGACCTTTAAAATGCGTGAGGCTTGACTTAAGGAAGTTGATCCTTTTCATTCCAACTTGAACATTTTGTGGCTCCAGATTATTGAATGTTGAGGAATAGGCCGAGGGGTGGTTGGAGTTCTCCCCGACGCTTATATATATATATATATATATATATATATATATATATATATATATATATATATATATATATATATATATATATATATATATATATATATATATAAATATATAAATATATATTTATATATATATATATATATATATATATATATATATATATATATATATATATATATATATATATATATATATATATATATATATATATATATATATATATATATATATATATATATATATATATATATATATATATATATATATATATATATATATCCGATTATCACGAATGCGGAGGGGGTCGTCGTACTACTCCTTATACTTGGTTCGGCCCGTGCCCTAAATGAGTTTATTGAGTCAGACTGCTTAGAGGTTGGCTACGGAGGGATTGGAATGAACTTTGCCAGCAAGCGACCCAAAGGAAGTTAGATACACAACAATATGAAAATAAAGTTTTAATGAACGGTAAACAAGAAAAATACATATATATATACAAATAAGGTTCTTTGATAGATGAATTAATAAGTGAATCTCGGATAACTCACTTGGCTTGTAAATAACTGTTCACTATGTAAATCCCTATATACATTTAATGTTGGTAAGCTTCGTGGCGAAGTTGGGGAATGTAAAAGAGTGGTGCTCGTGAGTGAAGGTGGTGAGATACGGGGTGGAGAGGATGAGGTAGGTTCTCCAGGGACCGACCTGATCCCATAATTCCGTCATGATTCTGCTGGGAGCTTCTTGTTAAAGAGACCCCACGCTCGTGATGTCCGATGAATCTTGAGTGCTTCTGTGAGGGGGGCGAAGTGACTTACCGACGCGTAGGGTCACGAAAAAAAGCCGGGATGTTGTTTTGTCCCTTACAAAATGAGAGTGAGGCTGTTTGTAGCTTCGGCTCTAAAAACGTGAGTACGAGCCTAGGTCCGCACTAACTTGCAGAACAAAGGGGATACGAGCCTTCCTAACTGGGACTGATCTCCTTTCTGAAGACTTAGTGGTTCGCAACTTTACCACAACACCGAAATAGATGCCAATTCCTGCCCCGCCAGACGCTGTGCAAACTCTACTACCGAGGGTTAAAATTATTCATCTTTTATACCAGAAACTCCGGAGAGGTTCACATAGCTCCGGAAGTAGATCTGATGTCAAACGCCCTTCTTAGGGCGAGAACTGCCTGATTATCTGTTCCATTTTGACCTTTTTATACTTCCGGAAACCACCGGGACCCAAGATTGGCTCCCATCTATCGATAACCAGTCCGGGAATGAATGTGGTAGATAGCTGAAATGGCCGGTGGGTTCTTGCGACGGGAGGCAACCAGGAATCGGGCCGGAAGGAAAAGGTTTGATATTGTGGCCCACCAAGAATGGAGGTGGGGTAAGTAAGATCATTTGGCTATTCTCCTAAATCCCTATCCATCCCAAGGGGACATTATTCTGAAGTGGAAAGAGGGATAATATCACAAGATATAACTTACTCGCAGTTACAATCTATAGCCGAAATTAGATCCCCGGAAACATACATACGCGAAAAACACAAAAAAATTATCATAATGAAATGGCAGTACTTTGCGACAACGTCTTAGAAATTACAGTAATAACTAGACATACATAAAAAATAGAACATATATATATACAGAAGAAAAAAATAACAATGGCCAGACAGTTCCGGTTAGTCGCCACAACTAGGGCATTCGTCTATCGGATTGCGTGATTAATTATCCGCAATGACGTTATCCGTTCCTTTTACGTAAGATACATTGTATTGGTATCCTGACAATAAAAGGGACCATCTCATAAGTCTGCCGTTTTGACTTTTACAATTTTGCAAGTAGGCTAGTGGCCCAGAGTCCGTTCAAGAGGAAAAATCCTAGCAATCGAGTACTGAATGCCTCAAATGATTGCTTAAGCTTCAACTTCTATAGTAGCGTATGCCCTTTCACGAACCAACAGCTTCCGGCTCGCGTTGCCACTGTAAATGGGTTTCCTTCTTCTTGATATTGTAATAAAATACACCCAATGCCGAGATTAGAGGCATCAGTTCGGATGCCAACTTTTTCTGGGGATTGGGCAAACGGAGGATAGGATCAGAGTCCTATCGCAGAAACTCGCATTAACGGCAGGATTCTATAGGATGGGGTCTGGTGTGGCCTTTTTAAGAAGATCATTGACGGGTGACGCTATTTAAGCGATTTGATGGATGAACTACCGATAGAAGGAGACAGAGCCAGGTAAAGAACGAAGCTATTTCTTAGTTTTAGTGAGTGGCATACCTTCAAAAGCCATAACTTTGTCCTCCTACTTTGAACTCTAAGTAAGAGATAGTGCTATGAACAAAGTTGCACTTGGACGGGTTAGAGGCAATCTGTGGACCATAAGCCGGTTTAGGAGTGGGCGAAGGGATTGAAGGTGCTCCTCCTTGGTGCGTGTGGCAATGTATACCTTGTAAAAGTAGAAAGAAACATTGCTCAACACATCTACAATTTTCACACCATCCGGTTATAGTTACTGCAGGCAGTAACCAAAACAAAAGAGAGACGTGTGAATTGCATTATCCCCTTTTCAGTGGGAAACGCGGCAAATTTCCTCACGTATTTTTGAAGCGGGATTTGATAGTAGGCTTTGCACAAGTCTATTTCAGAAATGTACTTGGCCTTCTGAAATATGTGCAAGTTCTATTCGATGAAAAGGGATGGGTTCGGCATCGAATACCGTACAGCATTTAACTTTCTAAAATCTACTTACATACGAAAAGATTGATCCGGCTTACGTATCATCACTATCGGGGAACAATAATCCGCCGAAGAGGGTTCAATTATTTTTAATTTAACGAGGTTCTCGACTTCTCCGTTGAAGGCCTTGCGAAGGTGGATTGGAAAAGGGTATGGTTTACTTCTAATTGGCTCCGTCGTGGTGAGAGTGATGTCATGCTCAAATTGTGTATTCGGAGATTATGTGTGGGTATTCCTTCAGCAGTGAGACAATTTGAGACATATCCATAGCACAGAGGTGAGGATTCACTTCGACTGCGGTGGTCAGGTCTTCATGGGGAGAAAGGGAGGAAGGCAGATCAGGCAAAGGATAATCTTTATCCACCACGACGCATATTGTCTTAACAATATTCAATGGGTCCCAACGAAAGGATGCTTCCATTCTCCCTTCTTCGCCGAAGACAACAATATTGTTAACACAACCTTGCCGGTGATATTTTTTTAACATGTTGATGTGGGAGAACTTATTGCCAGATGACGACTGAATGACATAATACACGGGCTCTCTAGCTTCTATGACCTGGAATGGTACTTTTATTGGGATAGAAGTTTGGTAATGTCCGTGGGAGTAAAAACAGAACTTTATCGCCTGGTTTTAATTTTCGTGCCATAGATTTAATATCAAAATACGTTCGATACTTCTCTAGATTGATCTTGGAATTTGCACGGCAACCTCAGAGCATTTTTCTAGCCTGTCACACAAGTCCAGAGCACACGAGTAGGAGATCTTTAGTTTCTTATCCGATCGAGAGTTCGTGAGGAGCTCCTTAAAAATGCTCATGAACCTCGGACATTGCGACCATAGAGAAGCTCGAATGGGAAGAATTCCAGAGTTTGGTGGGGAATCTCCCTACACGCAAGTGAAGCTACTCGCAGGCACCGGTGCCATTCTTGGGGTTAGTCGTGGCACAGCTCTTTAAGCACGCTTTTTAAGGTAGCGTTTAACTTCTCGCACATACTGTTTGGAGAAAGCTGGAAAAGGCGTGGTGAAAATAGGCTTTATTTGGAGCAAATTACTCACATGATCCATCAATTCGAACGTTAATTGACGGCCTCTGTCAGAGAGGACCTCTTTAGGGATCCCTACCAGTGAGAAAATAGCGATTAATGCCTCGGCACACGAGATGCTATCAATTTTTTTCGAGAAAAATTGATTCAGGAAACCGGGTGAGAACGTATGAGTGTCCATCGGTGGAAGGGGGGTGTATCGGTCCAATAAGATCGATGGCAACCATGAAAAATGGTTCTGATATAAAATGAGTCTTCTGAAAGGGGCTGGTTGTACTCGTCCTTTGGCGTTGACTTTTTGACATATATTACAGGTCCTGAAAAACTCTACTCTTTCCTTGGCTGCACCAGGCCCAAAAAGTACTTAAATACGCGTTGCAAGGTCTTATTATTGCTGAAGTGTCCTGCAAACACACTTTCGTGTGCTATTTGTAAAATCTTCACAACGTTTGCTCTAGGCACGCAAAGGGCCTTGAATGAAGAGTTTACTGGATCCGGGCAAGTACGAAATACCAAAGCGTCTTCTATCACATACCTCACTTTTCGTTCTCCACGAACCGATTCTGTCTCCCCTCGTTTGGCCTTTTCCCATAAGGGTTGGAGAGAAAGGCAGTCCTTTTGGGCAGTGATAAATTGAGCTTTATTCAGTTCCTCGTAATCGGGGGTGCATGGGGGCTTGAAAGATGCAGGAGTGCAGGCGTCTCTATCAGCCTGAACCCGGATGACGACAGCTTGTGACACAGCAGTTGGGGAGAGCTGCGTGCTCTGGCCCACCAACACTGCACAAAACTTAATCGGAGCAGCTACAACGTCAGTCAACCCCGTGAAAGAGCTGCATTTTACGTGACAACGGACAACTTGGAAATTATTAGCTCTTCCCAAGAAATCGTGTACGACAGCGAATTTCTCATGTTGTGAGTCGACGGGGGAAAGCAGCTTGTCCGATACCACTATACAAGTACACCCTGTATCTCTCACCAGTGTGGATACTCTACCTCCATTAATGGATCCGGACTTGAATTTGAGCCCACCAGAAGAACTATGTAAATCCCTATACACTTTTAATGATGGTAAGCTTCGCGGTGAGGTTGGGAATGTGAAAGGGAAGGCTTACATTGAAACCTGATGTTCGGGTGGCGCTGGTGAGTTAAGGTGGTAAGATACGGGGTGGAGAGGATAAGGTAGGTTCTCCAAGGACTGACCTGATCCCACAATTCCTTCACGATTCTGCTGGAAGAAGGCGGTGACTGGAGCTTCTTGTTGAAGAGGGCCCTACGCTCGTGAAGTCCGAGGAATCTTGGGTGCCTCTGTGAGGGGGACGAAGTAACCTATCAAGGCGTAGGGTCACGAAGAAAAGCTCGGATGTAGTTTTCTCGCTTAGGGTACCAGAGTGAGGCTGTTTATAGCTTCGGCTCTCAAAACGTGAGTACGAGTCTGGGTCCGCACTAACTTGTAGAAGAACGGGGTAAGGAGCCTCCTAACTAGGACCGATCTCCTCTCTGAAGATTTTTTGCTTCGACGATTTACCACAACACCTTGATAGATGGCAATTGCTGCCCCGCCAGACACTCTGCAAGTTCTACTACCGAGGGTAAAAGAATTCATCTTTAATACCTGAAACTTCGTAGAGGTTCACATGGTCCCGAAAGTAGATTTGATGTCAAACGCCCTTTTTAGGGTAAGAGCTGCTTGATTATCTGCTCCATTTCGTCCTTTTTAAACTTCCGGAAACCACCGAAACCCAAGATGGGCTCCCATCTATCCAAAACCAGTCCGAGAATCAATGCGGTGGTTAGCTGAAATGGCTTGCGCGTTCTTCCGGTGGGAGAACACCAGACATCCAGCCGGAAGGATGAGGTTTGATATCGCGACCCTCCCAAAAGGGAGGTGGAGAAACTTGGAAGCATGAGGCTATTCTCCTACTTTGAACTTAACCCTTTTTCATTTCTTAATTTTTCTACTTTTATTCCTGATTCAGAAAGAACTATGTAAATAATTTTATTTGGTATATAGATATATAGTATAGAGCCTGCCTTTAGAAAAAGTAGGTCAATTATCTAAAAGGATATGAGGAAAAATATTAATTAGCTGATGCTGAAGGTCAATAGCAATCGTGTAATTTTGCTTTGTTTTTCTTTTTTCGCCGAGAAATATTCCTAGCTCATTATTTTTTCTAAATAATCTAATCCACACATTGTCGAGAGGAAAATGTGACTAAATTAAGAAATAAAACAGAAGGAGAAAGTTAACTATTGCCATATTAGCAAAATTTTCGTCTTTTATTGAACAAAAGATTATCTATTGAAAAATATACAAATTATTTGATTGTCCTAAGCTGAAGGAAGGTTAATTTAGCTTAACTCTTTTGGTGCCTGGGATAAGCTTCGATAAGTTAAATGAGGAACTATTAGAGATTTTTTTCACAGAGGAATAAAATCGGAACACTGGAACAGCATTTGCGATTGATAGATTTTCTTTTAGAAATCTGTTAATTATTGATATATTAATTAATATGTTTGCTCTATACTATTCTAAAGCACTTCCAGTTACTCATTTTTCCCATTAAACTAGATGAGTACTTTCTCATTTCATTGGATATTATAAGAATCCCACTTAAACTTTTCTTCATCCACTTAAAGCAATCTAATGAATGCTGTGTCCTTAAAATCCTTGAATAGAATCACTAATATCCTGCGGCTTCCATTTACGTTCTCATAAAACTTGGCATTAGCCCTTGACTCGAAATAAGAGCACTGGATATATTGCCATCAATAGAAAACGAAAACTCATATCGCTGTATATTAATGCGCCTTCGAAAACGCTATGAAAATGTTACGTAATCTGAAATAAGATCTAAATTCGAGTACATAATTAATTTACACTGGTAAATAAATTTATATTTTTTTCTTTTGACTTAAGTTTAAGACTTTATCTTCAGAAATTTGGGGTCACTGAGTTTAAAAATGGCAATAGAATTCTTCTATCACGTCGTTTTTTTTATTTAAAGACTGGTCTATATTGGTCACACTCAGTAGCAGGCTATCTTACGACCAAGTGAATGGAAGTGGAGGCGTTTGGTATTCTTCTAATTTTATTTTATTTATGTATTTAGACTTCTCTTTATTCAAATCTAGGTATATAAACCAATTGTGTATAATATAATTTTGTGTTTTGCAGATTTAAAAATATTTGAATTCCCTTGACTCGTTTGGCTATATATGTAGTTGTTTTACTGCACCAACTCAAAGAATGAACACTAGTTTCTTTGTGAAAAGAACATACTTAGCTTACTTTAAGATTAAATTAAGTGATCAGGATAAGCTGTGGGCCATGCACAATGTTTGCAAACCATGAGTCGAAAATCTACGCCAATGGACAACGGGCACAAGAAAACTACTAGGATTTGGCATTCCTATGGTGTGGCGGGTGCCAAAGCCCATGAAAATAATTACTACTTTTGTCTCACAAAGACTTATGGTTATATCAAGAAAACAAGAGATAAAATAAGTTACCCAAATATTGATTCAGCAATTACTCTAGTGCTTCATTCAGATGAAATTCCAGGACCTGTATTCAAGGAACTTCCTTCACTGGACGATTCAGTGATATACGTGAATCTGACATAAGCAATAAATTTGACAGTGATCCAGACTTTGTATATACATCTACCCAATAACTTGGCAACTTCAGCTAATTATAACTTAATGATTTAATTAGAGACCTAGGTTTGTCTAAAGAGTTAGCTTCTAGACTTAAGGAGAAGAATTTGTTGCAGGAAAAAACAAATGTAACTTTTTATCGGAACAGGGAGTGAGCTCTCTTGGCATTCTGTAAAACTGAAGAAGATTTTTTTTACTGTTGTTTTACGTGGTGGGACTGTTAAACGTGATGGGTGTTTCAAATTATGATCCAAGTGAATGGAGACTTTTTATAGATAGTTCAGAGGAGTGTCTAAAACGTGTGTTATTCCATAATGGAAACGTGTGCGGTGCAAATCCTACTGGTCACTCTGTGCATTTAAAAGAGAAGCATAAACTCATAAGATGTGTATTAGATTTACTCAAATATGTTGAGCACAAATGGATCATATTTAAGCTCTAAAAATGGTAATTCTTTTACATGAACAACAAGGAAGCTATATAAAATATGTGTTTCCTGTGTTTATAGGACTGCCGAGCCAAGGACAAACATTGGAAACAGAAAGTTTGACTGTTGACGAGAAGAATATTGTACACCAACCACTTCGGTGAGGGAAAATCATATTCCCACCTCTTCATATTAAACTAGGGTTGATTAAACAATTTGTGAAAGCTATTAATGTGGAGGGTGACTGTTTCAATTTTATATGTACAATATTTCCAGGCTTAACACCTTTCCAATCATGTGAATCATTTTGTGACAATTTTCGAAAATAGTTGGATTCATATTTGCAACTAATATAGCCTTCGAGACGTTCATACAAGATGATGGCAATGTGGCTATAACCTATGGAATAATAATATTTTTGAGAATCTTCTTTACAATTTTACTTCAATTATCAATGAAGTATTTAATATTTACTTAAATCTCTCCTATGTGTTATATTTTGTTACAATACATTTTTGACCTCTTAAGCTTGGCAATCAATCTTTACGGAACGTGTCGTACACTCTGTCTTTATGCACAAAGACGGCAACAAATAACAATCCAGTTATCTCGTAGTTATGAATCTATGGGGGGGGAGGTCTTGAAGTTCGTCCCTAATTATGAGGGAACCTTGCAGGTAATCGTGAGGACAAACCAAGAGCCTTGGAAGGAAGACGCTGGTTGCCAGTACTGTTTATAGATTACCAAGTTATTGCGTAATATTTTAGTAAGGACTCAAGTTGATACAGATGCCCCTGTTGGTTTGCGTTACCTTTTATTATTTCCAACGAGAGTTATTTGTTGACTGCTATGGGGTGCCCTAAGCCGAGGTGCGTTCTTATTCTAGCGACGGGGTTAAATAGCCTCGGAGAATAGGGATAGACCACACCATGGTAGAACACCGGTATTTCAGGAGTTATGTAATCGCGAGGAATTGCGATTAACGAGGAGAATGAGCAACGGTTGTTTTTTCGATTAATGAGACCTTGAAGCAGGAAAATTGAGGAACATAACGTCAAGATATTCAAGTCACCAAAGCGAAGATAGAATTATTATTGAACTAGATCTTATTGCACTGTACAAAAGTTCTTTAATTAAGTTTTAAGTTCTAAGTTATGGCATAAATTAAGTTCGAGGTAAAGTTCGGGCAAGGTCGAAAGGAATCCAGGCGAATATAGACTTTAAGAGTTACACCTTAATGTCTGCGTTATGTACACGACTATATACAAAGATGAATTACGCGTATCCAAGAGATCGTACTGAACGATATATAAGGCGATATAGTGCTATATAAAACAGTAATCTAGTTCTCATTTTTCTGGCTTCACACAGTTATATATTCAATTTAAGCCACACCTCCATCATATGTACCGTCCTGTTGATTTGTCTGTATTAACATAACTCGACTTTTGATTGGCTACTGCCGAACATATTGATAAATAAGGCACTCCAACTATTGAGTAAAATTCTCTGTGGGCGGTGGCATGTTGCCATGGAGACAGCTTCATAATCTGCTTTCTATTTTTTTAATAGTAAACTCTATCCGGTTTATTCTGGATTCTGACTTGATTATAATGTTTGCCTAAGATTGGCTCGACCAACTCTAACAGAGATAACTGTGCTCCGTTTACTACCGTGTGACATTCTCGTAAACGGCGCTAACTTGCCTTTTCTCTCTCACTGTACTTTATGTGTGTAGCGATTCTCGCGTGTGCCTTATTTTGGACGTACACGCCTATCGCTACAAAGCGGTTGATGTGTATAGTTTCTTCTGAAGAAAATATACTTCAGCAACTTGCGTGTGATGAAGGTCATAGTGAAGATGAATTGCAAGCGGGTTTCTCTGATATGGAATACGAACCAATGGAAGAAGATACTAGTTGTGATAGAATAACTCTCGAAAAGGAGAAAGGCAAGATGATGAAAGAACGATACATCAGCTTCCAATCTTTGATAAACATCTAGTGAGAAAGTTTCATCCTAGGAGGAAGACGCTCAAGAATGTACACAAGATAGAATGCATATGGAGGTTGGCTTAGGTCTATTTTCTTCTACTCAATTTTTCTCACGTAGAAAAAGCAAAAATTTGTGCCTAAATAAACATAGACCTTCAGCTAGTCCACTTAGTGAAAAAGAGGCATTCAATCTTTTCATTACAAATGACATGTTTCTACGTATTCAGAGATATACAAACATAAATGTGAGAGCCATTACTAAAATTCTGAGAGATAATGAAAAAGCTGTGTACAGTTACATGATGGTATATATAGTCGTGGACATTCAAATGTGTCTTGGGCTCATTTTATATGCAGGAGCTAATGGACATAATTTTACTTCTATTCAAAATTCATGGAATCCAGTTGATGCGAGTTCAATTTGTCGAGCTGTAAAGTCAAAGGAACATTTTCGTTTTTTTCCTTAGAGCAATAAGGTTCTATATCACAGAAATCGTCGGATTGTCTGCAAAAAGATAGGTTAGATGAAATCAGCGTGATCTGGAATCCATTTAAAGAAAGGCTTTCTCAATTTTATATTCCTGATGATACACTAAGTTAAGGCGAAAAATTACATGACCACCAAGGACGAATCCGGGAAGGACCTACATTCCAACAAAACCAAGAAAATATTGACTTAAAGTTTTTTGGTCATGTGAAGCAAAGTGTGAGTATGCGCTGAATGCAAAGATTTATACTAGGAAGAAAAGAGGAGTAAATCGAAATCTTGCAAAGGATGTTGGGCTTGAATTATGCACATAGTACGAAAAAACTACACCTGAGATCGTACAAACAACTGCTTTACGTCGCATGCTTTAATTGTTGCATTATTAGAAAAAAATCTAATTTTGTTGGAAACAATCAGGTTAAACAGAAAAGAGATTCCTTGACCACTAAGATAGATCAAAAGATCAGTGAAATTAGGTGTGTTTGCTTATGATCATCAAAGTAGCATCATGTTGGTTAGGATCCTATATTCCGAAGAAAAACAAGAATGTTATTTTACTTAGTTCTTCTCATGCTTGGGATGAGTGTTTGCCTGAGAAAGCTAATATACCTGCTTTAATTTTAGATTACAATTTTGGAAAAGAAAGACTTTACTATTTCTATGAAAACATAGAAGAATTGACATGCAGAAGGAAAACTGTTCCCTGGCCTCTGCTAATATAAAAGGAAGGTATTCCTGAAAAACTTGGCAAAAATGCTTATAAGACCAAGTGCAGAAGCCCGATTTCGAAAGGAAAAGCAAAGAATTCCCCCCAAATCAAGAGAAGCTGCGGAGCTTTGAGGATTTCTCTCAATCCAGTTTCGAGCAGCCAATGCAGAACAAACAAGTTATAAACGGGTTGGGAGGTGTATGGTTTGCCTAAAGGTGCACAGGGTCTCTTGTCACGAAGGTAACAAGAATATTTGACCAGCGCACAACAGATTCGTAAAAAGTACAAAATCTAAACCTGCTAAAAGAAAATCGCCCGTTGAATAGGTCTACAGAGAATACCATGTCAAAAAGAACAGGTGCATCTGCTACCGCAAGGTCACTTGGAAAGGCAGAAATAATTAAATATATAATGTACATTTTTTATGGAAACAAGCCTGTTACATATGAATGATGGCCCTCCTTGGTTCACGTGAGTGGATAAGGGTTAAGTTATGATAATATAAATAAAGGCTCGAGTTTTTGATGGGCCACAAATCATAGAGGCATTGGAAAACCAAAACTTCTCGAGTTCGATGACTGACATAGAACAAGGATCATGGGATTCACTTGTTAGCTTTCATCGTTTAAGCTGCAACATGAGCATAAAGGTACATTTCCTCAAGAGCCATCTTGATGAATTTCCTGATAATCTTGCCAACGTGAGTGATGAACACGGAGATTGGTTTAATCAAGATTATGGAGGAGAGATATCAAGGCTAATGGAACACAAACATGATTGCCGCCTACTGTTGGAGTCATCAACGAGACTGTGTAGACATTAAACACTCCAGACACTGTCGCAAGCGGAAATCTTTTCCATGAATGTATAGGTATGTGTACGATTGCTTGTTTTTTCTCGATTATATTAGAAAAATAACCTGTATGTATTTAGTAATAGGTGATGTTATCTTACTATGCATTTATCCTTTCAAATTCTGCTTACATTTTAAGTTATGGTTTGAAGCTATAACACTTAGGAAACTATCCTCACCCAGTGCGTCGTAAAATAGGAATATGAGGTAGAATGAAAACCTGATGTGTTACGAAAGAATGGATGCTATATTTGAGATTAGTACGTCAAAATTAGTTAAAAACAACCACAAAAAATAAGTCAGCAAAAAGTGTGTTGACCAGTGTTAATTATTTGTTGTTTTGTGTGCATTTTGAAACCTATTATTTAACAATAATCCATTTCGCTTCGGCGATAATCTTTGGTATTCAGGGTGGCCATAAAGAATCTTTACTATTAAAAAAAAATTATTACAAAAAAAAATTAATAAGATATTCTAATCAGACTTGTTATATTGTACTCAGTGGATATCAAAGTTTTTTACGTCGTTTAATACACTTTGAAAACCACTGAGTACAATCGAACAAGTCTGATTAAAATATCTTATTAATTCTCTTTGTAATAAATTTTTAAAATTGTAATGACACTTTATGGACACCCTGTATAATCGAGTGCATTTGTTATGCCCATAGTACTGATTAAACACATAAATAATGCGAAAAATTCGATCATAATAAATTCAATCTAACCAATTTCTAATATGGACCCACCATAGAGTCCTGCTATTTATCTTTTTAACACATTCTTAATATATATGTATATACTTAGTACTTCTTAATATATATGTATAAAGTAAAACATCTTAGTAAGTACCATTAACAGAACTTTTACTCTCAGAAAAACCTGCTTTTAATTTTAGAATATTTTATAGAATTTGAAAGGCAATAAACTTGTTAACTGATATGCCTAATATACAAAAACGTGATGATATATAAAAAAAAATTCTACCAAGTGTAATATAACTAAAAAATTATTGTCTTATTTATTTCGAGTGGTAATTGTTCGATGTTTCCGGTCGTTCTGTCTTGAAAACGAATAAGACGACTTCAGTTATTAGGGAAAATTGAAGAGCTTCGTGGTCGGGTTTTCTCATACAGAACGCAAAACTATGATAGAAAGGCGATCGATTCAGCCACAATTACGACTTTGGTAAAAAGAAAAAATGGCACAAGTTTAAATAGAAAATGATGAATAAAATGAGTGTTTGAGATGTCGAGATGCCTACATTGCTTGTAGGGTCAAAGGTGTAGAGCATTTTCCATTCTTAATCTTGAGAAGAGATATTTTTGTATGATATGTAGGGTGGATTTAATAAATTGGGGCAAAGGTCCTGAATGATTTTAGATAAGGAAGGTGTGCTTGCATTTCCTTGTTTCTTATACTCACTGTATTGAATGACAAAGGTAAACATAGAGTAGTAAATCGTCTGAATATACCATTCCCGGTGCACTTGATCCTAGAAGCTGCTTATATATTTCGATCTCTTTTGAAGTAATTTCAGGCAAGTAATAAATGAGGGTGGGGATAGGGACTTGCCTTCACCAACTTAAGTTACAGCGGTCCATTTGATCTCTTATCTGCAATTCTATTGTATCTAATAGTCTCTGCTATATCATTGACATAAACTAACGTCCATCCTTTTTTCATGATAGCCTTTTTTAGGAGCCCATCTGGACACTGCCTACTTGGGCATAAGGAGCCGTACTCATCACGACAGCCTAGTACTAGGCTACTTTAGAATAACAAAAAAAAACATAACAACACAACAATAAAAAAGAAAAAAAGGGAACAACAGGAAGCAGGTATTTGTCTGCCTAACCCCGGCTCAGGAAGGTGCAGTATACAGAGAAAACAACAACAAGAAAAACCCGAAGTAGTTTAATAAACGGGAGAAGGCCGTGCTCCCCCCAAAGGTCTATAAGTCCACCAGTCAATGTGCATGAACTCGTCCCGAGTACAAGGGACAGGTGGTAGCGACCCCAACATTCTCGGTACCGGGACAGGTAACGTGCGCAGAGATCACTCAGATTGCGACATTCAAATGAATGTGCCGAACAGTCTGGGGGACAACGCAGTTTTCACAGTAGGGCGATGACGAGCACTACATCAAATAGCGGTCCGTCTCACCAGTCTGTCCAATTCACCAAATAGATTATAGTCCATAATGTGTGCCTTAAAATACGTTTAAATTATTAAATTATAAACAGATAACCAACGTGCTAACGTAATTCTTTTTTATTTTCTTTCTTTCTCTGTCTTCGTAATTTATTCGCATAGAAATTGTTTTTTATGGAATATGAGTTTCAATTTTTTTCCTCAGTACATTACACTCAAACAATTTCTCCTGATTGAGTAGCAAATACTAAATACTAGGACCAGTTTTTGTTTCCATTTCGATAGTCATAAACGATTATACAACCAGGACATAGAAATTAAAGTAGGGTCCAAACAAGGAGTCGCAATATTATATGGCAATCTTCGCAAAATCCAGTCGAATCTGTTCTCTATTCGGCAACCTGCAATACCCGATGTGGTTTAACTTCAATCCAATGGTATTGGTGTTCTCATACATTTAGTCACAGAGATCCTGAAATCAGGATATAAAGAGGACACTGGCGTTTTCTTTAGTTCCAGGTGGTATTATTGTATCCCTCCATTAGTTATATTTTTAATAATTAAATGTCAATTTATTTCTATTTTTACTTCATTTTTATAGTTCATTGAAGAAATTTACGCTTCTAATTTGATTCCTTCTACTTTCAAGTATTAATAATCACTAACGCCAGTTAATGTGAGTTAATTTCGAAGTCACTAGAAACTGATTTATCGAAGAACGTGTTTAAAATTCATATTTAGATAGGGGCGAAGATATCGAGCCTATAAATGGCTTAAAATGAGTTAAAGAAGCAAAATATTTTCTAAAACGATGTTATTAATCCTGCTAGGCTACTTTTCTTATTTTCTTGTTAATCAAGGGATTAGTTGCGATTACCTATCTTTAGCCTCCCTTTCCGAAATTCAAAGGATTATGGCTCTGAATTTGATATTTTGAGTCGACACGACAAGAAAACGATACCGAGAGTCCAAATTAGACCAAATCGAGATGGAATTTCGTAAAATTGTTTAAGAATCAGAGTCTGATTGAGCCAAGTTTTCTCTTTAGCTGAAAGAGTCCGGAGAGCAGAATAACTTATGAAATACCTCTTGAGAATAGTTATATAAGAAACAATAAATCATATTTGGATTCCAGTTCTGAATTTGGAAAAGCATGATATGGAATATCTTTTCAGAGAGGAAGGTAGAGAATTTTTCAGGATAGAGAAGATGGCAAGTGGCAACGATCTCTACCTACGAGGAGTTAAAGTAGGCGCCAGAAGCAAGATCGTGACTACGGTTATGGGAGGAGTTGACGACTGTGAGCTAAAAACCCGCAGACGTGTCGTGGTCGGGATACTCCCAAGACGAGGTCCATCCCGCAATGCTCGCGCGAGGAACGTCTGCATAAACCAACGCCTGGGAAATCTTTGTACGGCGGAAGGAGTCTTTATTGTAGACTCCTACCGCACCGTTTACCGGAGAAATGACCTGTACAAAAGGGATGGAGTGCATCTTTCCTTTAAAGGGAAAGCTGTACTCGCGCACATGATCCAGGATGATGTGAAGCGGACCCAAAGAAGTGTCAGACCCCGAGTAAAGAAGAAGGTACGCCAGTACATCCGTGTTACTCCAGGAACGACCTTTTTTGATATCACAAGGAGGGGAGTGACCTCGCCACAGAGAAAGAAAGCGGGAAACGGAAAAGCGTAGGGAGTCCTAGAGTCGGTGACTCCCTTAAAGTTCTTCTCTTTAATGCAATGTCTATCGAAAACAAGTTTCTAGAACTTCGAGGCCTCGTAGCAACAGAAGAACCTGAAAAGTTGGCCATAACGGAGTCGTGGATATAACCTCAAGCCGAGATTTTGAAGGTGAATTCACGATTCCCGGTTACCAGCTCTTTTTGAAAGATAGGCCAGGCAGAGAGGGTGGCGGTGTGATGTTGTATGTCAAGGATACGCTCAACTCGAAGGATTGCAACATCGTATCCCATCATGAACTACTAGGTGTTGACCTAGAGATAGGTCCTGCCAAATACAGAAGCCTGGTGCTTTATAGACCTCCTGCCAACTCGTTAAAAAGGAGAGAGATCTGTACCAGCTACTAGGAGAACTTGTCGAAGACACAGTGTGTATCGTCATGGGGGATTTCAACACACAAATTAAATGGGAAACCAGAGAACCGGTGGCGAGAACGCACTACTCCTGGAGATCGCGAACAACGAGTTCCTGACTCAATGGGTGAGAGAGCCAACGAGAGGAGACAATATCCTTGACTTGGTTTTCACCTCTGAGGATGACATCATTGAGCACCTCTCTGTTAGCGAAGAGCCCGGTGGCAGTGACCACCGACTTATTAGATTTGTAGTCAAAGTCTCGAAAGCAGGGCCTGCAACTAGTAAATCAAGGAAACTCGATTTGAAAAGAGCAGACTTTGCAAGTCTTTCTGCTGGACTGACTGACTCGAGGCTAGAAGTGTGCGATGTTGTTGAAGACTCGCGGAACAGTTTCAAAACCACATTCATGAGTCTTCAATCGCGTTTCATCCCTCTGAAATGTCCCCCTCATTCTTCTGTTCAACTAAAGTGGTTTAATAGAGAAATCGGCCAACTGCTTAGGGAGAAGGGAAATGTGTACCGGTAATCGAAGATCTTGGGTGACTTTGACGAATACCGGAGGTTAGCCAGGAGAGTAAAGTCCAGCATAAGCGCGGCTAAGCGGTCGGAGGAACTCCGAGTGGCGAGACTCTATGAAGAGAATCCCAAGGAGTTTTTTGGGTATGTGAACAGCCGTAAACCAGTACGTCGAACGATTGGATCTTTGAGAAATGAGGAGGGGGCATTAAAGCACTTATATGCGGAAAATGCTAACCTACTCAACGACTACTTCTCTTCAGTGTTTACTAAAGAGTGTGGTCCCATCTGCCAGCCAATGGATTCCTACACGGGGGAAAAGCTGGAGGATATTGACTTCAGTGAAGGGGAAATAAAAAAGAAGATCACTGACCTAATGACGAATAAGTCACCTCGCCTGGATGGGTTTCTACCTAAAGTGTTGAAAGAAGTGCGCGATCAAGTGTCGCGACACCTGAACGCAATCTTCAACATGCCAATCCGGACCGAATGCGTTCCTAGAGACTGGCGAGAAGCGAAGGGGACTCCTATTTTCAAGAAAGGAGACCATAGCTAACCATCGACTTCGATAGTCTGTAAACTCATGAAAAGCATCATGGTTGAAAAAATGACGTCGCATTTAGAGTCCAAGCTGCTACTGAGGAGTTACCAGCACGGCTTCCGAAGGCAACGGTCATGCCTGACGAACCTTGTGGAATTCTTCCACTTCGTCTTCAGTGAGCACGATCGCGACAATATGGTGGATGTGGTGTACTTAGACTTTCAGAAAGCCTTTGATAAGGTACCACACCGCTGCCTTCTCCGGAAAGTGCGAGCGCTGGGCATAGACGAAAAAGTAGCCAGCTAGATCGAGAACTGGCTAAGTGGTAGACGGCAACGGGTGGTGGTGAATGGACAGGCTTTTGAGTGGGTGCCCGTTACTAGCGGGGTGCCTCAAGGTTCTTTCCTGGGCCCACTACTATTCATCATCTACGTCAACGACATGGATGGTGACATGGTTGCCAATATTTCCAAATTTTCCGAAGATACCAAGCTTAGTATGAACGTTGCAAAGAATGGAAATACTGCCCGCACGCAGGAAGATCTTCGGAAGATTAGGGAGTGGTCGGGGACGTGGTAAACGCCTTTTAACGTGAGAAATGCAAAGTGATGCATATCGGCCACAGAAACCCCTAATCTCAGTATATCCTTAAGGGCACTGTTATTGAATCCACCGACACTGAAAATTACTTGGGTGTAACAATCACTAGTTACCTCAAGTTCTTAAAACACTGCATTGAAGCAGAGAAAAAGGCCCAGAGGATGCATAGCTATATAAAGCGCCAGTTTGGATATCGGAACAAGGAGATTGTACTGTGTTTGTACAACTCACTTGTCCGACCGCACCTGGAGTATGCCCTACAATTTTGGAGTCCCTTATTTCGGAAGGACATCGCGAGATTGGAACGTGTACAAGCCAGGGCAACCAAACTGATTCCCTCTATCAGACATAAAAGTTATGAATATATATTAAGAGAATTAGATCTGTTCTCGCTGGAAACCCGTAGACTACGTGGTCAGCTTATCGAAGTTTTTAAAATACTTCGAGGCTTCGACAGACTGGACTACAGGGATATTTTCCAGCTCAGCGAGGGAAGAAGAAGAAATCACAGCTTTAAACTTGAACTGAAGCGATACCACCGTGATTTGTGTGGGAAATTCTTCACTTACAGTATCTGCGGTATTTGGAACCCACTTCCGACGGAAGTTGTCAACAGTGAATCTTTTGACCAGTTCAAGTCAAGACTAGATAAAGTCTTGTGAAATCTCCGTTGAGATCCTCGCCAGTGATCTTCGAGGTTGCCAACGGACACCTTCGAAGATTGCGCCAAAAGTACCCTCCTTGTATAGACCGTAAGGTCTTTAGGGTACTTATTTTCCTTGTAGCTCCTTGTAGCTTTTCTTATATGAGGTTTAAACAAGTATTCTGGTTTTTGTGCTGAGGAATTACATTTCTTCCTCACTTTGAACGTCTCTGCTCATTCTCAAGATATCACTCCTCCAAGGCCCGACCTGTTCGTCTCACTTTACACCAGTGATATTAGTAAAGCTTCCCACTTGACTGGAATAGAAACATATGACTTTAAACACTCTTCTTTTCTTTTCACCCTGATTTTATAGAACCTGAACCCAAATTACCAAGCAACTTCCTGCCCAATCTCTCAACTCTCATTTCTCTCAAAATTCTTAGAAATTTTGGTGTAAACCCGGATTCTAGATCATCTTCCCTCCTCCAACGCTGTTTAGATTTTTTAGTTTGGTTTTAAGGTGAGGCATAACACTGAACACCCTCTTCTAAATGTAACGCCTTGCTAATGACGATAGTTAGCGTTCCATTCTGAAACTTAAGGCTCTTGTCAGTATTTATCACTACCGAATACACTATTCCTACACATAGTATCGGTAAAATACTGACTTTGTCTCGAGCTGCGTTTAAACTTGTTTCACTAGTATCTTTCATCTCATTCTCAATCTGTCTATATTGAAAATTGATATCTCGGTAGACGTAAATGCGTTTTGGTGTTCAGCAAGAGATGATTCTTACTCTGCTTCTGTTTTGGTTCAATATTATTCCTTTTGGTATTGTTAGACGTCACTGTATAACATTTCATTTCTCTGTCGATGAGATGCACATCTTTCTTTCCTTTTCTACAGTATCACAACCTCGTAACCTTCAATATAATCATCAATGATTGGCTGCCGAAAAACTAACGAAAATCTCCTAAAACCAAATAGAAGTATTGCCGATGGATATTACTGCAGAAGTTGCAGACTTCAAGATCATTGATCCTGATCTGGCCATAAGGCTTTTCACTTATTTTTTCCGATAAATAAAACATCAGGGTTTTACAGTTGCTACTCAGATTATGCTTCAAAATTCATGTTTGTAACGTCCGCAAATCCTCTTTCTGCTTCCTATCTAACTTCAGAAGTACCTGTTCCCACTTTGAGCATCACAGCTTTGAAAATGCAATTTAAACCTTCGTTACCTGTAACTCTCAGCTCCTCAACTTCCTTATCGGTGTATGACAGCTTCAATATTTTTGCTTCTCTCACAGGTTCAAACTCTGCAGTCCGTAGTTTTCTCCAACTGGAATTTTCTATCATACGACTCCTCTCTTTCATAAGTTGCACTGCATACACATTTGAACAAAGCCCTTACTGATTTTTACTCATGATCACCTGTTCTAAACGGGCGAATGATCATTCTGCTGGGCTGCGGTCAGACCCCTCCCTCGGTGTCTTCAAAGTGTGCCATATCGATTAACCTCTTCCTTCAAACTTTTTTTCACTCTTTCGATAAGCGCTTTTTGATCAGCCAGGGTTTTGAAGAGAGCCATACAAAATATTTTAATTAATATTATCATATCAAAAAATTCATTTGTTGATCATTTTCGCATTTCATTTTATAGTCTCACAAAAAGCAACTGAACTACTATAGTTAATTTATTCTTTAGATCAAGGGTGAACAACCCTTTTCACCCAGTTGGCCGCATTTGATCAAATCTTAAACCACATGGCCACAAATTTGAAAATATTCAAAGAAATTATTTGGTCGAGTTTTATTCTTACTTTAGGACTACAAAAAGTAATTTTTATATAAAGTATTTACAAATAATCTTACCTTTAATGACTCATTTCATTTTGCTTATCATTTACAAGTAGTTTGATATGGAGGTTCTTGCATGGTAGTCCTCAACTAAACTTATGTTGATCTTCTAAATGTACATCAGTGAGCTAAGTTCACAACTTTGTTTTCATTTGTGTCATGTAGGTGAAAGATGCGAAGGAATTACTTTAAAGTAGTATATATCACCATATTATGGGAGGCATCGGGTTTCCACTTTGTAGGGGGGATCAGTTACCTCTTTGGAGGGCTCACAGTCAACCAATGTATCGCAAGAGGAGGTTAAAGGTAGGAGGCAACCCGGTTTATGGGCGAGGATGAGGAACCCCAGGAGACGAAGGACGTCACCCGTTCTAAAGGTTAAAAATGACGCGGATAATTTGGTGAGGTCCCTCAAGTCGCACGAGTGAGGTGAAGAGTGGCGTTAATCTCGTATTTGACTCTAAAAGACACTCAAATAATATACAGGCTTGTTTAAGCTTACCGAGGGATTTTAATCGAGAAAGGACTGAGAAGAATCACGTAAAATAATAAACGTTTAATTCCAAAGAACAAAAAGAAGCAAGACAAAAGTGAGGCTCGCGTTTACATTCAGGAAAAATTTCACTACCGGTCAGGAAAGCGAGTGTTTCCAGATTAAGACTTAGGTGGATTACAACAGGGGCTTCGCTACGCTAAACGCCCCGTAGTTAGTTCTTTACATTCGATCGTCTATCCGATTTAACTGTCTACCCAAGAGTAAATAAATCTCCTCTCGAATACTCCATTTTTCTTTTATAAATGTTATAGGAAGCGTGGTTCTCTTTTCGTTATTAGGATCACAATGTTTTTCGCTCCGCCCACTAGGCAGGACTGTGTTAATCCCATTTTCCTGAAGATCACCGGTTCATCGTGCCTACAAGTTTAAGCTTCCTTGATATAAATTTGATCATAGCCTGTCTGCCGCCAGCTCTCTCGTCTTAATTCCATTTTTAGATGAGAAATATTTTTTTTATTTCTCTGTCACCAATTTTTTATTGATTTCTGACTTCACGGCTTTCCTTTTTGATTCATGACTAGTTCACAAATAAATATATTTTCGTAGGTCAAGATCAGATCCACGACCTTCACCCACCTTCATCCGGCCAGATGGAGCTTGATAATTCTTTGGTGGAATTCGAATTCCTGAAGTGCGTGGATATCAATAAAATTAAGTAAGAGTGAGGTTGGCCAAATTAATATAACGTTTTAGAGGTTCTCTGCAGAGAAATTGGTGAAACAAAAATATACTTTACTATTTACAGGCAAATTTCGAATAAAAGAATGGATTCGCAAAGTTACAACTTTAAGGTCAGATGAGCTCAGACATTAAAGGGGCCACGGGAGGCGGATGGCGCGCCGACAAACTAAACACACAATTCAAAGGAACCGGGACACTAAATACATGACAGATTTACCTGCGAAGACTACTTTTTATTTGTATGCTCTGGGGATTTGTCTGAGAGAGGGATTGCAAAATGGGAATTGCAATCACCACGTTTAACCTTGAAGGAAAGGATCGAGGAAGTACTACACCGGACGGTAACGAAGCCATCCAGAATAATAGTCACTTGCCGATAGACTTTCGTTAAATGGAAGAAAATTCTTGTTTTGAACTCCAGGGGTGGAGAGCCGAATCGAGAGTTTCGCGTCACGTTCAAGGGGCTAGCTGATACTAATTCCTTAAGGCAGGGCCATGCCTCCACCGATGGTTCAGAGCAATCAGTAGTGGCAAACCAAGAAATCATTTTCCGAGCATTATGACGGAGACGAGGGTAAACAATTGCATTTTTCCAAAGTTCAGTGGATCTTTTTAAAATCAAATTGCCATTTCATAATTTTATCTTTTTAAAGTTCTACTATGTGAGGTTGCGAAGCCAGCTTTAAAGATGCCTTTAATTTATCAATGCAACCTTTTGGTCTTGCACTTCTAATTTAAGATAATTATGATGAACATGTGTTTAATAATGAATTATAGTATTACATAGTAAACAAAGGATTTTATCTCTATTGGGCACAAGAAAGTATTGGAAGCCCCAAATTTCATTAAATACTCCCCTTTCTTCGTTTAATTTTGTTTTGGAGCCATTTTGGGGTAATACTAGTAAAACTATAATCAACTAAATTTAAATTAAAGAAATAGGCTTAAAATAATGATTTAAACTTTCAAACTATTTAGAGCCCTTTTTTAGAATTATAAAATGAGATTTGTCCCTATAAAATGAATTTAACAAAACTCACACAATTCAGAACTATCTAAACAAGACAATTCACCAGACACCTACACATCATTAAAGATCTCAAGGCATACTGGCAATCAGGACTTCTAGAGAGCGCGGGAAAAGGCTAATTTAATCGATCCTAATTAAGATAAATTTGTGAATTTTAGAATATAATTTTCATTTTTTTCACTGCCAGAGAGAGAGAGAGAGAGAGAGTGAAAGCGAGTCGCGCATAAAGAAAAAAGAAGTATCTCACGGACAAACATTCCATAGGAACCTTTTGGCAAACTTCTGAAGCGATATCAAAGTCAGACTGGAGCCGGGTCAGCATTTAGCGATATGGTGCTAAAACCATCACCGCCGTGTCTTTGAGACAGAGACGGGATCGCTTCTTTCGGGAAAAAAAGAGAGCTTCCAGCGGGGTGGGTATATATTCCCCATCCCTGGAATGATCAAATGAGTATTCTCAGAGCATTCAGACGCGAGCTGTATCCACGCCGCTTTCACGCAAGCAAGATTCACGTAGTACTCTCACAATACACACGCAGAATCTTGATCGGTCATTGGAATCATTTAAAGACGACGTGCAATTCTCGAGCGACACCCGGCACCCTTAGGGCTTGCAGGAAGAAACCATTATTTGGAACGAAGGAGGTCAAGGACGAAGGACTCAGTCAAGAATCAAGAATAATGCGCTTAGCTACGCTTTTCCAAGAAGAATACTCCCCCGAGCAACTGCTCGAGGTCACCTCCAGAAAATCGTAAGCCATGCCACTTTTCCAACATCGTCAAAGAGGCGTGACGCTCTCCGTCAGCAAGACTCACTTCATAGTCTCCTCCCGATCCCTCTCGTGTAATTATTGTGCCTCGTACGGCTCAGACAATATTAGTCTTTATAAATTCAAGTCAATTTTCATTTGCCGAACGATTAACGTAATTGTTAAAGTGTATCATTCTTAATCTCATTTGTTGTTTGTATAGTATGAAAGTTAATTTTGTTTCACTTGTTTATTACCTATAACCACTCGAAGCCTGTTGAAATAGTATCCAAGTCAGCCAATATTATAATTCGCACTCATCTTTAATCCCCACGCACTATATTTGTTTGTCGCCTCCTTCTCCAACGTCTAGGGAGGGCAGCAAAGGGTTAGGTCGGACTATCTAATCTTACGACATGCACATTGCTGTACATAAATTATGGATCAAAACATTTTCAAACAAAATTCTAATTAATGAAAACTAAAAAAATATTAAAAAGTGTACCAAAAAAGAACATAAAATTGTCATTATTGTAATTAGCGGTCCTTTTGCAAGCAAACGAGAGGTGAGACAAAGCGTACGAGATAAACAATGATTAAACTATCATTCCTTCCTATTTCGTGAACGTTTTGGAAAGATTTATTAAAAAATAAACGAGGAGATACGATTTTACTACAATTATCTTCGTTCAGAGAAACGAACCGCGATTCGTGCAAAAATATATTTTTTTCACCAAGCAAGGGGGGTCAAAATAATATTAGACATTTATTTATTAGCAAGTACAGGTATAGGGTATGCTATACTATGTAGTCTAGGCTATACTAGGCTATGATAAAATAGCTGTGGTTATGCTAGGATAGGCTATACCAAGCTAGCCTATAGTATGTTAGGCTAGACTATCTTATGCAAGGGTATATTGGCTAGAGTATAGTATCCTATTCTAATTTAACTATACTAGGCTAATACTATGATATACTAGATTAGACTAGGAGCTACTAAGCTAGGTTAGGCTATACAAGGATACCATAGGCTAGGTTATACTAAGCTAAAGTAGGATAAAGTATGGTATACTAGGCTAGGTTATACTAGGCTAGCTAATTATACTGAGATAGGCTAGGTTAGGTCCGGCATAGCTAGGCTATACTATTTTAGGCTAGGCTATCCTATGTTTGGTTAGTCTTGGCTATACTAGGCTAAAACAGGGTAAGTAAGACTATGCTATGCTTGTATATACTAGGCTAAAACAGGGTAGGTAATACTATGCTATGCTTGGGTATACTAGGCTAAAACAGGGTAGGTAATACTATGCTATGCTTGCTATACTGGGCAAGTCTAGGCTAGGCTATTCTAGGCTTTGCTATTCTAGGCTATTCTCTACTATCCTATGTAAAACTATGTGGCTATACTATGTTATTTTAGCCTATGTTAGACTATGCTATTCTATACTACAGTATTCTGTGCTATGTTATGCTATAATATACTATGCTATCTTATACTATGTTATGTTATACTAAGCTGTGCTATATTATGCAATTCTATGCTATGCTATAGTATGATATGCAACAATGCTATTCTATAATATACTATGTATGCTCTAATTGATCTGGTATATTATGCTATACTATGGAATACTGTGCGATTAGTGGGTTTCAATATTTTCAACGTTCTAATTACATAAATGGGGGGTGCTCGAAATTTGCTGTTTTACTTATGAATTCCAAAGTTGTTTTTTTTATTTTAATATAATTTTAGTTCTACTTTATTAGCAAGTTAAAAGTTTTGACTGATTTTTGTCATCCTGGGGGATTAAGTGACTATTATTATATTAGTAATTATATCTATTTTACATTTTTTCTTTTTCATCGTTTGAAACATATTCATCAGTGTGCTGCAGATTACGTAGCCTTCAGTACTACTATCCTACCAGTGGGATTTGACCTACAATTACTTTTAAAATTAGGACAAGACTGGTCAAATTTACACATTTGAACACCTAAATTGAAAATAATAGAGTTGTTGCCATCTCAATTCGAAAATCTGATTGACATTCTGAAGTGTGGATGTGAGAAACTACCCAGCAACCACTCTTGCAAAGGATATTTACCCTAAAGTTCTTGAAAAGTGGGAACGAGGGAACAGTTCTTTTCTAGGACCCGTTGTAAATTCAAGAGTCACAATCTTATACAGATACAAAGGAACTGGGAGCAGCCCCAAAAAATTTGCCTTGGGAGAGGAGAGCTACAGGCCTAAGACACTTTCATTACAAAACTGGACAACCTGTTGATATCCTTAGGCACAAATGTAAAATTGTCTTATGCTGTGAATTTGGTGACCTGGTTGTAAAAACGAAACTCAAATTAATTTAAGTCCCCTATAAAGATGAAGATCTCAGTGAAGGAACTTGATTTCATTCAAGGTCAAAGACAAATAATTACTTCTTATGGACCACATCAGGTTTACTTTCGAGATTAACTTGAGTAAAATAGACAAGTCAATAAGTAAAGGCGACAAGAAGGTTAATAAAATGAAGAACAAATAGTTGATTTTCAAGAATGAAAGAATGAATTTATGAAGTGACATGAAAAAAATCAACCATATCTTCAAATTCCATTAAAAAGCAACACGGGAATTATTGAGGGGGGGGGGGGCAATAATATCATAACTATTTGGCAGATTCTAACGAAACTTCGAACCCTTAAAGTGTTTACACTCTTTTTCGAATGATAGAATTGCCAAGGTCCTCTCAAGGTTACTCCGGGAATTATTCAAAGTTTTGAAAGTCGTAGTATCATAAATCAGAATAAGCGAGGGCACACGACTTTTTGGTCAGCAGAATTTATTTAAATTAAAATAAATTCGAGCCAGCAAATTAATCAGGATAACCTGCACAGCCATATCCCTCGTCTATATCTAAAGCATGAATATAGTTTGCCATCGGGAAGCAGAGACTACTCAATTCTCCGAGCCCTTTCTCTGCCAGCCATATATACTTGCCTATGATACCGCATGGCAATACGGTATCATGGAGACTCTCCACACGATGGAGGCGAGGTCACGCATCCCAATGTTTACATCTGAATTTTTGCGAGATCGTCGATTCCGCGTACGGGTGAGGGGAGCGCTCTCCGGCCCAAAGGAGCAGGAAGAGGGTGTCCTGCACGGAAGTGTCCTTAGTGTCACACTCTTTAGCCTGAGCATCAATGGCATCACCTCGAGGCTGCCAGAAGATGTTCTCGCTACGCTCTACGTGGACCACCTTTCGATCTCTTTTGGCGCGGCCCAGATGTCAACTCTGGAGCGTCGACTCCAACTGGCATTGAACCACGTCTCTCACTATCCCAAAGAGCACAGGTTTCGGTTTTCTTGGACAAGACTAATGTAGTGCACTTCTGCAGCCATCCACGGCTCCACGCCGACCCAGATTTGTTTCTCAATGGGGTACGCCTAGATGTGGTTGAATCGCACCATTGCCTTGATCTTGCATTCGACCGACGCCTCACCTGGGAGGCTCATATTCGCAGTGTTAGAGTCTCTTGTACCCAGGCATGGATATTCTCCGTTCCATGACGTTCAGCGCTTAGGTGGACCCGATCCACCACACGGGCCTTCGCGTTGCGACCGGTGCCTTCCGCACTTTCCCCTTTGAGAGCCTGTTGGTCGATGCTGGGAAGATGCCTCTCGCTCTACGCGACGTGCAGTGCATTACTTGCCTGTACGCGCGAGCCTGGCGCCTCCCTCAGTCGCTAACAGCTCTCACTGCATCCGCAGCTGATCTCGACGGTGCCTATGCCGCCGAGAGACGCCAGTCATAACCGAAGACATTTGGGTTTAGGGCCAAGAAACTCCTTCGAGACCTAGGTATAGCTCTCGGGCCGGTGGCACCCTGGTTCTGCCCAGGACGCCACCCTGAAGAGTACCACATTTAGCTATTTATCACTTCGCCTCTGCTCCCAAAGCTTGTACGGCGCAGCAAGTATTGCGTTCGAACTTTTTGGAACAAACCTCGTTTCACGCTGGAACCGTGGCAGTGTATACGGATGGCTCCAAGTCCCAAGAGGGGGTCGGCTTCCACGCCGTATCCCCTCTGTTTGAAGTCAGCGGGGCTCTACCAGGCACTGCGTCTGTCTTCACGGCCAAGATGGTGGCAATACACCACTCGGTACGGGAGATTACGCGTGCTGCCCGGTTTGGAGAACAGATGGTGATCTATAGCGACTCACAAAGTGCTTTTGAGTGCTCTCGGGGCATTGGAATCTCTACATCCCCTGGTTCGCGACATCGGTGACAACACGGTTTTGGCCAGCCAGGCGGATGTCGAGATTATCTTCTGCTGGGTTCCTGGACATGTAGGAATTGCAGGGAATGAGCGCGCCGAAGAGGTCACCAAAGAGTCCGCAAGGACTCTGCGACCGGCGCAGCGTTTCGATCTTCCTTACACCGACTACATGGCAGGAATACGGGCAGCTCTTCGGACTGCTTGGCAAAGAAGATGGGAGACGGTCAAAGGAACCTTAAAGTTGCGTGCCATTGTGCTCCCACTGTTCCCATGGACCTCTTCCTCTATACCGCGACGGCTTCAGGTCGCTTTCTGTCGTCTCCGAATCGGGCACACTCGTGTGACGCATCGCTATCTGATGGACTGCTCGCCAGCGCCCTATTGTGACGACTGCGTCATCTTCCAGACTGTTCGGCATATTCTTGTCGAATGTGCCAGTCTGGGTGATCTTCGCGCACGATACCTGTCCCGGTACCGGGATGGGCGGTATCGTTAGATACCTCCTTTCAGGCAGTGGCTTTGCAGCTGCACCTTGATAGGGTGTATACTATCATTTCTGCGTACATTCCCACGTCAGCTGACTTCGACGCGGTGGACTTTAACCGCGTCGTGGCATGGTTGCCGAGGCCCTTTCTCTTGCTTAAAGATATGAACGGCAGGCATCCTCTCTAAAAAGATTACTCAATAAATCTCAGGGGACAAGTCCTTGCCGATCTGATCGAAGAGCTTAAGATAGGTGTCCTAAACGTGCGTGAGTTTACGCATCACTGTCAGAGAACCGCTTCATTTTCTTGCCTTGACCCGTCTTCGTGCTCTTCGGATGCACAGCCTGATTTTGATTGGGGGTGGTCGATGACTTCCATTGTAGTAATCACTTTCGCATTCAAATATCATTTTCATGGCAACTGCCGCCTGAGAGCCCACCTCGATGGTGCTTGGCGTGGGCGCGGTGGCCTGCATTTCAGCAAATGACTGAATTTTCTATCTCAGTCGGGAGTTTAGGTCGGTAGATGAGGCCGTTGAGTTCTTCTCTGGCAAACTAACCGCCGCATGCACGGCTACTATTCCTAGAACGTCTGGCCGTTTTGTACGCCGACCACTCCCATGGTGGTCGGCCCAGCGTGAGACGGCCCTTAAACAGAATCATTATGCCTACATGCACTATAAGTGCAGCCCAAACGATTTCACTGTCTCTGAATTTCGTCACGCTAGGGCTATGTTCCAGTATATTTCAAAGCACGCCCGCTTCCTTTTTTGGCGGGCATACGTGTCTTCAATTAACGGGAAGACCCCTTTAGCAGAGGTGTTGAAGCGAGTCAAAAGGATTCGGGGCAAGTTCTCGCAGGACCCCCTTCCCGTTCTGCAGGAGAATGGGACCGTAATCTCGGACCCCGCGTCCGTGGAAGAATCCTTCGCGACCGCTCTTTCCGCATTCTCTAGCCGGGATGCTGCTCCGCCAGCTTTCAATGCACGTCGTCATGTCGCGGGAAGGCCGCTGGCTGGACTTTACCTTAGGAGGCAGAGAACCTTTTAAGGACAGGTTTACTCTGAGTGACATGCGCTCCGCTCTTGCTTCGGGCGCAGACACCACCCATGGTCCAGATGATGTTCCGTACGCCATGCTTCGACACTTGAGTGAGCGAGGCATGGCCTTTCTGTTAGATTTCTTTAACAGGATCTGGGTGGAGGGTTTTCTCCCAGATTCCTGGCGAATTGCTAATGTCCTCACTTTTTGCAAACCGGAAAGAGATCACTCTACTCCGACCGGTTTCCACCCAATCTCTCTAACCTCTTGCGTGTGCAAGTTGATGGAGAAATTAGTAAGTCTTAGATTAGCCTTTTTCCTAGACAGCGGAGGACATCTGTACTCTGCACAGCGCGGCTTACGCAAGTTCCACTACACGTCGGATGCCCTGCTCCGATGGAAAATGCCGTCTGTGAAGCTTTCCTTCGTATACAGCACTACGCCACGGTGTTTTTAGATCTAGAGAAGGCCTATGATACCGCATGGCGATATGGTATCATTGAGACTCTCCACACGTTGGGGGCGAGAGGACGCCTACCGCTGTTTATATCTGAACTTTTACGAGATCATCGATTCCGCGTACGGGTGAAATGGGGAAGCCCTCTCCGGCCCAACGGAGCAGGAAGAGGGTGTGCCGCAGGGAAGTGTCCTCAGTATCACACTTTTTGCCTTGAGCATCAAGGGCATCCCCCTCGGTGCTGCCGGAAGATGTTCTCGCTACGCTCTACGTAGACCACCTTTCGATCTCTTTTGGCGCGGTCCAGATGCCAACTCTGGAGCGTCGACTCAAACAGGCATTGAACCGCGTCTCTCGCTATGCCGAAGCGCAGAGGTTTCGGGTTTCCTTGGCCAAGACTAAGGTGGTGCACTTCTGCCGCCATCCACGGCTCGACCCCGACCCAGAGTTCTCTCTTAATGGGGTACGCCTAGAAGTGGTTGAAACTCACCCTTTTCTTGGTCTTGCAGTTGACCGACGCGTCACCTGCAATGCTCATATTCGCAGCCTTAGTGTCTCTTGTACTCGCTCCATGGCTATTCTCCGTTCCGAAACGTTCAGAGCTGGAAGGGCTGATAGGGCTACTGCCTTACTTTTTTATCGATCCTTTGTTCGTTCGAAGCTCGACTACGGATGCGAGTTTTATGCATCCGCAGCCAAGCGTTTATTGCGGAAGGTGGACTCGATCCACAACACCGACCTTCATGTTGCGACTGGTGCCTTCCGCACTTTCTTCATTGAGAGCCTGTTGGTCGATGTTGGGAAGATGCCTCTCGCTCAACCCCGCGTGCAGTACATCACTCGCCTGTACGCGCGAGCCTGGCGCCTTCCTCAGTCGCTAACAGCTCTCACTGCATCGGCAGCTGATCTCGACGGTGTCTATGCCGCCAAGCGACGCCATTCATACCCTAAGCCCTTTGGGTTTACGGCCAGGAAACTCCTTCGAGAGATAGGTATAGCTCTCGGGCCAGGGGTGCCCCTGGTGCTGCCCAGAACGCCAGCCTGGGGGGGAAAGCGCCCGGAGAATTGCGTTTGACTATTTTGGAGCACCCCACTTGTCACGCTTGAACCGTGCCAGTGTATACGGATGGCTCCAAGTCCCAAGAGGGGGTCGGATTTCACGCCGTATCCCCTCTGTTTGAAGTCAGCAAGGCTCTGCCAGGCGCTGCGTCTGTCTTCACGGCCAAGCTCTTGCAAAATACACCACGCGGTACGAGAGATTCCGTGACGTGCTCGTTTCGGAGACCGGATTGTCATCTATAGCCACTCACAAAGTGCCCTGAGTGCTCTCGCGGCATTGGAATCTCTGCATCCACTGTTTCGCAATATCCCTGACGCCACGGATCTTATGCTGTGTTTCTGGACATCTAGGAATTGCGGGGAATAAGCGCACCAATGAGGGCGCCAAAGATGCCGCGAGGACTCTGCGACCGGACGAGCGTTTTGCTCTTCCTCACACCGACTACATGGCAGGAATACGGGCAGCTCTTCGGACTGCTTGGCAAAGAAGATTGGAGACGGTCGAAGGGAACTTAAAGTTGCGTTTCATTGCGCCGCCACTGTTCCCATGGAACTATTCTCCAATGCCACGACGGCTTCAGGTCACTTCATGTCGTCTCCGAATCGGACACACTCGTGTGACGCATCGTTATTTCATGGAACACTTGCCTGCGCCCTATTGCGACGACTGCGTCGTGCCCCAGACTGTTCTGCATATTCTTCTCGAATGTCCCAGTCTGGGTGATCTTCGCGCACGTTACCTGCCCTGGTACCGGGATGGGCGGGCTTGCTTCCGCCTGGCCTTCGTACTCGGGACGAGTTCGTGCACATTGACCGGTGGACCTTTTGACTTTTGGGGAGAGGCCTGCCTTCTCCCTTTTATTTAACTAGATTTTGTTGTGGTTTTTGTCATCATTATTGTTATTGTTTTCTTTCTAGGTCACACGCTCCTACACCGGGTGGAGAGGGACCTCCTCCCGACGCCAGAGCTTGCTTTATAATTGTCATTTCTTTTTATTGTTGTTTTCTGTTCAAATTTTTATTTTAAAGTAGCCTAGAACTAGGCTGTTTGTTTGCGGCGACTAATGCCCAAGTGGGCAGTTGCCAGATAGCCGCTTTAAAAAAAAAAATGTTGAAAAGTGCAGACTTAGTGGATTTTATTGTTTCTTATTGCTTTAGCAAGTCAAAGGTCAAAAATACACTGATAGAATAACGACGGAAAAATTACTCTACGACATCCGTCGAAGACTTCAAACCACACTCTATTAACTGAATCTAAATCTTATAGAAATCCTATGGGGTATTTTGTAATCTATACTAGGAAAATTAGTTTTCAAAGAAAGACGAAATAGAGACCTTTCTACAAAGGAAAAGGTTCAAAATATGATCTGAAATGCCAAGACAGTAGAATCCTTGCCACAAAGATTCCAGGCCGTGAGTAAATACAAGAGGGCTTTGTACAAAATATCATTGCTCTATGTACTTGATGCTCGCTGAGAAATTTAAATGTTGGACCAGGTCTAAGGTGTTCTAATACTTAATTTGCCTTTATCCTTATATTATTCTAATGTAACCTCTATGAGATGGATTTGACTGACCTTACCATATACCTATTTTATCATCTGGTATATAAATATTTCTAAATATGTTTCATAATGATCCTATCCCCATATTATTAATTTATCGTATTTAAAAATGTTGTGTTTGACTCTACTTGTTCCACAAAGGTTGAGAAATTCTTTTTAGTGTTTTAACTCTTAAGTGCAATACTTCGTTACACATCGGGTATGAATTATTTGAAACACTGTACTCTCTATGACCCTCGGAGCTCAATATTCTGAAGTTGACTTCGTTGTAGGCGGTAGCAGAGTGGATATCCTTAAGGAAGTAAGGCTGCCCTCTGTTCAGGTTAACTTCATTTAGCCCCCAGCGTTGTACGAATGGTTAACCAAAGTGTTCTCATACATAGAAACTGAATGGTGTGGTTATTTGGAGGAATACCTCAATTCCAAATATCTGCGGTGACACAAAGATGGGTTTATGTCCTTATCATTGAATCGTGTTATCAACTCGGCCATTTTCCAGTGAGTCGTAAGTAGTGGCGGAACTCAATTTATATTTAAATTTAATGCATGGAAGTACAACATAATTTTAGCTAAATTTTTCATGAAACTTTTGGCATGGGTCAATTTTTGAAGATACATATATAAATATATTTCCTAGTTGTGTAAGGTATAAAACTTTTACATACAGCTGCTCTATATCCAAAATATTATTGCTCTATTTGTTGGCAACAACCTGTGTCACTGTAAAACAAGACTGATAATTTAAATAAGGGTTGCATTATTAAGTTTTCGAACAAGAAATATATAAAAAATAACTTCCAAAGAGGTGAATTTTGAAGTTTTAGTGATCCAAATGTCAATTTTAGGGGTATTTATGCTTTATAAATTTATTAAACTATTAAATCTTCGATTAGGTGTTACTGGGCGTATGAAATCGGTCGATAATTATATAAATTCAATTAGATCGATAGACATTTGCCTTTTTCAATAAAGGAGGCTGCAACTTCCCTAATCTATGTACACCTAAGATAATATAATTATATGATATCAGCTAAGCTAGTAGAAAAAAGCGTATAATTTAAGTGCGACCTTTCTTTGCACCTTTTCGAAGTTCCTGAGGGTTTCTTATTACTTCTACACCCTCACTATTTGGTGATAAAGGTTTAAAGAGGGAATAATATCAAACTTTTCCCCTTTTTGCCTTTCATTTTGCTTCTTTCTGAATCTCAGAAAAGGTTCTCCTCGTTAACTCTAACTTTCTATATTAATTAAATCTTTTCTCTTTTAATCAAATAATGTTCCTTAGGGGGGGGGGGTACACCCCACCCTCAAAATTCTTAATACTACCTAAAAATTATTGATTTTAGAATGATAATTAAACGACATAATTTCACACGTCAAAAGGCACCACAATATTACCAACCATAATCTATTTTCTATCTCTAGGGAGACTTGCAAAAGAGGGTCGATGGGGGTCGGAAAATGAGTACAGCTGAAACAATTAAAAGAGTAATTTTATGGCCCAAGACATATCGCTTCCGTACACAAAGAGATTCTCAATCGTATCCGAATTGTCGCTCTTATTCATGCCTATTTGTTCTTGTAGAGAGTATGGAGGCAAAAGATCTGCGAATGGTCAAGGGAACCGATGTCGCTGAGATTAAATGGGACAACCACCTAACCAACTATCTCAGCCTTTAGCTCAAAAGACTCTATTCAAATCAAGCCAATAACTAGCGTACTTTTTCAGCTCTCGACACACGCTATGAATACATTTCAGACTGCAGCATTTATGGAGTAAATGGTCAGTATAAGAAGCGTATTCAATCCCAATCATGTGAGATATTATTTACTACATTCATTGTTTGATTTAAAAGTTCCTTCTTCCCACATCTTTATTTCCTCCACCCCCATTCAACCAATTTTGCCCTTTTTTACAATAATTCTTATATATATTCTCCAATAGGTATTGTCTCCATAAAGAAACGTTAAAAGTGATATCGCCTTCCAATGATAAAAGTTTATTATGTAAACATTTCTGATAAATTCCTCTTCTTTTTTTATTCTTTTTCTCCTGTCCTCACTGGTAGTGCCGATACAAAGGCCAGGGAAATTGGCGTTTGGTCGTCGCCCGCCTGTCGATCAAAAGCAAGATCTAATTAGTAGTGAACCATAGTGAAAATTTAAACGGTCCTGATGTTTCTATGAAAGAAACCATTTCTTGGGTAACTATTAGAATTCAATGATATAGATGATAAAACCAGTGATTACATTAGAATTGAAGGCTATTCTGATATCGATGAATTATTATAGGTTGTAGTCAGAGGGTAACTTAAGTAAGCCTCTTAGAGGCTTACTTGTCACCAAATTTTGTACCACTCTTGGCGAAGCCAAATTGGCTTCTTGATTCGGCTGTGCGGCTGCCTAGTTAATTCCTTAGTGAATGCCTTGTATTCACAAGATTACGACTCTAAGGTAAAAAGCTCTGTTATTGCTTAATAGGCTGGGCAGATTGGTGATTGGAGACTTTCTCAAGATGGTAAAAGGAAGCTTGGTCCTGGACTCGATATTCTTTACTCGGCGGGAGCTTGGACTCGTCTTTAGACGGTAGTTACTTGATGAATAATTCGTTCGTTAAACGCAGTTCAGCTCTCGTTTTACATGCACGACCCATGCGTTTTACTTTTCACTCGAATTAATTTTTAGACATTTAATTAGTTCCATTAATATTATTTTTTTCTTTCTACTTACATTAACATTATTTTATAGTAATTTGGGGGGTTATTATTCACACGAAATTATTATTCCCGAGAGGACCCAAAGCTAGCTAGATATATCTAAATGGAAAGATGTTAAAGCCTAGGTTTTATCGGAAACATTTTGCTCGCTTTTTATTTTCCTCCAAATGAACGCATTCATCAGTTTCTAAAAGCTGCATCTGAGTTGTTTCCTTATTAAAATTAGAAGTAAGTTTATGAAAATTTTTCGTTTTATATACATAGACAGTAGCAGTTCTCATGTCGATGGTAGGTTAGGTTACGTTTGGTTTTGTAAGTCCTAGGTTAAATTGTTTTTTCCCTAGCCTCAAAGACAAAATCAAGTGAAAATATGTATTTTTTCATATTTTATTGGGGGAGAAATAGTCTGAAACTGTAATTCTTTTTAGTGATCGTTTTAAAATTGTGTGAAAATGGTAGAATTTTAATTTTCATGACTATACCGGTCCCCCCCGCCGAAAGTCCAAAAAATACAGATTTTAACTTTGTTTTGACTTAGGTCCTGTAATATTGATTGGGACCTCTGCTGAATAATTACCTTTTTTATTTTAATCACTAATATCTACACATTAAAGAAACAAAACAAGGTAATACTTGCAATCTATGCAAGGTTATTCTATTCTAGGGTATGGTATGCTATACTAATCTAGGATGTACTATGCTAGGCTAGAATATGATACGCTTGGCTATATTATGTTAGGTGCGGTCATAAATCAGAATAAGTGAGGGCACGCGACTTTTTGGTCAGCAGGTCTTGTTTATGTATAGCATTATTTAAAGGATAGAAATAAAACAACACTTTGAAGTTTATTTATTTTCAAAATAAATATTTAAAATCCTTAAATTTTTTTTCATCTGCTTTTCTAGGAATTTTGGAGTCTAGCAGAGATCCATTTAAAAAAATATTGCTTTCAATGGAAATTAAACGATTAGTTTCAAGAAAATGCACAATTTAGTATTTTGCTCTCTATATTTGGATGGTACTGGACTCGAGATGCGGTAGTATGTTTATTAATGAACTCGCCTGGCTATTAGGACGCTGTCGGCTTAAACCCACTCCATTTGCTTTTGTGAGACGGGCTTTTAGAACTGAGAAGTTATGGATACCTGAGCCCTTGTGTTGCCCCAAGAACCGTGGTGTTGAAATATGCGAAAACATTTGCATGTTATTAATTTTATTTATGGAAATTATGGAAGCATAAGTATGTTTAATATCTTGAGAATAAATAAATGATAATAGTTCGCCCATAGGGGAAACTAATACTACATCAGAAGAGGACAGATGAGTATGTTTTGCTCTGAAGGAGAGATAAGAAATGATACGTATTTTTACTGGATATTTGAAGGATGATGCGTATGGAGCTACTGATTCACCTAGTGATGAATTTCAGTGTATTGTCCCAATGGGCGTCTACCAGTGACCCCCGTGAATGTTTTTTGCCCGCGCTCGGTAGGATTGGGCCCATTCCTCGACGAGGTGAAAGAAAGAAAACTATGGATTTTCAGTGCAATTTGTGCACTGAAATATGTTAAATATATATATGGATGAGAGGTGGCTTAAGCTTTTGGCCATGGATGTATTTTGAATGGCCTTCCTGGCTATGGAAGAAAAATGTGGGATTTTCTTCTCCAATCTCCCTTGGTAGACGAAAATCATCTGTTATACATCCAAATGGAGTTCATGTGTAGATTAGGTCTTTTTTCCTTCAGAATTTCTGGTGAGACCAAATAACTTGGTAGTTAACCATAAAATAATATTTGCAACTTCGATCCAGGAAAACGATTATTTTTTTATTACTAATATCTTCGTTTTCTATATATTAGTCAAATATTGCTATAAATACATTATCAAAGTGAGGCTATTAAATTTATTCCTATATTTATATAATTTTTCTTTCAGTAACCTTTTGCTATACAAGGAGCATTAATATCCCCCATAAATATCATCGGATTTCTATTATTACAGATGTTTGTGAAGTTTTGAATAGGTAAATGATTTGATCTTAGATGTATTAATTCTTGTCTTATCCCTTCGACTATGTTTGCTCCTATCCATGGTTCTACCTACCTTTTGTGGAGATATTTGGTTGCCAGTTCCATCCTTCCCTTGGGGGCAGATGACCGTGAGTTTATTTGAAGTCTCGATGCATTTAATTAAAGGGATTTTAAGGACCAAGAAGGTTGTGTTTGCATTTTGTTGAGCGGTCCGTTTATTTTCATTCAGTATTAACCTGAGGGGCAGTCAATTTAGTTCATCCAAGAGATCCATGTTTCCTCTTCCAGTATTCTAGAGTGGCCCACTTTGTTTTAGGCTCCTAATCGGTGACATCTTAAAGTGAACTAATTATCATATTCTTCAAGTAGGAGAGCACTTCTCTACATTCTATTCATAACCAGCCTACCATTTGGGATTCGCATTCTTCTCTTCCACACTACCTAGATAGACTTATCCCTATTAGCAGTCCAGAGTTGGACTCGGCTCGTCACATTTCTCGGCCTCCTCTAACGAGGTCTACTGCAGGGGTTCAATATAACCAAGTACCAACTGTAACTCAAACATTGCCGGTCAACAAGTTATGTAGTGCAAGTTTGAAAGAAGTTGGAGATTAACAGAAAATAAAACCGAGGAAAAGACAGGTAAGGGTAAGCATCCTCTCTTTGGGAAACTCCTCGCTCACAAGGAATAGAAGAAATCTCCAATTAACCCCTTGAATGCATATATAGTTTTTCTTCTTATTCTTCCGTTCGTTTCTGCTTATGTGCGGTGCTGGGCTGTGTTCTGTGCTGTGCTCTGTGCTGGTGTCGAAGAAAAGGGGTTTCCTCTGAAAAATCACGTTTTGCGCCTCTCTTTTATTCCTCTTTGGCGCTCTTACCCGCGAGTAGATTTACCAGAGCGCTTTGCGCGTTGAAGCGAACTGACTGAGTTCTTTATTTCCAGATATACAGGGTGGTCCGAAAGTCTTGTTTCCTCCTGTATATATTGTTTTTATTTTCTATTTTAAATGACCAAAAATCTTGTCTCTCTCTGTTAATATTGTTTTCATTTTCTATCTCAGATGGCTGACACGAGCACATACAGTTTGGGGGAGAGGTTAATTGCAAGCCTATAAGCACATGATCATGTGTATCTACTGTATTAGAGAAATAACATACAAGATGTGCGGCCTGAATTCACTGCAATAAAAGTGAATGCTCTTGCACTGCAATGAATGTAAATACTCTAAAACCAGTACATGTGTTTAATAGTATTCATCTATTGCTATTATTACTTTTCGGTAAGGGGTAACAAGACTTTCCGACCACCCTGTACAGTGTGAGTGAGTGTCGTGAATAAAAAGAAAAGAGGAGGGATGACTGGTGAGCTACAGAGATCGGGTAGTAAGAGAGAAAAATGGTTTGGGAAAAAGTTAGGAGGGGATAAGAAGAGGCAAAGATCGGATGCAAAATATGCAAGAGAAACAGCAAAAAATGAGTAAAATGTGTAATGTTATTCTGCATTTAGAAAGGAGCAAGCAATACTTTGGTAACTTCAATCAACAATAAAAATGTCGCCACTCCCCCCTACGGGGGGAGCTTGTGCTACGCTACTAAGATTCAAATTTAAAACCTAAGGTAAGCATCCATGGTTAATTTTTTAGAACTTTTCTGAACTTGGCCAATTATAGTAATTTTAAAAAGGAACTCTTAACTAAATTTCCTCCCTTTCAAAATAATATGGTTGCTAAAATATAGTTATAGAAGAAGATAGATAAAAATAAATATTCTGAACTTCCCCCTTTTGTTTTTTTACATTATATAAGAATTATTAAAAATAACTTTGATAAAAACATAAGTCATAACAAAACTGAGATGAAAGTTTTATCCAAATACTCAAAAAAATCCCCTTCTTAAATTATAGAGTTAATGACGGTGATATGGTTATGCCTTAGCCTGTGTGCTACCATTATTTGTGGCCTACCTTTACATATTACGGTATTAGGGGAAACAAAAAAATTAGATTAGTCATTTATGATAGAAAAAAAGAGTTTAGACTTTTCAAAGTCTGCTTTAAAAGTGATGCTTCGATCAAATTTGTTGCTTCACTGAAATCATAAAATTGGAAGATTTTCACTTTAATAAGAAATAAAAGTTTACTCATTTGATCATTGACCTTAAAACTCTTTGGTTGCACTCTTAAATATTTTGTAAAGAATCTGGTCATGTTGAGTTAGGATTTTGGTTTGGGCTCGGTTTTAGTTTGGGGATTAAGTTATGGTTTGTGGTTAGGTTTGGTACAGGGTTTGGTTAGGTTATGCTTACTGAAGGAGTTTCTAGACAAAAACCAAACCAAACCAAACCAAAATCAAGACCAAACCTAACAATATCTTAGTAGGATACACGCAAAAGGAAAAACTGGTTTGCATGACACACGCTAAAGCGGCACCGATTAATCTTTCCTTTATTTCAGAAAAGTGGTTATTATTATTTTTTTGTATAAATATCTTCTTTTTATTTTTTACTCTGATATTAAAAAATAAATGTTCTGAATTATGCTTCTTAGGATTTCTCCAAAGCTGCATAAAAGGAACAAGAAAAGAGGAAAAGATAAACATTTAGTTTTCTTATCTGGAATATGATTTTAACAAAGGTAATAATTAATAAATCATGGTGGCAAGTCTATCTGTGGAAGATTAAAGTTAATCAAGTAAAATTATTTTCCACTTACATGTTTTCAAGGGAGAATACTTGGTCATGTTTATTGCTATATGTTTTCTTCACCTGAATTCCTCACCTTTTCCCTTTTTAATAAACAATCTTTCAGGTACTATATTAAGTAAGAGCTTTTTCATACGAGCTTCATGCCTTTTCTGTTTAATTATTATTGTATCTTTAACTTAACGAATAAATCACTTTAGTAGTGCTTAAAGATTTTCACAAAATTATAAAATAAAAGATATTCACTCGTTTTATTAAAGAAATAGATAAAAAGAAATATATTTGTAGGAATAAAATAGAAAAATTTAAATACTAGACATATTTTATTAAGCGAAACATGATTTATATGAATAATTGGTAACCATTATTCAATGGTTCTTGATAATCTTTGGTTTTTGTGGTTCTTGGCGATGTGACATATATGAATATTAAAATTTAAATCTTTCTGATTCTTCCAAGTTTTAGGTTTCTGGGATTAGATGACATTTTACCCTTCTTATAATTAATAGTTGAAGCTAAATCCTCGTAGAATCCACTGAATTTGCTATAAAAATATTATCCAAAGGTGTTTACTCAATATTTATATATAGTATTGAAAACCTAATTAATGTTGAAACTAGGCAAGCTTAAACGATAACACTGGTCTGCATTCTGGAATTTTTTAATTTTTGTTTTTATCATGGATGTGATCTTACATATTCTTGGGTTGCTGATTTTAAATATCTAAACCATTTTTTTCTATCACCTAAGGTTTTAAATAAAATAAAAATTTATGATAACAATAAATGTACATTTTTAATATATTGTTACTTATTTAAAACGAATAAGTAATCATGGAAAAGCACATTATTTTAGTTTTCAGAACATATTTATACCAAATCAATATGAACTAAATCACGGTTATTATGAAATGAATCAAAATCATCAAATCAAATTAATGTAAACAAAAACATGCTCTCATGGTTAGCCTACATACCGATTCAAAGGAAGGCGTACTGCTGTGATTTCCGCTTGTGCGAGAATCAAGTTTTAATGACCAGCAGTAATCTGCCATCATGCTATCATTCCATTTGCCCTGGTATCGAGTTCCCATGGTGAAAATATCTTGATGCAAACGCTCCCCTTGTTCTTCACTGTAGTTCCCACAATTCGTGGAAAAATAGTCAAGCTTTGAGTGCAGAAATTGCATCTTCACACTCATTCTAGACCCAAGTTGATGGAAACTTGAAATCAGATCTTGTATAATTTTTTAAATATTCTGGAGAGCGGGTGTTTCCCAAGAAGTTATGGACAATCTGCTTGAAATGCTTGTCCTCCATAAATTCCCAAATCTGAAGGCCAACAAAGATTCTTGCCTTTAGCTTGCCTTCACTTATACGAGGAAACATTGACTCCAGGTGATTGAAAGCAAGCAGCTCCATTCTTGTTCAAGGCCTTCCCAAAATATTCCATAAGCCCTAATTTGACGTGGAGTGGTGGTAGCAGAATTTCCTCGGGGTCAACTGGTAGCATAGCTCTCACATTGTGATTTCCGGGTAAAAAGCTTGTTCATGGTGGCTAGTCATTTTTTTCATAGTGCAGGCTCTCAGCCCTACTATCCCAGAGACACAAAAAACATGGATACTTGGTGTATACCCCTTGAAGACCTAGTAGGAGAGCAATAAGGTTTAAATCAGCACAAATGAGAAAATTGTGCTGATGGTACTTGATTGCAGTTGTTAGTTTTTTCAAATTTTCGTTGGTTTCAGACATAGAGATACTATGGCCAATTGGCACAGATGCAGCTGTGTTGCCATTGTAGAGAAGAACAGCCTTTAAACTTCTGTTAGAAGAATCAATGAAGTGCCTTCCTTCATCTGCTTTGTACGGCATCCCCATGTGTTTAATAAGGCCAGAAATATTTAAACAGAAAACTAAAGAATCCTTTTTCTTAAAATGTAAATGACTTCCGCGTCACGATGACGGTACCAAGCGAATGTTGTTCGAGAAGCTAGAAGCCTGTGTTCCTTCAGTCTAGACCTAAGTAACTGTGCACATTCTTTTGGAGGGTTAAGGTCTTGCACTAGGTCGTTGAGCTCATCTTGGTTGAAGAGTTTGGGATCATCATTTGTTGGTGGTTCATAGTCTACTTCCAACTGATTAGTATCACTAGTATCGGACTATGATGAAATTTCCCGTAACTCAGGTGGCACAGGCACAGGTGTATCATCTGAGTATGGAAGGGGCCTTATTGCTGAAGGAATATTTGGGTATATTATGCAATCTTTATTCTTCTTGTTAAATCCAGCTACGTTAGTCATATAAAAGTAGTAGTCATCATGGTGATTCTTCTGCTCTCGCCATACTATTGGTACTCCAAAGGGCATACATTTAAGTTTACCAACTGACCACATTTGGAGCTTACTGATTGAACCCTTGCAAGCTTTTTGTGAGGCAAATGGCTTGCCTTGTTCTCTTAATCTGCAACTAAAATAATCTAATTAACAACAGCCTCTAGACATATCACAATCTAAAAATAAGGAAAAATATATTTGCAATATTAAAAATATATATATAATATATATATATATATATATATATATATATATATATATATATATATATATATATATATATATATATATATATACATATATAAATATATTATATAATGTAAACATATATATTATATATATATTATATAAATACATATTATAATATATATACATATTACCTTATGCTATACAAAAAAGAGTAAATTAACGTCTCCGTATAACTCGACAACGTAATGTGATAGAGATGAATAAAAAACAAAGTAAATCACCATTTTTCTTATATATTGTGAAAAAGATGTCATACAGTCAATTAAAGAAATCATGCAGACCAGTGTAATAGATAGACCAGGGTGAGACTGTGAAGCGCAGGCCTTACCATTTGGCAAAATAGACAAATCTTAGCATGTTACTTATTATGTTTTGGGAATTAGATTAAAATTAATTAAGGGGAAATATATTCAGTTATTTTTTTTCTAGAAAAAATGAGAGCCAAATTGGGTAATTTATCAATTTTTAAATTATAATCTAACTTGTTTCATTTCTGAGTTTAGCAAATTTGAAAAAGCCTTGGTAGTATATAAAAAAGTAAAAGTTAGTGAATTGCAAAGTTTATCTAAATTTCTCGAGTTTAATTCGGATAGGAAATAAAACAATGTTTCGACAATGACGCCTCCGGTCGTTATGTCAAGAAGACAAATTACACGAGTTCAGATCTACAGATGAAAAGTCCAAAGTTTTTTTCGTGCTCAGGATTTTTCTTCCAGAACGGGAAAAATGGCAGAGTACGACTCCCACTTCATTCATCATGAGAAACAATGTGGAAAGGGAATTAAATTGCAAGTAAGATAAAGATAAAAGGCATTTCCATTTTCTTAGTAGTAATGCTGAAGTAAGTTTCAGCTTCTTCATGCAGAGAATGGATAGTTTTCGTAGTTTACGAAGGGTTGATTTAATTAATCATTCAATGATTGTTTTGTTGTGAGAAACTTTAGAAGACTGTCAAAAAGTTGCATCGTTTTGGTTAGTTAAGAGAACATGGGAGAAGGAGAAGTAAGCGAGGAAAATATTAGATGATATTATGCATGATTAGTGTGCATGTAATGGGTGTGAAGGGGCATACTTTTGAATTTCTTCTATGGAAAAGATGCCATAGTGTATATAGCATCTATTATTAGTGAAGGACCATTTTTGGAGGGGAGGTGGATGATTTTCTGCTCTCGCTTGAACATTGACGCCTTCGTAGCCAATTGATAAAAGCAGGCAATTTTCTCATAAGTTCTGGTAATATAAACATTGATTCGCTTTTTAATGAGCTGTAAAAAGCGCGACGACAGATGGCCAAAAATTATAATTATATCGTGATCAGACGAATATTTTTGTGAAGTTGATCACTTGGTTGACCCTAGATAGTCGACAGCCCAGCCTGCGTCCGCCAAAGTACCCCCTCCCTCCGATATCCGAGCCCACAAGTTGCTGACTTAAAAATGTTGGGGTTTTGTCTTTGGGCAATTTCACACATAAAATCGTTTCAGCTTGGAACTCGTTTTCAGCTACTGCAGTTCAAAGCACATCAACCAACATGTTTACAATTAATGGTTAAAAAAAAACATATTAAAGCTCAACTGATAACATCATAGTATTAAAGTGCTAATTGTTTTCTCTAAAAGTTCTTCTATGGCCTTCTTACCTTTCCTTTACTACTTTTTCCTCCATTGGTGATAGAAACGACCAAAGGTTCTTTTCTACCCTTGATTCTATAACATATATGTATAATGTTATGGTATAATCTTTATAGTGATTTGAATTTTATCCTTGATTTTCGCTGCTCTGAAGTGTCACGCTTTCGTTATCAATCCTATAAAAGGGCCCAAATTGCAACTGCATTCCTTTGAAAAATATTGAGACGTTGTGACGGAAATCACTCTCATGAAATCGAAGGAAAGCAATGACCTTTGGTTGTGATTTGGTGATTGCCAACTTGATTTAAAGTGGTTCAAATGGTCAGTTATTACAAAAGCTATGCTACTTATACCATTACTACATATCATGGTCAGTTTTTCATCGTGGATGTAAAGATGTTGCTTCATTCTTTACATAAAATTATTATGCCTATAATTGTCATCATTTTGCGTGTATTTTCTATTTTCCTATTTTAATTCACAAGGAATCCAATTCTCTGTGTAATAGTTTTTAACTTCTCTTCCTTAGTCCAATTAAGGAGTGTACAACCTCAATTTGTCTGGTTTGGTCCAATTTATGTTTTCATCCAGTTAATTACTGATATCTACAGTTAATCAAAATTCAGTTAATCGTCATCCTCATTTTTGGCAATTTTTATTTTAGGGAATTTGAAAAGGAGGAAAGCAGTAAAGAAGAAAATAAGATACAAGTTCACTGAAAAAGAACTTGTACTATTGGTTAAACGAAGAAGCTGGAATCTATATTGACTCGGTGTTTAGCATCAATCTTTTTCTAAACCATTGCACATTTTATGCTAAAGGAAACTAAAAAACTTTGATGCCTATAGTTTACAACAACAGGAGTTAGAAGAGTTAAAAGTATCCTGAATAAAAATTATATCTCCATTAGTCTAGATTTTTGGTTCTTCGAAATTACTCATTAAAAGTAGGATTTAATATTTGAAAATGAAGTTTAATGTTTTTTTAGCCGGAAGGAGTACAATTCTAAAATATTTAATAAATTTCTATTCAAAATTTAGATATTTGCAATGCATATAATATTGAAACAATAATAATAAACCAGGTTTAAAGCCAACATTCGAAATGTTGATCACGTTCTTTGATACATTTATAAATTCTAAATAAAAGTAAATATCACACACCTAGACACAAAACTTAGTTGATTTCTGCCTAAGAATTCACGATTCTCATAGCGATAGGTCGGAAGGTCAGGTTTTTCATCATTAATCCAATTTTTCATCAGTTTCTATATGAAAGAGTCGGGTGTTGTAAGGTTCATGATATTCATATGGATGCCCTATGGGACCACGCATCCAATCTCTCTGTGAGTCAGTTGGTCATCGAGTCAATCGCATGCAATGATGCTGTAATAGAGTGGTATCTTGTCATGTTGAAACTGAAACTCACGAATGCCTGCCCAGCTTGCCACTAAAAAAAACGATCTATCTTGTTTTACATAACCAATAGAATTATTTATAAAATCCTGAAAGAAAAAACGCTTTCTTACTTCTGCTTCGTCTCGTGTGTTACCCTTTCTTTAAGTTAGAAAAACCTCCAAAGTTTAACACAAAAAGAGAACTTCAATCTTACTTATATTTAAAAAGGGACTTTAATAAATACACCCAAAGAAAACACTACTACGCTGCAGACATTATCCTGATCAAATTGTGCCTCAAGAAGAAAAACAATAATCATTATTAAAATAGTTGCATCAAATGACAGTAATTGGTTGAGTAAAAAGTGTTAAGGTGTGCATATAATCTTATATTAAAGGAAATTTAAATATCTGTTAATATCTCTGTGAAAAATATTTTACCATCACGAACAAAAGCTCTTACTATATTTAATGAATGGACTTTTCGGTAGGCGCACAATCCCTCGATTAGTGGAAAATAAATAGCCAAAAATTCATTTGCAGTGTGAGTAAATGAGGCAGCAAAAAACGCGTTTTCAAAGGAAGGAACCATTACTTTGGGCTTGTCTCAAAGGTTGCGAAGCATAGCTCATAGTTTCAAAGAGTAGAATAAAAGTTTCGTGAATTAGTGAAATGCGATATTCCTTGAGCACTTAATTTTTACGTTTATGGCTTCTTTACAAGTTAACTAGTGTATGGTGACTTTTGTGACACCTTATACATAATCAAAAAATATAGGGATGAGAATCAGCAGGAAACTACTAGTTTGTACATTGGGGTGTCTATGAGTGAATTGTTCTCGGTTGTTGCAAATCTTTCCTTGCCCCACTAAACCCATTTATGTGCAACGCGAGAATAATTTTATGTTTTTTAATTAAAAAGCAAATATTGGCGTGTCATCCTAATTAACCAAAATGAATATTGAACTATGACTTTGTGTCTTCGAAAGAAATTAAATTTCCAAAAATAATAATAATAATAGAGGCTTTATAGTGGCCCCTTCAAGAGTGTTAGCTTTCGCGTACCGCCCGTCCATTGGGTAGGAAAAAGTTAAGAGAAAAAGTGGGGTTTCCTATGTCGCTTAAAAGTCCAAGGCGAGGAAGAGAAGCGTATGCCCTAAGGCAGATGATTCCACAGCTTAGAGGCAAAAATCAAAGAAGGCACGATCAACCATTTATTAGAGTTGTGTGCGAGTTGTTTTGCCCCAAGGGGAACATTATAGGACTAAAGTTACGGAGAACGCGGAGAGATGATTTTCTGATAATGGCAACATGCGATTTAAAATCGAGTTGAGTGTCAAAGGAAACACCCATGTTCTAACTTTGCTAAAGAACGGGCTCAAGGAGCAACCAAGATTGAGAGAAGGGAGCTACATTTCTACAGCGAGCAACATCAGCTGAGGTTCTCAACAAAAGAACCTCAGTTTTGCCATGGTCGTGTTTGAGGAAGTAATCCGAATGCCATTTAGTAATCTTGTCATATTCAGGGAAATGATTAGTAAAGAGCACGTGAATGAGTTTGAGAACGAAAAGAGAATATTTGCGTTTCATCAGTATAGACAGGGAAGCATAGTCCTAGGCGAGGAAAAAAATGCCGAGAGGAAAGAGATAGATACGAAAATAAGAGGGCTAAGGATAGAGCACTAAGAAACTGTGTAGGACACAGGAGCTAGCCGAGAGATCTCACCCCAGCTATTAAAAGAAAGTTTTCTTCAAAATTGTTGCAGTTCTTGAAAATTTCACCTTGTACTAAATGAAAGATGAAGAGAACAAATAAATTTAAAGCCAAATGAAATATTCCCTATTGAAATACCTAGCCCCGATCACTGCAATAGTAAGATAATTAAATAAAAATTATTGTACTATACTACAATATAACAATCAAGCTATAGAGGAAAAAATATTTTACATTTTTAATGCAACAAGAGATATAAAGCGGGAATAAGAGGGAATTTATATTCATAGGATAAAGAACGGAAGACAGACAAGCTGAATGGGCACCACTTGATTAATCTGATCGGCATCCTTGACGTCCTCTATCATAAGCCTCATCGTCACCTTGTATCGGATCCAAACAAAGAATCTTGGCCAGTGTTACATCACTCGGGAATTATTTATATATATTCCTTCCTTCCTGCAGGAGTTGCAGTCATTTCGTCTCTATTGTCCAAAAGCCAAGATGCCTGAGTGCTGATTAGAGGTGTCTCATAATCCTTTGTGTCAATTTATGTTAAATTTTATGACTCTTTACTAAACAAATAAATTGTAGAGGAAGTTTTATTTTCTTGAAATTCATCAATAACCAATTTAAAAATCAATTATTCTTTACAGGTGAAAAATGTTAAATTTCGTCAACCACTTTGAAAGTGGAAAAAATTCCAATGCGTCTTTGTCCTTTTATTTTCATGTTCATTTTTTTAAGGCATTTGTTTGTTTAATTATAGAATTTGTTCTGTAGAGGAAAATGAGGTGAGTTTTGAGTTTTCAGGTATTTGTTTCCTGCTTAATCCTGGACTGGATTTATTTGTTTTTATAAGCATTCTACTTGTTTGAAGTTTCGAATTATTTTTTGAGCAACCGTTTAAGAAGAAATACGATGTGAAACATGGATCTGGAATTTGACTTTTCTTTCTGCTTACTTAGCTTATTCATTTATCGTCCTCTCTCTTTCTTTAAAATAGTACTGTATCTCTCCTATCAATAAAGAATTCTTTTTGTTAATAATAAATTAGAAAATAAAGTATTGCAAAGATTTTAGTTAACCAATTTTTCAGACTAAGTGGAAATTTAAATCACTGACAAAAAATAAAATCCTACCAAAAATAAATAGTAAAAGAATAAATTAAAAACTAAGTGGGGTGAATATAAAGGCCTCATCCATCATTCATGCAACCTGGCTAATTCAAATTCATCGCTTCTAAATGGTTAATAAAGTAATATTTTGAATGATTTAGGAAGTAAAGTTTAGAAAAGAAGGAATTATATCAATTTCAGGTTTAAAGTTTTGAAGAAGAGTTAAGTTACAAATGACCCTTTCTCTACAATGTGAATTACTTCACTTCATGCTGAACGCCCCCACCCCCTTTGCGTTTTCTCTCTTTCTTTTCGAAAATTTTAGACTTTTGTCTTGGTAAGGATAATTTTTCTTAAATTCTTTTATTGTTGAATTTAAAAAAAATAAACCTTTTCCGGGCGGCAAATCCTTTGCCATTATTTGTCAGAAAGTGACTATTAGCCACTTTTAATTGGCACTGTGCCAGAGGAGAAATTAGAGTGAGATGGATAAAGGGATAAAGAAGAAGCCGGTATACATTATTCTCCGGCGATGTAATCCTGGCTAAGAGCCGCTGTCAGCATCCAATAAAACGTGACGATGGGATTTATGATGCGGGACGTCAAGAATTTCCACCGGAGGATTCAAGTTGTGCAATTTCGATTTCGTTATCATCGGATCTTTTTTTATCCGATAGGATTTCACTTATTCTTCTTTTCTTTGGTGTATTATTTGCTATATTAATACCGAGTGTAATGACCATTTTCTTTCTTTAAAATTTTTTGTTTACCGTATTTTATTTTGGGGCGATGTCATATTTGTTTTTATAAACACGAATTGGAAATTTAAACATATTTTAATTGATTTGATTTTTGTGTGATTTTAAGTTTATACGTTACTCTAAGGTTCTGCCAAAACAATTTTCTTCTTCGAAAAGTTTGTTGAGGCTTAAACCACAACAATCTTACATTTTGTCCCGCAATTTTCTTTCATATTCAGGTTATAGAGCATAAAAATATAATTCAGTAAGGTTGCTATGCCCATAATATTGCTCAAACACATGAAAAATGTGATAAATTGGACTCGATGAAATAACATGAAAATCAATTTCGCCTAAAAAGCGAAGGCGTTAGTTACTATTGAGTCACGATAGAATTATGCTATTTATCTTTTGAACATTCTTAATATATATATATATATATGCACATGGTAAGGACCTTTACGCGAACTTTTATTCTCAGAAAATTTGCTCTCGATTTTCATAATATATTATCGAATTGGAGAGGCAATGAACTTGTTTACCGATATGGCCTGTTTACAGAAAAATAAAAATATAAAAAATGTAATTCTAACAAGTTTAATATGAATCAAAACTTATTTTGTCCTATTTCTTTCCAATGGGAAATGTTTGATATTTTCATGACAACCAATTTTCCGGTCGTTCTGTCTAGAAGACGAATAAGACGACTTCAGTTACTAAGGAAACCTGCAAAGATTATTTTCGTGGCGGGGTTTTCTCTTGCCCAAACCAAAAAACTATAACAGAAAAGCGATCGCTTTAATTTAATTAAGGAGGGTAGTCATTTATTTTCTCGGTTATTGTATTTACTCCAGTGACTGACAAAGATGACCACTGAGTCATAAGAGTCCTATAAGCATCCCTCCTTTTGTTTATGATAGATACGATAGAGATTCCATTCCATAGTGTAGTTATTCCGAAATATGTGCCTTAAAATACGTTTAAATCAAAGGTTTGTGAACAGATCCCGAGCGCACCAACGTTTGCCGTGAAATTCTATTGACATAGAATTTATTTTTGTGGAGTATGAGTTTTCCTTTTTCTCTCTCAGTCCATTCCACTCAAACGCCTTGTCCTGATTCACTCGCAAAATCTAAAGACTAGGACCAGTATTTGTTTTTACTTTGATAGTCATAAAGGCTTATAAAACCGGAACCAGGAAATTAATGTGTGGTCCTAACCTACCTGGAGTCGCAATAATATATTGCAATTATCGCAAAATCGCCTCAAATCTCTCCTCTATTTGGTAACTTGCAATACCCGATGTGGTTTAACTTGAATTCAATGATACCTAGTGTTCCCATTCATTTAGCCCCATAGCTTGTCAAGGCAGATTACAAGCAGGGCACTGGCGTTTGCTCTAGTTACAGGCGGTATTCTTCTACTCCTCTATTAGTCATATGTAAATAATGAACTGTTAATTTACATCTATTTTTCCTTCTTTTTATTTTCCATTGAGGAAATTTTAGCTTGTTATATAATTCTCTTTACTTTCAGATATTAATAATCACTAATGGCTTGTTACTGTGAGTTAATTTTAAAGCAACTAGAAAAATATTTATGGAAGAACGTGTTTAGAATTACATTTAAAAAGAAGTAAAAAGTTGGAGGCTATAAATGGCTTAAAATTGGGTTTCAGAAGAGAAAAATTTGCTAAAAATATCTCTGTTCAAGATATGCTGTTAATCTTGCTTGGTTACTTCTTATTTTTTTATAAATCGTGATATTAGTTACGATTACCTATCTTTATCCTCCAACTCTGAAGTTTGTAAGAATATCGGTCACCTAAAGTTGATCCTTTGAGTCGAAACGATGAAAACTTTCATCAGAATCCAAATTGGACCAAATCGATATGGAATTGTGTAAAATGGTTTGCCAATCACCGTGCGTTTTAGCTAAGTGTTTCTTTACTTGAGAGGGGTTTGAAGCTAGAGAAAGACTGTCGGCATCCAATAAATGGCGTGAGTAGGCTGTATAACACGGTACGTTGAGAAGTACGATCAGATTAATCAAACGGTGCTCATTCAGTCTAAATATCTTTGAATCTTTATCTATCGGATACGAGTACATCTGGCATTATTTTCTATTCGATTCATCTATCTCCCCTTTTCTCTTAACATGAGCAATGCGATTAATTGATGCTGGATACTTTGAATTTAAATGTGGAATATATTCAGAATTAGCAATTACAACAGAGATTTATTTTCATTTATTATTTAACCTTTTCTTTTCTTACTGCTTTAGTATGGCATAAAAAACTCTATAGAATACGAATATGATAAAGAGTTATTACTGATAATTGAGTATTAAGGTTGTTTTATTAAGATAGCACTTTCATATTTCCATGATCAATAAAGCCCTCCTTTTTCTTGAAATAATTGAGAAATGGTAGATTATATAACTAATGAGGTTATGAATCTCGAAGACGGATGCAGGAGAGCGATTCCATGAATATCCATTGGAGGTAGAGGAAAGAGGAACCGGAAAAGAGCTACCTATTGCAAATACTCCATTTGCAAAACCTGCAATATGGTGATGTATTATAAGCCCCTAAGATCATTGTTTTCCTTCGAATTTACCGTCCAACACTAACAGTGTCTTAAGACGCCCAAGGTTTGATATGAAAGATCTGTCAGGAAAGTGTTGAAGCTAGAGAGAGTGAAATTACGTAGAAGATATGTGGCAGCTGAACCTGACCTGGGGCAGAGAGGGCAAAGTGATTCATTTGTGAGCGAAGGAACCCCGAATCCTCCAGCTCTTACAATTCCAAAAGGTTGCTCATGCTATTTCTTGCGCCCTCTTGCGCGTCCGAAAGAACAAATATGTACAAAGAGCACTTACATTCAAAGTGAGGAATTGTACCCCTTTGCCAGTTCTCTTCTCTTAAGAAAATGAACCTAATGAAACCTTTTAAGGAACCTTTCCTCCAATTCTGATAAAAAGGAAGCGTGATTTGTTCCTACTTAAATAACTTTCACCTAAATGAATTTTATCCTTGTTTCTAACTGCTAATGCATATCTAGTTTCCTAATTTCTATGTATTGCATTTTAAACAGAAAATAAAATCCACTCAGATATTTAATCAATGTCAGCTTTTCAATTCCTTCGATATAATGTTAAATCCAAAAATTAGTTTCACTCCTTCAGTGGGAGTAGCCAGACAAACTCCTTTGATTACATTAAACTAATTCACTCCATTGCTTATTATGAACTTTTGACTTGATTGTTTAAGTGGCTTAAAGTTTTTAGCTCAATCCAGTATTTGTTATGTAGATTTTTGAGTTCATAAATTAAAGAGATTGATTAAGTTCTCGGGAGTGCAAATTATTCCAACTTGAATATAAAATTCACAAAAACAACCTAGACTTCCTCTATTCAGTTTCTACTATTGTTTCGATTAGTCACATTAGCCATTTGTAGGGTCACTCATGTCCAAACTTACTTACCTCTTAATTACGAATGATTCTCCGCTTTGAGTCACTGCAAGGCGACTGAGTTTGTTGTCGAATGCCTCTCATGTTAGAGTCATGGAAAGACTACTGAGTTTTGTATCGAAGAAAGGCAGCCTCAGTGCCATTGTGACACATTTTGGACCGTAACCACTCTAAATTTTCTACCTAGTGTTTTCTTTCCACTCCCTTTCACCAATGTTGGATTGTTATTGACTTTTATGTTATAAAAAAGCAATAAAATTATAAATCTTTTAAATTATCTGACCTACTACAGAATATTCCCATTACGAAGAGCTAAAGATTCTCTGGCTTTATGATGTATGTAACCTAACCTAACCTAACGTTTCACTGTCACCAGTGTTGGTGGCAAATATTTTCTTTGCTCTAATGATACAAGTGACATATCTGGACAGATATAAAACCAACCACATATTAAAAAGTGTGATTGATCGAGATCCAAAGTAGGTGTTTAGTAGAACTGATTAAATAGTCCTCAGGCCTTTTCCTTATAATAAATCTGGTCATTTGATTTATCAATAAATGCCTAAACATTTCATTAGCACTTGACTTTGATAAGATGTCATTTACGGCGGGATGTTTTGGCATGGCATCATGCAAATTCTTGAATTTCCTTCGACATTTTTCAACGATAATCTCATTTATAATCAACTCTCACTCACACATAGAAATACATATCAACTAGTCTCTTCTTCCTACCCTATTCATAGGTAACCCATCCAAAGCTATTTCTGATTACTTTCAATCCATTTAGGTCCCTCTCCTCCTCTTTCACCTAACCTTCGCACAAGCCATACCACCAAGCCACCACTCTTTCATTAACTATGAATAAAAGATGGCAAGGGAACTATCCCTGCTCTTCCACCGGCTTCACTTTGCCATTTTAACTAGTGTGTTGAAAGGTGCCATTTACTCTTTTTCCTGGATGCGGTTCTCTTGCCTTAACGTCCAAGCGCTGCGCCTCTTCTCTTCAACTCTACTCGCCGACAGCGTAATCCTTGGCCCTCAGCCAGGATATTGAATGGCAAGAGACATAGACGATTATGAGAATGACCAAATTGGCCTGCCATGAATTAAGTGCAATGAGAGCGTCAGCCTTCTCAACCTAATCATTTCCTTTTCACTCATATGGCACGCCTAAAGTCTGCTTCTGAAGCTCACAGTCACCACATGTTTGAAAAAAAAAAGCAATACAACTTTTTCGAACATCTTAAAACTGAGTCTATTCATCCTATCTAACCTGCAGGAGGCTCTACCTTCTTCGCTGAAAATATATTCCATATCCCTCTTTCCATACAGTTTTTCTATTTTTCTCGCTATCGGGTAAAACCCCTTTTTCCTCACCCGCCCCGTTTTTTTCCTAGGCAATTAATTTCCCTCGTCACTATGAAGCCCTCTGCTCCATCCCACCATGTATCAACCGCTAGTTGAGATATTTGTATTTCCCCGTTTGGTCTTGAAAAGAAACACCTGATTTCGAATACGCTTTAGTTTGATCTTATCTAAAGAAACCAAAACAAACACCAAACTATCCCGCAAGTTGCTCCTCAATCTCTCAGCTCTCAGATATATTTTAAATTCTGGTTTGAACCCCGATTCTAGATCATCTCTTCTCCTCAGACACTGTTTTAAATTATCAGTTTGGTTTGGAGGCAACGCATAACTCTGACCACCCTCTCCTAAATGTAACGACCGCTTTCGCCATGCAACTCACACTGGCAAGCCTGCCCTTCTGAAATTTATGGACCGCTTTACCGCATTTGGCACTCCCTTCTACACTATTCCTCCTCACTGTATCCGGGAAATACTTATTCTGTCTCAAACTGCTTTTAAACTTTTTTCACTTCTATCTTTCAACTCTTCTCAATCTATGCATATTGGAATTTATATAAATATATGGCTGGCGCAGTTTTGTTTTGTTGTTCGCCAAGAGTTGGTTCTTGCACTTTTCCTATTATGGATCAATAGTATTCCCCTTGTGTTCTTTGGTGTCATCATGTTTCTGCTGATGAGATGCACATCTTTCATTCCTTTTCAATAGCATCATAGGCTGAAACTCTTGGAAACGTAGAATCCGTCCATAACATCACTAACGATTGCCTGGCGAAAAACTTTCGGAAATTCAACCAATACAAAATAGAAGTATTGCTGGTAGATTCTCGATCAGATTTTGCTGACTGCAAAAGAATTGCTCCTGATCTGGCCATGGGGATTTCACGCATTCTTACGTATACATTAAAACAAATCTGTGTTACACATTTAATAGACAGATTGTCCTTCAAATCTCCCCTTGGTAACGTCCGTCAATCCTTTTTCTGCTTTCTACCTAACTTCGGTAGCATCTGTTCTCGCTTTGAGTACAAGAGCTTTAAAAATGTCGTTCATAACTGCAGTACCTCAAATTATTTCTTGCTATATGACAGCACCAAACTTTGTCCTCTCCCACTCGTTTATCTCTGCGCGCTGTAGTTTGCGCGGACGGCAATTTTTCTTCATGCGACTCCTCTCCTTCACAACCTGTACTGAATACCCATTTGAACAGAATTAACTTGCAGGGTTTGTTCTTAAATATAACTATTCAAATGCCGCAACATCTTCTTACCTTTCTTTCTCAGTAACCATATCCTAACCACTGGGAACTCTAATACCCGTGGAAGGCCCTTACTGATTTTTCCTCATAAATCACATGTTCTGCAAGTGTGATCATGGTTTCTCTTTATTGGCATTTAGAATGTGAAAAGATCATTCTGCTGCAATGAGCTCAGACTCCACCTTCGGCGCCTTCAATGGGGGAATTTTTTTACCAACATCTTCCCTGAAGCTTTTTTTTCTTGCTCTATCGGTGCTTTGTGATTGCTCATGATCTTGAAGAGAACCCTACAAAATATAATAATTATTATTATCTCACATTTTCCTTTGCCGATCTATAGATTGGTTAAGAATTTAACTAGTTTTTTACTGCCATTGTTGATCTTTATTACCAATGTATATCTAATTTGATTAATTTAATTTGTCAATACCAGATTCTAGAATACTTTAAGGAATAAGTTAAGTTTAATTGATATTTAAAATAAATATTTTCCCTCCCTCAAAGATCCTAAACTATTTTTTGCATTGAGGATTATTGGGGTTGGTGAGTATAAAAAACAACTGTGTTAACCTCTATTTACTGTACTTTAATCTTGTTTTAGTTATACCAATAAAGGTATCCAGGAATTTAATAAAGAAGTCATAATTCTGCTTTTATTTAGGAAAATTAATGTGTGCTGTATTCTGGTTTTTGAGAGAAAGACTAAAGAAATAATTTTGTAAATGAGACGTAAAAGATTAACAAACAATAAGAGTCAGAGATTAAATTCTGTGTAAAATATTTCACACATCGAAGAGAATTCCTGTGACAAAAAAATAGAAAAATAAAAACTTGAGAAAATGAAGATAAATGAGAAGTTGAAGTAGTTTTTTGCAGTGAGATAGAGATCAAACAAGTCAGCCATCTGGAAGTGGGGGGAAACAGATGTATAAAATAATAGGAGGCGTTTAACTAACTAAAGAATCTTCTTTTGTGTCTATAGAATTTCCTTCCTAAGAAACTGGTTGAGAGGCATTTCTGTTTCTCTTACATTCTTTCTTACCTCTTCCCCTCCCACCAGGGGATTATTTTCCCATTTTGTTTTATAGTCGCAGAAAAAGCGACTGAACTACTATAGTTTTCATTTTTACTTTAGATTTTATTGATTAAGATACTCATTAGAGTAAAATAAATACAACAATATAAATCAGGCTTTTGTATAACTTTAACTTAACCATCGTACCTATCCATAACCAATAAGACCAAAGGAAAGTGAAATCGAATGGTTTACGATATCTGTTAAAAACGGAGTTCCTTAAAGGAATTCAATGTTGAAACGAATATATCAGGAATTACGAGGGGTGGTCAATAAGTTTTGCAATACGGATATAAGGAAACGAGATATAAGGAAAAGTTTTTTATTATTTTTCAAGATAACTACCCTCGACTTCAATGCACTTGCGCAACTTGTCCCAAAAGCTTCGAATTCCCGACAACCAGAAATCTCCCGACTGTTGTTCAATCCAATCCTGGACGACGAGCTGGACATCTTCTTCGTCCCAAAACCGGCGTCCACGCAGGTCAGCCTTGAGCTGGTGGAATAAAAAGTAGTCGCTAGGGGGCAGATCTGGACTGTAGGGGGGATGGTTGAGCTCCTTAAATCCGCACTCGTGCAGGAGAGTTCGTGCAACTCTGGCCTTGTGGACTTTGACGACGTTGAAGTCGATCATAGGGCGTGTGGTTTCTAGTGGCCCAATGGGCAGAGACCTTGACCATGGCCAAATTGTCGCGGATGATGTTGATAACACTTCCATGTGATATTCCAAGTTCTCGCTCGATTTCTTCGACCTTCACCTGTCGAGTTTCGAAGATCATCCTCTCCACACGGGCCACATCGTCCTCGTTGGTCACCTCTGACGGGCGACCTGGACGGGGCCATCTTCAAGGAAATCACAACCATGGCGGAACTCCGTATTCCAGCAAGCAATGGTTGCATAGGAAGGGGCAGGGTCGGTGTACACTGCAACCATGCGTTCATGGATCTCTTTTGCATTCTTGCCTTCCTTGGTCAAAAATTTGATGACTGAGCGGTGCTCAACCTTCTGCATTAATCAAAAATTTGTGACTGACGATCTGCGATCAGCAACTGCTTCTTAAATAGACGAGGCAGGAGCGTGCGGCTGCAGGTCCTGACTTGTCATAACTTGTCCTAACACCCCCAAGAACAGCCTTTCGTTTCTGCAAAAATTTGTGACTGACGATCTGCGATCAGCAACTGCTTCTTAAATAGACGAGGCAGGAGCGTGCGGCTGCAGGTCCTGACTTGTCATAACTTGTCCTAACACCCCCACGAACAGCCTTTCGTTTCTGCATTTATCATTCTGTCATTTGAAATTATATCAGAAATTAAATGTAAAACCTGGATATTTGTGGCTTCAAAATTAATAAAAATAGGATTTAAATACATGCTATGAGAATGTCTTTTCAATCAAAGTTTGAGGTTTTACAAAATTGTTTTTAATAAAAGATTTCGTGTATATATGTCGTTCATATCAAATTTTAGAAATTTAGAAATAAAATAGCCCTTAATCTTCTTTTAAGCCTTATTTTTTGTTAAATAATAAATTTAAATTTAATTTATGGCATAATTTCTTCTCTTAATCATAATAATAAGTTTATTATTACTTACTGATCTGATCTTTCATCATTTCACTTATCACTCACATCCTGCCTTATTTGGGGATTCAGGATAAATGCGTTTCGTCCAACAGGATTTCTCTGACAATGAAATAATGATCGTTTATGGCCTTGATGACGATATTTGCGTTAGATTTGAGGAAATAAAGTTTAGAAGTAAACTTTTATGTAGTATTTGGCAACAGTAAGAGAGCCGAACTGGACTAGTTCCAAGTTGAAATGGATGAATTTATTTATTTATCATCACTTCATCACTAACTCTATAATTTAAGAAGGTGATTTATGGGAGTATTTGAATAATAATTTCATCTTTGTTTGGTTATGACTTATGTTTTTTTGTCAAACCTATTTCTAATAATTCTTTTATATTATCAAAAAACAAAATGGTGAAGTTCAGAAATAAATATAAGTATCGAAAGTTTGAGAAATTTTTTAAAACCCAAAGAATTACAAATGGTGAAGTTCAGAAAATTTATAAAAATTTAACTATGGTTGCATTTTTTTAGATTTGAAATTTTAGTAGCGAAGCTGTTGCCTGGTCTGTTTATTATTAAAAACCATCCTCGCTATTAATCTAAGTCTTAAAATATGGAAACTGAAATTGGAAAGAAAGAGATGAAATTAAAGTGGATTTATATGAAAGTTATGTATTTCCAAGAGGCAATAGTGCATGATTAGTGAGCTGTTTGGTACAAAACTTTCCTCAAGCTTCCCTCCTTTCGAAAATCGTTTAAGTCCCACTGAAAAGTCAGACAAATGGAAAAAATATCAAAATGATGATGAATTTCAAATAGATTTAGTCCATCCATACAGTCGATGCTGATATTCCAAGTGTCTACTTAGCAATCAGGCTACCGATGAAGTTGATATTCTAAAACCACTGTGTTGACAATCAAACTTTGCATGCTATAATCCTAACATGATATCGAGGCTAAATTAAGAGAGCTTATAAGGTTGGGGAAAACTTCAGCATTTTGAGAATAAACAAAACACCTCTTCTTCACTGCTTGTATTTGCTGACCTTGGTACCTTGAACAAGTCTCCTCCTAATGTCATCGTGGCTATGCCCTTGTTGAAGTCCCCATGATTTGAGTTAAAAAAAATGTTATCGCGCAACATTTATTGACAATGATTTAAAACTAAAAATGCAGCAAAATAAATATATCAAGGAATAATCTATCACTGTTATTTTGGGGCTCTTGCTCACAACGACTGGTTATATCATGTATGCCTCTTGTTGTCAAATTCAACTGCTTTGCTATCAAAGAAGTCTCCAACTGAGGTTTTCATTTCGTTATTATTTGCCAAAGTTTTGTCATTCAAGAAGTTATGCAGTGCCCGCAAGGGATAGCAGTCTGTTGGTGCCAGGTATGGCGAGTACGGTAGGTGAGGAAGAGCTTTCCACCTCAACTCCATGAGTTTTAATGGGTATGACTTGTAACGTGTTGTCGATCATTATAATAAAGAAACACGATATCAGTCAATTCTGGTCGTTTCTACGCAATTGCATCTGCTATCTGTTGTAGTTTTTGACTGCATAATTGAGCGTCGATAGATTGGTTGCATTCTAACATTTCCCAGCATCCTACCAGACAAAAACCATAAGCTTCTTTTGATGTTGGTCAGCCTTTGACTAAAGATGTGCAAGTGCATCTTTGTATACCAAGTTTTTTTGTGCGCCACATTGTTGTATCCATTTTGTTCAGTCAAGCAAAATGACCTTTCATAGATGGTAGTGTCATGCAGGCGTCTAGGCAGCGCAGACGGTTAAATTCGGTTATTTTATATGGAATCGTTTCATCCAATTTGTTGATTTTGCCCATTTCCTTTAAATGAGGAAATGCGCATATATGGATGTCATATATGGATCAGCATTGACACAGGCGCAGAGGTGTTAGGTGGGGTAGCGTATTATTATTATTAGGTAGGTGAGGCTCATGGCGTTAGGTCGTTATTGGGGTTGGGGGGGGAATGCAGTGGTGAAGTTCTCCACGTCCTTGGCGTTGAACCATCCAAGTACTAATTGGACCAGATGTTACTTAACAGTATCGATCACGTTACAGGACCACATGGCAACCTGACGCTGACCTGAGGGGAACTCTAATTGTTCGAGAGAAGATAATAGTCTCCTTTGGCTTGAGTTTAGGTAGGCTGGTTAAGAGGATCGATAGGGATTACCAGTAAGAAAAGAAATCACGAAGATGAATTCGAAAACGGGCTTGTCGTGTATTTGGGCGAGCAATTTCTTGTTTTGGGGTTGGTATCTTAACTGACTATGACTCCGACTGCCATTGACTGTAGCTGCGATTGTGGAAGCGCCCGTGACTTTGATTGGCTGAAGTACTGCAAAATTGTCCTCCCTCGGTCTACCCAAGATGTATATATTGTGGCGCACACCTTGGGCGTAGATTACTAATAGCAAATGATTGGGGGGGAGGGGGGGGGCTCTCCACTCCGTGTTAATTTCTGTGTCCATAGAGATAGAGATTCATTTTATCTTGCATTCCAAAGGATAGGACTTTGCGTTTCACCATTTCCCGCTAGCAAATAATGGCCGCAATTATCGTATTTTCTGCTCTACACCTGCTACCAAGATTGTTTGAACAGTTGACCTTTTAGCGTGACTGTGGAAATCAATTTACTTCGTTTTACTGTAAATGCTTCTGTACATGTGCACAGGCTTGCTAACGTATGAACCTCTCGAATTCATTCTTCTCGCCTTGGCCTTTACAAGCAACATATATATTATCTAAATGTACTATTTTTATAGGTTGTTTGTTACAGAAGCTATTCCTTATTTTTTAGAGATTTTACATATTATATCCCCAGAGAAGTATTATTATTTAGAAAAACTGCTATAATTATTTTAGATTATAGGCATGTGCATAGTTGTAGCGTGCCTGTTACAAGCCTTCATAGGATTCAAATGATGCTCATGTATGAGGCCTCATTGTCAAACCTATTCCACATTGCCCAGTCACACTACACAGTCATTGTCAATAGGTGAGGTTAGACCACTTCTTTGCTGATCTTGGAGATCGAATTGGCCACGTTGAACTTTCATAAACTGATAGTAGTATTTGCGATTTCCTATTGCATCTTTTCCAAATGCTTGGTTGATACGACGTTTCTACTTGGCAGCGTTTAGGCCGGACTTTTAATCATACGGTAAAAAAGTAAATTGCTGTTTACGAGAAAGAGTCATTTGCTGTGAAATTTTGTGAACTTTAGATATCATTTAGGTTCTCCGACTAATTAATGTGTAGTGGCCTAAAAAAGACTAGGCCACTACGCATTGACTAGTAGTAAACTCAGAATAAATCTATAAATTAACTTTTAATCAAATCTATAAATTTAATTCTATAAATAAATAAACTTTAAAAAGAAGAAGTTGTGCGATAACTTTGTTTTCAACCTAATAAATTTTATTTCTGTTGAACTACATTTTATTTACCTATTTGGAATAATAACAAATAACATCTTCAATGGGATTTCCACCAATTAAGATACAAATTTCGATGCGCTTTATGAGATTCAATTTAAGTCGATGCATCAACTCTACATTTCCTTCAATATGAGTACATTCTTTTATGACGCGCTGATTCCTAAGGTGTCTCGTATCTTCAATTTTCATCGAGTCCACCTCCGTTAGCATAGGCCAAAAAAAGAAGTCATGGGTATTTAAAGTCTGGTGAAGAAGGAGAGTTTGTGATATTTCTTATATTTCCAGATTTTAGTGACACTTTGTATACTCGTATTAACAGCCAAATAATTAGTACAAATACTTTTAACTTTTTTCTAAATCTCCTTTAGTCAATGGAAAAATATTCCATTTGGTAAGCTCTAACTTATACCATCCCATTCTTAATTTATTCATTGTTTAATTTCTTTCTGCCATTATTTATTTCTCTCTTCCTTTTCGCCACTGTACCTCCCTTTACAATTCTCCATAACTTTCTATCGAGTAATAATAGTTACTGTTTGCTAACTTAGTCGATTATGTGATGATTACTTCTGAATTGTTATTAAACTATTCACTATGTTCCTTATTTTCACACCAACATGAAGGAAAATGGCAGAAATTATATGAGAGCAATATTTTGGGGATGAAAAGACAAAATAAATTCAGAAAGACAAGTTTTCCTCCTAAAATCTGTATTTCACCTGCTTCAGGGACGCTCCTAATTTCTGGCTTCTACCAATACCAACATCGTTGTCTGACTCTCTTCGGAGGCAAGGCTAAATGTATACATCGAAAATATGGGCCCAGAACTAGCTTTTTTTTTGATAAGCCAGGTTCATTAAAAGAGACTGCTACCTTCCAAGGTGCCTTTACTCCCCTTCAAAGATAACTTCTAAGAATTATCTTTTAAATTTGTTTATTTCATCACTCTGCCCTGGGGGCACTGCCAACACCAGAGAGAGGCAGATAATCGTGTATTCTGGATTTAACTCTGATACCAAAACCCCAAGGAGCCGGCGGCAACCGGGTTGTTAATCGTTGATTCGACCTCCCTCCATCATTAAGTCCTTCATGATTTACTCCTTTAGTCGGGCCCACCTAGATTTCTACATCACCCACCCTATCAAATCATCCTTAGTCGTAATCCATAGGCTCAATTAGCGCAGGGGGTGTGAACTCTTTCATTAAGCTTTTAAAAGTTAAGGAAGGCAGTTTCTTACAACTCAGCACATAGCAATGCGAGAGGAAACTACAATACGACAAATTGTTACACATCAATAGCACCACATGCACACTTACAGTTCAGAGACCATCAGATGGTCAAACACTTTCCATACGCTAATTACGAACATCGTAGATTCACATAATAGACAAACTCGTATTCTGCTTTACACAAGAGGTACACAAATTCCTTACCCTAGAAAACGACCCTCTCACAGAAAAACATCAATATGCAAAACAAGCAGATGTCACTCTCAACCGTTATCAAATAAGGATACGTAGAATTAACCACTTCTGGTTAGAGTTCATCACTTGTGAGATACTCACGGAACTCACATACGCTCCAATCACACTCACAGCCGTAAGCCACACATGCGTAAGGAGAACACAAAGCATAAAAAAACTGCTGAAACGCACATGTTTCTCTCCTCCATTCACATACATGATACTAGACGAAAGAAACAAACTCACACCCCAAAATGCAAATGCGTAAAGACATAAAACATGAAAAACACACAAGCTCTGAAAAGACGCGACCTACAGAAACGCACACCATAGACAGTACGCTGAATGGGCGCTGAAAAGTTTCCCATCAGCCCATCGACACGTAATACAACATCATCTCGAATCTCATTGTGTCATTCCCTACACCCAACTCTTTTCCGTAACAACTCACTAGCTTAATGATAACTACAAAACCACGACGCATCAGTCCTTAGTTACCGACTTGAAATTCTCACCATCCTCTCCTGAAGCTTTTTCCTTACCATTTTCCTCTCTTACTTCTCGATTTTCTATAGTTCTTCACTGTCATCCTTCTTCTATTTTTCTATGCCTATTCTGATCTAATCTGAAGTTGCAGCCAATGCAGGTTAACTAACAGAAACTACAAAGAATTTAAGAAATTTCAAAATTATTATATAAAATAAGGGAAAAATATGAGCTTCCTGGCCGTATTTTCAATATAAATTTCCACCATATCTATTTAAAATTATTTTGGCCATTTTTATCTATAGATTTCTTGTCTTTGGCACGTATCAACCACTAGAGAAGATTCCCCTGTTTAACAGATTCAAATTCCTATTTCAAAGAAATGAAACTGTTATATATAATACAAAGAATAGCGAACTCTAATTAAGCACTATTGTAGTCAACTACTGATGGTCCCAATTCAGGAATAATATTATTTATTTTCTTGATTCTTTCTGTTGCCAAGACTCGTTTAATCAACGTCCCTCAATTTCAACGTATTATAGGATAGACTTTGTCTTAAGATTTGGAATAAGCTGTAATTCAAATATTTCAGTGCATTCCAATTTAATGCTATCCAGGTCTCTTTCTAGATCATATTTTTTAGATTTGTCCTCGGAAAGGTTTCCAGCAACTTTAACAAGCACGATTTATTTCCTTAAATCATAATGATCCTAGTTTTTTTATTTTGTGGTCGTCAAGCCTTCTGAATCTTTTAAATAAAAATCAATTTCTGTTCACCGATTCTAGCCAGCAAATTAATCAGGAAAATCTGCACCGCCCTATCCCCTGGCCATCTCTAAAGCATCGAAAAAGGTTGTCCTCAAGAAGAACATAGCCCCCCATGCTCTATGCCTATACTCTATGGCCAATATATACTTTCACTCCTCAATATCATTATCATCATCATCATCACTAACTCTATAATTTAAGAAGAGGATTTTTTTGAGTATTTGAATAGTAATTTCATCTTAGTTTCGTTATGATTTTTTTTTTTTCATCCAAGTTATTTCTAATAATTCTTTTATAATATCAAAAAACAAAATGGTGAAGTTGAGAAATAAATATAAGTATTGAAATTTTGTGAATTTTTTAAAACCAAAAGAATTAAAAATGGGAAGTTCATAAAATTTATCTTTATATATGTTCTATAACTGAATATTTTAGCAACGTGATATTTTGAAAGGGGTTAAATTTAAATTTTAGAGGGAACGCAAGCTTTTCCCGTAGGAGGGATTGGAGAATTTATTGCCTGGTTTTCTATAAAACTCCCATTAAGATATTAAATTCTTATCAGCATTTTATAAACTGATCCATAGAAATTATTTTTAAAGTTATATTTAGAATTTGAAAAGAAAAGAAAAAGGTTTTGTTTAATATCCAAGTTTACATTCATTAAAATATCCGTTTTCTTACAGCTTAGTCTGATATATGATTTCTAAATTTGTGACTATAAATTATCTTTAATACTATAAACTGGTTAGGATTTTATAAATTGTTTAACTAAATTTCAATGTTTGTTTTTCTATTTTTTTTACTTCTCTTAATCCAAATTTTTAAAAGCATCTCTCCTTCAACAAACTTTAAAATATCTATATTTATTATAAACATGGCTCTTATGTGCTCAAATTCAATTTTAGAACTACAAAGGATAAATATATCTACAGTATATACAATGGAAATGACAAGCAAAAAGACCTCAATGTTCATCTCGTGACACTTTTCAGAAAAAGCCGTTCTAATGCTTCAGAAATAGTTCAGCACTTCAAGAGCGCTGACTGAGCAAACGTCTCTTCCATAAGAGTGAGGAGGAGGCTTAGATAAGCTGGGCGTTTCTGTTGAGTGAAAACAAAATTACCTGTAGTGAGATATTGTAATAGAGCATACTGTTTAGCTTGGGTTCAAAAGCATCAAAGCTGGGAGATTGATAAGTAGGTAATGGCTTTTTGAACCGATTTTCGCCAGGTTTATTTGGGTACTATACAAAGATTTTTTGTAGGTAGGAAAGGGATATGGTGAGCGAACGTTATATACTAATATACTATTTATTGATTTCAGTCTTACATTTACTATAGTGATGTCCACGACATTGTTAGCTATGTTAATCCAATTTTGTTTTATTCTATAAGACAACATTTTTTTATATTGCTTTGTTGAATATATATATATATATATATATATATATATATATATATATATATATATATATATATATATATATATATATATATATATATATATATATATATATATATATATATATATATATATATATAAATATATATTAGTTGGAAAGTGTTATATCTACTTCATACTCATTTAGCCTCTTCCTTCTTAATCCTCAATCATTTAACTCTGAGCAACCTATTTAAGTAAGCTCGTTAGTAATATTCTCAATAGAGTAGTCTAGCAGTTCCTCTAATAGCTCTTACATTTACAAAGTTTAAGGTTTTAGGTAATGCGGGGTCACCTAAGCAGGTGTGCAATTGAGTATTCAAAGACCAATCAAATTGACACTGAGCGGCCTTGGTCAGATTATCCAGAAGGGTCCATTTAGTTCCATCAGTAGGGATAATCTCTTGTAAACACTTGAAGCTTCTGGGCTCAAAGATGCCCTGCTGCTTCACTATTAGCGAGGTTGATGTCGTGGAATTTCCGCCTTTTTTGTTTAATATTCATTTGGGTGAAGAGAGCGGATTTCAATCCTTGTCTCTTCACCTTTGGCGGTGTTTCGGTTCAGGAATGAACCCGCTCAACCTCACCTTTGGTTGAAATAGTGAAGTTAAAGTCCATTACCAGAGCACCAAACGGAAGATGGTGAGATCCCATATTTGATTCTTTTCTTCTTCTGGGGAACATTGGCCCCTATAAGATGGCTCTACTTGGGAGTCGGATTGAGGCTGGAAGTTTCTTCCGACAATCCATTTTCTCTAAAGAAGAAGACTCTGCAACCATTGTTGAGGCTATCCTACTCCCAATGAAGAGATCTTCGTTACCTAGGAGCGACCCTCTATCGTGATAACCCATCTCATTGGACAAGAGAGACTCATGGAAATCAACAATATAGGATGTTATGCCGTTCTTCGACTCTGATAGGTCTTTCTTGTGCATCGGCATTCCGGTGATGAAGTGGAAGGGGGGCATACTAGCTCTCAAGAAGATGGTTATCCTTCTCAAATTAAGATGTAGGCCTTGTTCTCCCTTCAGGATTGGATGATCCTACTCCTGACACTTCCTCAATGACAATATTTATATGTATGACATTCTGTATATCAATTAATTAGCAATGGTTCTTATTATTCAATGTAATTCTAAATATCAATGCCTATATGTATATCACTGACATTATAAATGACAATGGCTTTCTGTGTATCAATAAAATTCTGTGTATTAGTTATTCTGTATATCAATGCAATGCTCTATATCAGAGGCAATCTGTATATAATTGCCAGTCTGCATATGTCAGGCCATGTAATGTCCTCTACTCTATGTAAATGTATATAGCTTTTTGGAGACGGGCACACGCTCAGGCGCCTGAGTGTGCTTCTGTGGGATTTGGTTGGGTTTGTTGTTTCTTTTGTTTTGTGATTAGCTTAGTTTTTTATTATAGCCTAATCACTAGGCTAGTTGTGATTCCTGCGGCTAATGTCATGCAGGATGTCTCCGGAATAGACTTGTCTGGCCACTCTTCTTTGGTCTATCTGCTTATCCTTCGTCTGTCTGCCCTCTTTGTCTTTCTGAGTATCACGTGTCTACCTGCCTCTTCATTTTTGGATATGTGTTGGCCATTTATGACTGTTTGAAACCTTGATCAACAACTGTGCTTAATTGAACTAAATGGTGGGACGCATTTGCCCCTCTGGTAGCGTCTATGAAACATTTTACAAAAACTAAATATTTCACAATCAGAGAGCTGATGATTTATGTTCTTCTAACACCATTTTACGCATGGAGGAGTGAATAAGGCTCTGCATTGCCTTCAAATTACACGTCGACCCCTTAAGCTTTCTCTTTTCACCTTTCTAATTGACTTACCTATTTTACTATTTCGTATCAACGGTAGGTCATTTTAAGCTGGGATTAAGTAATATAATGTGAGATTAATAGCGTTGTATTTATATTGTATATCCATATATCGTTAAATAATTTACAATGCAGGAAACTTTGGTTCCATTGTACGTACTTTTAAATCTTTCAAATTCCTTTCGAATCCATTATTTTTATCGAATTATTATCAAATTCCGCTTATTCACTGACTCTTAGCTTTCTAAAGTAAAGCTTTCCGAGCTTTTTCGACCTCTATTTAAAGCGAAAAATGCAGTTTGACTCAGATTGCCTTCATCAAAATTCAAATCTTTTGTTTCAGATATTCAGGAGTTAAATTACTTCTTTTCCACAAAAAATACCAGGTAACGAGAGAGGTTGTGACTCATCCTGTCTCAAAGTATCTCTGGCAAAGGTATTTATGATTTTCAAAGTAATTTATCCAACTATTGCCTGCAATTAAGCCTTTTCAAAACCAATAAAGACGAAATCACTTACATCGGAGGAAATGGATTTTAACAAATCATTAGTCTGCCATAAAAGTAATCTCATTTTTAAAAAAAGTAAAATGCTTCTCAGGTTATTTTAAGTTGCTCCAAATTTGGTGCAACGTGGTTAAAGATAAATTTAGTATTAGCTATGCCAGTTTTAATATAGCATTGCATAGGCTATAATTAATCAGGTAATGACAAAACTTTTTATAAGGTACAAACTTGGTGCCTAGGTGCTATATGAGCTGAAGGACAGCGTATAAAACAGTGAATATTTGCAAGCGATTCCAGAAATGAACCACTTTGTGAGTTAGTATTTCTTATCAAAAAATACTTGTCTCGAACTCTCCTCTTCTTTACTTTATAACTAGGTTCTTCTGCACATATCCAACTCAAGAGGGGAATATTCTTTCACGTTATCAAAACAATGCAGTATCTTGTAACCTTGGATTCGTTCTCCTCTTAATCTTATCTCAAGGGACTGAAGATATATAGCTATCAAACGCTCTTCGTACGGTTTATTGTTTAGCTTTGGAATCATCGTTGTCTTTGAACCCTTTCTAATATCTCTCTCTTTCCGCAAATAAGGACACCAGAACTGTACCACAGATTCCAGATGAGACCGTACTAAAGTTTTGTACAATAGGATTACAATATTTTTCAATTTATATGTGAAGTTTCATCATATAAATTCGAGCACCCTGTCAGTTTATATGCAAGTTCAAACGCATTTCTTACGAACTTTCAATTCGTTGCATTTGATCACGCCGAGAACCTTTTCAGAAGTTACTCTATTTAACATTCGTCTGGACATTGTGTGGCTGACACAATATTCTCCAACCACCCTGCTGGGCAGCAGTACCTTCTTCCTCTATTACGCTGCCTACCGCAAAATTCAGCCAGCTGACCCCTCACGATAGAGTCACCTAGTAGGCGAATTTGTTTTCCATCGTCTTCGTGGGCTAAGTCTGAAACAGAGAACCTGTTAGTGGTGACTATTGGCGGGCTTCTCATTAGCATTCTGGGTGCAACTCCTCAGCATACAAGTAAGAAATTCTGATTAGCAGAAGTCTCAGTCGAGCTGTTATTCAACCGAAGAAGGTTGCTCTGCAGGCAACTGCGGTGGCAGAGTAAGAAGGCTCATGCTGCTTTTCCTCTCATGCTGGGTAGCATCACCCCTCTCCCAATACCGTTTCAACGTTACTACTTCAAAACATAGGCCTACCAACTCCTACCTAAGGGCCAGCAACTCGATTTCCACCTTCCGAAGATTGGAGCATCTAATACAATGGGTTGACGGCCCATCGAAGTGAACGACGATGGTGCATCAGGGAGAACAGGTGCAGAATAATGATCTAGGAGAATAAAGAGAACAAATGTAAATATAGCAGTACGAGTGTACGAATGATTGATGAAGGGAATGCGAGAAGGTAAGCAAAATTTCATTCATCTCTCGCGGAATTCGCAAAGAGCGGAAATATTAGATTCAGTCTGATTCAGCTGCTTTCGTTTGCGGAACTTTCGCGATAGTATAATAGCTCAAAAACACGTTTCTAACACTTACATAAAGACGGAAATTCATCAAATATATACAGTACAAAAGCAACAGAATGCTTACAGAAAAAAACGAACACTAACTAATGATAAAAAACATGGGACACTTCAAAACACTAGAATATACACTAAATGTCTTTGCGGGTTCCAGAGCAAATGTAGGCACGTCTTGCCACTAATTAAACTTTTGTAGCTAATAACTTACCTATCCGACAGCTACAAGGATAAAAGGGAGAACCAGTGCAGTGATAAGAGGCCCTTTATCAGTTTCTTGTAGAAGGGGTGAAGCCTTGAACTACGTACATCTATGTACATATATCGATTTGTAGATAAATGGCGTTACTTTCCAATAATTTTGCAGATGTAATTTATTTTAGTTAAGGGCAAAAATATCTAGCTATACTAATGAAATAAATGTGTCTTATGCGTTATGTAAACATTGTTGAGATGACTCCCTATTAAAGGGAGAGATAAATATTTGTTAGATTGAATGACTTAAAATCGGTTTAGAAAACCCGATGAAGAGTTAGGCCTAGAGAATAAGAGGTAAAACAGTGTCCATCGAATTTGAATTCCTTTTCCTTTATTTTGAGCGTCGATCTTGGAATTGAGTAACGTTTTTTAGAATAGTAAAATATTTTCAGAAATTACTCATGAAATACGAGGGCTTCCAATACTTTTTGACTATCATTAATTCTTAAAAAATATACTTACCTATATTCTTCCAACCACATCTATATACAGCGATTTACATATCACACCATTATGGACATTTGAATGACCTTTGAATAGAACAAGTAATGGAAAAAATCCTTTCCTAAAGTTTAGACGTCGAAAGTTGTAAGTCTACTAACATAAACAATGCATTATATTGACTACGAGCAGACAATTATTGATAATGAGATAGTACGCGAGACAATTTTAGATAACTAAAAATTAAATAAGTAATTCAGATACCTAAAATGAACTATCAAAGTACTACATTGTACACACCTAATTGTTAGGATAAATAATAAAATGCTGACCTACTTTGATCGCCTTAAGTTGTAAGCCTACTAACATAAACTATGCACTTCTATTCTCTGCGAGCAGCAACAATTATTGATAATGAGATAGGATAATGGGCTAATGGGTGTCACACCGGCTTCGAAGTCAATGTTCAAACTCAAGATATTTTCAAATGCTGGAATCATTGCCCGTTGTACATTATTCCCAATTTAAGAAATGGTTCCTTGAAATTTGTATTTTATTATTAAGAAACTTAAATCTATCCTTGTGCGAAAAATATAACTTTCACAATTTGCTTCGTATATTAAATAAGAATTTATATCTTTTTGTGCAATTTTATATATGAGCCTTCTTCAGTTATAGTTTTACCCCATTTGGGATAATTCATCCCGCTTAGTAAACCTCTGATATACATTTTTAACTAGTCTTCACCTTTTCTGGAGGAAGCTGCTCGCCTTGAAAACGCATTCCTTCTTTAATGAGATGACATGATAGAGACCATTTAGAAAAAATAAAACCGCCCTTTCAAGTTCAGAGTAATTTATCTAATTGCATTTCCATTACTTCATACAGTAAGAGAAAAAAATAGGTCACGCCCGCCTAAAGACAAGTCTCCATATCTCCTGGTATGCCGCGTAAAGGCTGCCGCTAACTGCTTAAATTGTCTCTCTAAACCAGTGGTTCTCAACCTTTTTTTACCCATGGACCCTTTTCCTCTAAAAAAAAATTGGGGGGCCTGAAAGCCCTCAAATTTTTTACTAATAAAAAAGCAAAGAACTTGTATCAATAAGTAAAAGAATAGTAAATAATTATACTTATTTTGAAGAAAAACTTTAAGTTTAAACTAATACAAATAAATTATTTAATAGTTAATTTTCATGGAGCATTTTCTGTACATTAGTAAATAATTCATAATATACCTTTAAAAAGATAAGTGAGTATTAAATATAAAATGTAGATTTATTCGATGGGATTCCTGTGACTGATGTTGCTAATACAAATAAATTATTTAATAGTTAAATTCTATGGAGCATTTATGTACATTAGTAAATAATTCATAATATACCTTTAAAAAGATAAGTGAGTAATTAAATAAATAATGTAGATTTATTCAATGAGATCCCTGTGACTGATGTTGCTCAGTGAGTTTTTTTCTATTCGGCTCCATCGATGTTAATGATAATCGAAGATCCCCCCTTTGCACAATGTCGAGTCTATTACGAGCTTTTGACAATAAGTGAGAACACGACTAAATCGTGATTTAACAAGGTAAGATGATTGAAAAGCAATGACGTAGAGTTGTGCTTTATCCCAGACTAGTGGATACTTTTTAGCAGGTAAATTTTTTCCATATATCATGGTTCTTATCTTTAAATTTTGCCTGCAATATTTCATCACTTTGTAATTTAATGAGGGTTTCCTGTAAAGAAATGTCTACATCGGCAACATAAACTTCGAAAGGAATTGTTACCCAAGATGGTATATCTATCATGAGTAAGTCACTAAACCGAGCTTGCATATCTTTGTGTAAATTTTCCAAATATTAACCATACAATGCAAGATCATTATCGTGCAGATCGATGCTGATTGCGGCAAAACAAGGAAACTGTTCAAATGCACGACGTCTCTGATATTAATCTTGTACAGTTGTAGCTTTTTCAGGAAAGCAGTAATTGCACCTTTAATGGATATGAGATCAGAATTATTTCCTTGGAGCTGTTTATTAAGTAAATTGATTTATTCAAATATATCTGATAAGTAAAATACATCATATTTAGTTGCAAGCAGTTGTTCTCCAAGATGGGTGTTGGCCAGAAATAAGACAATAGAATCCCAAAGTGCAATAAAACGATGAAGAAAATTCTCCTTTGACAACCATCCCACCTCTGTATGCATTACAAGACGTTCAAACTCTTCTCTATTTTGACTAAAGAATTCACGAAAGAGGCGGGCTCTTAGAGAATTTGATTTAATAAAATTAACCACTTTTATTACAACACTAAGGGCATCATGTAGGCGTCCACCCAATTTGTTAGCAACTAAGTGTTGATGGTGTATCACACAGTGTATGCAAAATACTCCAGGGACAGCTTGTCTTAAGTGTGCAATAGAACCTTTGTATCTGCCAGTCATGGATGATGCACCATCCGTAGCACATGCCATTATGTTTTGAAGTGGAATATTGCTTTCCTTGAAATATGTAACAACTTCATTAAAACTTGTTTTACCTCTTGTGTCTGTCTTAAGCTTAGGACTTCTGTCGAAAAGCATTTCCTCTCTGGTTGCTTGATCATCCATAAATCTAACATGCAGGTAGAATTACTTCATTATCTCTTAATGTTGATTCATCAAGCTGAAGAGTAAACTGTTTTACTTTCAAATTATCTATTAATTGCTTTTAACATCCTCTGCCATTTAAATGCGTCGTGACAGATGAGTTGCTTAACGGGATGGAATTAGTGATTTCCCTTGCACTTTGTTTCAGATCTAATGAAATTTTAACAGACACTGCTGGCAAAATTACTGTTTCACCAATATTATGAGGTTTTCCAGCCTCTGCTATTATCTTGCTAATTTCAGGAGATGCCAATAAACAATCATTTAGTTTCTTACTTGGCTGTTAAGCACTTGAACCAGTGTTTTTCTTGCTGGAAAACCATCACGGAATTTTCTAAAGTATTCTACTAGTTTGTCTTTCTTTTCATTGTGCTTGGTTTCCAGATGTATTTTAAGTTTACAAGGCCTCACGCTTGAATTTAAAAGTACATCCAGGCATATGAGGAACATTAGGTTTCGTTGCATTCTGTGGTGATGGAATAAATTAGTAAGACAAATATTCAACAGAATACTGTCAGCACTTCTTTGTTAACGCCGCCATGGTTATCTGTAAAATTTACCTGAAGCTATTATAGCATATATTACAGTTTATAGTTAAGAATTATATGTAATTTGTCAACAAAACTAAAAGATAAATTTGCAACAAATACAGAGAAATTGAGTGACCTTGATATTTTAAGGTGAAATAGGTATGATAATTTGGTCACTTTTTGCCTAAAGTACAGTGTAGATATATATATATATAAATATATATATATATATATATATATGAGGAATTAAACCACATTCTCCGAAGACAATTTAATTCAGAACAGTTTCGGTGTATCTCACACCCTTTTTCAAGGGTGTGAGATACACCGAAACTGTTCTGAATTAAATTGTCTTCGGAGAATGTGGTTTAATTCCTCATCTTTTCTTGCGATATTGCATTAATTTTCATCATATATCTATATATATATATATATATATATATATATATATATATATATATATATATATATATATATATATTTATATATATATATATTTATATATATACACATATACAAGAAAGGACGAGAGAGAGAGACAGAAAGAGAGAGGGAGAGAGAGAAAGAAAGAGAGAAAGAGAGAGAGAGAAAGAGAGAAATATAGAGAAGGAGAGGGAGATGGAGAGAGAAGACATTTTAAGATAAACCATTGCAATTATATGGCGTGAAGAGGCCAATAATCCTGAGTAATTTAACTAAACATCCAAGTTAACATATTCAATTTTGCGGTACTTCAAGTACAATATATTGGGCCCAATTACCATTTCTCTGGATCAGAATGTACGTCACAAATTATGTTTCAGTGTGCGTCTGTGTGTGGTTGTGTGTGTGTGTGAGGGAGTGTATTGTAGATTAATTTCACACGCACGTGTTGAGATTTGAGACATAAAATAACATAACATGTCATAACATGACACAACGTAAAGTAACATAATATGATATGACATAGCAACATCATTATGATATATGATATAATATTTGATGCAATACGATGAGATACGGGATGATACGATAATTATAATACGCTATATTACACCATAATACACTATAATATAATACAAAATAACATATAACAGTATAAAATGGTATAATATAATAATTTAGTAAATCCAGGAGTCTATAATTACTCCTCGCTTTGATTAAAATCTAATCTGATGGAGTTCATTATTATAATCAATTGGAACGAAGGGTTCCAAGCTTACTAAGTTTGCGAAGAACTTCCTAGGAATTATTTTATATTCAGACGTTTAATCCCATCTCTAAGAATTAAAGTACATATTAATGATATTATAATAACTTTCTCATTAAACACGAAAACACGTTTTACGAACAATTAAAACTGAAAAAAATTCACATGAATTCTCCATGACTTCACACTGTGTATCTGTATGAGTTGGAACCGGAGGCGAGAGCTTGCCAAATAATGGTTTCTATGAAAAGCATTGCTAAAAATTAAAAATTGATACTACAGTAATAAATAATTTTCACGATAATGATATATATAAAATATAGGAAAAAAATGGTGTTATAAAATTTCATTGATTTTTTTTACTGCTCATAAATTATCAATAACAAAAGTTAATACTTGAAAACTCAAATTGGCATCTAACAGTACTTCATAAATACGCGTTACCATCCTCCCTCCTCCACCTTCCCCCGCTCTCTCTCTCTTTTTCTCTTTTTCTCTCTCCATTCTCAGTAATAATAACAGTTCTGAAGTAAAATTGCTCCATGGCCAACCAAAATATCACCCTGGACCCCAATTCGTTATTTTATGTGTGTGGACCCCTAGTAATGTTACATGGCCCCCTAGGGGCCATGTGGTCGAGGGAGGAGAACCACTGCTCTAAACGAGCGACTCTACGCATCCTTCTCCTCCATTACTCAGGAACGCATTATCATTAACTCTAAAATACGGTGGAAAACATAGTTACCAAATCCTATAATTATAGATGTTGCTGTGTCTAAAGTTAATCGTTATAATTACTGCATTAAAAGTACATTAATTTTCATTATCATTTCTCAATGAACTGAATAATTCATTTTTTTTAGGATTCACTATATAATTCACATACTAAATTAACATCTTTATATTAATCATTTGATGCGAATGTTAATAAAGCCCACAAACCAATCTCTTTCCTTGAAATCCTTCCAAAAAGGTAATATATATCCTCGTCCTCCAAATTTACGCTGCGAGGTCAATGCCCTCCTTGTTTACGGAGGTAAATCAAAATAAAAGTATATAGGTCGTGCTGGCACAAAAATTACTACCAGCCCTACCACTAAAACCTAAAAATGTGTGTCCTGGAGTTGGAGCTTCTACTAATACACACATTAAAAAGTTACCACCACTTTGGCTATCGAGGCCGAGAGGGTGAGTAGCTAGATAAATATTAAGAATAGGTAAAATAGTTACATATTCGAGAAAAGGCTATCGAGGGGATTGATCATCTATCTAGCTCATAAGCACCAGAATTACAGAGCTATTGAGTTACAGACCAGCAAACAACCATGGAACTACTCTAAGACTTGTCTTTAAATAAAAGGTAGGGTAAAGAGAACGAATTAAAGAAAAGAGGAACAATATGGTTTTGGTTACCATTACACCACGGAACGCTGATTCAGCTGAATATATTCATAACTGGTACCATAGATTCGCCGGTCACGATTTGTGGTATCAGCGTGTGTGCTCTTGTTTAGAAATTATACATATGTTTATCTAGTTTATTTTTGAGATTGTTAACAAAGAGAGTTTCAACTACAATTATAAGAACAGAATTCCATAAGGAGCGAATCTTATATTTGCTACTAATGTTGACTGGAATTGTTTTAAACTTAAGCTTAAATCCATTTATTCTCTCATTGCATTCGTGCGGTCATTTAAAATGTAGCACCAAATTTACGTTATTAAACCCCTTTATCATCTTAAATACCTTAATCATTTGTGCACGCAGACGACAATTATCTAGAGAAGGCAGATACAATGCCTCAAATCTATCTTAGTATGTTAACCCACGAGCACATGATAGCCTTTTTACATTTTCAAACTAGTTAATGAGTCAAAAAGATGACTGCTGCTGATATTTATTAAATATATAAAATGACCCCCGAGTTATAGAACGCCCATGTCAATGGGCACCATGCAGCTTACAGTATGTATCGAATTTTATTGGGGCTACAGTTTACCTAATGTACACCTGCCTTGTACTAAGAAAATAATTTATTCTTTAAATATTGACAAATGAAGTATATATATATATATATATATATATATATATATATATATATATATATATATATATATATATAAATCCATTAAACCACATTAAAAGAGAAAACGGAATAATTTTTACTGTGATCAAAGTGGTGCTCGCTGCCTCAGTGTGCCTGTACGAATCGCTTCCCTACACGGATTTTTCGAAAAAAGGTAATAAACATATTACTGCCAGGAAAAATTATTCCGTTTTCTCTTTCAATGTGGGTCAATGGATTTATTTTCATCATTCTCTCGTGCTACTTTGAGAGATATATACATATATATATATATATATATATATATATATATATATTTATAGAGAGAGAGAGAGAGAGAGAGAGAGAGAGAAAGAGAAAAGGGGAGGTATTGAACATTTCCTAAATCTTGAGTTGTAAATAAATAACATTACAAAGATTTTTATTATCATTTAGTAGATTAAAATACTTATCTTATTATTTTGGTTTAGAATGATATTGGACCTAACAATGCACATTAATTGCTACATTGCACTTTGTACATTTTAGGTTGATATTTTTTTTTAAAACACCTCACCTCCAATGTTATGATCGATTATGTCGTACCGTATTTAATCAGGAGTTTTGACTGGCACAAATTTACCAGGCACATCAGCAGGTTTTAAAAAAATCAGTACAACTTCTTTTAAGAACTCTACTTCACTGATGTTATTATAGATCTTTGGGTAAGGAATCCTTCCATTGATAATAAAAGCATTTAGAACAAATCTAATTATTGGATAGTAGCTGACTCGTATACGTAATGTCACTCCATACTTTGCTCGAATTGATTCAACAGGTCCACCCCTCTCATACCTTGATTGTACTGTTGTATTATCATTGCTTGTGGTAGAACTACTACTTCACCTTATTTTTTGGACCATCTCTTGCATTTACCCATACTAAGAGAAATGGCATCCTTTCTATTTGTAGCCACAGTCACGTCACTATTGTCTTGCCAATAGCAAACTACGATGTTTTTCTTTTGATCAATTACCACTTCTGCTTCACTTCTCTCTGCTTTTTTCATATCCTATCCCTACGAATCGTACCTGTGAGATTAATATCTAGAACCCGAGAGTAATTCAAGCAGAGGAAGGGTGGGAAAAAACGTTATCTATGTACCCATGGCTCCCTTTTGGAACTAGTTCCAATGTCAATGTTTTTACTACACATTCACCAACACGCATCCTGATTTCGCGACCAGTATATTTTCCTTCATATAGCTTAAATTTTACAAGAGAAAACCATCTTGAGAACAGAGGCACCATATATTATATCCAAACCTTACGGGCTTTCCTCGAATAAACTGTTTCATCCCGTGTCGTCCATAATAAGGCTATATTGCTTCATCAATTGCCCATGACATCGGAAGAGGGTGACAAACCTCAAAAAAAATCTTTGCCGAAGTGCTCAAATAATAGTTACTTTAAAAACATATCTCCTACTGGTTATTTAGTATTATTCACAAAATGAGGCTTCGAATAATTTCCTCAAATCCTTTCACACTCATTCAACATTGAATGACAGCAAGGTTTTGAGTATCTGCCTGTCTCGACCAGAAGAGCGGTTTGGTACCAGTAAATACAAATGGCTATGAGCAATATTTAAATATAAAAAAAATAATTTTCAAACAGCTAAGTCATTATTATGCATTGGAATATGTGCTCACAATATTATATCCAGATACCAGTAGATTACCCTAAGACTTTATAGAGTTCCTTAAAAGAAACTGCCAAATCTTTTCCAAATTTCTGTCGGTGATATAGGTTTATGTCTGATTTAATAAGATCCATTTGCTCATTGTTCCAAACACTTAGAAGACATCAATATGTAGGTAGGAGCCTTCATTAGACCATTTATTCAAAATAACTGGATTATGTGGAACTTATTTCGATTCAGGTTTAGGATATTATCTTTTTCAAATTAGAGGTGTTCCATGTGTAAGTAGACTTTTTAGACTTTATTATTTGTTTGGAGGTTGCATCTCTCTTTCGCTTTTTTTAACCTTACATGTTTTCAAACGTTTCCCCTATTAAAAAAACAAAACAAATACAGCAATATTTACTCTCTAATTACAGAGTATATAGGGATCTATGTGTTGGCGTACTACCTGCTCAGCGTCCCCCTGCCTTCAACTGAAGGTACGTCCAACGACCGAGTGCCGGACGGTATAACGCAGCCAACCCCACTGCGTTGTGGGAGACCTTGGAGGGCCAAGGCTTCAGCGGTAAGGCTCGAGATAAAATCTGCACGGTGCTCGTGCATTAGGCGATAGTCTAAAAGGGGACTTTTTCTTGGCAGAGCACTGCACTTAAACCTGCTCACGTCGTCCTGCTTTATTCTTTTGCCACTGGACTCAGCGGGGAAAAGTGAAGAGGGTGGAATGAAGAATGCACACCTACTTTCCATCTTAAACGTCATCATACAAGTTATTACTCCATGCATTGCTCATTCATATTTTGGAGTGATGTTTTCATCGGCAACGATGGACAACATTAAGCAGTAAGCAGGGTCCACATATCTTTATTTATACAATTATTAACCACAAAATATAATTGTACATTAATTTCAGTTGTACAACAGTACAGACTTTAACTTATAACTGGGCCGAAATTCACTCACCAAGAATTATTGAAGATCTCCATGATGAAGATGGCTCTCCACGTGTACTTCGCTTCTTAAATTTAATATGCGGAGGCTTTGCCAAAACATTTGCCCACAATAGCTTTATATTTTCTTGCCCAATATCGACAAGCTATTCGGCTGGGTCATCTACATCGGAGTCCATGCCATCCATCATCAAGAGGTTCCAAGGCTACATCAATGCCTGTCGACTTATCAACATGATTATCTGACAATGTGTGCAGATAGGCAACAGCATCTTCTACATTCAAAATAAGCCTACCAAAAAAATTGTATTGATAATTTAACAATAAAGAACTTTTATATATAAAATAAAACTATATATTTACCTTAGCCTAACATTTCTGAGTATTTGGCCTAAGTAACACATACAATAGAACAAAGGTTACTGTGAAAATGAGACTACATGGTATAAACTGTAATATTGTACCCATGGTGCCCATATAAATGGGCAGCTACATTCAATCAGCAACAAAATTATATTATTAAAACTACAGGCAGTGTTTAGGTGTCTATATTATTAAGTAATCACTTAGGGACAGTATGAACCGTAAATTGTAGTAAATTATTCGTCATAGTAATAGTTATAACATGGAACTTACCTTAGAAAGACATTCTCTAAGTGTTCGCAACACTTGTAATTTTACTTCACGATTAATAGTATGTTTACATATGAACTCGATATTTTATGTTGCCAGATGAAATTTTAACGTTTCCCATGAGATTTAGTCTAAGAAAAAATCATTTATAGGGAAACGACAAGGACATCCCTTTCAAAAAAGGGACTGAAGTCGGGAAGCCGTATTTTTAGTGTTATACAAGTACACGCACTCTTTTTAGGCACATCAATCTGCAGATATGGTTTAGTTTTGGCGCGAAAAGTACATAGGAGGAGAGTTCAATAACTTTTGCAATTCAGATATAAGGAAACAAGATATAAGAAAAAGTGTTATATTATTTTTCATTATTACTAACCTCGACTTCAATGTACTTGCACCACTTCTCCCTGAGGCTTTGAATTCACGACAACCAGAAATCTCCTGACTGATGTTCAATCCACTCCTGGACGGCAAGCTGGACATCTTCATCGTCTTCAAACTGGCGTCCACGCAGTGCAGCCTTGAGCTGGTGGAATAAAAAGTAGTCGCTAGGGGCCAGATCTGGACTGTAGGGGGGATGTTTGAGCTCCTTGACTCCGCACTCGCGCAGGACAAAATGTGCAACTCTGGCCTTGTGGACTTTGACGGCGTTGAAGTCAATCATGGGGCGTGAGGTTTCTAGGGAATCAACGGGCAGAGATCTTGGTCATGGCCAAATTGTCGTGGAGGATGTTGAGAACACTTCCATGTGATATTCCAAGTTCTCGCTCGATTTCTTCGACCTTCACCCGTCGATTTTCGAGGATCATCCTCTCCACACGGGCCACATTGTCCTCGTTGGTCACGTCTGACGGGCATCTTGGACGGGGGTCATCTCCAAGGGACTGTCCATGGCGGAACTTCCTATTCCAGCGAGTAATGGTTGCATAGGAAGGGGCGGTGTCGGGGTCCACTGCAACCATGCGTTCATGGACCTCTTTTGCATTCTTGCCTTCCTTGGTCAAAAATTTGATCACTTCGCGGTGCTCAACCTTCTCCATTGTTTAAAATTATGTGACTGACGATCTATGATCAGCTACTGCTTCTTAAATAGAAGAGGCAAGAGCGTGCGGCTGCAGGTCCTGACTTGTCATAACTTGTCCTAACATCCATGCAAACAGCCATCCCCCTTCCTCTGTTTTGCCCTACCGATTCGCAAAACTTATTAAACGTGCCTCGTATCTTTAAGATATTATACTTTAAAGGGATTAAAATTAACATTAAAATACGGCGAGCCTTGTTTTCTTTTAATGTGAAAATAAAACATTATTTTCACACACTGGCACCTATTAGTTCGAACTTATTTCAAACATTTGAATGGCTAAATGAGGCTTCTGCCAGTAGATGGTGCCACCAAGTGCCAAATCCTATGGCACATTTGAAAACTCTAGGGTGAATAACCATATGTCCCTGGTCATATGGGTCATTTCATGGCTCTAAATGGGTAAAATCAAACTTTACTCATGTTGGAAAACGGTGACGCATAGACTTGGTGCTTCGCTGCAGGTAAAAATGCATCAAGAACATTTTGTGTTCCCTTTTTGAAGAAAATCTGAAGTGTGAAATAGGTAGCAATAGATACAGTTTATTGCTTGAAAAATCAACTGACATTTCTGTGATATAAATGCCTGGTGTTTCAGTGAGTTATTATAGTAACAGCAGTGGGCAAGTTGTTACAACATATTTGACTTTTGTTCAGATGGAGAAGTGTGATGTGGCAAGCATAGTTTTGGCACATAAAGGTTTTTTGTTACATAAGAAATTAGACTTGAAGAATATGGCTGCAATTGGTACTCATGATGCATTTGTAATGGTTGTGATAAAAAAATTGCGTTTATGCAAAATTAAGAGTAGGTCGAGCAATGAAAAATCCTGAAAAGATGTGCTTATCATTCTCTGCAAATGGCAGTATCACATTCTGCATCAGAATGCTTACCAAGGAATTTGGAATTTCTTATTGTAGACAGTCATTAATGGTTTTCAAATTCTAGTGTCAGACAGCAGCAATACTGTAACTTATATAAAGTCATAAATGATTGTTCAACACCTTTAAAAATTTCTGACTAAGGTCAAACTAGATGGTTGTCGATTCAAGTAGCTGTTGAAAGGATTGTGAATAAATGGTTGGAATTGAAGATACGTTTTCAAGTAACAAGACCAAATGAAAAGTGTTACGCTTCAGAAATGTTACTTGAAATCTACACTGATGAAAATAATTTAGTATAGTTCTATTTTAAATCCTATTTTAAAATTAGTACTACATGTGAATAAGCTGTTTGAATCAAAGAATATCGAGACAGTGAACTTATTGGATGAACTTGTACCACTCTTTGAAACAATTGGTGAAAAATTAGTTATGCCAACATTTCGGGCTGATTGATTTATGTACCTGCCAAATAAAAGAATTTTTGGACCCTAAGCCTTATCTTAGCTATCAAGTTAAATAAAAAATTGAAGAGTTAAGAGCAACAGGACTTTTACTTAATGGTGAAGAAGAAAATCTAAGGAAGCGCTGTTAAAATTTTTCCTTGTATTATTTAAGCAATAATACAAGCCATAAGCCATATTTAAGCCATAAAATTTCGAAATCTTAAAAAATGTCTCTTTCTTTGTAAATAACATGCTTCAACCAGTAAAAGATATATCCAAATATTGTGAATTGATGAAATATCTATCGGCTTCTGATAATGCTGTGGCAGAAGTTGAAATCTAACTCACAAAAATAAATTTGATTGTCTGGACACAAAAAACAAAAACTGAACTTTTCTGGAATGAGGTAAGGCAGTTCAAAGATGCCTCAGGTAATAACCCATTTAATGCAGCTCTTCACTGAGTGGAGTATGTATTGATTTTACCACATCCAAAGGCAGAGAGGGAAACAGTGTTCAGTGCAATGAATTACATAAAATCAAAACTCCGAAATAAAATGAAGCTGCTGCTGCTCAATGCTATTTTGAAAGTCAAATATGGTTTAACACGTGTAGAAAAGTGCTGTTCTATGTACTAACTGCTTTGTAGTCTTAAAATAAATTGGTACTTCAAAGGCATATGACTAATTCTTCATTTGCACAACTTATTTTAGGTGCATCTTGATGATAATATTTGCCTCCATTCTGAATGAATATGGTAATCAATATTAATTGCTATATAATATTTAAAATTTTGTGTGCAAAAATATGCATTATTTTTTAATATTTTTTTCTAGATATTTGATAAGTAATATTCATTGCTATATAATATTTAAAATTGTGTGTGCAAAAAATGTGCATTATTTTTCAATATTTTTTCTAGATATTTTTCTAGATTATTGTAAGAAAAGTCTAGCTATTTCTAGATATAATTTCATCCAATTCTAGATATTTACAGTTGGTAATATCTGGCAACTATATCTTACAAGCTCGTTTGTTTGACATTAATACGCCTTTTGCAACAGAAGTGGAAAAGAAGCGCGGATCGATTATAATAGTAAAAAGTGGAGATGGTTTAGCTTATGTCGTGAAGTGATTATTTATAAGGTAATTTAAGACGACGATAGTGCCGCCGACATTTAGCAATCGCCTCTTGCATTTAAATCTGGTGTTAACCTTTCGAATTAGGAATATTACAAGTTTTTTTTAAAGTTGCGGAGGTGACGTGATGTAACCACTTACAATTAAGTGGGGGGTATTGGGGGAAAGCCACGCACTTCGAAAGTATCTAAAAAATGTTACCTTTTCGCCGAAATTGCCGAAAGTAGGCGGCGCTGTCGTCTTTATTATTTCGATAAACGTGCAGAGCCGATCGCATTAATTGTAGCCGAGAAATAGTGCATCCTAAACTGAAGTATTACCCAAATGCAAATAAGCATAATCTATAAATAAATAGTAAGTACGTAGAAACAGTACTAATAATGTTTGTCGGTATTTTAGTCGTCCTTTACCGCTTCGTTTTCGCGCCGAAAGCAGTTATTTTTAAGATATTCGTAGTATGACTGCAAATAGAGTTGTACTCAGAGTGCTAGTATCTTAAAAATAATTGCTTTTCGTGCCTAACCAAAGCCTTAAATGATGATTAGAATGCCTAAATGACCATTAGTACGATTTTCACTAGAAAAAACACGTCGTATGTCTTTTGAAGTTTCAGCCAGACTCAAACTGCGGCCAAACGAGTGATTTGGGCATTACCAGCTGAAAGATTCACAGTTGGAAATTTGATAGTGGGGTAAATGGACAGTAAGAATAGTTGGAGGCAAAGTATGGATATTGGTTGTGTTTGTGAATTTATTTTGCTTTTTACTTATAAAAATAATTCAGGCTATCTTTCCAAAGTTAATTTTATGCCTTTTAATCATCTGACCGGAAATATTCCTACTTTTTAACTTTCAATTGGTTGATGAGGTAAGAGGGCAAGGCAATTAATTTTGATTCCCTTATTATAATTCTATTTATTTTAAAATCAATCTCATTGACATTAAATTAATAACGACTATCCTTATTTTTAAAATGGCCCTAACATCGTGCTATAATAAGCCTGAATAGCTCTTAAAGATTATGAATATTAGGTAATTATGCCGCTATGTTTCTAATCATAGGTCTTAATGTGTTCAATCTGGTGTTTTAGAAGAACTAAACCATGTCAGTATTTAATGATGCTGTGACGACCAATAAAATCACTTTGTCCCTCAAGGTTGACTTTAACAACTGAATAAAATTGCTCGAAATCTAACAAGATCACAATTTCACCCCGACAATATTACATTAAAAGGGTTTATATGGCTCAGAACTTAATATTTTACTTGTTACTTTCTTGAGATTTTAGGGGAATAATTTCATGAAAATAGATTCATATCATATTTGCATCTAAACTAATATAGATATGAAAGAAACGTGTGCCTGACACCTGATTTATTCAACATTTTAAGAGAAAACTATGTTGGATTAATTACAAATGAAAGAAATAGTAAAGATATAGCTTTAGAAATTTAGTTTTGCGTTATTCTTACTTCACACATTTTGGTTGTCTTTATCTCATTTTTGTTTAAAAAGAGACAAATTTAAGGAAACCATTTTGATGTTATTTACCCTAACATCTCACTGGCTAATAAAATGAAGTTGTTTTTTGTTAATTCTATTGAATGTTAAAATGCATATCTTTCCAAGATAGAATTTGGAGACAGTGATAAATAAATACGGTAGGATAGAATAATTAGATACCATGGAGCTTACTGGCTGACAAGTCCATCGATACGATCCATGTTACTTTAACCCTTTCATGATAAATATTAGTGACTGCAGAGGGTCATAAACCAAGCTTATATTCCTATTTGATTCACGGGCTCATTCACAATTATTCACCATCTGCAACGTGCAACTGACATTATTGTTATCGTATTGTTCCTCCCGACAATAATGAGGAATATCAGGTTTAAATTGAACCGCGATAAGGGCTCCTAAGATTTTGGTGGGGTTTTAATAAGTTATAAGTTTAATTGTGGGTCATCCTGTTGCCTTCCCTCTTTACCTGTAGAGAAGATTTTTGTCTACATATTACCCATTCTTCTATAGAGGCTGAGAAAATTCAATTATTTCTCTAACTATACAATTCTCTCCTCTTCATTTTTTCTACATTCAAACCTAAGTTCCATACTCAGCTTTCCTTTGTGAATCGCGAACCATTTTCTTACTAAACTGTCTGCTCCCACACTTATACCAGCTTCTTACTCTCAACATTGTGGCTTTCGCATTCCAAAATTATCTGCTATATTGTCCCTCTCTGTCCCAATGTGTCACACTCAGCGATTTCCTCTCCACCATTCCATCTATATGTTCTACCTTTTACCATCAGTAAATAATTTTGTGCCTTGATTAACAGTTACCTTACAACATTCATTTCGTTCATACAATGCCCTATTTTCTATTATCTTCTTTATACTAAAATTGTTTTTTTTCCCTTGATTACTCCTTTCCAAACGCTGTCTTCCTTCTCCAAAATAATCCGTTTCTGCTTTTGCGTGACTCCATGATCAAGATATATGTATATTGCTACTAGTTCATATTTTGTATCACATTTCACATCTCACATTTTACATGCTAATGAGATGTATTATTGATTGCAAACGCACAACCTGTCCAGGTAACTACTCCCATCTCATCGAGACACAGTTTATAACTCTTTCATAACTAACTTTTCATACTTGCTCCAATTCATTTTAATCAATTTAGGGTTCCAAAAGAGCAGAGTAATTGATGCCTAGCACGATTATTGACAATTAATTTCAATTTTTCCCTTCTTTGTAATTCTACTTGTCTCGCTATAGATTATAATACCTAAAAATATGTTTCTTGGGTCTATGGAGGGTTTTCGATGTTATTGCGCTTTTTGAAGTCACCCGTTTGTGGTGGTGGTGCGTGTGTGATGGTGTCTGGCTGAGGGTGACGTGACGGGTTTCGAGAGCTTGTAGGTAGTAGGTTCTCACTCCTTAAGTTAGGCTGGGTTCCCCAAGGTGTCTCGGTAATCGCGGGTAAAGGAAAAGGACTTTGAAAAAGGCGGCAATAAATAGGTTTTATTCATAGCAAGGGCCTACCGAAGATGGAGCAAACGAGAACGTTTGAAGCCTAGATTTTTCTGTATAAGTCTTCCGTTTTAAGGCTATAGAGCTGAGTCTCAAGGCGGTAGGGTTCAAGGATGAGGAAAGGATTCGGGACGCTACTAATAGCAATAGGATGCTGTCGGACGACTTGACTGATCCTCTCTCTCTACCTTTCTTCTTCTTTCCCTGTGTATGTGTTTTAATATATATGCGTCCCGTCTCCAAGGGGAGTGACCTGTTTTACTTGACCTGGACGCCGGGCGGAGCCAAAAATCAGGACTGTTCTTCGGCTCCTTCGTTGGGCGGAGTTACAAGAGTAATATTAGTAGCAGTAGTGGTGGTTAGACAACCTTTCTTTATCCAGGAAGAGCCTCGATCGAATAATGAGATAGACATTAAGGTCAGTATGGCAATCACTGGCGAGCCCTAAGGCACCAGGGTCCGGTGCTCTTTGTGGAGAGGTGCCAGGTAGTATTAAGTTTTGACACCAAACAGCGTTCAGGTGGAACCTTCCTTGCCCCGGGGCAGAATGACCTGTTCGGCGTCAGAGGTATATGACTATAGATACTTATCAGCAGGTTTTATTGGATCAGAGTGCGTTGTGCTGCGAATACGGGAGACGACAGAAAGCAGCGTTGTAATTAGCTATGTGTGTGATGAGAAGTGTAAAATCTACACAACCCAATACAGGGATGAGCACAGCGCGTCCACCAATTGGTAGCCAGATCTCTTCGTGCCCTGACGTTTGCGTCCGCTTATGCCGGGATCGAACCCGGTAGAGAGACTTTAGGAGACCAACGCCGTATCCACGTTTTGGGGCTATTCCGTATCAGACAGATCGCTTGCTTTTCACAGTTCCTTGGAAATCTTACCTGGTCAAGGCATACATTACCCAGTATTTGTTCATCTTGTCACTGTTATCTATCATTGAGACCTTTTTATCTGGCAGCTGTTTCCTAGCGTGCGTATGTTAGCGTATGTGCAAGTGAGAGACTCTGGCGATTCTCTTTGCTCTTTATATATTTCCTTAATAAATATACATTTGAGATATATTATTGCTCTATAATTTTCGTTGGTTCACTATCTATTAGATGGCATATTACTTTATTAATTCATGCGAGTACTCATTTTCTGTATTTCATAGATCCAGCGAGCACCCATTTGTTGGGGTTTCTCGCTGGGCCGACCTATCTCGCAATTTGGGTGGCACAGGCCTATTTTCCTTCGACTTCGAGTGCCACAGAACTCCCACCATCTTTCACAGCTCTCTGATTATCATAACCATATTTGCGTATATATATATATAATTGGTTCATTAATCCAGCCTTTAAATAAAATAATTCCTCAAACCAATTGATGATTGCCAGGAAACCCAAAGAACATATTAACATAGGAGGATATGCAATACCATGCAACGATTGCCATAAAGTTTATATAGGGGAAACGGAGAGAAATCTAGACAAGAGATTGTATGAACACAAAAGAGATATTAAAGTGGCAGCCAAAGCAGTGGAATATTTTGCCTTGTTAGAGACTTGAATCATTCGATCGATTTCAATGGAAGTAAAATGGTATTTAAATCGGCTAACTATGTTAAGAGAAGAATCGTAGAATCAAGCTTGATATTGTCAGTTCCTAATTTAAATCTATCTGAGGGTCAATTTTCTTTTAATCCTGTAATACAAAAGCAATTAAACAAAATAGTAAAATGTCAGCCCTTCAATCTGTTAAGGCCTAACCCCCCCTCCCTAATTAGCCACAAGTAGGGGATTGAGGGAAAAAAGAGGGGATCTTTCACGACCTGACCATGTGCTATGTTTGTAAGCACTTTTCTTATATTTTCTGTCCAGTGTCAGTTGAAAAAGGGTGTTAGATACACTGAAACTGTTCTGAATTAAATTGTCTTCGGAGAATGTGGTTTAATTTCTTATATATATATATATATATATATATATATATATATATATATATATATATATATATATATATATATATATATATATATATATATATATATATATATATATTTATCTAACTAACCGCAAGAAAAAACAAACGGAATAAATTTTCTTCGGAAATAGTTATTTCTTACTTCCAAAAATCCGTGCTGGGGTGGGATTCGAACCCTGCAACCTAATGCAGCGAGCAACCGCTTTGATGTCAATTAAACTGCCCCTTAGACCACTTGGCTACGTGGAAGACAAAAATCTTCCCAATTTAAAAGCTTTTAATGCTCGCTTCAAATTGTCGATCGAAATGGAGAGAGAATTAATTAGGTATTCAAAGGACAAAGGAGAAATTGAGTTAAACGCGTAGCGAATGCACAATGTATATCTCTCATGTTGGATTATATCATCTTTTTTTCGTGTTCATGAGAGATATACATTATATATATATATATATATATATATATATATATATATATATATATATATATATATATATATATATATATATATATATATATAAATATATATATATATATATATATATATATATATATATATATATATATATATATATATATAGATATATATATATATATATATATATATATATATATATATATATATATATATATATATATATATATATATATATATATATATAGGAATGTCAACATAAAGCCTCCCAGGGCTAGGTGGACATGGACCTTAAAGTCCCGCCCCCCTTGTGGAGAAAGCGGGAGAAGCGAGCGCCATGAGGAGACTCGTGGGAACGGTAGCGGGCGAATAACAGTAACTGCTTATTGTGTTTGATCTCTGTGCCGCATAGGTAGTTGCAGCGACCATCTGTGTTAAGAAAACTACCAAAGGCCCTTAAACGACGCTCTAAAGATCCAATTTTCTACGATATCCGTAGGCCCAGGGTTATTTCACCAAAAAGTGGTGCCATTCAAAACGCACGCCAAGGAGTGTGGTAGTTGAGGGTTTCGCTAATTAACAAGCCGACTTGGGCACCTCAGTGCCAACCTATGCACTTCTCGCTCTCCCAGATGCGAACTTACCATTTGCGCTCCCCTCTGCGGCCTCGCCCCTTTCCCCTTAGATGGGGCGGTGGTCCACCAATAAAGAAGCCCCTGAAACAAATAGAAAAGACTATTCGGTGAGATCGACGAAGGATCACTTCGTGAAGATCGATCCTTCAGCCATTCAAAATTATTCGGTGAGAACGACGTAGGATCAGTTCATGAAGATCGATCTTTCAGTCAGTCAAGATTACTTGGTGAGAAACGATACAGGATCAGATTGAGAAGATCGATTCCTCCCACTTCCTTAGGGCCGAATTAACATAAATCGTTAAGTTTTGTTTTAGTGCTATACCGAAGAATCATTTACAGACTTAGAAGAAGTCTGACTGGAGAAAAGAAAACCCGCTCACATTCGAGTGACTCTCACAACTCAATCTCCGTAATAGTGAGAGGAGAAGAACCAAGCCCCAAGGAGGTTCCTTTCGTTAATTCGGTAAAAATCCCCTATATACTCATAATCTAGTTGGGCACTCGGTGTTAAAGAATAAGACACAAAGAGGCTTCAAGATTATTCCAAAGACGACTCTTGGAGCGAAAAGGACCGTAACTCTTTCCGTCTTCTCAACGTAACAGGAGGCAAATTTGCAATAATAAGTTGACCTCACCCCACCTTGCTTCCTCCATCCCATCTCGACGAAATTCTAACATCGGCCACTCCAAATCTCCGAAGAGCGAGATAAGCCCCCCAACGACATCAGGCAATCCCTGATCCCCTCTGTCATGTAAGTTAGAAAGAAGATTTATATTCATATTGCGAAGGTATGAGTTTAGTTCGTTTGAAGATTTAATGAAAGTAGAAACAATTGTGCGTGAACCCCTGTCATATTTGCAAGTAGAAGAGAGTACTTTAATTTAATGTTTAACGCTAATCAAAAAGTGTCGCGATAAAGTAACTAATCGGCACTTGGGGTGTTTAAGTGTAGCCTATTTGTTTATTTTTGTCATTGAAGATATTGTAATAGACAGAGTTGCTCACCGGGTTAGTCTCGGTTAGGGTAGGAAGACGATATAAATGTGTTTACTGTTTTGTGTCCTAGTTAATTGTTAAATTTACAATATATGTTTATTTTGGGATAATTCCTGTACATTTCTCTAAATTCTTACGCGTTTGAGACGGCTCTTCTTTGAAACAACCAAAATAGCATTCTTCAACAAAAATTTTCTTCGACAAAAGTGGTGTCAGGTCTGTAGGTTTCTAGGAGAAAAAAACCAGCAGCTTCTAATTAATGGAGAGCCAACACGTAAATGGAATACCAGGAATAATAGAATAATTGAGGAGAAGGAAACTAGGAAAGTTAGGGGTGGAAACAATCTAAAGGTAATTGTTAGGCCAAGTGGTAAATTTGTTGTCGGAGTGGTCTTACAATAAGCACAGCAGTGGGATTAAGGTAAATTAGGCTGCGCGCTACGTGCCGAGTGACGGCTTAAGTAACTGAGAGTAGAGCAAGGAAAAATCGACGGACAAACACAAAATGGATCCTGTCGAAAGACTCAACCAACAAGCTTAAATTCTGGGACTTGAAGGCGAGGATATGGATGCTTACATCCTTACAAAACTTAGAATAAAAGGAGAAGAAGAAGAAATAATACAGTTTGATCGAGAAATGGAAGAAAAAAGAAGACAGTGTAAAAGAGAAGATAAAGAAATGAAAATGCGGATGGACAGTAAAATAGAAGAAAAAAGAATACTGCGGAAAAAAGAAGTATAAGAAAGAAGAATACCGAGAGGAAGTAGAACAAAAGAAAGAATAATACTGTTGAAAAGAGAAGCATAATAATTAAGAATAAGGATAAAAATGAAAACTGAAAAAAGGAGAATAAAGATAAAAAGAGATGATGAAAGAACAATAAAGATAAAAATAGAAGATGAAGAAAGAAGAACCAGACGGGAAAGCGAACTAGCGAAAGCGGAAACATAGGCCGAGGAAAGAAGAATGAAGAGGGGAAAAGAGTCAAAAGAAAGAAAAATAAAGGTAAAAAGAAGTAGATGAAAGATGAATACAGAGGGAATAAGAACTTGCTCAAGCTAAAAGAGAAAAGAGAGAAGAAAATAAAAAGGCTCGCACTCGAAACTGCATCTATCGATAACCAGATCGAGGTCGAGGAAGTTTTAACTCAGCCTTGACCTACGAAAGGACCATCGATGGAAATCAAGCAAATGGGATAACGATAGAAGAAGTAAATATAGAAGTAGTACAAGCAGGTGTTCCTGAGGAATTACCTACGAATAGAACCTAGTCAAATGGGTTTACAAGAAAGGAGGAAAGAAGTGTTAATGCGATACACCCAGGTAAAACTAGTCAGATCGTGGACGTGGATGAGTATCCCATACCCTAGTAGTGTCCTCCCTGAACTGAACGTCTACGGAGCTACCATTAAAACCCCAGTTCGCCGTGAGAACCACGCCCATTAACTAGCCCTTAGTGAAACTTGTCGCCAAACCCGTGAGATCGAACCCAAACTCGATCCTCAAGTGTACATTGATAAAGAAGGACTATGGGACCCAGGATCCCATCAATTATGCCCCACTGCAAAAGGCCCCGGTAAGGAAAATGGTTTCCGAACAAATTAGATAGAACACAAACTCGATCTCCCAAGGTTCCTTGTAAAGGAGAACCATGGGACCACCACTCCCAGCAATTATGCCCCACTGCAACAGGCCGCTCTAGTCATGAGGATTAGTTTAAAAGTATCCCAGTACCATAATACGAGTAGTTCGCATAATTTGGAATACCACTGCCATTTTGTGACTTACTTGGGTACACCCTATAAATTGAATGGCTGTAAGGTAATGGTCATAGAGCACCATTTTAATATTAGCTACATTAAAGGTGCCGATAAAGCACAGCCACTCTAAAAGCTGAAACGAAACACCATTGAGGGTTATGTCAGTACCTTGTAAGCGTGAAACCATGTTTTCATTTGTTTTTCGTGTTTGTAGTTATCGTTAGGACTTAAGTTCGCAAAAATTTAGAAATGTAAAAAGGTAGCTTGTTTGTGTTTTAGTTTTTTGTGGCGTGTATTTGATGAATTAGGTTTTAGTTTTGTTTGTAAGTTAAATTGTGTTGCGGGTATGTTAAATTGTGTTGTATAACCTACCCAACCCTCCAGTAGAGTCGTGAGGTCAATTTCGACGCCATGTCTGTGTACGCGCCAGCGTTTGTGCTCAAGTTTAAAGAAACTTAAAGTAAGTGAAGGCTCAAAGACTTGCAACTTGGCTGTACTCGACTAGTTTGAGTTAGTTGTGTTGAGTTCCCTGGAGTCTTCACGCCCCATTAAGTTCTTCAGAGGGAGGGTTGTATGGGAATCGTCCCTCTCCCGTCTCTCCCAGTTGAGACACGGGACGTTGACCGCAAAAACATCCGGGCCAGGCACCTTGGGTAAATCCCGACACCACAGCCCCTCGCCACTCGTCCCCATGAAACGCAGAACAGTTTAAACTGCAAGACCTCGTCCTACGAGTGTATATTCAATTTAACCTCAAGACGAAATTGGAGACGCTTTTCTCTCAAGCTCGAAGGGTCAGCTGGACCAGAGGGAAGACTTGCTGAGAAAAAGCGTTGGAGTAAGAACCCTCCTGCGGCCCGTCCACAAGGCCCCCCCCTCCTATCCCTATCCCAGTGGGGTGACGAGGTATAAATACCAAACACTTTGAAAAAACGAGGTAGAATTCCTGAGTTGACGAGGCTACGAAGTCCCTGGCAAGAAAGGCCTGGCTACCAAGGGGACTAAAAAGCAGCTCATCGTCGAGCTAGTCCCTGGTTATCAAACCGAACTTCAAGTTAACTTGTTCAAGGTCAACTTATTCTCGCCAGAGACGCCCTCCCCACTATCCTGGTGTAGCGTAAAGCACCGTCATAGTCCTCCTCCTTGAGGAATTACGAAACGATAAGAAAAAATGCTCTCCCTCGAGCCCGTTACCTGGTGGTCACACTAAACTCTAAGTTAACTTGGTTTAAAAACCAAGTTCAACTTACTCTCCTCAAAAAGATCCCGCCTATCCTGGTGCATACTAAAACACTGTGATAGTTCTCGCAATTAAAGAAGACCCCCCCGGTATACCGTGTGGCCCCCCATCTGCCACACTCGCCCAAAGTCCCTTGTGACTGCCAAGTCATCCCGTCCATCGCCAACCATCTGGTCGATTCACGCGTCAAAGAACCCAGCGGATTTCTGAGGTGTCTGGGCTCATTGAGTTCGGGGTCAGACTCAAACCCGCCGCGAGAGCAACCAAGGTATTTAAACTCCAGTAGAGGTAATTGGCCTATTTCTTTTATATTGAAGTGAGTAGCGAGTTAACCAACATTATAGGGTCAAGTTAAAAAGCCTTACTTAAAAACTTCTTGAAGTCTTTATTGTGTATTCAAATTCGTAGTATTTCTGTGGTTTATTTTTGTGTGTACTAAATTGTTAAATTTAAAATATATTGTTATTCTCGGATAATTCCTGCGCGTTTTTCTAAATCCTTACGTGTTTAAGACGGCTCTTCCTTAAAATAACAAAAATAGCATTCTTCGACAAAAGTGTTCTTTAACACTTGTTTTTGTTTTGTTTTTGTTGGGTGTAATCGATGAAATATGTTTTAGTTTTGTTCGAAGGTTAAATGATGTTGCGAGTATGTTAAATTGGGCTGGGTAACATATCCTCCCAGTAGGCTCGCGAGGTCTATTTCGATGCCTTGCCTGTGTACGCGCGCGCGTGTGTGCTCATGTTTAAAGAAACTTAAAGTAAGAGAAGGCTCAAAGACATGCAACTTTGCTGTACTCGACTAGTTTGAGTTTAAGAACTTTGTTTAAGAACCAAGTCCAACTTACTCTCATCAGAGAGACCCTGCCTATCCTGGTACATCCTAAAGAACCGTGATAGTCCTCGCCCTTGAAGAAGACCCCCCCCATCCCAGTAACGTGTGGCCCCCCATCTGCCACACTCGCCAAAGTCCCTTGTTATTATCAAGTTATTCCGTTCTCCGTCAACCATCTGGCCGAGACACCAGTCAAAGAACTCACCGGATTCCTGAGGTGTCTGGGCTCATTAATTTCAAGGTCAGACTCGAACCCGTCGCCGGATGGACCGAGATATTTAAACTCCAGTAGAGACAGTATATTTTTATATTGAAGTGAGTGGTGGGTTAATCATCACTATAATGTCAAGTAGGTCAAGTTAAAAAGCCCTACTCAAAAACTCATTGAAGTCATTATTGTGTATTAAAATTCGTACTATTTCTGTAGTTCATTGTTTATTTTTTTGTGTTTTAATTAAAGTTTTAGTTTGTTTTAACAATTTTTTTATTGTCTGCTCGAATCGCTTCGTTGTCACAGGAACCTTTAAAATTTAAAGAAGTCAAGACCCTAGATAATAATAATTAAATCTTATATAGCACTCTTAGAGAGATATAACGTTAATCACGGAATAGTACGTAAACAACCCATACGTACGAACATCCTTCCATCACTTGGTCCTTCCTATACCACGACATAAATATTTTGCTGTCAAGGTGTGGGGTACTTCCTATAGCACGGCATTAAATATTTGGTGTCAGGTCTGGGGTGCTTCCTATAACACGACAGTTAGTAAATATAAAACGTATAAAACTGAAAAAGATTAAAGTAAAAAAGAATTTGCGTGAAATGATAAAGTTGCGTAAAATTAAAATCTTAATGATAATAAACTAGAACGTAATTATACTATTCTTGGTCTATTCTAAATAAAATTCCTTTATTAAATTAAAAGTATTTTAAAATAGTCCTGGAGCTTAAAAGTATAAAGTAAAAAGTTATTCGAATTAAAAATGAACTTTAAATAATAACAGAAAAAATATATACATACCAAAATTAAATGAATAATTTATCATTTTAAAAGTTATAAATCTAGAATGCATAACTTAAAATTTTCTACTTTAAACCTCTATGTATTACTCTCATATAATATTTAAATAGCTGATATTTACTGAATCCTAGAAGCATTAAGACTCCTATTTCGATTCATAGCTTTCTCTTCTCTACACAATTACCTTGTCGTATGATCAAGTAGTCCATCTTCACATTGCTACCCTCCTTAGACGTGGGGAGGGAGGTGACAAACAAATATAGGAAATGTCTTCCTTTTAAGTACGTAGAGATTTAAAACGAGTGTAAATTCTAATATTGGCCGGTTGGATGCTATTTCAACAGGCTTATAAACAAGTAAAATACAATAAACGTTAATACTATACAAACAAAAAATGAGATTAACGAGAATGATACACTTTAACAATTACGTTAATCGTCCGGCAAAGGGAAATTGAAATGAATTTACAAGCGGATTTCATCACATCTGGTACGAGCAAAAGGTAATCATCGCCCTGATCTGGGCATGCAATTTGGACCAGATCCAGGAGTTCAAAGGGAAATTTGCTTCAACCTCTGATTTTTCATCTATTGCCACTATTTGTTTGACTCCTGCAGGATGTTCCGGGGATCATACGCGGTAGGAAATCAAATTACTATCTCTAAAGGATGCTTGCGTTTTGTTGTGGGCCTTAGTTCATAGAGGGAGAAGGAACTCACACGCCTTCTGCTTTTTAATCCTCGTTAACGATGTTACCTTTATTCGAAGCTTCGCAGGTGCAAGGGGTGCAGGCGCTTCTATTTTTTGTTTCACTGGAGAGCGGATGGTCATTGGTTGAGCCACCGGAGGTGAGAAAACTTTGGAGCTCTGCCCAATCAAAACGGCGCAGAACTTTATGGGTGCTGCCACTAATTCTGCCCAGCCAGTGAAGTAGACGCAGGCAATATGTCACTTTATAAAGTGCAACCGATTAGTGCGTCCTAGTTAGTCATGGATGATGGTGCACCGATCCTGATTCTTGGACTAGCTGTGGAAGTAGCTCTTTCGAGACCACAATACACGTGCTCCCTGTATCACAAACGAGTGTGGAGATACAGCAGCTGTTTACCGCACCCTTTCTCGAATTGAAGGCGCCCAGGGTTGCTTTTATTGAACAAAAAATTCACCATGTGGCCAACGGATCTGGTTCGCTTAAAGAGAAAGAAGTTTCTGCTGGACACGTGGTCTGAGAAGGGGTGGCACTCCCTGGTGCACCTAGTGGGAGAAGTTATTCCTCAAGTACGAATTCTGAGGACAATTGTTTTTTTACTTGTACTTTTATTCCACATGAATAACAAACGACGGTCCTCCAGGGGAACGATGACAATGGGGGTTACAAGAGAATGAGCGGGCTTTTTGTTTGATGGGCAATCGAACAAGTTTCGGTTTAGTTTGGCCTGTTACCTTGACAAAGCTTTCTTCCTTGTGAAATACGAATATGTGCTTCTTCATCTGCGATTTGGGTGAAGATGGTTCTACTTTCTTACCTTCTTTGGGGTAACAGTTGTGACTAGAGTCATATTCGTCAGCCTCTTATATGCACTTCTTGAAGATGATGCATCTTCTGTCCTTGATGAGTGACCGGATTTCGGATGTAAGTGATGCAAAAAATGGGGTCCTTTAAGATGAAATCAATCATAGCATCGTAACCCTGGGTTACCTTTGATGCGTCCAACCAGAAATTAAGGTGCCCTTGTAAGGTATACCGACATTATTTAAATGTTTGATGGGTTGGATTCGGCACTACCTTAACTTAACACGATAAAAATCAGGAGTCATGTTATAAGCAGTGAGTAGCTTGGCCTTTAATATCGAATAGTCAATTGTTACCTCGCACGGGAGGGAAATAAAACTATCCCTCAGGGGGTGTTCAAAAAAGGCAACAATTTAGCTACCTCGTCCGTTCTATATCCCACTGGTTTACCCTAAAGTTCTTCTCCAAGTAGGTTAAGTACGAAGCTCGCTATTAAGCCCAGAGATTCTCCCTCTTCTTTGAAAATTTCGAACATGTTTTGCCGGTTTGCACAAAAAAACGCACACACGAGACACTGGAGCGGTTTGGTCGAACCCGAATTTTTTGGCACTGATAAGCACAGCTAAAGTGCAAAAATCGATTTAACGTGATCCAATATAACGCACACCTAAAAAAAAAACACGCAAAAGAACTCGTTTAATTTGCAAGAAGCGAACTATGTGATTAGCGGACAAGCAGCCCTGGCATACACCCTTATACACACACCAAAATAACGCTGACAAATACAATTAAATATTTAACGCTTGTGTATCTAAGATTTGCAACTAATTTAATAAGAGAATTACTGTTTCCTTGATACCCTAAAACCAACAATTTTAGAAGCCTTTGACAAAAGAAACCTTTTTAACGACCCCTTAAACCTGACACTAGATTAATAATGAAGGTATATATATATATATATGAGTATATATATATATATATATATATATATATATATATATATATGTCGTAGGATCACGTAGTCCTTCTTGACCTTGGCTACCTTCCTTAGACGTGGGGAGGGAGGTTACTAAAAAATATAGGCACTGTCCCCCTTTTAATTACGTGGGGATTAAAGACAAGTGCAAATTCTAATATTGGCTGACTTGGATACTATTTCAACAGGCATAGGGAGGTTATAACATATAAACAAGTGAAATAAAATGAACGTTAATACTATACAAACAACAAATAAGATTAACAAGAATGATACACTTTAACAATTAGTTAATCGTCCCGCAAAGTAAAATTGAAATGAATTTACAAATAATGATATTGACTAAGCCGTACGAGGAACAATAATTACCTGAGCGGGATCGAGAGGAAACTACGATGAGCTTTGCGGTTGGAGAGTGTGACGTCTCTTCGACGATGAAAAAGGAAATGTAATGGTTTCAATTTTCTTGACCAAACCTCGATTATTCAGTCGGGGAAGTATTCTTTCTGGAGAAGCGTAGCTAAGCGCGTTATTCTTGACTAGGTCTTTCGTTATTGATCTCCGTCGTTCCGAATAATGGTTTCTTCCTGCGAGTCCAAAGGGTGCCGGTTGTCGCTTAAGAAATGCGCGTTGTCTTTGGATAATTCCAATGACCTCTCAAGATGCTGCGTGAGTACTTTGCGAGTACTGCGTGAATCTTGCTTGCGTGAAAGCGGCGTTGATTCTGCTCGCGCCCCGAATACTCTGAGATTACTCATATGATCATTCCCGGGCTAGAGAATATATACGATTCCGCCGGAAGCTCTTTTGTTTGCCGATGGAAGAGATTCCGACTATGTCCCTAAAGACAAGGTGGTCATAGTCTTAGCGCCATATCGCTAAATGGTGTCCTAGTTCCAGTCTGACTTCGATATCCCTCCGGAAATTTACCGAAAGGTTTCGATGGAATAGTTTTCATCCGTGAGATACTTATTTTCTCTTTATCTGCGCTACTCGCTTCCTCTCTCTCTTCCTCCCTCTGTGGCATACCCTTTTCCCTACTATTCTCCCACTGTTCCTTCCTATATTTCTTAATTATACTACCTCACTCAACAATCAACTAATCAAAATCCTATCCTTCTTCAAGCCACTCCCATTATAGTTTCTTCACTTTGTGATTTCTCCTAAACTTCATCGGTAAGCAATATTATACTTTAATTACTTACTTTAGTTGTTTTTATATTTTGGGGGGTTCCATTATTGGTTACATTAGATTGATACTTTGATACTCTTGCCTTTTAAATCCCTGAGTTATTTTTTAATTTTTGATTTATCTTCATGGTCTAAACTTGATTATTTTTAATATTGTAAGTTTAAATTTGTTCTAGTCTTTATTAGTTTTCTTAAATTTTGGATTTTAAATCGTTATTTTTTATCATATGGATCTTTTACTTTAGTATATTAAATTCTTAATAAGATCTTAAGTGTCTTTTTATAATGTTAGTTTTTCTCATAATTTGGGAGTTTTATATTTTTACTCGTCCTAATTTTTCTAGTTTAATGAAATTCCATTACTTTAGATTGTAAAAAATCGTTTTTTAACGCCCCTCTCTTATAAAAATACTTCAACTTCTAGTTTGAACAGAATGTCTGACTTCTTAAAATTTTTCTGACAATAACAATTTTACCATATCTAACTGAACTTTATTGCTTTATGTTCTTAGAACGTGAAGATGGGTGATACGCTCATATGACTTTATATATATATATATATATATATATATATATATATATATATATAATATATATATATATATATATATATATATATATATATATATATATATATATATATATATATATATATATATATAAATCATAATGTGTATATGATTTTGTCGAGAATTTTACTTCAGAAACTCTAAAAATGCAAAGAAACCTTTAGCAAATTCGAGATGAATCTTAAAATTTACTGAACTTAAATCAGATACTAAATTTTTTCAATATAAAGATGGTGAAAGGTGCTTTGCAATTTCACACTAAATTCGGACGTGAGATGAATTCCCTCGTTCTAATAAAAGCGCCTTCCCTTAAGGTCATTACAGTGCCGTCGCCTCAGTTCCCTAGTGCCAGGTAGTTTCCTATTCATTGCCACCAGAGTCAAGTGCCTTCCCCACATGTTTATTCCCTACTTTCCTCACACGGCGAGATTCACGTTTGTTCTGTTGCTTCAACTCTGTCTTAACTATTCTCTTTTTATTTGGAAAACTTATTTCTACCCAAGTTTTTCTTTGTGTAAAGATTCCCTCGTTGGTATGACCAGTTTCCTCTCTTAGACAATTGCCTAGCTTTACGAATCTCTTTACATAGTGGTATTTCAGAACTTTCTGAAATTATCTTTCTTCAGAAGATCAGCAGAGGATTTTATCTTGTAGCATTGCCTCCAATTGCAAAGAGTATGATAATTTATACCATATTGTCGCATTTAATGGTATGAAAGATAATAGTCCATTGCTGCATTTATTGTAGTGAAATGAAATTCTATGTAAAGTGATCGATAGTATTTATTTATACTACAGCAATGTATGCATTTAAATTCATAATTGGAGGCAGCACACCGAGTTGAAATTATTAAATGGAAATTGAGCCAAGAAAGTCTCCTACTTTCACAGAGATACAGTCTCTCTAATGATATTTGTCTCTATCATATTCACTATAAATCTCCTATTTACCCTCTCCCCTATTTTTTCGTATTCTCTCTATCTCCTATTATCTCTCTCCATCTATATTCTCCACTCTATCTCTCTCTATTCCTTAATGTCACTCACTTTATCCTTCCCTCTCTCGCTCTATCTCGAATTCTCTCTATAATTTTCCATCCGTATCAGTATCGGATTCTTATTATGTCTCTCTCTCTGTTTAACTATGTTTCTGTTTATGTCTCTCTCTTTCTCTGTATTTATGTATTTATTTAATTATGACTCGGTCTCTGTTTATGTCTCTCTGTGTGTTTATAGCTCTCTCTTTCTCCATCTCTCGCTCTGCAACCACCTTGCCGTCAGTGAGAGAGCTTGCGTGATCTGCTTAAGTTAAGCTAGCTAAGTGGGGGGACTTTTAGTCCGGTAGGGTCACCTATGCCAGTAAGGTAGCTTTAGTAGGATCCAGACTAAGTGTGGTCAAACTTCTCTACCACTTCTTTGATGCGTCTCCTTGCATCTCCCTACCAACCTCTTCGATTTTGTTAATACTAAGTTTCACCAACTCTCTTCAACTGTCAAAAAAACAAACATTCATCTCTATTACACATAAGTTGTTTATTAATAAGGGCCTCACCAGCTCCCTTATGCCGCGTGAGAAGAGAGGCTTTGGAACCTCTTTAAATAGCGCCTTGGAGCACTTATAGGTTGCAAGAGACTGAGATTGAAGGGATCTCAGGCGTTTGGGGTACGATTAATGGAAAAATTCTAGGTACCCCTTAGAAGCTTTCTCCTAACGTGTAATGGCCTGACCAGCCCCCTTTGACTGCTACCTGGTGAACAAATGCCCAACTGCTCTTTGGTGAGAGGGCTTTTGTACCTTGCTAGTTGCCAGATCAGCTAAAGATTTCGGATGAAGTCGTGGGCACTTAGCTTTACTATTCACCTTAAGTCTGGCCGTTTTTAGTTGATTAGTAGGGCTTAGTAGGAAAAGAGTTAAACCTCAAGCACCCTTTACGAAAAATCAGAGAACGAGTTCACTGGGGCTATCGTGCCGATCAGTTGGGAGCTGCGGCACGCATAGGGACTTCTGGCCCATGGGAGACCTGAGGGATGGTGTGCTTGGTCAAAGGGTTTCTGTTCGCCGAACGACCGAAAACCTCCTGGAAATAGTCGGATGTGATTAGTGCGAGAGAAAATCACACACAAAAATCCTTTTTTTAATGCGTATGGTCCAAGAGTTTTTAAGATGGCGAAGAAGAATGGGCCTCCCTTTCGCCAGTTAACCTGAAAAATATGCAAAGTTTACAGATGGAGTGAAGACTTCGGGGGCAGGAGTTGCAAGCAGCTCACAGATGCCGTTAGTGTCTGTGACTTCTGCGAACTAGAGAAGCGCCTGGGTGAGAGCATCGCTCAAATGAGAGAGGGAAACTCTATCCTGAAATGGGAGGTTCAACTATTAAAAACAGAGAGGTGCAGATGATCAGGAGAGAAGGCTTCCGATGTTCAAGAGCAGGATTCTCTGCTGCAGGACTGGCTCAACAAGCCAAAAAAAAGAAAAGAAAGTAGAAAGAGAAGAAGAGAAAATAGAAAGAAGAGAAAAGAAAGTGGAAACAGAAGACGAGAAAGTAGAAGCAGAAGAAGAGAAACGAGAAACAGAAGAAGAGAAAACCAAACAAAACAAGAAAAAAAACTACAGAACCTAGGACCAGCAAAGACCCTAAGGTCCGCTCGAGGCTAGTCCGCCACACTACATCCATAACTACGCTACACACTTATCTACGAGTGTATCTCTAACATGCTATATCTTTATTTTTTATTTTAGTTTTTTTTATATATAATCTATTGTACACACTTATCTACATGTGTACATTGTCATGCATATTAACTACTTCAACCTAGGGGTGCGGGGGTGATAGAAAGTTTTTCTTCTAAACTTCCACAGCCCTCGACTGCTAGTGGTGAAAATCTAATTTTAGGATAGTAAGACTATTTATAGAATATGCGGAAAAGAAAATGGATATCTAAACTACACATGCAAGAGAAATCGCTGGCATCATTTTTAGTCATCATTTTTACTCTCATTGTTCCTCCGCTCCAAACTCCTTTGGCAACACGTTTTTATTTACTATGCTCAGACTACGTTATATTTATACTATTTAAGTGCGCGTCGAGACGGTTTTTAAACATATTTACCGACGTAATATCTACTACGTGGGTGGGTAGCCTATTCCAAATTTGAGTTATTTTAAACGTAAAACAGTTTTGGGCTATACTAGTGTTAAATCGCTTGTTCACTAATTTTAATCCGTGTTGCCGAGTGTTTCCCCTATGATCCAATTCGAACAAATTCCTATAATCAACGTTTGAAAATCCTTTCAATATTTTAAATACTTCTATTAGCTGGCCACGTAATCTTCTGCCTTCGAGAGATGGCAAATCTAATGCCCTGAGTCTTTCCTCGTAGGGCCTGTTTCTCAGCTCGAGAATTAATTTTGTAGCCCTACGCTGAACTCTTTCTAATTGCGCGATATCTTTGTTTAAGTATGGAGCCCAAAGTTGAACCGCATTTTCGAGCAGTGGACGCACAAGTGATTTATATAACGGTAAAATTATATCTTTGGATTTGAACGTGAAATTACGCGTGATATAACCCAGCACATGATTTGATTTTTTACATGCATCCGTGCATTGTTTCGTGACTTTGAAGTCATCCGAGACTAGAACTCCCAGGTCTTTTTCCAATTTAACCACGTCGAGGACCTGGCCTGTCATGATATACTCTACCGTCAAATTATGGCAATCCAAATGCATCACCTTACATTTACTTAAATTAACTGCATTTGCCACTTATCCGCCCATCTGACACTCAAGTTTAGGTCTTTTTGTAATTTTTCCATATCCGATCTTACATAGGCACGGTCGCCCAGCTTCGTGTTGTCAGCAAATTTAGAAATCGTACTAAATACGCCATTATCCAAATCGTTTATATATATTAGAAACAATAATGAGCCAAGAACTGAGCCTTGTGCCACTCCACTACTAACATTGACCCAATTAAAACATTCACCATTTATAACTACTCGCTGCGAACGATCCTTCAGCCAATTTCTAACCTAATTTAATATCTTACCCTTCTCACCGATTGCTTTAACTTTTATTAATAATCTCTCGTGCGGAACGGTGTCAAACGCCTTTTTAAAGTCTAGCTAGATTACATCTACCGCTTTGCTTTCGTCGTAAACGCAAATCATTTTATGGAAGAATTCGAGCAAATTTGTCAAGCACGATCTCGCCCGCCTAAACCCATGTTGGGAATCTTTAATCAGATTATTTAGCTCGAGATGGCTCACTATTCTATCTCTAATTACCAATTCTAAAAGCTTTACAACTACCGAAGTTAGACTAATAGGACGAAAATTCGTTGCTTCGTATCTATTTCCATTCTTAAATATTGGTGTAACGTTTGCACGCTTGAAGTCTAAAGGGACTACGCCATCTTCTAATAAGTGATTGAAAATTGCACGCAACGGCTTCACAAGCTCATTCTTAAGTTCCTTTAAATAAGTGAAGTAAACGCCATCGGGCCCGGGTGATTTCGACTTTTTCATCAGGTTAATATATTTAAGAATTTCCACTTCATTAACCGTTATATCGGATATGCAAATATCACTATTATCTACTTCTTCAACTAACGATCCTAATTCGGACGAATCTTCAACAGTAAAGACGCTTGTGAAATGTTCATTTAAAATTTTAGACATTTCCGCCGAAAATTCCGTCAAACGACCATCTTTGTCTTTAATCGGCTCTATTGAACCTTTTAAGGGTTTCTTACTGTTTACATAGCCGTAAAACCATTTCGGTTCCTTCTTTGAATCCTACGCCAGTTTTATTTCATATTTCCGCTTCGCATCTATAACCACCCGTTTAACTTCTCTTCGAGGAACTATGTAATTTTGCCGACTTATAAATGACTCATTGTTCTTATGTATTTGAAATTTTCTATTTCGGTCCTTAATTAAGCTTCATATCAGTAGGCTAACCCACGGCGCTCTCATCGACTTCCCGCTCTTACGGCGCACATATTTTCCCAAGTCGAAATTTACACTAAGGAGTGTACGCCGAAGCTCAGTGTACATTTCTCCTACTGACCTATTCTCGGAGCGCATTCCCCAGTCTACATCCTTAATCCTTTCGCGAAAAGTTTCAAAATTACAGGTACCAAAACGTGGCATGAGCTGTGTACTAATTTTTACTTTTACACACGTGTTTACTACGAATCTAATCGCAATATGGTCACTAGAGGCTAAATGTTCTCCTACACAAACATTTTCTACCAATGACTCGTCAGTCTCCATGATCAAATTGAGGATATTATTATCACGAGTTGGTTTCTCCACTTTTTGAACGAGAAAATTCTCCAAAATAAAGTTTAGTAGTCTCTCCCCAGCTTTATCTGACGTTAGGTTAGTATAATTAACGTTTGGATAGTTAAAATCGCCGCAGACTAATGTGGTCCCTTTTCTAACCCAAGATGAAAGCATATCAAAGAGTGCAGCATCTTCTCTTTCTTTTTGCGATGGAGGACGATATATGACGGCTAAATTAATTTTATTTTTTGCATTACAACATAATTGGATTAATAACGCTTCACTTCTCATATCTGCCGTAGACGAGTCGATCGTTATACGTTTAAGTCATCTTTTATATACACTAATACGCCCCCTCCTCTACCAGTTTGTCTATTTGTATAATGAATTTTATAACCTGGTATATCAAATTCGCAAACACTGATCCCCGAATGTGTATCTATCCAAGACTCACTTAAGAATACAAGATCGTAGTCTCCCTCTAGAATTACGGCTTTTATTTCGGCAAGTTTATTTTTTTAAGCTACGAACATTTGAATATATACATTTCAATTTGCGCTTTAGGTGGACTCCTCTATCACACGCGAATCAGTTTCGTTTCCCTGCTACCCAATACTCATTGCCCCTCTAAGCGACGACCGGTTCGGCGCATGGGCATCACGTGGCCGCGCAACTTTCCTACTAAACATGCTACGTACTGGTGGTCTAAAATCCCACCTAGCCGACTGTTCCCCACATCGTTTAAATGGATTCCGTCCGTTTGATAAAGTGAGGGTTGGTCTTGGAATGTATCCCAAACGTTAAAGAAGCTAACTCCAGTGTCGCGAAACAAGCGCTTAAGGCACTCGTTTGTATATATAGCACGGGACTGCAGACGCAACGTGGATTTTAGTCGGGGTAAAATACCAATTATTTTTTACGTTATCCGCTTTAACTTCCGCAGTATGAATCAGACTCTAAGCGCGGTTTACTATTCCCTCTGGGGTGCTGTCGTATCTGTGCACATCATTCCCCCCTACCAGCGTGAGGACCGTACGCCCGTCGCGTGTTTGGTTCAATTTTTCAATTTCACTAACTACTTTATCTATGCGGCCATCCAGGAAAGCAAAATCGTTTTCGTTTTGACGGGTTTCGCGCTGTGAATTCCGTCTCTTGGTTTCTAATTAAAGAATCCCCAATTAGTACAGTTTCTTCTTCCCCTTGGATAGGAGTTAGCAGTGCGAAGGGGTTTGAACATGGTAATGTAAAATGCTGTTCCCTCGATGGTCTAGCCCCATTTCTAACGGGCATAAATTGCGAATCTTGGGGTCTATATTGTGAATCCTGGGGTCCAAACGAGTTCAAAATCCTTTGTTGCTGGTCAACAATTGCCTGATGATTCATACGAGTAGACCGGTTGTCGCGATTTCTATTTTCCCTCCCACGCATATCATGCATGAATGGAAGAATTTATACTCGAATTTAATTCGTCGACTTTATGGTTGGTCGAGATAACGTCCCCTTCGTTGGAATTTAGCTCTAATTTAATTTCGCTAATAGCGTTAGAAAACTTACGTTCCAATGCATCGTTTAAAATACAGAAACGGCAAATTCTATTTTGGCGATGTTAGAAGGAACGTAAATTTCCTTATTAAAGGAAGCCCCACAACTCGAACATTCAAACTTGATCACGGGCATTGTCGATTTCTAGAATACAGATGAAGATAAATAAAATTAATACAGCGAATAAGACGGCCAATCTTTTTAAGACAGCAATTAATATTATATGAGCACAGGAAGTATCTAGAATTATTAAGTTACTCAGAAAACGAAATTTATGGGCACAGATAAATTAAGCCGGAGCACAGAGATAACAGGTGCTTTCAGTCAGGACTCAGCGGGCGGAATGAGGACTCAGCGGGCGGAATGAGGACTCAGCGAGCGGAATGAAGGACCCAGCGAGGGGAATGAACAGGAAAGCAGTTAGTCGTTTCCAAAAGGGAAGACTAAGTCGTCTGCAATTAAATGTGCAAGGGTCACCCTTATTGGTGGTTCTCAAGCACAAGGTATGCTGCTTCTGCTAGCGGCCCGCCTTCGCACTAGTGTGAAGGTAAGTTGCCTGCCACGATGGGATAACCACCACATCAGAGTAGAGGCTGAGAAATCACACATTTCTGAGAGCTCAGTCGTGGCTCTGATGGTCAGTGGCAACGACCTCTACCTGAGAGGAGGTAGGGAAGGCCCTACGGATTAAATCCTCAACACGGTCATGGGCGCCGTGGACGACTGTGTGCTGAAAACCCGCAACCGTGTTGTAGTCAGGATGCTCCAGAGGAGAGGTCCAAAACAGACCGCTCACTCGATGAACGTCTCTTTGAATCGGCGTCTGGCAGATTTGTGTACGGCAGAGGGGGTCTTTTTTGTGGACCCGTACCACACCTTTTATGATAGAAATAATCTCTACCAAAGGGATGGGGTACATATTTTCTTTAAAGAAAGGCCTTTCTTTCGAACATGATCCAGGATGTCGTAGAGAGGACCCAAAGAAATATGTGAGGGCGGACGTACGCGAGTTTGCCCGTGTCACTCCTGAAACGACCTTCTCAGAGGTCGCAAAGAGGTGTGCCTCCTCGCCAACAAATAAGCCGGGAAACGGAAGAGCGTAGGGAGTCCTACATTCGAGGATTCCCTGAAGGTTCTTCTTTTTAATGCAATGTCGATCATGAACAAGTTTCTTGAACTTCGTGGCCTCATAGCGACGGAAGAACCTAAAATGGTACCCATAACAGAGTCGTGGTTAAAAACCTCAAGCTGAGATTTTGAAGGTGAATTCACGATTCCCGGTTACCAACTCTTCCTGAAAGATAGGCCAGAAAGAGAGAGGCGGTGTGATGTTGTATGTCAAGGATACTCTCAACTCGACGGAATGCAACAATGTATCTGACCATAAACTACTAGGTGTTGACCTAGAGATAGGTCTTGCTTTACAGACCCCCTGCCCAACTCTTAGAACAGGACAGGAGTCTGTAACAGCTGTTGGGCGAACTTATAAAAGACAGAGTGTGTAGCACCATGGGTGAGTTCAATACCCATGTTGACCTCCAAACCAGAGAACCCTGTAGCGAGAACGCACTACTCCTGGAGTTCGCAAACAACGAGTTCCTGACTCAATGGGTGAGAGAGCCAACGAGAGGAGACAATATCCTCGACTTGGTTTTTACCTCTGAGTATGACATCGTTGAGGCCCTTTCTGTTGGCGAAGGCTCGATGGCAGTGACCACCGACTAATTAGATTTGTAGTTAAAGTCCCTAATGCAGGGCCTGCAACTAGTAAATCAGGGAAAATTGATGTGAGAAGAGCAGACTTTGCAGAACTTCGTGCTGGACTGACTGACGCTAGGCTGTTGAAGACTCGTGGAAAAATTTCAAGACCACATTCATGGGTCTTCAATCGCGTTTCATCGCATTGAAATGCCCCGTTCGGTCTTCTTTTGAACCAAAGAAACATTTTTAACAGAATAGGGTCAGACTTTCTAACATTTGTCACAAACAATGCAGCTAAAAAGACAGACGTCGTGCTAAGCAGCTTCAATATGCTATACAACATCCACATGTAACCAGTTACCTTTGCATGTACCGACCATGTTTCAAAACATTTGCTCATGAAGCAATACTCGATACAGTTACATGTACCGGTGAGGAAGGATTACAAAAGAGCAAACTAGGCAGGTTACACACAAGATCTTAGTAACTTCGTCCCAAAGGATCTCACTGATGCCAACCTGGAAGATATTGACGGGGAGAACTCAAGATTAACATGAACAATCATTGAGACAGCGAAGGATACATATATACCAAAGACAAGATACCGTACTCTTCCACATCCTCGATAAACAGAGGAAATTAAGAGAAAAGAATAGGCAAATAAGAGGATTACTAGACCAAATAAGTCTCCATGGACCAAATAGAGAGCGATACGAAGAAATCAGAAGACGGAGAGAAAAACATATGGATAAAGAAAGAAGACCAAAAGAGAACTGGAGACTAATAAATAGACTTAGAGGCAGCCCCCGAGAGAAAAAATAACAATTAAGAATGAACAGGTAGAAAAGATCCAAGAAGAGAGAAACACAGAAGAACTTTTTGGTAAGGAGTGGAAATCAGTGTTTTCCATAACACCAGAGCAGAAGGAAGACTTCAATCCAGCGATAGACGAAATGGTCTCCACATTCTTAAGAAAACATAGACAAGGTCATTCCAGCACCAAGTGTAGAGCGAGAAAGGAAGGAAATTCTGGGTATAGGGGCTTACATAACAACGGAAGAGATCAAAGGTGTAATACAATAATTTAAGCAGAGAGCACCAGGCTCCTCAGGAATTACCAGAATTAATCTTACCAAGGCATCTAACATAATCATCAGAACATTAAAGAATATTTTTACCGCGTGCTTAAACACCGGTTACTTCCCTGATAGCTATAAACTAGCCGAAATAATATTCGTTCAAAAGCCAGGAAAACCACCAAACCACCTCAGCAGTTACCTGCCAATATCGCTATTGAACCTCTTTTGCAAAGACTTCGTAAACATCTTTAACCCAAGGCTAAAAAAATATCTTGAATAAAATGCTTTATAATGATCATCAGTTCGTATTCAGAAGAGGCAGACATACTACAATGGCACTTGGCATAATAACAGAGAAAATAGCAAAGGACAAATCAGAGAATAACTACATCGATCTGGTCCTGAGAGATGTAGAAAAAGCATTCGACAAAGTCTTGGTCAGAGGAATGCAATATAAGATCTTTAATCTCGAGATGAATAGCAATCGGAAAAAAATTATCTGCGATTATGTCACAGACACAAGATCATATGTGGAGATCAATGGTTATTCCAGACTAGAATTCGAATTGGAAGCTGGACACCCACAGGGGAGCTATCTCAGCCCAACGCTGTATTTAATATACACAGCAGACATTCCACAACCAATAATGTCTGGTTGCCTGAACATACAGTTAGCGGACGACATAAGCCAACTCTTCGTCACTCCGTACATGAATGTACGCTTTGAGGAAATGATAACAGCTTTAGAAATCAGCAACATCAACAACCACGAAAGAGATTGGAAGATAAGGACGAAAAGGAGGAAATTGAGAATAATCCCAATCTCCAGGAACAAAACAGCAGAAATTGTAGTTGAAGATCAGAACTACAGATATCATAGTGGGGGAAAAGTACTAGGACTCAAAATAACGAAAAGAGGCTACAAACGACATATAAGGAAGAGGAAGAACAAGGCGATTCCGATGCTTAACCTACTGTACAATATAAGAGAGTTGGGCATAAAAAATAAAAGAAAAATCTATCTTGCACTAGGAAGAGAGGTACTACTATACCCGCCAACCCCTATCAAAGGTGAATCAAGGACCAAAACATTGGAACTCCAGAGAATACAAAATAAAGCTCTGTATCTATTCACCAACATTCGTAGGAGAGAGAGGAGGAAACTACATGATCTGCACCAAGAAGCCGGATTAGAAATGCTCAACATCAACATGAGGAACAGAGCGGAGAAAATATGGAGGAAGATAGACGATCTACCTCCGATATTTGCAGAGCACACGAACACCAGAGCTGAAGTCCCCTTTAACATGCGATTTCCCAGCGGCAGACAACAGCTGAGAATCAAGGAGGTACCCATGTTTAATTAAGTAGAAAATTAAAAAAGAGAGAAGGAACAAGCATACAGATAAAGCTATTTACCCGACTATATACAAACCCAACGGACGAAGTAACCAACCAAGGCACTAGATTGATACCCTAATAAGACAACCGAATTTAAACAAATAAATAGAAAAAAACACCCGACTAAGAAGACAAAACAAATCAAATGTGTAAGCAGAAATAATACGAACAAAATGAATTAAAAGTCTAATAAGTGAACTATATTAAAAAGTTTACCAAAAATGAGAATGAAGTGAAAGTTAACAGTATAACAGAAATAAAACGAACATAGTAAACTAAAAGTGTAATAAGTGAACTATAGTGTTAAAAAGTTTCACAAAAAGAAAGTTTAGTGAAATTAATAATAAAACAAGTGAACAAAGTAAAAATAAAGTGAAAAAGCGAAAAAAGTGAAAAAGACAAAAATCCAAACCTCCCCTAAAAACAAAAAACAAACCCTAATAGAAATACAAAAAGATGTCCTACGAAAGTAAAATGTGAAACAAAGTAAGGAAAGTAAAACCTGTAACATAAAAATACATAAACCAAGCTCAGAGCTAAGATAACTCGAAACGGCATGAATGCTAAAATAAACACATGAATGAAAGATGAAGAAACTAAGGCAACAGAGATTAGGTGGTCCTTTGGCTTTCGATTAAGGAAAGTGTGAGTAAGGAAGCAATAATGATTAGTTAATGCATGACGGTGGTTCGCAGGTCTCCCATGTTTTGCGGTCAAGGGTATTCCATCCTTTCCACCTTTGACTACCGAGGTTGCTCAATCTGCCTCCACCAATCTGTATTCTTTTAACTCAAAATTTTCGGTCTCCCACTATAAACCCTCTTCTAAAGCTTGTTCCGGACTTCTAATTAAGCACTTCACTATCGGTTTACTTGAACTGAGAGTCAGAAGTGTGGAAAGTTTCTCCCGGAGCAAGTCGGCCGCGGTGCTACTCCTCTTCTGTGCCCCCTTTCCGATCGTGGGAAGGGTACAGAGAGGAAGAGAAACCGCGAGCCGTACCTTTCCTCAAAAAAAATAAATAAAAGAAGTTTTTTTGGATGGATTCTAAGATGTTAAGCCTAGCTTTATTTCCCTTTTTTCTTTTAATTGCGGTGTTGTTAACTAGAATATCTCTCGTTAGGTTAATGTGCACGCTCTTCATATGATATTCAGGCTCTCCGCTTTACAGATGCATGATTAAAAGTCTCAAAAGGGTGGTGTTTGTCATGCCAATACATTATGAGTTATTTTAAAGCTTGCAGTCTTCATTGAAGCAGATAAACTCGTAAACTATGTTGGTTGACTTTAGATTCAAGGAGTTTTAACAGCTGTTGTTTTTTCTAAGCTTATTGTTGGCTTTTGTCGTTTTATATATATAAAAAGTTAAATTTTGTCCATTTGCTTCTTACAAAAGTTACTATTCACGGATTTATTTAGTCTCGCAAGGATCATATTTGGTCAGAGATTCTTTCACGTCTCTCCATTACATATTCACATAAAATCCTTTCGATCTTGTACTTCATTCCTAATCTGAGTATCTTGAGTTGCATATTCCTCAGCCATACTTTGTCGAATTTCTTAGACACATCCCAACATACGATGTTTACGCTCATTTTTTCTCTCTTTGCCTTCGCTATCTTTTCAAGAATGACTCCAAGGGCCATCTCCTTTCTTCTGGTTTTCCTGAAGCCAAATTGGCACCCGTTTCTCTGGCCATTATCATCGAGAAATTTGGAGAGTCTGTTATTAATTATTTTTCCAATACCTTACCGATGAATTCTGGAGGTTTTCCTGCCTTGGGTATGAATATCATCTTCGCCACTTTCAGTTCATCAGGAAAGAATACCGTGTTCAAGCACGCATTGAAGACGTTTCTCACTCCCTCCAGTATGTTCGAGAATGCTTCGATGTAATTTAATATGGTGAGTCCCGATCTGCTTAAAGCTCTCTGTCGAAAGTTCTTCATCGTTTCTTTTATTTCCTAAGATGTAATGATTACGTCTATTCGGTCGTTGTTGTTCCTCTTTTCCTAGACAAAGTGGAAGGGGTATGTCCTTTCTATCTCCCAATTGAGTGCGTCTACGATCTGATGTTTCAATTCTATGTCATAGCCCTCGTTCTCTTCCTCGCAAATTTTAATGCATTTCTCCAGTGCTCTCTAAATAATGCTACTCTTTCTTCCTCATCTTCTAAAATGTTCTTACCTGCATCCTTAATTTTCATTTTATCCCCTGCTGTCCGTGTTTTAATTCTGTTGATATGTTTCTAAAATTCTCTTGGTGATGTTTCCACATCTATATCCTCAATGTGCTGATCCCATTACTCTTTCTGTTTTTTTCATGAATTAGGGCTATTAGTTATCTTTTCTGTCTCTTGAGTCTGTTGTATGCTTTCCTTGATGTTCCGAATCTTCTTATATTTTCCGCCACCCAGCCGATTTCCTCGCTCAAAGCCACCATTTTTAGGGTCCACCTAAATTGTTCAATGGATTAGAACGAGTTAATGGAGACAGCACCCTTCTCTGCCTTTTTCATTTCTTCTCTGATCCTATCCAACTCCCCTGGCGATTTACTCTAGAGTGGCTTGCCCCAGCAATCTGGGCACGTACGTTGTCGTAGAATGGACTCTCGAGGATATACCATATATAACTATTCGTTGAGGGAACTTCTTTAATTATCTTTAGAATGCGTTAAATGTCTGGCGGGCCGATATTATGTATCTTTGATATGCTTAAGAAGTGGAACTGATCTCAAGGATAATAATATTGCTATCATTAATTAAATAGAGTTTTATTAATAATAACTATCAACAAACACAAGACGGAAAATATTGACATAAACAGAGAATGGAAAGGGTCGTGGGGCTCGGGCTAATCCGAGGATTAAAGGATTTAAAAAGGTAAAACAAATATAGAGTTAAAGGGATGGGTTTGCTCGCTAAACAATTTAAAGCACAGGATAGAATTGACAAAAGGGTTAAGTACTCAAAGGTGACGTTTGGCTTACGTAACTATATACTAGTGGTGCAGAGGAAGGCGACGTGAAGGAATTTTCGGTTCCCTGGCGAGTTCCAGCGGAAGGGGCAGATAAGATGATCCTGACGTGGCGTCTGTGGAATGAGAACCGTTTCTCGACGAATGGCTTGAAGAACAATGGCTGTCATACGTTGTTCTCTTCCGAACAACAGGGGGGGTGAGAACCGTCTCTTGTATACGGGCTCAAGAACAATGGCTGTTCTAATGTTGTTCTCCTCTAAACAACAAGGGGGAAGGGTGATAACCGCTTCTTGGCGAACGGACTCAAAAGAACAATGACTGTTCTACGGTGTTCTCTTCTGACAACAGGGGGGGGGGGGCTGAGAACCGTCTCTTGTCTACGGGCTCAAGAATAATGGCTGTTCTAATGTTGTTTTCCTCTGAACAACAAGGGGGAAGGGTGAGAACCCCTTTCTTGGCAAACGGACTCAAAAGAACAATGACTGTTGTATGGTGTTCTCTTCTGAACAACGGGGAAAAGGTGAGAACCGTTTCTTGTCAACGGGGCTCGAACGAACAATGGCTGTTCTAACGTTGTTTTCTTTCTGAACAACGAGGGGGAAGCCTTTTGGACTTAGCGTCGCAAAGGCTCGAACTTTGGCACTCAAGGGATTTTGTCCTCCTTCTAGACAAGTGATGGTGAATCTCGAGGTCGAGGTCCCTTGGCGCACAAAGTGAGACAGGGTCGTGGTGATGTTTCGCGACGAAAATCTGGATCTCCAATCTGATTTTAGTGGTAAAGTTTCCATCTAAATAGTCGAGACACTCCCTTGGCGTGGGGGACAATGGAGTGGAAGCTTCGAGGGAATGCACAGCCGAGCCTGGGAACAATGCCTTATCTGCCCATAAGCCTAACTCAATCTGGCGATGTCGGCGTATGGGGGCGAACGGAGGGACGATAACCTCCTTGTTTAAACATTGACATCCGGTAGCTGTGATAAGGCGCCAAGCTTCGAATCGAGATGCACGTGGGAGCATCGTGGTTTTAAAATAATATGTGATAGGAGTTGAAACTAACGCTGCATCAACCCGTTCTATCACACCCCTCTATTCCGGGGGAAGTTGTCACTTCGAAAAAAAGAGAGAAGGGACAACGATAGAGCTCCGTTGTGTGAAACTCGTCTTCTTGTACCAACCGTACCTTCCTGCACCTAACTCGTATTACCTCAATACATATGATTATTTTGATCTTTTCATTATAAGGGAAAATAACCTTTAATACAAACTTAATTAACAAAAAGGCATGGAAAAATGAAATGATATAAATATAGTACATATGGGACAAAATAATTTATACGTAAATTAATGGGTGCAAATATATATACATACAAAAAAAATAGACATTGAGCGTTACAAAATACAGACATATACATTAACTAATTATAATACAAGAGAATCTTAATTTAAGTCGTACAAGACGGTATATACCTACATGGATATACTAATCCTATGAATACAATTATTCTACGCTATTCGGTAACGCATTCCTACTGAGTGCGTCATCGACGTGGTTATCGGAATCTTTTATATAATTTATCTTAAATTGATACTCTTGCAAGAGTAAACTCCAGCGCATGATTCGGCCGTTGGAGTTTCGCACATTCCTAATATAGGCTAACGGACGGTGGTCGGTTCTTATCTGAAATTCTTTACCTATCAAGTACATCTTGAATTTGTCTATGACCCAGATAATTGATAGAGCTTCCTTTTCTATAGTGGTATAACCCTTTTCACGTGGTACTAATTGACGACTAGCATATGCAACTGGATGACTCGTTTCGTCATCCACGCATTGAAGGAGTACACCTCTAATGCCTTCGTTGGACGCGTCGGTCTTAATCCCAATGGATTTTTCCGGGTTGGGCAACTTTAAATTGGGGGCAGAAATGAGCTTACTGTTGAGCTGATTAGAATGGGAAACAGCGACATCATTCCAACGTAAACGATCGGGGAAATTCTTTTTTTGAAGGGAGCTGAGGGGGGCCGAAATTGCAGCGAAATTCGGAACAAAGCCCTGATAGTGAGAAAATGATCCTAGAAACGATCTTAATTGCTTCCTTGTACTCGGGAGGGGCATGTCGGCGATTGCCTTAATCTTGTTCTCTTGGGGACCTAACTTGCTTTGTCCTATTTTGAAACCAAAATATTTGATGGTTTCGTGGGCAAAATGGCATTTGCTGGGGCCAATGGTGAGGACATTTTCGCGCAGTCGCTCCATTCAAATAGTTCTTTTAGCTGACTCTTGTGATGTGGTGTCAGCTGCGCGTCAATATCCAGGTCAGAGGGTTCCAAAGACTCGCCTGGTAGGGAAGGAGGAGGGTAATCGGCATCAGGTTGGGTGCACACTATCTGTATTACCTTAAGGGACTCCGCGGGTTATTCTTCTTCAAGCGCCGATGCTTCGTCCAGTTCTACGAAGGCATCTCCATGGGCGCGTTGAGGGTTCTTTTTTTCTTGGGGGTCCACGGACAGTCTCCGTGTCCTTGTCTTTGGCCTTATCGCCTAAGGGTGTTAGTGCTTCACACTCCTTTTGCGCCGTCCTAAAGTCCTGGTTAAGGGTTTCCGAGAAATCGGACGGTATCGGGGTTCTGATGGGGACGGGCTCCTGGGCTTCTTTCTTATCTCAGCCTCGAGGAAGGGCGGCCTGTGACACAGGGTCGAAACTTACTTGGGGGCTCTGTCCTATAAGCACGGGACAGAATTGTATGGGTGCTGAAATGACTTCAGCCCAGCCATCGTAATATTGACACTGCAGGTAACATCTAACGACGGGGAATTGGACGCCCGCCTAAGGTAGTCATGTACCACCGCAAATATTTCGTGGTTAGGGTCCACTGGGGGGAAAAGTTCGTAGAACACGATAAAACACGTACATCCTGTGTCCCTGACGAGAGTCGATAATCGACAGCCGTTCACACTGCCCTCCTCAAATTTCAAAGTTCTTTATGAACTTTTATCAAAAATAAAATTTACCTGGTGGCCTGACGGGGGAGGGGCGGGAGAAGTTTCTGCTTGGGTCGGAACCACCGGGGGAGCCAGGGTTGCATTAATCTGGTGAACTTAGTGGGCTGGTCCGCTTTTAAGCCTAGAATTTTGGGGGCAATTCCAGCTCATGTGGTTTTCTACACCACAGGTGAATCATATGATTGGTCGCTTCGGGAAGAGAGATGGAGGAGAAATCTTAAAGGGAGGTTTGGAGTCCCGTTGTTGGTTTAGGGGAAAGAAATTTTGGGGTTATACGGGGCTCGAAAACTTCGACGGCTTTCCTGTGAAGGGGCGCGAATCCTTCCTTCTTTCCTTGTAGGGGGATTGGTGAGAAGTTCGATTCTCCTTTGGGTATAAATTATGGCTGGCGGCATAGACATCCGCTTCTTCGGTACATTCTTTAAAGGTCTGGCACCAACGATCCTTGACGAACGCGCGGATCTCCGTCGGGAGAAACGCCAAAAATAGATCTCGCAACACGAAGTCGGTTAAGGACTCGTAGTTCGGATCAACCTTTGAAGATTCTAACCAAAATTTAAAATTCCTCTGAAAAATGTAGCCGAATTGACGGAACGTCTGTCCGGGTTTAATACGACCTCCTCGAAATTCTTGGCGGTAGAAATCGGGAGTCATATTATAAGCCGCCAATAACTCAGCTTTTAAGGTGCTGTAGTTAATTGTACACTCAGATGGTAAAGATATAAAAATTTCGCGCAATTTACAATTTAACAGGGGAAGTAATCTGGCTACACCTTCAGCCTCCAGATCCATGTTTTTGATTTCGAGGATCTTTTCGAAGTGGGCTAAAAATGCTCCGAAATCCTCTCCATCCTAGAAATTGGGGAGCTTTAGTGAGAGATTAGAAGGGGGCTTCGGAACGGGAACTGGCGGACTGTATCTCTGCTTCAACACGAGCTAATTCAATCTGATGGTGAAGCTCAGCTTGTCTTATCCGTTCCTCTCTTTCTTCTCGTTAAAATTCTCTTTCTCTTTCTTCTCGTTGAATTTCTCTTTCTCGTTCTTCTCTTTGGATTTCTCTTTTTCGTTCTTCTCGCTGGAATTCTCTTTCTCGTTATTCTCGTTGTATTGCTCTTTTTCGATCATCTCGTTGTATTTCGCTTTCTCATTCTCCTCGTTGTATTTCTCTTCCTCTTTCTTTTTCTTTTTCTTCACGCACTTTTCTTTGCTCCTCTTGAACGTACTCAATTAGTTCTTTTGCGGAAAGTCCCAAGAATTCTCCTTGCGCTTTAAAGATTTCGAACTGAGTCATCTTTTCCCTTGGGCCGCACTATTCAACCAACTAAAATTCCTTGCAACAAGAATTATGCCTCTAGAAAAATTAGTCTACCTAAATATGGGCACTGACCTATTCGTACTTGGTGTCTCGATCTAAATAACCACTGACTAAAATCACAAAAAAACACAACAAATTATTATAACAGTTCCTTGAGCTACTCCAGCTTCTTAAGTTTCAAAAAAAGGGGATAGCAATCGTTAAAACAAAACGGAACTACTAATACTCTATTATTATAACGAATAACACTATGCGTTACTCGAATGAGACCAGTCCTGGCAAAGATATAGCGTTAAACCTTACACACCTGATACCAAATTTTAATAGTATATATATATATATATATATATATATATATATATATATATATATATATATATATATATATATGTCGTAGAATGGACTCTCGACGATATACCATATATAACTATTCGTTGAGGGAACTTCTTTAATTATCTTTAGACTGCGTTAAATGTCTGGCGGGCCAATATTATGTATCTTCGATATGCTTAAGAAGTGGAACTGATCTCAAGGATAATAATATTGCTATCATTAATAAAATAGAGTTTTATTAATAATAACTATCAACAAACACAAGACGGAAAATATTGACATAAACAGAGAATGGAAAGGGTCGTGGGGCTCGGGCTAATCCGAGGATTAAAGGATTTAAAAAGGTAAAACAAATATAGAGTTAAAGGGATGGGTTTGCTCGCTAAACCATTTAAAGCACAGTATAGAATTGACAAAGGGGTTAGGTACTCAAAGGTGACGTTTGGCTTACGTAACTTTATACTAGGGGTGCAGTGGAAGGCGACGTGAAGGAATTTTCGGTTCCCTGGCGAGTTCCAGCGGAAGGGGCGGATAAGATGATCCTGACGTGGCGTCTGAGGAATAAGAACCGTTTCTCGACGAACGGCTTGAAGAACAATGGCTGTTCTACGTTGTTCTCTTCCGAACAACAGGGGGGGGGGGTGAGAACCGTCTCTTGTATACGGGCTCAAGAACAATGGCTGTTCTAATGTTGTTCTCCTCTGAACAACAAGGGGGAAGGGTGAGAACCGCTTCTTGGCGAACGGACTCAAAAGAACAATGACTGTTCTACGCTGTTCTCTTCTGACAACAGCGGGGGGGGGGAGCTGAGAACCGTCTCTTGTCTACGGGCTCAAGAACAATGACTGTTCTAATGTTGTTCTCCTCTGAACAACAAGGGAGAAGGGTGAGAACCCCTTTCTCTTCTGAACAACGGGAGAAGGGTGAGAACCGTTTCTCTTCAACGTGGCTCGAACGAACAATGGCTGTTCTAACGTTGTTCTCTTTCTGAACAACGAGGGGGAAGCCTTTTGGACTTAGCGTCGCAAATGCTCGAGCTTTGGCACTCAAGGGATTTTGTCCTTCTTCTGGACAAGTGATGGTGAATCTCGTGTTCGAGGTCCCTTGGCGCACAAAGTGAGAGAGGATCGTGGTGATGTTTCGCGACGAAAATCTGGATCTCCAATCTGATCTTAGTGGTAAAGTTTTCATCTTAATAGTCGAGACACTCCCTTGGCGTGGGGGACAATGGAGTGGGACTTCGAGGAAATGCACAGTCGAACCTGGGAACAATGCCTTATCTGCCCATAAGCCTAACTCAATCTGGCGAGATCGGCGTATTGGGGCGAATGGGGGGACGATAACCTCCTTGTTTAAACATTGACATCCGGTAGCTGTGATAAGGCGCCAAGCTTTGAAGCGAAGATGCACTTGGAGGCATCGTGGTCTTAAAATAATATGTGATAGGAGTTGAAACTAACGCTGACTTAACCTGTTCTATCACATACGTCTAAAGTAATTCTTTGTACATATCCTAATCCGGTCTATGGTATGCCTTTCAATTCTTCGAAGGGATTTGTATAGGATTCTTGTTTATGTGCATTAGAGTAGCAGTGGGGTCACTGCAAGGAACATCCACTGGTACCATAAAATAGTTAAAGGACAGATTGAAGATAGCGAGGCAGATGTCAGGTCTTGTTACGTGTTCTCTTCCTAAGTATATAGGGAAATTGGGTCCCAGCCTTTGCAGTATACGTCTATTGATAAGCGTGTTAAATTTTCTTCCGACTATATTTGTATTTTTGTACCCAGAAGCACCGCAAAGTAAGTTTAAATCGCCCATCAAAATGGCCGGTATCTTATAGTTAAAGTGTTTAGTAATTTTTGTACCGCTAATTGGGGGCGCCTGGGTGGCTGGTATCCAGTTGTAACAATGATGTTGCTTAATTCCATTTTAATTTCTATAGGTGAATATGCATCAACCACTCCTTGTAATTTGTGTACTGCAATCCTTGCTTGACCGCTAATGCTGCTCCGTCGTGTGTTTATCCTGACGGATTTATGTTAATAACATTGTCGTTCCATACCTTCAATTTCTCGTTTTCTCGGTTTCTTCCATGTTCTGATATTAGAATATCATCTGGGTCAATCTTTCTGAATAAGTTTCCGTACATAATTTCCTCGTCTTTCCACCCGCATGTGCTAATTTGTAGCATTTTCAATTTCTTAATATTCATAATCCAATTGTCCATTTTTGTTTGTTTATTCGTTTTCCGTTTTGTATGTCCTATCTATCAAGTTATCGGTGTTTCTTCTTCTTTTCCTGGTTCTTCCTTCGTTTCTCCTGGGTTCCCCTTCTGCTGCCTGCGTTCGATTGTCCTTCAGGTAATTCATCTCTGGGTGATGGATTCCTTTTACTTGCGGATTTAGATCTGGTAAATCGTTTGGCTTTCCTGAGAGTAACCCGTGTACACTCTTGCTATGTGTCGTCGGAGGTATTTTCAGCCTCTGAGTTATCGCTGTTTGTGTTCTCTTCTCTTTTTGCTGCCAGTTGTTTTCTTTTCACCTCTTTGATTAACCTATGCTTTGTCTTTTCTGTGACCTTGATTTTAAAAATTGCCGATGAGTCGACTTCTTTCGGGAATTTCATCGGTTCGAGCCCGTTATCCTGTAGCATGCTGTTGCCTGCTGTTGCGTAGCCTTCAGGCTTAGCTATGTACATCACATGTGAATTTAATATACAAGTAAGTATTTTCACGTTGAGAGTTCCATCCAAATTTATCTGTCTTGTCGGTCCTTGTTGGTCATTTTTTGCCATTGTTGCGCATGAGTTTTTATTTACGTAAGCATTATTTCTGCTTGACTCTGTTTCTTTTCTATTCATAATTTATCTTCTTCTGTGACAGATCATGGCCATAGTTATGTGTACCCCTTGGCAGTTAATGCATCTTTTATCTGTGTTGTTACAGTAACGCCAAAAATGGCCTTTAGTTCCACATTCAGAACAGATAATTAGGTTTTTCGGGCAATTTTGAGTCGTATGTTCCGCTAATGCATAACATCTGAAGCATATATATGTATGCTTGTGAAGACGTTTCTTTGTATGTGGGCGAATGGGACCCTCACTTTGAAAGCGGGAAGTTCATTTTCCATGATTCTTGAAGCCCTTTCGGTAGATTCCCAGATGACCTTGAAAACGTGAGTGTGATCTTGATCATTTATGCCTCTCCTGTTGTTTTTTTTTTATTTCTTGGCATGAGTGCTCTCCTACTCATGACTCAATTTTTTGGCAGAGGACACTTCTATTAGCCGTGATTTGTGCGGGTACTCTTGCTTTCAAATCCATTTACCTTAGCGTAATGCTCCTAGCAGATGATAGTAGCTGCTCTACGCCTTTATTTTCTGAGCAAATAACTGTGAAACCAGATGGTGTCTCAATACAGTTGATTAGTGGTATTTTCAACTCAGTAAATATGCATTGTATTACTTCTTGTGGTGATCTTTTCTTTCCATTGGCTATGAGTTTGAGATGAAGCCTTTTGAAGTCTGGTGGGTCCATCTTCCCTAGGAGTCGTCCCCTCTCTGAATAGAGGGGTTTTTCTGTCGATCTTCAGTTGTGGAGACTTTATCTAGTCTCCAACAGTGGGAGAATCCCCTCTATCTGTCCTAGTTCTATGTCGCCTACCTTCCAAATTCCGCATTCTTCTTGGTCAACCCTATCTATCTGGGCCTAGGCCTAACAGCAGTCCACAGTTGGGTTCTGGCTTTTGACCGAGAATCGGCCCACCTTTTCTAGCCCCCTAAGAGGGTCTCCTGCAGGGGTTCACTACCAACTTCAACTCAGACCTTGACGGTGACCAAGTTATGTATGTCTAGTGAGAAATAAGTTTGAGGTAAATATTATGAATAAAGCGCCCAACATATAGAATAGGAAAAAGCGTACTTCAAGGTTCGGACATCTTCTAGGCTCATCTTCTTCCTTTGAAGTATCTCTTCACCTGGACGCCTTCCGGCCTACCAGGGATGAGCCACCAACCCAGAACAACGCAATCCCGGATTGTTCCTCCGGCATCTACAAGTGGAGAATTGGCATACGAGTCTCAAGTACTCTCTTCACCACCAACGGACACCAGATACCAGCTGCCCAGCGCATCCCAGGAAAGGAGTCCCTTGGATGAACCGGGCCCCTTGGATTCTCTCGAGAATCAGGTACGAGCTCCCTCACCTATTGCCATCCCTCAAAACCTGTTAACACCCCCACTACAGCGGTATACCAGAGCATCTGACCGCAGCACCGTTAGGGGTAGACAAGCCTACCATACCGCAGACTCCCAGGTCGCCTACGCGACCCCTTCGTTCCCTTCTGCAGGCTTCAGAGCACCTGACTCCGGCCGATCACGAGGCCCTCGCGGGCGTCAGGTAGGAGGTGGTAACAAAGGTATTAGAGGACAACAAGGACGCCCCAGTCTTCAAGACCCGCGACAAGGAGGAAATCTCCAGCCTCCTTCAACTCTTCCGCTTTCGGAGTAGCCTTCCGAGAGACACCTTTCTGCACCTCCATTCGCGGCTCCGGCTATACTGGATCGTCTTCACCTTTGGTTGGAAGCCCGCGTTAAGGGACGCGCGGGAACAAAGCTTTTTCCCTCACGGCCATCCAGCTCCACGAGGCAGCCATTTATGGCCCACGTGGCCAATCATCTCGCTTATCAACTACGTGCACCACAACTACAAGAATGGGCCCTAGACCTGGAGGCCCACAACGCGGTCGCGCTTCGACGCGCGCAACTCGTCCTCGAGTTTCGCCAGTTATGACCTGCCACTCCTGCAGGCGCGCGCGACGGCCGCCGCTCCCAGCGAATCTTCCACGGGTAACTCATCCTTTACTACTAATAACTCTTACCCTCTTTCGTACCCAGGTTCCGCTGCTCGAGCCTCAACTTGTTGCTCTGACGTCCTTTACCTCTTCATCCTCTACAGGGTCCGTTTATGACCCCCATGATCCTGTGGCCAACGCTTTGCGAAACATACGGGTAAGATCGCCCGTGAGCCCCCTCTCGCCTGGATTTCTGCATCTGAGTTTGTCTCCTCCTTTGGATCCTATCTCACCTATCGCCACTGTGCACTTTTCGCCACCATTACCTCCCATCTCTCCTATAAACCCTTCTATGGTGTCCCCCATCCGTCCTCCCATTTCTGCGCTTTCAGATTCCGGCCGTACAACCAGTGACCACCTGGAAAACATCAGGAGTTTCTTCGAAACCGCTGCTGCCGACTTAGGGGCTCTTCGCATCGCTCCGGACCACCCAGTTCCGCAATCAATCACGGCTATACCGGAACAGGTTCTGGCGGTTCCGACCGGTCGTCTCACAGGTCCGCGCCTCACCTACCTGCGGGTCAAGATTGACCTAGGCCAGCACTGCGTGGCCATAACAGACAGCATGGCCCTTAAAATAAAGTCTGCCCTCTTCTTTGCTGCTGACAACCTTATTTCTCCAAAGGGTTGGTCCCGTTTTGCGGGATTCTTAAATTTCCTGATGCCTTTACTCCGGCTGCCCTTCCTTTGGGTACAAAAGTGCTACCTACAGGACTCCAAGGTACCAGGTAGTGGCTGGTGCCGGGCACTAGCATCCCTTATCCACACTACGTGGACACACTGGAGACGCTCCCAAGCCTCTGGTATCATCATCTACTTCGACGCTAGCCTAACGGGCCTAGGTTGGCACTGCTCTGGAGTCAGGTACGGCCTGCCTGTGACGCTCGGCTCCAACATCTTCTTAAAGGAAACCCTCCCTGGAATGGTGGCCATGTGCTTGTTCCCTTGGGCTTGCCTTCGGGGCTACAACCTCCCGGCCTTGTACAACCTCCGTCGTGGGAAGATTCCTTTAGACATCCTCTACTTTACTCTTGCCCACTCCTGCTCTCCTGGGATATTCGCGCAACTTCCGGTCTTTAAGCCTAAATATTAATTATGTTTGCTCCGCCAACAACTTAGCTGACCATGCCTCGAGGGCCTTTCAGGCCCAAGAAACCTCTTGCTATGGTGGGGGCTCCTATACCCATTTGGGTATATAAGGAGCGGCCACCAGGGCGAGGCATGGCACTTTGCTTAACAGGAACAGGAGGAATCTCCAAGCAGCCCCAGGAGTGCATATATTTCTTATAAAAAGTTTTCTTGAGAAAGGCGTATTTTTAGGTACTTCTAAAACTTTTCCTCCTTTACCTGAGATAGCCTTTATTGGTTCCCAGCATGAGAGCAAGCGTACAGACTGAGTAAATCAAACGAAGAAAAACCGGCCTTCAACAGTCAAGCGATGAGCTGAAACAAACATTAAGTTGTCCAAAAAATTCCACTCACCGGATTGGCTCGTTTCCTTTGACGTTACCCTCAAGCAAGGCGGAATAAATATCCCCTAAAACCGCTTTCTTTTCATTCAGCCGACTTTGACTCCACTCTATTTCATCGTTAAAGTAGGAAAGAATACATAAGGCCGCTCCGAAGATGATCGAATAATATCCAAGTAGCAATTTATTTTGCTTCTACAAATACTGAATTATTCTAAAAAACTTAAGTAAATATAGTTATTGATTTTGAAAAAAAAAAGGATCGAAAACCAAGATTAAAAATTATGCGTAAAAGTAGCAGTTTAAAATTGCGAACAAATGCCATTCTCACCCTTTAAATATATATATATTTATATATATATATATATATATATATATATATATATATATATATATATATATATATATATATATATATATATATATATATATATATATATATATATATATATTAGTGCAGTTGGATAGCAGTCTTTCTTGAATTGAAATTTTGTTGAAGACCATTGTGTATTTTGCCTTAATTAATTTCCTTTGGCAACTTCTCTTCTTCTAACTATCTTTATATATATATATATATATATATATATATATATATATAGAGAGAGAGAGAGAGAGAGAGAGAGAGAGAGAGAGAGAGAGGGATAGACAGACAGCCAGACAGACACACAGACACACAGACAGAGTGTAATGAACTATCTTCGATTTCAAATATCTATAGAATCAAATTAAGGGTTATTGGAGCATATAGAATTGATTTTGCTCCTGCCTCAATAGCCTGTTATTCAAATGGGTATCTGTATGTGACTTGGTTTATGCCCACTTCGGGTATCTAATATCCTTTTCCTCTTTTTATTATGCCACAAAAATGGCAAATTGTAAAGCGTCGGTTATTTGTCCCACACTAGCGGCCCCAGAGATCAGAACAGCTGTATTTCCATCACAACATCTTCCATTACACTTGCCAGAGATAATCCAAGGTTTCCAAAATTTTTTTTGATAATCTACTGCTATATGCTAAATATGGCTAAAGTATATGCTAAATATTGCAAAAGTATAAGCTAATATGGATGAATAAAACGACAGTTATCAGCAGCTGTCATTTACAAGAACAAGTGAAATGTCCAAAATTTTCCGAACCTTTCGATTTCTTTTTGGCCATCTCGCAGTTAACATTCTTTTGTGATAGATCACGCTTCTTTTCATGTGCATGTTGATCGTAAAGCTGCGCCCCTAAGATTGTCTTTTCTTTGAATCCTTTGCAGAGACTGATAAGTGCTCAAAATATGTAGTTCATAATATTTGCCAACCTATGCCAAATCAAGTTTATTTAAGATTGTATATCAACTGGTAGGTCAAAGAACACCCCAAAAGGGCAGACCAAACCTCTATTAAAACTCTAAGAAGCATCGTTTCTAAACGGCTCCAGTAATTTTTATAAAGATTAGTGATATTTTGCACCTAAATGTCTCCATACACTCCGTCACTCATGATTTTCGACAATTCAATTTTTCTAGTAAATTGCTTAATTGCTAATTGCTTTCGTTTTCTTCATTAAATTAGCGGAACATTAGACTATTCTTAGTTTATACTTGTAGGATATTTTAACCAATTTCGGAAATATTGTATCTTCTCTGACAAATGTCATGAAAGTTGATGTGATAGAAATACACCCATTCTGATCTTTTTGGATAATAATGTAGGAATGGAGAATTTCCCATCGAATGCAAAACTCTAGCCCGATGGCATGAGACTTTAATTAATGCTTTTACCACTGGAAAAAATATTATAAGATATTTCCTTCTAATACATCATCGCCCATCTTTAAAAAATTAAGAATACGTAAATAGAATAGAAGAGAAATCAAGTTTTCATAAATTTTCCGATAATCTTTGGTGGTGTAAAAACGTATGGAAGCTTAGAGAAAAAATACCAAGGAGTAAAACCAAGTCCCAGTCAAGCAAATCAAGATATCGAGTAAATGTCATTAAGGCTGATGTTTCGTGAAAAATGAAGTTTCAAATCGATTGGATCAAAATGCACGTAATGAATTGCCTGTGCACAAAGTGAAACGTTCAAAATGTTAAAAGGAAACTGCCAAATTTGACTTACAAATTCCTCTGCAATTTGCGATGAGAGACGGTAGTTAGAAATAATTGGAATGAAATTGCATTTTCTTTATTAAATAAGAGTAAAGTATGGCAATCAATAAGGAATAATAATTCTTCTCAGATTTGATAAGCAATGCGCACTTGACCGGATAAACTTCATTGGGTATGAGAGAGTAAAAAATAATTCCATCGAAATAGCGTTGCTGCACTGCGATAGCACTTAAACATGCTCTAGTACTTAGCCCGAGAGAAGCCCCCCAAACCACATAGCAGCTCTTTTATTCTTTCCACAATACTTTTCTCAGAAGGTGCGAAACAAGAGAAGAGTATGGCAAGCGAGATTCCTTAATTAGCTAAGATTTCTTATCACGTCATCTTCAAGGTTAAATAATGAAAATCATCCAACGGAATTTTTATTATGGCCTTGTTTAAAATGAAAGAAAAAAGGGAAGAAAGAAAGAGAGGAAGTTGAGAGGAAAGAGAGTAGGGAAGAAAAAGAAAATGTAAAAAGAAAAGGAAAATAGAAAAAGGAAAGAATACAAAGTAAAGGAAAAAAGAAAGGAAATAAAAGTAATGAACGATAGTTGTTTTTCAACCAATCTTTTTAATCTTAACTCCTGTAGCAGAAGTAGCCTTAACTCCTTTCCACTTACTTTTTGATTCAATAATTATTTTAATATATTGAATAAGGCCATTGAAAAACTAATACGAAAATCAGAGGCAGGATATTTAATAGTAAGTTTCGTACGTTTAAATTCATGCTGTTCAATAAAATTTTCTATACTCATTGGAATCAATTATTGCATCAACAAGTTTAGTACCGAGGATGAGTTAATCACGAGGACCTAATTGCGGCTCTATTTCTACTGGTTTATCAGAGTTGTATCCTTTGGTTGTAAGATTCGCACCTTATGTGGTCATGTAACTATGGAAAGAACAAAAAGTAAGTTACTGTACCCTATAATAGTTTATTATTAATGTCAAGGAATGATCTGGTAGTCATTGGAATTACCAGGGAGAAAAGAAAGAAAGAGACACTCAGCAGCTGGATGAAGTAAGGAACGAGGTAAAAGGAGAATCAAAGCACGATTGAGTGTGAAAAAGAAAGGTGTGTATTTGTATGATATAAACTACCGAATGAATGGGAATTAAAATCTAAATATCGTTCTGCCTTGAATTCTAGGGAACGCTCTTGGTTTTGATTAATGTCTTTTAATTAAAAGTCGTCACTTCTTATAGAATTAATTCAGAAATTTCCGATAGGCGATAAAAAACTCAGGCTACGTATGATAAATTATTAGCCTTCGTGAAAAGTTGGTTTAAGGAGAACGATCAGAGTTTAAAGTCAATGAACCGAAGAAATTTGTGCTTTTATGATAGAGAATATTTAGCATTAAGGGCTGGATCGTCATTCATACTGAAAACTAAATCACTATTTCTTACAAATCGTTTCTATCAACCTGCCAATCTCTAAATTGCATATTTCTTTGAGTTGTTGCTATTCAACGAACTACACAAAGCCTCTTGCTTCCGGGAATTTTTCATTAAATGAATACCTTAAGAAACATTCTAAATCTTAACTAACAAACAAATGGAAGTTTCGAATAAGTAAAACAAATTTCACAAGTTAACGGCATTCTGCATTAATTTTTAAAAACAAAGTTAATTAAGCGACCAAACAAATGAAAGCATAATTCCCAAACAAATTGGCGCTGCTTTCTTTAATATTGGAATGGATATATCATCAAAGGATGTCTTCGAGATTTATCCTAACATCAAAATGAAGTATTTGCTCCGCTTTGTTCAAGACTTCCTCCTATTGAATGCTGATATGTTTGACGACTTTATAGACGAATAAATAATTATTCCGGATTGTGGATGGAAATCAGATATATAGATTAATTTCAACACGGATTCGTTCATTTTCTGTGTTCCGTAATAAATTCACTCTCACTGTGCTATGACGAATTGTAGATAAGAAACCAAAACTGAAAATGATATTTTTCGTTGTAAGATTTGGCAGCTCATAATGGAGGAAGGTTTCATATATGTTTTTAAGTCGACATTCAATTATCGGTTTATTATGCGGCCATGAGTACCTGTCATATTAATCGCATACCATCAATGCGTACCCCAATGGTGGGTGAGAACAATCCAGTTTACTGCGATAGCAAAAGTAAAGGCTATATCTCCCAATTGGTACAGTTCTAATAGGGCTGTTAAATTGGTCTACTGGTACAGCTCCTTGCTTGACATGGATGAAACGCGTTTCACAGTTGTGCCCGATGTAGTGGGATAGTGGTTATTCATTACTGTACTAACTGCATTCCATCACTGCGTACAGTGTAGTTTTCCCTACTGATGATTTTTGAATTTAAAATAAGCATCGGAATAACAGTAAATCCTTTCCTATCTATGCATTAATATAATTCCCGAAACCAATACTTTAAAGGATTACAAACAGTGAGAGTTGAAGGTTTTGTCGAAGACAGTCAAAGGGTGGTCGGAGAGAAGATCATAATGAAGAAAAAGATAAGTAAAAAAGAGAAAATATCAAACCAGACGAAAGAGGTTAAGAGCATCCAAGCTCCCAAGCACCAACGCCCAAAGCAACAGTCGCGGGGGTTAAAACTCTCTAGATAAGTCTACGTGGCAAGGGGGGTGAATAGATGTTATAGGAAGAATTTCCATGTGGTACTTTACTATAGTCATTTATGACCACCCTTTACTGCTCCGAAAACATATACACCCCGGAGCTTGGGAACTCGGGTGCTTGGATGCTTGGATTGGATGTTTGGCGACAGTGAGAGTCTCTGACTCCTGTGATCTCGGCGAGACTATATAATATAAATACATATTAGATTTTCAGACACCTTGTATGTCAAAGAAATGATCTATGAATCTCTTTGAAAACATAGTGATGAGCCCTCCAGTCGACTTCTCAAGGTGAATTAGTCCATATGTGAGTAATTTTATAGGAGAACACTTCTGTTCACTTCAAATTAAATTAAAACTATATTTAAGAAATTATCAAATTTGTTATCAGTAAATTAATATGATATTTAAATGATACAAATAAAAAGATTATTCAAGTTCTGCGTTGATACAGGCTAAACGACAACGTGAGGGGAATCGCTGGAAGCCTTAAGATAAAAAATTTGATCATTTGCTCAGTATAGTTTTAATTAAATTTAAAGTGCAACCAGCGAGGGTATCTCTAGCGAGAAGGTAGTGAAGAACATTTGTAAAGACACCCTCCCCTCATTGAAAACTGGGATTAGAGAAGTGTCGAGTTCATCTGATTCCGTACGCATTAATTAGTTTCCTCTTTGTACTTCTCGAAAAAAGTTATATTTTCACATTCTCGAAAGATAGGCCCTAACAGGGATTTCAATTCGATTGAGCTTTTTGAATTAATTTTGGGATTTACAGTATTAAAAAACTAAAAATTCAACAAAAAATAAGAAGTGTATGAGTAATTGAAATTATGCTATGTCGAGCTTAAAATTACATCAATGCTTAATACGTGTAAGGTTCAGACGAAATCATTATCGATAAGGAGAGAGGTTTGTCAGTGGGAGAGGATACGATCTTTTTAATATGTCAAAATTAGTCAGTTCACACTTTACGCTGAATTTCGTTCAGTGATAATTTAATATATTATTTAATAAGTGGCGGAGTGTTTGTGGTATATTTAGTTAGAGGTTAACTATAAATGACATTTACCATTAGAATTACTGAAATTTAGTGGAAATTTTTGCGTTTCTGCGGTATTTCAAACATACAGTCGAAACATTTTGAAAAAGTCTTCTTTTAAACTAGGGTTGCCAAATCGCCCCCAATTTTTCCTTTTTCCAGCTGAATTACCTTTATATATTTATTTCTTAATTATAGATATCATATTATTCGCATTAATATTGTTTTATTGTATTCTCCTAATTAATTTTCCAACCTAACGTGTTAGAAAAAAAATAATATTACTTGGCAACAGAGCCCAGCAAAGATTTGCGGCAGTTGTCCCAAACTATTCGAGGGTTTAGAGAACATAAATAATTATATGATAGTTAACTTACCTCTGTCCAAAACATGGTGAAAAATGTAACGACTAATTTGAACAACTGTACATTATTGATAGGAATAAAAGGATACAGTGAGTTCTTTGTTTCGAGTGACTCTATAAACCATCTACCTCACTTTAATTCAGAGGCAATTTTTAAACCTAACTCTTTTATAAGCCAAATCTCAGAAGTGAAATCTACTACAGAGCAAACCCATTTAATTGGTCGTAATGAGGCGAATGTCCTTGTCTATATTAATGTGTTGTAATAAAATGTAAAGTTTATATTTAAATCATCCGATCGTTCCATTAGGGCGTAAAAAGCAGAGACCATTAATTTTTTAAGGTAAAGTTGGCATTTTACAAGTGAGGCTAGAATACGAGTTTTCGACCTTGTTTCCGCTTTATCTTTTCCAATATGTGATAGTGCAATTTCTTACTTTCCAAGAAGTTTTCTGTCTCAAATGCGCATTTCAAATTATTAACTGACATATAATATTGATTTTACAAATTCAACCGCAAAAGAAAATGAAGATTATGAAAAATTGGCAGAATTGAACTCTACAAGATGTCCCTAAATATATTCTGGCTAGATAGGTAATATCACAATGGTCTCGTCGTGTACCAGAACTTACCGCCTAGACTTCTTTTTTAGGGGTATAGAAAATGGTGTCCTTAATAAAAATTAGAAATACCAACCACTTCAGGGAACAGCGTGTCATATATAAATGTGCTAAAATTGTCGGGAATTTTAGGTTAATACATTGGGTGAATTTCGCAAAGCTCATCAAACTTTGTATCACAAATGGTGGAATTCACATTAAAGATATTAAGCTCACCAGAAAAAAAATAGTCACTGTCGTAGAATGCCTTCCCTTTTTGTTCTAAGAGTGCTAAGAGTGCTAAGATATTGATATCTAAATATCTTAACGAACAGAGCCGTTCCGAAACACGTAAGGATATAGAGAAACGCCCAATAATCCCAAAATAAACTTATATTTTAACTTTAACCATTGAATACACAACATCTAAACATTAACTACAGCAATACTCTGAATATTATCATAAACAAGAATTAATTAAATTAGTTTGGCCCTCAAAAATTGGTTAATTTCTATATACACAACAATAATATGAGATTTAGGCTTACGGACTCTACTGGAATTTAAAGGCCTCAGAAATGTTATTGACTCACGACGCGTGCTGTCTGGCCAGACGTAGATGAGCGAGATCACACGGTCGTTTTGGCGAGGGTAGCAGCTGGGGGTCGACACGGTATTCCGGAGGGGGGGGGGGGGTTCTTTACGGATGAAAACAATTACGGTGCTTTATGCAACACCAAGGTAGTCGTGGTCTTTCTGGCTAGAGGTGGTCGGACTTGGTTCTTAAATCAAGTTAACTTGGAGTGCGGTGTGACCACCGAGTAACGAGCTCAAAGGAGAGCTTTTCTCCTTCGTTACTTAATTCCTCATCGACGAGGACTGAACTCGAAGAGGGTCTTCTTCAAGGGCAAGAATAACGGAGGGGGATTTCTCTGGCGAGAATAAGTTACTTAACGTTCGGTTTGGTAACTAGGAACTAGCTCGAGGATGAGCTTCTTCTTAGTTCCAGTCTTCTTTAAGGGCGAGTATAACGGAGGGAGATTTCTCTGACATGAATAAGTTGAACTTGGTTCCTCACGAAGTTAACTTAGGAGTTTGGTGTGGCCACCGAATAACGGGCTCAAGGGGGGAGCCTTTTCCTTCTTCTTTTCTTAATTGCTCAAGGACGAGGAATACCCCTGGTGTTTAAGGTGCACCAGGATATGAGGAGTCTCTCTAGCTAGAGTTAGTTGAACTTAACAAAGTTAACTTATCGTTTGGTTTGATAACCAGGGACTAGCTCGAGGATGAGCTTCTTCTTAGCCCCTTAAGGTAGGTAGCCCTGCCTTTCTTGCAGGGTACTTCTTGGTCTGGCGACACAAGTAAACTACCTCTCCAGTCTCGGTAGCTCGGTTTTGAACCGAGGACTTCGTCACCTAGAGACTGACGTATACTACCATGATTTTCCTTAGTGTTCCTCATTTATACCTTATCACCCCACTGGGGGAGTGGTAAGGAAGGGGGAGGAGCTTGAAGACGGTGCCAGGAGAGTTCTTATGCCGAATGGTTTTTGCCCTCGAGTTTTACATCGGCTCCTCGGTAGCCTTCGGGTTTGGGAGAAACACGTCTCCAATTTCTTATTTGACGTGAAACTAGATCTTACCCTCCTGGGAAAGATCTTACATTTTGACCTTTAGGGTCTTTCATGGCACCGAGTGGAGAGACGCTGCGGTCAAGCACTGGACCCGCCGATGCCTTCGGCCGGATGTCTTTGCGTGCGGTAACCGCCTTGTGACTGCACCACGAGTGAACGGGGGGGAGGGGGGAAGGGACGATTCCCCTACAGTCACCGAGGAAGAAAAAAACATAATTTAACATCTGAAGCGTGTAGAACCTTAGGCAGCCGAAAGGGTTAGCTTAGTTTACGTCGAAACGTTAGTTAGGATTTACTTGTGTTGCGCATGGAGTGAAGATCTGTAGATAGCAAATCAACTCTAATTAAAATGGGCAGAGAAATCGATGTTATGGAATGTCAAAAAGAGGTGATTGCATTTGGCCGCGACAAAGGTAATCATGTGAAGGAGGTGGCGGAATTTGTCAGTAATTCAACGAGTACGGTCATCCAGATTTACAAACAAAACCAGAACTCCACAAATGTGAAACACTCTCGCCAGAATTGCGGACGGAAGAAGGTGTTGACAGACAGAGACCGTCGTAGAATCTCCAGGCCTGTACTTGCAAATCGATTTGCTTTCAGACACGAATTGCTACAAAACGTCAATTCTGGTGCATTACCACCCATTTCAGAAAGAACATTACACAGGCATGAACGTATGGAGCAAGGTGGCGTGCAAGAGGTCCTTACTATGATTACAAGTGACTAACCTCTTGTCCGGTGAGCTTATCATCATCATCACTAACTCTAAAATTTTATAACGGGATTTTTGAAGTTGGGGGAAAAATTAGTGGACAAATGATTTATTTTTTTTTGCGTTTTTTTGAAAAAATAATTACAAATCGTGAAGTTCAGAAAATGTATTAAAATTAAAGGATGGATGTTTTTTTTTATTTTTAGTATATAAAAGCAATTTCAGGTGAAAAAAAAATTATCTTTTTTTAGACCAAAACCACTTAGTTATATTTAAAAATTTTATCATTTATTTCTAATCATTATTTTATAATATTAAAAAACAAAATGATGAAGTTCAGAAAAAAATATAAGTATCTAAATTTTGTGAATTTTTAAAATCCAAAGAATTAGAAATGGTGAAGTTCAGAAAATTTATTTTTATATATCTTCTTCTATAACTATATTTTAGCAACGTGCTATTTCGAAAGGAAGGAAATTTAGTTTATAGTTCCTTTTTAAAATTATTATAATTTGCAAAGTTCAGAAAATTTATAAAAAATTAACCATTGCTTTTTGTAGATATTAACTTTTAATCTTAGTGGCGAATCCATTGCCTGGTATTTTAATTAAATAAATAGAGTTAAAATTAAATAAAATGTATTTCAATATTCCAATAATATGAAGTGTAAATCTGTGGTTTTAATTTCTCCCTGTAACTTTAAGAGTTATTATGTGTTGCTCGGAATCCCTATCCCCTCCCCATGGACTAGATTGTTTACCAAGTTATCAAATAAGATTTCTTGTTTTAAATTGGGTATTCTATAAACCCAGAAGAAGCTGGCAAACCCGTGAGATATTACCGGAAGGCAAAAGGTGATGTTATTTCGAGAAGTTTGTTGATTAATTGAAGATTGAGAATAAAAACGATGCAATCAAAATCTTAAATGCGGAGTCAAGACAAAACCCTATCGAACAAAAACAAAAGCGTTCTAGCGGTGAGGAGATTACAACTACTGACAAAAACATGCTGATATTAGTGGACTATTTTCTTGCCTGTCCTCCTATCTCGCTTCTTCGAGGTGGGCGGCACCAAGAAAGGTCGCAATGCTCCCTCGGTATGTCCAAAGGTTTATAAGATTGGAGATATTCATGCGTGCTTGTGTAAGGTTTAGGAAGTCTATAATCAATGTTTGATGTTGTTTGGGCTTGGGCTGCATCTGGTGTATGTTGGTGTTGGAGGAAGGTTTCTTCGTTTATATTGTTGTAGTATAGTGGAGTGGTCTGACCTGAGTTGAGATTAGATTGCTCTATGTGTTTTATATAGTAGAACGCAGGCATAATCCATTCTTGTTTAGTGACCCTTGGCGGATACAGTGGATAGACAACATGACTGATGCGAAATCAGATCCCGTCTCATTTTTATCTCATTAAACCTACGATGTCTTCGCCTTGAAGGACAACAAACAATAGTGTTCGTAATAAACAAATTCTTGCCCGGGGTGTAATGGGTGCAAATTAGTCAATTTACACATAAATGATAGAACAGGAAAATAGACTTTCAAGAACTGAAATTCACAAAATATATTTAATTAAACCAAAGCTTCCGTAAGAAACTTAAAGAGGTTGTTATTTGTGCGGTTTGCTTCGAATAGTAAAGAGATGCTATATCTCTTTACAAAATGTAAAATACATTCATAGTCTTATCATGTAATATTCATAAAACTCCCCCATTCATTAGAAGTGCATATATTAATGTTTTTTAAAGAAAAACTGCAATACCGTTCAGAAGTGATGGTGAATCGTTCTGTCAAACCATCATCGTACATACCATCAACAATCAACGCTTTAGATCGGTGGGATATAAATTTTTGCTCGCTAATACTTGTTACCTTTTCTTTATATATATATATATAAGTAAAAAGGGGCTCTAGTGAGCTAGTGGCTTTTTATTCCAAGCTTTCAAGCCATTCTCGGATTTCACCTCACACAGTAAACATCACTGAAGAAGATCTTTAGTTGAGGCTTGAAAGCTTGGAAGAAAAACCTACGAGATCACTTGTTCCTTTTTTCCCCTTAACATGTATCCTGAGAGAGAAGTTCTCCCAAAGTCTTTTTCACTGATCATGGTTCAGCGCTAGGGTTTGCCATGATACTTTTTCCAATGAGGAATTTTCATATTACTTATTTTAACACTTTAGAATTAAAGGAAAGTTACTTAATATTTTTTTGGCTTAAAGTAAGAAAAGTTTTTTCTCACAAAGTGATACAGTTATTTTTCAGCAAAGTTCCCTCGCAATATTATACGCCAATGGCTAATTTCGGATAACCACGCTCCACCCTTCAGCTGGAGCGTCATGCTCCAAAACTAGTCCCGTATTTATGAATAGAAAAGTAGTTCTTTCTCCAAGCATTTCTTTTACCTTAATAATAATCAGCTTTTACACTAATCTAATCCACTTATACGCCTAGTCTAGCAAAAATGTATTATACAGATCACTCCTTTTTAGTAGCTAGGGCCCCGGTACTCTAAATAAAGAACTTCAATGACCTATTCTTTAGTGGCGAATTTGCGCCCGCTGGGCTCTTTTTTAATTGAGGAGACAGTGTCTCAGGGTACCAAATCAGGTAACTAGGTCGGATGTTTGACAAGTTGAAAGCCAAATTCTTAGATAGTAGCAAGGGTCATGGCTGATTTGTGAGTCGGGATAGTATCTTACTGGAAAGCATCCTGTTGTTAGCTTACATTCGTATTTTACTTAGTATTTTCCCTTAGGTGGCCTAAAGAAATTAGTGGAATAGACAACTGGGATAGTTTGATATGTAATTTCCATCATCATTACCCTTTTGCATCTCTTAACATCGAGATCATCACTACCCCGCCGAGCTCACTCTCTTGGACTTCTTGGAGCTTGAATATCCTTGAAGTTTCCATTGTTTTGTCTATTATTTGTCTCTCGTTGAAACCAACCAAGGTAAACTCTTCTTCATTTTGAAATAATTGTGGTTACCTACATGGAAACGTTACAATGAGATACCAAAATTATTGTAGTATAACGCTCTGCTAATGCTCAGTCTTTGATTGTCATGTGAAGGATTTTGTCAGTTTTCATGGGTAGTGAGGCTGTCAGGATTTCCTTGCATCGTTTGAATTCAAATAACAATTTCTAAATTATACTGTAGTAAAAATAATTCTCCTCATTGTACCCTTCATGCTCTTGTGGATCTCACTAGGTGCTAAGCCGTTAAAAAGTAAGTAGCCTTTGACTGGAGGATGAGCTAATTTTTCCATTTTTTAAACTATTGATCTTCTCAGATTCAATATTCTGCAACAGAAAGAATTAAAGTTATGGTCTTCAAATTTCCTATATAAGCATTAAAAATATTGACCTCAATGTGAATTAAGCTAAACATAGGAACTAATCCCCCTCTCCCTAAGGGTTTTCTCATATAAATCACCCATAGGACGTATATTTTTCTGTAAATATGTTTAATTTATTATTTTGGGTGGTTATTTTTCATCGAATTTTGTCAGTTTTGTCCAGCTTAATTTCACTTCAAACCCAAATTTCTCATTGTACATTCAGTACCCATAGTTGTCTATAGATACCAGAATCTCATTAATGATTGTTGACATTCTTCGTAAAATTGATCATTTTACGTTTCTTTAAATTGATTTTGGTTTTAGACTTAATTTTTGATTTAGTTTTAAACTTTCTGTTCGGTGTATTTGAACTGGCAAATGCTTCACTACATCCTTTGCGATTTAAATATAGATGTACTAAAGATAAAATGAGTGCATAGATTTGTTTGTACTAATTTATTGTTAGTAATTTTTCTCATTTATTGAAAAGGTGTTTGTTATATGGTATCTGATGACCATTATTATAGGAGAGTTCTTTATAGAATTCTTCAATATCTTTTCATTCATACTTTCTTTGATTCTCTTGTATTCTCCCACATGGTTGTACTCCAAAATTGCTAATCATTTCCTCCAGGATATTGCAGTTTTTTCATTTATTTAAACATGATTTTATTACTGCTATTTTGACTAAATTTTTAATATAGTAGGGTGGTCTGCGAGGAACTTCACATTTAACTATTAAAACCATTACTCTAACCACTGTTATTTCAAAGCTAATTAGTATAAAATTATGCCAATATTTGCCCTACCAAGCAGATTTAGTACCTAGGCGTCATCAGTAAGTTGGCTCTCTATACAATTAATGGATTAATTTAACAACTTTGTTACTATTACTATTGATAATAGTCTCATATCTTCTCAATAGGCAGTAATAAAATTCTTTCTAGAAACCTTCGGTCTTAATGAAATGTATTATTTGATCTTGTTTATACTCTCATTTATATGGAAGTAAACTTTACCATTAAAGTGACTTAATGACTTAAATTAATTGTAATCAAATGGTTTAAGCTGTAGAAAATATAGAAAATGAATGGAAGATCCAAACCTAAGTCAATAAATTTGATTTGTTTGAGTGTGTCCTGTGTGGGCGTTCATTGTCTTCAAAAGGGAGAACACCGTTTGGTTTGAATAGTAACGGGACGCTTTTGTCCTAGAGCTTAATTTAAACATCGCAAATCTAAAAGATATATATCTGCAGTAATGGTTTTCCTATTATTGAGCTTCTCTTAAGGAACAACTTTCAAATAGCCAAAAGGGTAAAGCATAACTTTTTGCTGTTGCAGTTGTTAGGAGTAGGATTGGTTTATTTTAATGATCAAGCCATTGCTATTACATGATATTACATTGAAGAATCTTTTTCTTTATCTCCTTCAACAATTATGTCAAGAAATTTCTCCCAGTTATTCGAGTCAATCGAGATGGGGCAATATTTATACACTTTGTGAACTTTGGCCTTGCAAAGAGTTCATGTAGTTCATTCCAATATACTCTTTTTGTAGGTTTAAAAATACCTAAACCTCTCTGCAGTTATCTTTGAACATGTTCAAGCAAATGAAGAACAATTTAAACAACTTGAAACATACATTTTTTTATGTTTTTGTTTATAAAATGACATTAATATTTTTAAAACAATAAATTATTAATTTAACTTCACCGGTATTTGTGTTTCTCACCATTTAAAAATTCCTAATTACTTTCCTAACACTTTAACATGTTTATTAATCTCGATTTCCTTTTGAGATTCTCTATATTACATTATTCTATGATCGTTCCATCTTGCCTCATGTTTTGCCTTTTATATACCAGTATTTTTAATAACCCCTCCTATTTCAGCGTCAGACGACCCGACCTGACTCGATGGTGTTTACTAAATTTCAAGTGCAAAATTGCTCCAAGGGTGGTTTGCGCATATACAGGTCCATATATGAAGAGCGTGTTAGGTAAGTAGCGTTCATATAGCAAACCAACACATTTTGTAATTTATTAAATAGAGACAATGAGCTAGACAACAATTATAGGAAACTCTAGTAATCATAATATAATTAAGGGGAGAACGGTGCGGAAATCTCGAGTGCTCTAATATAAAATCCAAGAACCTATATTGTTTTCTGTCCTCAAATCTTGTCGATATTTTCAAACAAATAATTCAAGAATGTGATTCTGAGAGAAGGAATTACATGAACTTTAGGCCTTCTTCTTTTTAGGGCCACATTTTCATTCGGCTTCCACCGGAACCCTGTGCCAGTGCAGTTTCTTCTTTTGAGAAAGTAACACCCGAACTTTTAATTAGAAAGACAAATTAGTACCAAAGCTGCTGTAGTGCATTATTTGCAAAAAATATTTTGTTACACACCATTTTATCAAGAAAAGAAATGGCCTGGAATTGTTCTTATCTGATCAAAGATCATAGATGTTGAGATCGTATTGACTGTTATCTTCCCGTTAGTTTACAAAAAAATAAGTGGTTGTATGACATTAGATTGTTATTTAAAACAGTAGTGTTGTCTATTCATTGTTGCTGCAAAGAATACACCGGTCATAAATTTTGCGAAAATGAATTGAACGTTGTAAGTGAATCGCTGCATTAGCAATTGGAAAAGAAAATATTTGGCTGATTTCTGTGATGACTCTCTTTTAAATAATCCAACTAAGTTTCGGGGCCTGATTTTCTTTCAGTTTCTAAAGAACGAAGCTACTGACGCGTTGCTCATGGCTCATGTTTTATGAAGCTTCGAATAACTCTCGTCTCCCACAAAGTTGTTTTAACACCTTTTAAAATCTTAAAACTTCAATTTTTTCAGCAAACACTATTTTAGGTTTACTTAATAAACACAAGGAAAAAAGAAAAGCTATGATTTTAAATTTTATTGAGTCAGGGGAGGAAAGTTACTAATGTTCTTAAAAGACTTTTTTGGGTTTTTCTTTCGCAATAAAAAGAATGAGTCGAACCACAGTCTTTATTACCCCTTTTAGTCCTAGCTCAAAGCTATTCGATCTGGTTGGATCTTTATCAGGTATTGGCTCCCTAAAGTTTTTGAATGGTCAACAGTATCATGTTTATATTTTATTCTTTCCAGCTGTGGTAGTGATTTCCGGCCACATATCTATAAGAAAAATTGGTGTCAGGTACACTATATTCTTTTAGTTACTCTCGCCATATCTTTGCTGATTTTCTTTGACTCGTCACACACGCATAAAACATTTTTTGGTCTCTCTGCATATTTTAATGAAAAGCCACTGGTAAATAATATAATACACTAAACTTATAATTCTTCGTGGCGGGCATGATTAGTCAACTTCATCACAACCTCCCTCCAGTGGAAATTCATTGGAATATGCAGAGACCAAAAAACTTTTATGCGTCTATGCGTGTATTATCTCATTATGTCTCACAAGCAAAGTTGAAGACAGTCGGAATTTCTTTACTCGTACTCTACTTGCTATCTCCCTCATGTGATGCTGCTGAAGAGATTCAGGCTACCAATCCTTGTTATTTACATTTATCTCCGAAAATAAAGCAAGCAAGTCATCTTAAAAACATCCTTGTCATATCTCTAAAGCAAGCCTAAAGAATCTCTAGTCTACTCTTTGTTATCACCTTTAATCTTACGCAGTTAAGATTTAAGAAATTGATGCTTTTTCTTATCTCATCATCCTTACAAACGAAGCTGAAGAAAGTTTCCCCCTACGTTATTGATATTTCCCGCAATCATGGGAGTAGATATTCAGTTCAGCTCTCCTTGTTAACTTCTTATATCTTCCGTATTTAAAATTGAAGAAATGGATACTTTTCTTGTTATCTCCTTATTATCTCTGGCAAACGAAGCAGAGGAGAATTTTACGTATTGCTAATTGTTATTTGTCGCAATATTGGGAGCAGATATTTAGTCTTGTACTTCTTGTAGTCCTTTTTTGATCTTCCCCATTAAAGATTGAATAAATTGATACTTTGACTCCTATCTCCATATTTCCTTCTACCACAAAGGTGGAAAAGATTAAGACTTTTCTTACTCCTAATCTCCTTGTTATTTCAGTCTTACCCTTCTTCTTATCTACCTTTATCTTTTGCAAGCAAGATTGAAGATATTGGAACTTTATCTTCCTGTAATTTCCTTTTATCCTTTATTGTCCTCTTTTGATTTTTCAATTAAAATCGAAGACAATATTAATTTATCTCCCTATATTTCCTTGTTATTAACGTATGCAAAGAATAAGAGATTCAGGCTTTTGCTCCTTATTATCTGCTCTAAGGCTGGTGGAACAAACTCACGTTTTCATTATAATTTTATCCTTGTTATCTCATTCAAACAATAGACAAGAGATCCATGATTCCAATCCTTGTTATCATTATGTTGTCTCTTCGTGATTTTCATTCGTTTTTCAATAGTTAGGATGGCTTGCTGATCTCCTAGTTTTTTTATATCCCTAGTAGCCTCCTCTTAAGGCTACTCCTACTCTGTCACTTCCTTCTATTTAACGTTAACTAACTGTACCACTTTCTTATGTCTCTTCAAATACTCTGTCTTTTTTATTTGAACAATTTAATATTAATTATAATCAATCATTGCTACAAACGTAAACCCTGCTAGGGGAGGGTGGAGGCTAGGGGGCTGAAGACTCACTTCCAATTTTTCGACGCGTTTACGTGGATATTTCTTTTTTAAGCCATACTTGTATTCTTCTATTCAGAAAAAGTTATGTAATAATACAAAATATATAAAAAACAATTTTTTTTAAATCATTGCAATCGAATGTAGCTTATATGATACGTGTCTAAATTACAGGTAAGTCTCAAAACTAATTATTAAATTCAGTATTATTCCTTAGCTGACGTCAAAAAACTACAATAAACCCCAATTCATAATTTTCTTATCAGGAGAAAACCATTTGTATCTGAGAGAGTTAGTGCTCAGTCCTATGTGAGGTTATGTTATTTATTAGCAATGCTATGTAAGATAACCATTAATAATCATCAATGCCCTTTTCTCAGATGGCTCAGAAGAAGGAATTCAGGTTAATCCCGGCCCCATTTTTATCTTGGATCAGCCACTGTGTGGCAGCTCCTCATCATGACAGTTTTCCCTTTTCCTCTTATAGAGGAAGACATTTCGCTCAATTCCATCATTTGCTAAGCCGGAAGAAAAAGGAGCACATAGTGATAATTACCTCCTTGTTTAACAACCGGAAGCAGAGAGCCGCATGCTCGAAATTAAGTTTCTCTCCGAAATTTAAAAGGAAATTGGCAGTTCTATCACGTTGTCTCTCCCCCCCCCCCCACAACATATTTTGATCAGGTATTTAAGCAGGAAGACAATTTCACTTGTTTCAAGTCTCATGGAGTTTCCATTTTTTGTCAGTTCTCACTCTCATTCATCTTGAATGGAGTGAAATATGAGGCTGGTTTTCTACCAAATGCTTCTTAGCCTACTAAAAATCAGCGAGGAGATTTAGAGGTAACACATCCGGATGTGTTATTTAATAATTTTACTCTCTTCAAGGAATATATTTGCCATCCTCTGTTTATTTCTCTTATCTTTATTCCTTGTTATGTCAATTATTCTTTCCATGTGAGGTGCAAAAAACAAATTTAGCAAACGTAGATTGCTTATCTTTTTCTTGGTTGATTCTTTATATTTTCTGCGGCAAAGCAAGAAATGAATATTGGACATTCTCTTTTTTCACCTGTTTATTTTTACCCATGCCTATTACCTACCTATACTACCACAGAAAATTCTCTACACAACCTGATTCACCCCTTTCATCACGCCATAAATTCTTAACTTCCCCCTATAACTGGTCACAAGATAACGCATTTAATCTCACCTATTGCGTCATGCCCATCTTCAATCAATAACACATCCTTATTCCAAAATATTGTTGATAACCTAGATTTGACCTTGTTATGAGACAGCGCTGTGCTGTTTTCCCCTGAAGGAATGCTTTGTGAAGGTGGTATGAAAGAGAAATCGAGTACAAAGGCAGATGACTCAAAAACATTTCCCCTGAATCGAAGCTGATTGATTAATTAAAAGTTTTCTTGCATCGCGTCAAAGAAGAACCTTGATCTCAATGGACTTGAAGCCCTATTGTAGGCAGCGAGTCTGAAAAAGCTGACGGCTATGGCGCGCTGGAAAACCTCGACTCACGTTATAATGACATTGGGCTCTGAATAACTTATTGTTAGGCATGGATAAAAATTATCACTAGGAGCCAATTATCCTTATTGGTTAGCAAATTATATTAAAAAAGGCAGGAGGATGATCATAAAATGAAAAAAAATGTCAGAATAAAGTTGTGTCACAAGATTAATTCCAAATACCTACACCGCTTTTGAATTTATGTTAATAAAGATTATTCTTAATACCAACACGCCTTATCACACTACGCTACTGAAGATTAAGTTTAATACCTACGCGCCTTTTTACTTTACCCTAATGAAGAGTAAGTTAAATACCTACACCGCTTTTCACTTTCCGCCACTGAAGATTAAGCTTAATACTTCCAAGCATTTTCACTTTCCCCTATCGAAAAATAAGCTTAATACCTACACGCCTTTTGATATTACGCTACTAAAGATTAAACTTAATACCTACACGACTTTTCACTAAAAGCTCCTGAAGATTAAGCTTAATATCTACAAGACTTTTCATTTTACGCTAATGAAGAGTAATCTTATAACCGACAAGACTTATTATTTTACTGCTAGTGAAGATAAATTCTAATGCCTACACGCCATTTACCTTTAGGATACTGAAGATGAAGATCAATAACTACAGGACTTTTGACTTTAAGGTACTGAAGATTAAGCCTAATACCCACGCGACTTTTCCCTTTCCCCCCCATTGAAGATTAAGTTTAATACCTACACGTCTTTTTTTCTTTCCGCCCCTGAAGATCTTGCTTTATTTTCACTTTTGTATTTAGTAAATTTACTTAATTTCTGACTCTTCCTTCTAAGAGAAACTTAGTATTACCTGCATAAAAGATTAAACCATGGCATGCGACCTATGTAATTTATGAGGAAATAGAGGAGAGGTAATGGATCAGAAGATAAAATAAAGGAGAGAGAAAGAATGAGGTGTATAGACGTTAAAAAAAAACATCCTAACAACCTGCATTCCTCTTCCATGGCATAGATGGGATATATTTATGTTATTGATGTGTTGACGGCTGCTTTTAGTCAAATTAACATATTTAATTGCAATTAATAATGAGTAGAATAGAATGAAATCGAACAAATTAAAAAAAAATATCAAATACAAAAATAAACATCACATCTGAGATTATATAATATATATTCTTATATACATCTTTCTAACAGTTCAAAACATGCAAAGATGTAAATGAGTAAAATAGCTAGAATAGCCATCTCTTTAGGGTCAATTTTTTGCCTCCCTCTTTGTAAGGGAGGCGGCCATATTCCACGTAAATTTCCACGCTGATATGTCTGCAGCGAACGTCAGGCACGTATCGCTAGTAAATCACAGAAGGAAATTTATGTTGCCTCAATTCCAGAATATCCGTCGATATTATAAGGTAATTACTCTTTCTTTCTCCTATTTTCAAGGGATTTCCGTCATTAAAATCAAAGTGATCGATGACAGGGGTAAATGGGGGTTTAAAAAACCGATTTTTACCTTTCGTCCCGAGTCATCTCATAATAATGACCATGATGATATTAATTACTATAACTATTTCGGGCATATGACCTTATAGGCGGCGTTTAACTACAGTCTAATCACTTTCCCAGTGTCAATCAGAGGGTGAACAAAGCCAAAAGCAAACTTTGAGGGGGTGGGGGTGTTCTTGGTAACATAGTAGTCATAAGCCAAGTTTGCTTTGGCATAACACGTAGTCTCCAAGGCAGAGAATTCTGACAGATATGGAGTTACAGTATCGTATTTAGGCTTTTAGATAAATTCTTCAGCGCTAAAGTGTGTTAATCGGATTCACAAGTGTAATTATTATTACTATTAACATTATTTGTATTATCAATTTATATTTTATATATATATATTTTATATATATATTTTATCATTTTCGTACAAATTGGGTTTGTGCGCATCAGTGCTACTCATACTTCATGACCTCTTACACCCATTTATATTCTATAAAACACATAACCACCATTCTTTTTTCCACTCCCAATGGTCCTTCGTAGCAATGGGATACTATTTGATGTACAATCTCGCTCAGTCAAGAACTATTCGTGAGCAGAATGCTCCAAGCGCTGCTCTTCCTGTAATCCTCCACTTCAAGCAAATTTGACATCCTCAAAATCATCCACTTGCAAATCATTCATCTTTTTTTTCTCACACGCTTACACTCAATCATGTAGTCACAGGCTTACACATAACCATGTTCTCATAAGCTGAAACTCAAGTACGTTCGCACACGCTGACACTCAATCACGTTCGCACAGGCCAAAATTCAATGACGTTTGCACACACTGACAGTCAATCACGTTTGAACACGCCAACACTCAATCACGTTCGCACATACTTACACTCGAACACGTACTTACACATCGTCACTCAATCACGTTCTCATACGCCGACAATCAATCACGTTTTCACACACCGACACTCAATCACGTTCCCAAACGCTGACACTCAATCACATTCTCACACGCCGACACTCAATCAAGTTCTCAAACGCCTATACTCAATCACGTTCATACACACCGACACTCAATCACGTTTGCACACACTGACACTCAAAACACGTTTTCACACAACGAAAGACAATCATGTTTGCATACACTGACACTCAAAACACATTTTCACACACCCACAGTCAATCATGTTTGCACATTCTGACGCTCAATCATCTCAACAGTCAATTTTGTATATTCTCCTCACAAATTTAGTTCCATTAATTCTTCTTTGCCCACAACACCTCAGACCATTATAAGAGGCAATCTAGTTTATTCCTTCTCTGAACCATAAACGTCTCTCCAACACTCCATCCCCTTTCGCAGACCTTCTCATAAATTTTCTTTCTCCCATACACAAACGGTGGCAACCGAATAATCTAAAGCAGCTTTCTGACACAATCAAACCTTCAGCTATCACTCATGCTCTAATCGCTCAAGTTTCTTTTAATCCTATTTAGGGAAACCTCCTTACAGAGTTTATACAACACACAGAGCTACTCTCCCGAATATACCTTGCTCTCTTTATTGCTTACAAGTACCTTTTTAGTCCTATTCAGGATTTTCATGGAGCTATTCTTCACACCTTTTTTAATTCTTTCAGAATGACTTCCTATTCCCATCCGATACTTATTCATTTTATAGAAATGCTTGTTTGCTTTTCTCTTACTCTGATTAATCACTTATTTTCCTTTTCACATTTACTCTTTGTTTGTTTTCATCTGCATTCCGCATGTCTCTCGCATACCCATCTGTTCTATAAAGCATTTTTAATTACATCTATCTATTGCTCTCCATAGCAAGTTTTACTACGTCATTCCATTACTTAACCATTTGTGTTCCCTTTCAAATCTAACATCCCCACATATTCCTTGTCTTACTCACTAGCTCTTGCATAAATAATTCTACATATGCTTTATTATAACACTTAGAATTATGCAATATCTCTTAATCTCGAGCCATTTAACATACTTTTCCTTTCTCTCCGATTTAACAAACTTTTCATTTTTTATTTTCCCCTTCCTTTCACCCTTCCTTCTGTATTCTTATCCACGCACCAGCCAATTTAACCTTACATAGCACAATTAGGTCATCGAAAAGTCACTCATTCATAGCATTTAAACTTTCGCGTCATATCCATCCCTAATCCTATTCTACCTTACAAGGCACAGAACAATTATGGTCTTACATCCCCACACCTACCGTTAGCCCTCCTTTGCCAAACCCTATGTATTTTTGCACATCTTTGTAATAAAAAAACGTGGTCACGAGATATGTTTCTCTCAGGACATAAACTACCACTCATTCACCACAGGTGTGCTGAACGCTCCAGTAATCGAATCTCTCATAACTTCACTTTACGGTTAATCATGTTTCCTACAAGCATCAACCGATATCCTTTCTCAATTTCTTCCATCCTTCCGCCCATGTCATTCTTGACCTTCTTGTTCACATCTTAACTTCATTATTATAGAGTTCATACTCTACATTTATGCACGGTTTCATCTTTTCTAATTTCAACCCCACACACAAAATTCTCGAACTTACCATTCACACACGACCATCGCATAATGCTACTCATCAATCAAAGGCAATGCCAGTCCTGATTCACACCTTTACACAGTACATTTATACCAGCCCACACAATCTCTTTATTCTCTTTCAAGTTTGTTTCACATCGAGCAAGCATCTGCTATCTCCCTGGCTTACGCACCTTCACTACTATTTTTCTCTTTACTTTATTACATTTAACACATTCTGCTCATACATAGACTGGACAAGGTCCGCGAAAGCTCTGCCGATTTCTGCCATAGCATATTTTACTTACAGGGCAAAAGTTTCTAGTGCGCTGCTTCCCATGACATCGGCCCATATCTTGATTTAGTCGCCTTTTCCGACACGTGTCGAAGGGCGATATTTGTATTATTATTATTTAAATGTGCAAAACCCATTTCATCTACGACATGAGGTAAATGAAAGTAGGTTCGGTTAGTATAGCAATGGTAGGTCTCCTTGAGACTGCATCGGAAAACTCTGAGAGACGTTTTTCAACCACGAGAAACAAATGGCAGTACCAAAAAGGTCAAAAGCCCTAAAAGAGAACTGTCTCAATTGACCTTTTAACATTCACTGATGTCGTCACAGGTCACGGGATCGTTTTCATTCCTCATTGGGGGGGGATATACATATTATGTAACTTATAAAAATTGAACTGCAGTGTACACATCTATATAATGTGATAACTGCAGAGAAGGTAAGCATCATTGACGCTGGACAGGGTCCGGATGCTAGATAAGGAGCCTCCCTCAAACAGGTCTGTTGCAGTAAAATTTGATTTTCTCGATTTATGGTATTTTCATGTTGCATTAAGCCACATTGCAACCGCATGATTTATGGTGTTTTCATGTTGCATTAGGTCACATTGCAACCGCATTCAGTAGCTGTATACATGGCAGATTAATCTTAGAAAGGAGGTTTTCAATCTGGTCAAATTAGGGTCGGTGAAATGTGGTGAACCTACCAGGTGTCCGAAAATCTTGCCACTCCCTGTAAATATTGCTTTAATTTTCTATTTCAGATGGCTGACACGATCTGTACAGTGTAGAGGAGAGGCTGATTGCAATTGTATGGGCACATGAAAGTGTGCATTCTAGCAAGAGCATAGCGGATGTGCGACATAACTTCACTGCAAGATTTGGCAGCCTAGCCGGTCCGAAAATGACGGCTCTGCGTTGGGAGCATAAACCGTTTCTGAGCGGAACCGCATCATTATGTGCCACGAAAATGATGGTGTTCATACAGACCTCAACGTATGACAGTGTCAATGAAAGTGAATACAATAGAACTAGTATATGTGTATGATATTATATTAGTTCTCTATCAAAAATGAATACACAAAAAAGTACATTAGTTTATTTTTCCCTTTTTGTTTTTACTTTTTGGTAGGTGGTGACAACAATGTCGGACCATCCTATACATGTCCTAAATTATTAAAAAGAGGAGAACCAGTTGGAGAAGTAAGGACCTATCCACTTTCGACCCAAAATTAAGGAGGCTTTTGTAGTCGCTTCAAAGCGTGGCCTAATACATTCCTTTTCCAATACTAGAAAAATTAATTTTAAACTTTACCAAGGATATATCCTGGTTTATTAGAATGTTATGGCAGTGATTTTACATTTATAGATAAAACGTTCTAAACTAAGATTCAACTTTTCCACGATTGATGTTTGAGGTCTCAAATTTCAATCTTATCTTTCTTCTCTTAGATAAATTCGCTTATGTGATTATTTATTTGTTAAGATAATCAAGACGCTTTGTTTCCTAATCCCTAGACCGAACATTATATTGGGTAAGTAGCAAACATTATAGGCTTGAAAAGTTTGTAAATAATGAGCCATTTTGAAGAGTAAATGAAGGAGAATATTCCATTTTGTCCAAAGCCTTTAATACCCCCTCGGAAGTTGAAGGGATTAGTAAGCTATATTGAAATCATAATCATCAGCAATATTAGATTATATAAATTTATACTAATTTAAAATTGCTTTGAAATTTCTAAAAAATATAGATAAAGCTAGTATCCTGAGAATATATTTAACCAATAATTAAACAGATTAATTAATCCTCAACAACCGATTATCCTGAATTAAATAGTCTATATTAATTGGTTCTTTGCAGAATATAACGAGTTTACTCGTTCAAAATTCAAATTAGAATTTTAGAATGAATTTAATTATTTAGCATGTTCTTCTTATTTAAAAACAAACAAAGTTTATTCCTATCATCCTACGCATTGAAGTTTAAGCTTCGGCTATAAAAAAATTCAACTAAACCCGCATTTTATTGGGGCATATTAAATTAGCATACCCAATATAAGCAAATAAACTGCCTATAAATGAAACGCTCTTTGGAAGAGATTTGATATTTTAAGGGATTAAAGCATAAAATTTTAGTAGTTATGATTCATCATGACAGCGTATTTACAGTGGCGGGAAATACGATCATTTCGAACTTTTCCACGGTTTCATATTGACTTTTGGCTCATTCCCTCATTCTTTATTTTACAACTCGAGCGATGTCAATGGAAAGAACTGAAGATTCTATTCCTTGAGATAATTCAAAGTTCTTTTGTGATTTAAAGGAAAAGTATTTACAAGTTAGCGTTCCAAATTATTCTCGGATAAAAGATATGTGCTTTGCTTTTTTCAAGGAAATGCAATGTTGGTTTTGATATGAAATGTGCTTTATGCTGGTTTCTGGTGAAAGGGAAAGAAACTTGCCTACAAATTAAATTAAAGGGCAAAGAGAAGACTATTCAGAGTCTTGACTTCATTTGAGTTTTGGCTGTTCATATCTTGTTACCGTCTGTCTATAATCCTTCTTTTAATGGGACCAATAAAATTTCCTTTTTAGCAACGTACTTTTATTTTCTTAGCACTATAAAACTGTTTCATTTTCTAACTTTTATTTGTGTTTGTCTATTAACATTAACTCCCTCACCCAATTTTGTTCTCTCTTTCCTTCAGTGATATAAAAACTTCTCCAGAGATAGGAAAAGAATATATAAAAATGGAGAGGAAAGAGAAGGATTAAAAATGATTCTCTTCATTCTAGTTTTGTTTTCTGATATTGGCACGAAAGGTGATTTTCGTTCCCGAGACTACGAGCCAACTCAAGGGTTTGTTGAGGGGTGGAGGATTGAGTTAACGTTGATGTTCTTGATCGGGGCATGTGTTTGAGTCTATATATCTTGGGCAAATCAATGAAATTCAAGAATCAAATATAAGTAGCAGCCATCATTCTTTTCTTATTCCCGCTTATACACCCGATAATTTTTTTCTGTCTTAGTCCTGGTGCAACTAATCAGACATAATTAATCATTATTTCGCGTGGCCATATATATGGAAACAACTTATACATACATACCAGAGGTCTTGCAATTTTTTTATAAACTATTAATTGTTTATATATGTATATGTGTACGCTGCCTGAACTTGTCCGAAACTCATTAACTCTCAGTTTAGTTTTTTGCCTCCAAGTTGACAATTATAACTTTTTTGATTACTTTTTGAAATTTGAATAATTGCATTACCACTGTTGGTAAATGTAAGAGAGTCCTAAGTTGAAAATAATTATATTTTTACAAAGCACATAAAATATACCCTCAAAAAGTTCTTCCAGGTTACAAAATACTTGAATCTTACACTTAAGATAAAAGTACACTGTGTAAACTTGAGAGGAAATACTGTAGTTTCTCTACATAAGGAAAGTTTGTCAAAAAATGATCCTCACATTTTTGAAGGAACGTTAGATGAAATTTTTGACCCGATTGGAAGACTACATTAATAGTTTCTTAAGATTAAGAATAAGCAAAATATAATATAACTCATGACTATATAAAAAAATAACCATAACTGAAATCTGAATGAATTGCGTGCCGTCCACCTCCTCTTGTTTAAGTTACTGTCACAACTATGTGATATTTAGCCCTTCTGGACACTTAAATTTTACCCCATTTTTTGCCATTATCTCTACGATACGAGGTAATTCTTACATATTTTCTGGCCTCGTTTCTTATAAGCAACCTCAGTAAGCCTTCTTTTGTTGTTTTAAGGCCGGGAGCTTTTGGTCAGTGTGGCCTATCCAAACCAGAGTGCCGAAATCAGTCCTTTACTCACAAACAATGTCACAATAGTACGGGGGCCTTCAGACAAAACCTTGAGATTTTAAAACTGGTAGTTCATGCAAAGGTATCAATTAATACTCCATAATAAGGAAACTGAAGTAGAAGTGTAAGAACGTAGCGTTTACTGGCATCCTTCCTAGAATAGTAGTGACAAATCTTTTTTATGAAAAGTTTTCATGGCTTAAGAACACCGTTAGCATTTTCGCCAGAAGGAAGAATTGCGCTTAATCATTCTACGGAACAAGTTTTACGAGCATTGCGAGATATTTTAGAATGACGGTATGTATCTGAACGGGGTAGCCTAGGCAAGACTGGGAAGACTTTAGAATGATGGTTTTGTGGATTTTCTAACATGACTGCAGAAGAGACTGGAAAACACATAAGAGAGTATTTTTTGAAACACAACAAAGTAATAATCCTGCAAACATTCAAAATTATTAGAAAAATACAAACTTTGTCAAGCTTTACCTACTGGAGCAGTGCGGTAAAAACGATCGATGAATTGAAGGTCTCACTTACGTCATATGAATTTGATATCATCTAAATTATGGAGACATAAATAGAAAGTTCTTTATTGGACCTTATAAGACAATTTATCTTACTCATCACTCAAACTTTTAACATCAATAGGTCTCGAGAAATCTTGAAGGTGTTATTTAAGAAATAAAAAAAGAACTAGACGTGATAATAAACAACATCAAATGATATATAACGTGTGAAAATTTTGCTTTCGAGTTCAGGAAAAAGAGTAACAATAAATTTGGTCGTAGTCTATAGGACACCAAGATAAACATAGGCAAACGATTATATTCTTTTTGAATAGTTTAGACCTTAGTTCGATTAAAGGTAAACGTTCTATTATTCAGCAACTTCTATTTTCCATAGATAGATTTTTATAAATGAAAAGGCAGCCAACACAAGAAATCAATTTTAGCATTCTAAATGATAACTTCCTATATCAAAACTAGACGAACAAAGACATGCTAAAAAATCCTAGATCAAATTTTGTCAAGTAAAGATAAATGAGTTTTAAGTCTACACGTTGGCGAAACAGTTTGCGACCGTTGTCACAAAACAATGCGTTTAGATCTTAATATTCCTATAAATGTTAATGAGAGCTCCCATCTCATTTCGAACATTTCATTTGGGATGTTAATTTGAATCTAAGAGCTCGGAAATTATATAGTTTTTTTCATGGTTAATCTTTTACTATAAATAAAGAAATAGGGGCTATAAACCTAAAGCTTATATAATATATTAAACAAGATGTTGTGGATAAATAGTAAGGTTAAAAATGTATTAGGAAACGTAACCGATTGTATAAAATGTCGAGACGAGACAAGAAAGCGATACTATTATCGTCGCTTTGTTAAACGTAAAATAAGAACGGACGAAACGAAATATGAAAAGCAAAAAGCGTCCTAAAAATATAAGCTAAAATAATTTTATAGCTATGTAAATAATAGTAAGCTAATTAAAATGTGAATAGCGCCCGTTTTAGGATATCGAGGTTTGTTCGTCCTTAATGACGGTCCATCTACATGTTGAAAACATCAAGTGAAAGTTGGTGAATGTTTTTAACATCAAAAATACAAATAACAAATATCTCCAATACAAGAGACTACTCTTTCAAATATTGACAAAACCAAAGAAATATTAGTCCCTATATTATTAAGAAGCTAAGTTCTTTCTGGAAGGCCATAACTCCGTAAAGTGTCAGAAGTCTACAACTTCACCAACGCCAATTTATGGCCTGCTAATTCCATGGAATTTAATTCCATTACTCTGCGGGAGGTGCGGTTGAGAGATAAACAAAGCAATGTGCCTGCAACATTTTAAAGAGCTGGAGGCCAAGATCAAAGAGGTGTTCGAAGATCTCCCCAGTGACCCAGTGAGGACCGTATGCGCGAGTTCTGGAGCCGTCTTGAAGCCACGGTGGAAGAAGATGGCACCTAATTTGTGTAAACTATTATCTCCCAGCCCTATTCTAGTTGATATTTTGGATTTTTAGGAAATATTCTGAGAGGTTTTCTGTATGCAAGCTATCAAATTTAGCCTCAACAACCTGTAGTGTTTAACCCATATATGTGTGTAAGTGTGCGGCGCTTATTTTTTCCAAATTTAATTTACTGAATTAAATGTAATTCATTTTTCATATCTTCCGATGGATGTTTTTCCGCCAATATATTCGTTGGTAATTTAGAGCACTGTTTCCCAACCTCTTTTAACTTATGCTCCCCTTCGTTTTTCCTGTGTCCCCCATAATCATCATTTTTAGTAGGTAATATGTAGTTTAACATTTTTACACAATAATCTTGCAAGATACAAAATATTTGTTTATAGATAAATTCAAATTCTATTATAAAATATCTATACAAATGTAAAATATAGATATTACTTTAACATTTTTCTATTTGCCCACTTCGGATGTTCTTTTTCTCCTCACTGAACTTTTTAAACACCTTTTTTATTTGTGGTATTATAATTAATCTGACAGATATTAACAAAGGTTAGGAAAATTTGAGATATAATCAAAATTAGCTCAAATGTTTTTAGAAACTTTCACAGATTAAAAGTAACGCTTGGATGATTACTGTGAATATTGTTTTACTGTAAAGAAAATTTTTGTTTTACAAAACGCCTAATTTCTAAATAAATTCTTACGAATGTTTTGAATGACTTTTTCGTTTCTTTTATATATTTAGGATGCCGAAGGCGATGATAGTATTATTTTCTTAATAATAGAAAAAATTCTCATAAATATCAAGAATCATTTGATATCATGTATAAAGTTATCTGTTTATGTCTCATTTTGCCCCAGAGTATATTGCATAATTTTTCATGTTTCAGAAGGTCGTGATTGGCTTCTAGGCACTTAAGATATCAGCTGACTTTTTTGTTTGGTTTAAACATTGGCCCCAAACAAGTCAAATCGGTTATTTCACGTAATAACAAATATTTTATATCTTAGAATAGGTATTTTGGCCCTCCAATCGAAGAAAAGGAAAAGCCATGGGATCCTCCTCAATGAATATATGGTCGTAGAATCTCTTTACTAAAGGAATGCATGCGTAGCAGAAGGAAATTCATGCCGTTAACCATTGCGAGTCTAGCGAGGACGACAGACTATCTAAACTATTGCTATTTTGGTATGATGAACGTACACTATATATTGATAAAATATCACATGATATATAGAGGACGAATATCCTAACATCTTCAATTGCACCAGTTCCACATAACGAATAAGCTCTGATTTCAGCTTGTTAAGTTTCGAATTCACGGATAAAGTCCACAAAGAAATGAAAGATAAAGATGAGGTTTGAGAAGAAGGGGAAGAAACATGGCCACTTTAAGAACCCAACTTCTCAAACCACCAAGATCTTGATAACATAGTAAGAGACTTGAATGCATTTACTCTGAATATCTGGCGATGAATATAGCACCTTTCGAGAAAAGATCATGGAATCCATTCAACAGCCTTGTCAACAGGTTTCTAAGCAACAATAAAGCCAAGTATTACAAGGCCCATATTGAAGAACTGTTTAAAAGTTACAGCAGTTCAATATGCTCAATATTACTTAAACTTCAGAATTGCGCTCCTATTCTTAATTCTTCCTACCGAAACTTGATGTTGTATCAAAAGTCCAGTGATATCTGTAAAGATGTGATGAACTGATAATGGGTGACTACGTATGGAACTTAGTTTGAGATTACAGTCCAGACCACAAGAGACAGCAACGGTCCAATGTTCATTTATGAACTTACTGATGTTTTTGACTTATTGATCTGCCATAGATATTACATTATTGTTAGATTATTCTTGCTTACTCATTTTATATTATATTATTACTATAATATTTGGATATCGTTGGGGGTATTGCAATAAAAATTATGTTTACAAGATTTTATTCTTATTTCTGTAAAACCGAAGGTAATTTTCGTGTTCAGCCAAAATGTTACGGAAACATAAAATGAGAGTGAAACAGAACTTTCATAAAAATCTGTTACACTGTGTTAATGGTTAAATTATCTCTTACAAAGTGTTTTTTTGCATAATAATACATGTACTCTTCTATATCAAAGAATTCAATAAAAATTACATTTGTTAACTTAGATTCACCATCCGAGGGAGATTTTACAATTTTATGAATTTCGAGTTTATTGGACCGATTATTTCTTATGTACTTTTTTATATTTTAAATTTCGTTTGTTTTTAATAGGTACTTTAAAAACATCCACTTCTCATCTGTAATTCAGTTTGCTTAGCCTAATTTTTAGGGTTCGGATTTTGAAGTAAACTCCCCTTTTAGGGGTTGCCTTAATAACTGCACTTAGTGTAAAGACAAAATAATAAAATTTAGCATATATTGTAATTATACGTTTTCTGTGGGGTTGTGTTTAAACTTTACTTTACTTTTAGGCTAATTTTGAAAGTAGTATATATCGTAAAAACATATATTTGCATTTAATGCAATTTTTATGGCTTTTCATTTAGATTTTTAGCGCCTCAAACATTAAATTAAAGTGGCAATGGTAATGGCATTGTATCGAGGGAAGTTTCTAACCTCTAAAGATTTAATTAGTTAATTAAATCATTGTGCAGGTGTAACTAGTATATTGGCAGAGAATAAATCGAATACAAATAAACGAGACCTGAATTTATGAATTTTTGATAGTTAGACAAATAACACTGTGTAACAGTTAATTTAACCCATTAACACTGTGTAACAAATATATGCTAAACTTTATTATTTCGTCTTTACACTAAGTGCAGTTATTAAGGCAACCTACAAAATGGGAGTTTACTTCAAAATCGAAACCCTAAAAATAAGGATAAGCAAACTGAATTACAGATGAGAAGTGGATGTTTTTAAAGTAACTATTAAAAGCAAACGAAATTCAAGAGAGAAAAAAGTACATAAGAAATAATCGGTCCAATAAACTCCGATTTCCTAAAATTGTAAAATCTCCCTCTGATGGTGAATCTAAGTTAAAAAATGTAATTTTTATTGAATTCTTTGATGTAGAAGAGTACATGCCTTATAAAGCAAAAAGGCTTCAGAATGAAAAGGTAAATGATAAAACCCCCCAAAATAGAGCTTTCAAATGCAGGAAAAATCACGTGAATTATATATACTAAAAAAGCTAAAAGAAATTTTACCTTAAATAAGGGAGCAAAAAAAAAATTTTAAATTGGTGACACTTAACGCTTATCAGGTGCAGAATAAAATTGTTTTCACTATTAACTTTTAGGGAGGGAGATGCCACTCGCTTTGCGCCGTGTAATGTGACTAATGCGTGTGTATGCGCGGGCACGAATGCTGCCCTAGTCGCCAACGGCTGTCATTGCATTTGCGACCGATCTCGACCCTGCCTTTGACGCCAAGAGATGCCAAGCATACCCTGAACCATTCCCCTATGAGCTGGAAAACTACTGCAAGACCTTGACATAGCTTACCCCTTTGTTTAAAGTTGGCGGGACACGACCAACCACTGGGATTGTCTTTACGATATTCTGGTTGCAATATATCTCCTGGTAAGGAGAACTACGCGTTGTAATCGGTTCTGGATTGAAATTGTGATCTATAGGGACTAACATAGTCCCAAAAGTGTTCTAGAGATATCGGAATCTCTACAGCACAGGGATATCGTAATTGTCTCTTGCTGGCTTTAACGCGATGTAGGGAGAGAAAATCAGGTTTGCTCATCTACTATACATAGAGGTTTTGTTTTGGTTGCATGGTCGGGTGCCGATGGGCAGGTCGCGTCCCTCCAACGCCAGAGCATGCCTTTGCTCTCTGTTTCCTTTTTAGTTACGGCTAATCTCATGTTTTTTTTCATTTGTGCTTTTTGTCTTGTTTGTTGTTTTTGTTTTTTGTTTTTTTTTGCTTTTATTCTTTTTTAACTTAACTTAAGAATTGGGTAAACTTTATTTCGCCGAACATATCCGCGGTGGTGGGCGCCATTAGAACGATCTTGATGTAAAAGTAAAATGACTTTTATGCATAAGTAATTTACCCGATTTTTTTACGGAATTCTATCAAAGTTTGATGAGGATAAAGGATGGAGATACAGTTCATCTCGACGTTGAAGAGGCTTGGTAGGCGATATCTTGAAATGAAGAAACGACCATGAGCAACAGAGATGTTACAGAAAAAATGCATTATTTAGCAATAAACAAAGAGGCTCAATACATCATTAGGGCCCGATATCGTGTATCATCATAATTTAAAAGTAATCAAAGAACTAAGTAATTTGCTGTTTCTTAATTCTTATATAAACGCCAAGGATTGTGAGATTGTGTATCTATGTATGTCTGACCTCTTTAGGCGCAAAAATATGTCGATGAGATTAATAAAAATATACCCATTTTATGTTGCTATATTGTCCGGGCGAGTCATTGGAACATGATTCCTCTCGATAGGTCCAATTAACTAAATATTTATGAAGGGAATTATAAATTATGTTAAATATTTGAATTTTTTCTTTACATCTGCTATAGAAGCAACAAATCGGGTCCTTGAGGGAAATAAAAGTGTAATCACTTAATGCATTTTAATGACGGATTGAATGGCGCCTGGATTGTCTCGATAGACGAAAGAATAATAGTTATGAATGAAACCCCCTTCTTATACGAAATATTATCGAATTTTTCAATTTCGTTTACAATAAAGGCTAAAACTGGGGTGCTGGTAGATATAAAAATATTTTTCTCTTATAAATATTTTTCCGTGGCAGCAAATGGGGCATGTTTTATATTGACATGCGCAAGGATAAAAAGACTTAGATTCGCGATCGTTATATAAATTCTCGATTTATTTAATTTTTAGGTTTTCTCGGCGGTAAAATGAGGTTGCTTTGAGATACATCGATCGATTTTTCTTATAGAACTTTATTCGTCGGGGTTCAACGTTATATGCTTCTTCTGGAAATACCTGATGACAAAAAGGCTAAAAACGAAAGTATGCATATTTGAATTCCTTTTCTAATTTTTTTATCTCTTTAGTTATACAGACTGTAGGGGAATGGTCACTCCCCCCCCCACCCCACCGTTCACTCTTGGTGCAGTCACAAGGTGGTTACCGCAAAGACATCCGTCGAAGGCATGGGCGGGTTCAGTGCTTAACCGCAGTGTGGCACAACTCGGTGCCATTAAAGACCCTGAAGGTCAAAATGTAAGAACTTCCCCAGGAGAGTGAGATCCAGTTTCACATCGAATGAGAAATTGGAGACGTATTTCTCCCAAGCTCGAAGGCTACCGAGGAGCCGATGTAAAACTCGGTGGCGAAAACCATTCGGCATAAGAACTCTCCTGGCACCGTCCTCAAGCTCCTCCCCCCCCCTTACCAGTCCCCCAGTGGATGATAAGTTATAAATGAGGAACACTGAGGAAAATCGTGGTAGTATACGTCAGTCTCTAGGTGACGCAGTCCTCGGATCAAAACCGAGCTACCAAGACTGGAGAGGTAGTTTACTTGTGTCACCAAACCAAGAAGTACCCTGCAAGAAACGCAGGGCTACCTACTTTAAGGGGCTAAGAAGAAGCTGATCCTCGAGCTAGTCCCTGGTTATTAAACCAAACGATAAGTTAACTTTGTTAAGTTCAACTTACTCTAGCTAGAGAGATTCCTCATATCCTAGTGCACCTTAAACACCAGGGGTATTCCTCGTCCTTGAGGAATTAAGAAAAGAAGAAGGAAAAGGCTCCACCCTCGAGTCCGTTATTCGGTGGCCACACCAAACTCCTAAGTTAACTTCGTGAGGAACCAAGTTCAACTTATTCTTGTCAGAGAAATCCCCCTCCGTTATACTCGCCCTTAAAGAAGACTAAAACTAAGAAGAAGCTCATCCTCGAGCTAGTTCCTAGTTACCAAACCGAACTTTAAGTAACTTATTCTCGCCAGAGAAATAAATCCCCCTTCGTTATTCTTGCCCTTGAAGAAGACCCTCTCCGAGTTCAGTCCTCGTCGATGAGGAATTAAGTAACGAAGGAGAAAAGCTCTCCCTCGAGCTCGTTACTCGGTGGTCACACCGCACTCCAAGTTAACTTGGTTTAAGAACCAAGTTCGACCACCTCTAGCCAGAGAGACCATGACTACCTTGGTGTTGCATAAAGCACCGTAATTGTTCTCATCCGTGAAGAACCCCCCCCCCCGGAAGAACGTGTGGACCCCTTAGCTACCACCCTCACCAAAACAACCGTGTGATCTCGCTCATCTACATCTGGCCGGCGGCACGCGTCGAGAGTAAATAACATTTCTGAGGCCTTTAAACTCCACATGAGTCCGTAAGCCTAATTCTTATATTATTGTTTTGTGTAGAGAAAACGTTAACCCAATTTTGCCGGTCAACTAATTTAATTAATTCTTGTTTGGGATAATATTTAGAGTATTGCTGTAGTTAATGTCTAAATGTTATGTATTCATTTGATAAAGGTAAAATATAAGTTTATTTTGTGAATTAGTGGGCGTTTCTTTTATATCCTTACGCGTTTCGTAACGACCCTGTTCGTTAAGATATTCTTATAATAACAATATATTAGACACTCTTAGCACTCATAGAATAGAACAAAAAGGAGGGGAATTCTACGACACGGACCAAAACGAGGTTTCTGTTTAGTATATAAATGCATTCATCTTATGCACCTTTTAGACGTGGACTTTATATTGCATTTTTTTCCTCGATAACAATAAGGACAAAGAGGTTAATACCGAAATATCTATTGACGGGGCCTTGCCTATTTTCTCTCGGGCCATGAGGACGTGCAGATCATCTGTGATACCTAGTCAAACAGTCAACACAGGGTACCATTCCTACAGGTACTCGGACCGGCAAGCCGTACTAATACACCATGTCTGAGGTATAATCTACATCATCCACCTTTCTGTGGGTAGAGAAAACGTTGAGGAAATAGGCGTCTAAGAGAGGTGCTGAAAGGGTCTGGTAGAAAGCAAGCCAATTTTCTAAGGTACTATCAAAGTTCAAGTGAACGAGGTGACCCAGTATTTCCTATTTGCACTCGGGCCGAGAGGACATGCTACTCTTCTAGGTACCAAGTCTAACGGGCTCTACTGGCTACTCAACTTCGGAGGAATTAGAATAGGCAATGATATTTCAGCTCGATGAATCTGAGCATAAGATCAACGATTTTCGAAGTTCTCGGACAAGATTGGCTGAAATAAACACTCTTGTTAACTCCAAATTCACTACTGGAAGAACTCACTAGGTAATACTGGAAACACAATTGTACACAAAAATATACTACAACAAATCAAGAACTATAACTAGCTCTCCAAAAGCCCTACCGAACATGACAGCTCGTAATTAAGCAGGAAAATTAAATCCTCTTGCAATTCCCCCAAGATAAAGTACCCGAAAATTAACTAATTTAATAAGACATCCAAAGTGAATAGAATCCTAAAAGTAAATAAACCCAAAGTGAAAACATTAAAATGTAATAAAAAAGTGAAGTGAAGCAAATGTTAACTTTGCTTAACTAGAGTGAAATGAGACAAAGTGCTCCACCGAACCGAAGTTAACCTCAATACATACACAACTAAGTAGTAGCAAAACAACACATACACATAAAGGCATGAATGCTAAAAACACAAAACTGAAACAATGAATTAATGGATACGGAGATTGTCAGTTCCTCCGATAATTTTACCGAAGTTGTAAGTAATACTAGTAGAGCAACAAGCAAGCGAAAGAAAAGAATGAAAACCAGCCGTGGTTTGGATTCCACGTTAATAGGTAGGTCCAAACAAAATAAAACTATTCCATTTTCTCCTTTTATCACAAACTATAAGGGAGAGGGCGCCTTGAAACCAACTTTGCTTTTCACCCGCTTTCATCTCCTTATCCTCCTATCCTACTACATGGTCCTCTGTCACTCCTTCTCCTCCCCTGTCACTAAACATTTTGGGACCTGGAGGATAAGGGCGGCGGAGCCCTTGGAGGGGTCTATCGGGAGTTTTCTTCTCCCTTTTGCCTGATGGGGCAATATAGTGGGGGGACCTGGAGTCGATTTATCTCTCTCTTCCACAACAGATATTCTTAGGAGAAAGGTAAAGGGGATCTCTCCTCCACGACTCAAAAATTTTTGTCAGTCTGTAGATGGAAGTTTTAAACACTTCCAAGAATTTCTCCTTTTCTTTAATATTCGTTCGCTAAAATGGTGAAAATAAGAGCATTGAAGGATATGCTAATTCATTTTTCTTTTACATCTTTATCCAGATGAATTAATGGTACATTTTTAGTCTTGATCGACCCAAGAGTAAAGCATTTTTGACGCCTTCCTTGATTTAAAAAAAATAAAAAATTCATTTTCATCTACTATAGCCCCTTAATCGGCGTCATTGCAAGTATATGGTAGGAATGCAATCATGTTATATATTTATTCTCAGCTGATTTAAAAGTCTAGATTAGCTTAAGTAATAATAAACATACCCGACTCATACAAGAAAAGTAATAAGCAACATACAACACTAAGAACCCCAAACCATCAAACCTATGAATAATAACAGAGCAAACAACTCATAACAATTGAATATAACCAACAAATCACAATAAATTAACGTACCTAAATAACATGATCGTAACGACAGGCGACAACTATCAAACCAAAACAACAAGATAAGAGCTCGTATACACGTAACAGCTAAAAAAGTATCAAGTAAAACCGACAATGCAAACGGACAAACCTACTTAACACAACCACAAGCACAAAACCATACAGCCAAACTTTGTCACACCTCAACTAGCTCACAATTATCCAATGAAGCCTCTCGCAAAGAGTTGACTCGTATACACTCTCATAAGATGCCAGCATGAACGATACAGCCTTCCCGTTACATTACACCAGGCAGTTTAACCTAGATTAGCAGTACATAGGCTTTAGTCCCTCTAGAATTGTTTTTTCCCTTTTGGTCACTTAATTTGTTGGCTCCTTTGTAGTACCTCTTTTCTTCGAGAGGTGTTTAATTTCAAAGGCTAGTCGCCGAGCAGATTTCTCCAGTTCATCACTGGTTAGGACAAAGAGGGGGCAGGCTCACCACTCCCTCTTGTCTCTGGTTGGTGGGGAGTGGGTTAATCTGCCTTCATTCTTCTCACTCTTTTCTATTTCTCTTTCTCCCCATCTTTTGTTTTATTTATTTAGATATTTATGCAGCCTCAAGGGTAATTCAGATATAGAAGGGCCAACCAAGCTGCGGCTGACATCTAGATGATTATGTAACTTTTCACCCCAAAAACCTAAATTCGCCCTCTCGGACACATTTCCTTTCTATGCAGATCTCACTTTGGAAAACTACTTCATGATACGGCTTCTTTGCTATTGCGCTTTAAATTCGAGGAAATTAAAGCATCCACTAAAGTCATCAAACCCCTCATATTTCGGTTTAACCTTAAATCAAATTCAAGGCCTAGTAACTTCCTAAAAGGAATATTTATCTTTGGTTATTACATCTTCTCTACTAGAAAGACAAAGATCTCATGGAGATACACATGGATATCAATTTTTCCATGGTTAGTGATTGATTGCATTCCCTCAGGGGAAAACAACGGTTTTGGGGTGGCCTTTTATTGGAAAATTATCTAAAATTTTATTATCCTTTAAAGTTCAAAACAATCGGTTGTACTCGGGTACAAGCCCAAGTAATCCAAGTTCTTCAAAGTTTCTGTATTAACCCTCTGCCCTGGGAAAACGGCTATTTTCTTTCCATATAATGGAATTCTTAGAAAGGAAATATGGACCTTAATTATGGAAAGCCAATAGTTTAGGAAAACTTCAATTAAATAAACACTATACAAATGCAAAGGGAAATAAATACCTGATCATGTCACCTTGAAACTTGATCTAACGTACTGATTAATAGACGAAAGCATTCTTAGTTTTTTTTTTAGGGAGGTCCACATAAAAGGTCTTGTTTTTCATGGGTCTCTTTGGAACACAGATTCGACACGAACGGGAAAAACAGTACAATGCTAACACTGGCCAACTTCAACTTTATTGTCTAAGATTATTTAGCTGATTTTGAACAAGTTGATGTGATGAATCGGAAAATTCAATTTGTTTTGCTCATTAACGTTTATCTTTTGGATTTATCGGCACATGATGATTTCAACCTGTTCTTATTTACATGTGCGGGTATTTTATATTTATATGATGCAAAAATATTTCTTATTTCTTTAAATAGACGAATTATGAAGAGTTTCCATGCGATACCTTTGGAATAAATGGTATCTTTCTTTGGAGGTAAGTAAAATCGATTCAACCTGAATTTCTTGCAAAAATAAGCCCAATATTATTATAGATCTGCAGCGAATACGCCGTTAGAATTTACATAAAGCGTGTTTGCCAAGCTTATGTGGGTATGAAACTTAGTAACAGAGTAAAGCTTGGGCACTACACATGGTATGTATGCAAGTCATTGAGCAAGTATTTGCGTCGTTGGACCAAGGGCAAGGAGAGTCGTCTGAAGGGTAGAGGGAACCGACGAACCATGGCACTGGCTGCAATTTTTTCGCTATTGATCTGACCGGGATCACAGAAAGAACTCGAGCAGCCTCAAGTATCCTGAGCTTCAATTTCCAGGTCATCCTGTGGCTCATTTGGTTAAAATCAAGTACCTGTCTTTGGATAATTCCCTGATATTATTGATAAAAATTTCTCCACTCTTAAATAAAACGAAGAAGTTGTATTTGAAGAAAAGGCTCCACATCATTTTTCCCATAAGGAGAATATATGAATTAACTTGCGATTTCAGTTTGTCAAAGTTTTCTGCTGAACAGTTGGCATTAATATTGAAGGGAAAAAACTCCTCTCTGACTGTGCTCAATCACCTTATACCTCGACAAAAATCAAGAGTACCTCCATTTTATCTCTGAAAAGAAGGACTCGTTGTACTGTACTGATATTACGCTGCTTCTGCCCAAGCTTGGAATGCCACAGTACAAACCAGAAGATTGGAGTCTGTTCAGTGATAGTAGTAAACTATCTTTGAAGTGTATTCTGCTGCACAACGGCAACCAGGTGGCCTCTTTACCCCTCACTCACTCATCTAACCTGACGAAATATTATGAAGCATGACTGACTAATTGGATAATTATGAGCTAGTTGACGTGTGACAAAGTTTGGCTGCATGGTTTTGTGCTTGTGGAGTATGATAGGTAGGTTTGTCAGATTGATTTTACTTGAGTTACTAATTCGTGTTGACCTAAAAATGGTGAACTTTTTGTTTGGACAACAGTCCAGGTTACCAAAGCACTCGTGGATTCTGTGCATGTGGGTTGGTAGGGACTGAACTCATAATTACACGGAGAATGACTGGTATGTATGGGAGGCATTGGCGACTTGCAGAGCAAGGAACGTCATTAACAACCGAAGGGGAAATAAAAAAGAAGATCACTAACCTAATGACGAATAAGTCACCTAGCCCAGATAGGTTTCTACCTAAAGTGTTGAAAGAAGTGCGCGATCAATTCTCACGACACCTGAGCGCAATCTTCAACATGTAAATCTAGACCGAATGCGTTCCTAGAGGCTGGCGTGAAGCGGAGGTGACCTCTATCTTTAAGAAAGGAGACCGTAACCAACCGTCAAACTACCGACCTATCAGTCGGACTTTGATAGTCGGTAAACTCATTGAAAGCATGATGGTGGATAAAATGACGTCGTATTTAGAGTCAAGCCTGCTACTGAGGAGTTCCCCGCACGGCTTCCGAAGGCAACGGTCATGCCTGACGAACCTTGTGGAATTCTTCCACTCCGTCTTCAGTGAGCACGAGCGGGACAGGGCAGTGGATTTAGTCTACTTAGACTTTCAGAAAGCCTTTGATAAGGTACCACACCGCCGCCTTCTCCGGAAAGTGTGAGCGCTAGGCATAGACGAAAAAGTAGCCGGCTGGATCGAGAACTGGCTAAGTGGCAGATGGCAACGGGTGATGGTAAATGGACAGGCTTCTGAGTGGATGCCCTTTACTAGCGGGGTGCCTCAAGGTTCTGTCCTGGGACCACTACTATTCATCATCTACGTCAACGACATAAACGGTGACAGGGTTGCCAAGATTAACAAATTTGCCAACGATACCAAGCTTGGTATGAACGTTGCAAAGGATGGAAATACTGCCCGCCTGCAGGAAGATCTTGAGAAGATTGGGGAATGGTCGGACACGTGGCAAATGCCTTTTAACGTGGGGAAATGCAAAGTGATGCATATCGGCCACAGTAACCCCCAATCTCAGTATATCCTTAAGGGCACTGCTATTAAATCCACCGACACTGAGAATAACTTGGGTGTAACAATCACTAGTGACCTCAAGTTCTCGAAACAGTGCATTGAGGCGGTGAAAAGGCCCAAAGGATCCTAGGCTATATAAAGCGCAAGTTTGGATACCGGAACACGGAGATTGTACTGTGTTTGTACAACTCACTTGTCCGACCGCACCTGGAGTATACGGTACAATTTTGGAGTCCTTCATTTTGAAAAGACATCGCGAGATTGGAACGCGTACAAGCCAGAGCAACCAAACTTATTTCCTCTATCAAACATAAAAGTTATGAAGATAGATTAAGGGAATTAGATCTGTTCTCGTTGGAAACCCGTAGACTGCGTGGTCAGCTCTTCGAAGTTTTTAAAATACTTTAAGAGTTTGACAATGTTGACTACGGGGATATTTTCACACTTGTTGAGAGCAGAACAAGAAATCACGGCTTTAAACTTGAACTGAAGCGTTACAACCGCAATCTGTGTGGAAAGTTTTTACGTACAGTATCTGCGGTAGTTGGAACGCACTTCCATTGGAAGTTGTTAACAGTTAATCTGTTGACCAGTTTAAGTCAAGACTAGACAGGGTCCTGAAAAATCGCCGTGAAAGGACGTAAAGCATTTGAGCAGAGATGTGCCTGCTCGACTGCTAGTCCCTAGGTACCCTCATTGAATGGACCGTAAGGTCTTCTAGGGTACCTTTTTTATTGTTGTTACTCCTTGTTGTTACTCTCAAGGAGAGAGACAGGAACTCCTCCCACTGCTGCACTTCAAGTTTGGCTTTATCAAACAGTTCACTAAAATTTGGACAAGGATGGTGGCTACTTCTCTTACTTATGGCAATCTTTTTCCGGATTGATCATAGAGAAGTTGAAAGTTGACATCTTTGACGTTCCTCTGCTCCGTCAGCTCACTAGTGATCCAGAATTTGAAAACTCAATCAAAGTATAAGAAGTGGAATTGTAAGCGTAGAAGGCTTTTATTTTGGTTTGAAGTACTTTGTTGGAAACAAAAAGGTCAATATGTCTACTGCTTTCTGAAGCCTCGGATGCAACATTGGCATCACAAAGCATTACTTATTCTCATATATCTATCAGTTTCTTAAGACTCTGGGATTTATAAGCAAAGAGCAAGGGTAGAGATTATATCAAAACATGAAAGAGATGGAGACCAGGTATCAGGAACGCTGGGATGCAGTCATGATGGCTGATTACTTTTGAACTCAGAAAAGAGACATCTCTACCTCCGTCCATTCTAGGAGTTCGAAAAACCGAAGTACATATCCTGAGTTCTCGACAATGATGATCTATTATCAAGTTTACATATACTTACCTTCATCAATGTCTACTATTCAATTTACACTAATCAAGTTTTTAAATTTAATTAATAAATTGTGTTAGAAAACGATTTTTTTTTAAAGCCCCTTTTCGGATGAGATATATTGAGAAAAATTAACCGAAAATGTCACAAAAACTAATCGATTTAGTTATAAGATCAGATTTTTTACAAAACGACTTAGCACAAAATCTTAGCTGATTGGAGGAAATGAGTGTCCTTTTCGAATTCAATGGTGCAAAATTGTCCTAAATATGATTAAAAACTTAGACGACTTACAAAGATTTCTTTTTTAAATTAATGTTATTATTGAACATCAAAAAAATTAAATATTAACAACTAGAACAAACTTAAACAAGTTAGTAATTTACGGTCTATCAGACGGAATATTTCCTTATTTGTTTTTTTTCCGCATGTCATGATATAGGCCAACCTATTTTACAGAGAATATTAACTTCTTCTTACGAATTCAATTCTTCTGGACCTTTTCAAGGTAACTACTCTCTTGGCTGAATCTACAATCAACAAAATACAATGAAGGAAAGAAAAATCTTTTATCTCTTTGTTAAAAAAGATATTTTTAAGAACGGTTTGGATTCATGATTTTTGTTCTAAATCGAATTAACAGACAAAGTGAAGTTATATCAGAGTGAAACCCAAACAAACTCTTTTACGAAAGTTGCCCTTTCAATATATTTAAATGCAATCTCGTAATCAGAAGATCTAACTTGCAATTAAATCTCTCCTAATATCCCTGTGTATCTTCGAGGATTTAACATGAACTGTAAATACATCATCTTTCAGGGCATCTGATTTGTTTAGTAAAGATATTAAGGGTCGTGAAAGTACTGTCTCGAATGGAGTTTGTTGTGCATTTCATCGCTTCAGTTGCCAGTACTACCATGTAAGCACTTGGGGCTTCTAATCTGAAAGTTCTCTGTCTGTGGTCCCCTCACTAATAGGCCGGGGTTCTCTAATAAATATTATGGCTAACTTTGACAAAACAATAAGCAAATATTAGAACTATATACTCAAGAAATTCAAGAATAAGTCCATTAAAGGTGGAGAAGCGAGAAATAAACCATTTGAAAAAGGCTAAAATAAAGTTTTCCTTATTACCCATTTTATAGATAATAATGATCTCGTATGGTGGGATAGTCTCAGACCAGGCAATCTTGATATTATTATTGTTTTATGTTATATTATGATGATTATTACTATGGTGACAGAGAAATGATGATCTGAAACGTGCAGTAGAGAGCAAAAGGAAGACGTACTTAAGATACGAAGTATTGTGAGAAAATCTAAGATAAAGAATGGCAGGGAACTTGTATGCAATGAAGTTGCCAGAAGTGAAAGGCGAGATTACGTATGCGAGTTGTATGATTATAAAATTAGGACCCAGCAAAGACCGCAAGATTCTCTGGAGGTCAGTTCGTAAAATAGAAAGTAAAGAATGGAATACAGAGATTTAGGAGAGGTAAAGGAAGAGAGAACATGGACAATGAATCATTTTCACAAAACTTATTAATGCTAGGTTATATTTTGAAGTAATTTTTCCTTATTATATTTTTAAACAAATTCATTGTAGGGTTTTCGTCAACACCCTTAGGCAAGCCATTCCAAGTCTGTGTTATTTTATGAGAAAATGAATTTTGGGCGATCGCACACTAAAATGATTTTTACTTAGTTGAACTGTTATTTCTAGTTGCTATATGGGTAAATTATTAAGCACGTCTGGTATTTTAAATTATTCAATCAGTTGATCATAGATGGCGACCTCTTAGTGAAAGTTAATTGAGATATATCAGCCTTTTTCGGTACCTTATATTCCTAAGTTCCAGAATTAATTTCCTTGAGCAAGGACTAAAGCGTTCTAATATTACAATGTTGTTTATGGATTTATGAAAACAAGAATAGTACCACATACGCCAAATTACTCTTGTAAGCGCTTTGTATAGCGGAGGAATAATATCTTTCGATTAAAATCCAAAATGTCTAGCTATGTATCTTTGAACGCTATTAGCCTTTTGAGACACTAGGGTATATTTTACGCGTAAAATGAGATAATTACAAATAAAGACAACTAAATCTTCTTCCATGTTGATGTTTTAAAATTTGGACTCTTATTTATAGTCTCTTCTTGACCAATATGATTTATCTCGTACTTGATAAAATTGAATTTCATCCTATAGGCTAGTGATTAACCTTTACAGACTTCAGCCTTTATTAGGTTGTTATATAAGTCATCCAAGTCTTTATGCGAGTTTTTAGAGTGACTGTAATATTTTATCTTTGTATTAAGTTTCGTCTCATCAGAAATTTTGGAATGTTATACAATAAATTCGTGTAAATTTTTATTTTAGTAATTAAAAAAAGGTTACCAGAACCAATCCATGATGAACATTACTATTGACTGATGGCCACGATTAAATATTTCCATTGCTAATAATTCCCTTCCTACAGTTTTCCAGCCAGTCTTAATTTTTTTTAAACGATGTCCCCTAGTCCATACGGCTTTAAAGATGAGTTAGATAGGAATAAGTATGGTTATGTGGGGTAAAACAGACTATTGCATTGGAGTATGGAATTCATTACCATATAAGTGGATGTTAGGAATGTGAAGTATCTGGAAAATGGAATTCAGCAGGAGACAGAAAGTATAGTCGCTAAGATGGTTTAAACCTTTGGAGCTTGTTTTATTTAATTTGTCTGGTAGCTCCATTATGACGCAATTAAAAGTGTAGGAGTACCTGAGAATTGGAAACGTGATTAGAAAGTACCTGTGTATAAGTGTAAATTTGAGAAAGGTAAATGCCTGAGCTACATTGGGTTGAGTCTCTTTAGCAAGGACTTGTTTTGAGATGAGCAAATTAGGTTGAAGGCGCAGAAGATAACTATGTTAGCAAGTATTTGCATTCAAACATCTAGCTTAAAATACACCACATAAGAAATGTGAAGTGTTATAAGAGAACCACTAGGCCTATTCCCTAAATCATTCATCATATGTTTAAGGCATATATGTACTTATGTTGCATGTACTCATGTATTTTGTATGGAGCGTAGAATCATGCTAGGTTATATGCATGTATAGAGTGGATGGTGTGCTGCTCGTTGGGTTGAAAGTTCTGAAGTTTCAAGTTCTTGCATGCATTCGTGAAATATTCCTTAGTAAATGTTTTAAAAGAAGTGGAGAAAAGGGCAAATGTCGAAGATTCACTTATGGTTGTTGATTATCATTAGCATCTGAGACGTGTATCATTAATTTCTAAATACATGAACATAAAAGTGCTTACAGTAACGTATTTATGATTTACTGGATTTTTTATATCTTTGAAAATTTCAAATCATTAAATTCTTTTCAATAAGGAGATCAAATCAGCATCAAGGGCAATACTTCATATCATACTTGACAACTTGTCAATAATCAGTAGAGACATTCGTGACCTTCTTTCAGCTTCGCCACGTATCTCTATACGAGGGCCTGAGGTTGCTGTATTGGGGTCCCATTCTCTTTCTAATTTCTATTAATTACATTACCGACCTTTAAATTTACTCTATTTTATACACTGTGATGATAATATCTCTGCCTTTATGACGCATAAAAACCACCAGACATTAATTAATACCCTTGTAACTGAGTGCTCTTATAACAACTACTGAATTACTGCTGACTATCTTTGAAATTCAATTAACCCACCCATTTACAAACAGTAATTTTGTCTAAGTTTACCATATAATTTACGTTCTCTATATTCCCGAATTTAAAAACAACGTAGTTTTTCTCTGCTTATAATTCATATTCTAACTCACTTTGTAAACATCAAGTAAATGAAGGAAGGAAGGATAGCTAGTTCATTGCTTTCACCAAAATGTTTGGACATAGGTAAGTTATTGTCTATATATTGCTGCATATGGAACTTTTATGGTAACTGATGGTGAAAATGACACATAAAGACTTGTTTTAATGTATGAAATTACTGATGTGAGGAAAAACTACATTTTGTCACTTTTTATTATTAGTTAAATTATGATGCCTATTTAAATGGGCTCTATGGAGCTTAGTCAGGTCACTGAAGTCTAAGAAGAATACTTCACTCTCAATGCTTATTTTACTTTATTTTAATTATATCTGATATTTTCTTATCCAACATGAGTCAGCATGTATACAAAAATATATTTAGGATCCTAAAAAATGGTTGTTACTAATGTAAATAACAACTGGGTCTTTTTTCCAAATTACAATGTATTCTCGTGTAAAATACATAATCCCTTAACTTTCTTTCCTTCTTATGCCCATGTGTTTCTCTTTCATATGTCTATTAGATGTTGAAGAAGCAGTCAACTACCTGTTTTCATTAACTATCGAAAAAAATGGCACCGTCATCGAAATTGCTTTGGAGATTCCATAAAATTAGGAAAAATCGAATGTAAGCGACGCTAGTGAGGATATAATGTTGTGGAGTCAGAAAATGTCCGATTGCTTGGAGCAAGACTTCTGGCACACCCACCCTTATAAATATGACAAACCGAAACAGACGCACTGCGTCTTCCTCTTTCTTTGTAGCATCAACTTTTGAAGAGCAGGAAGAGTTTAGTTGTAATTATCATGTAGCAGATCTTGTCCCACTGAGAAAATAGAAGCTAAAACGCTCAAAGCCTGTTTATGAGTGGAAAAAATTCCAAATTTCAGATTTGTGATGAAGGAGATGCCCAAAGCTTGATTAAAGTAAATAAACCATCTATTATATAAAGATAGGCAGATGAAGCATTTACAACTGTAGACATATTCAGATACTGTTGGTGCAAGTGTAGGGGTGCGGAATGTATAAGAGAAATTCCGTCCAACTCAAAATATGTGTAGGTATGCGAAATGTTTGACACAAATTCCGTCCAACTTGATAATATAAATGGCCGAAAAGCTTACCCAGTTATTAGAACAGACTAACCATTCGTGTAGCATAAACATCGGAAAAGGAATCAAAAGGTATCTCGTTCGAATCTCAGCAAGTCCAAATAAATTTCCTAAAATCTCTAAATGAAGAAAATGAAGACGTTACAAAGACAAACTCAACAGGAATACGAAAACGAAGGAACTCGGAAGGAAACGTTTGAAGGGCCAACTCAAAGGAAATTCACTCAAGAAGAAGATACGATTTCAAGCAAGACAACCTAACCTGAAAATGTACAAAAGAAAAATCAAGTGGAAAATAAATAAGGAAAAATAACTAAAGATATAATAAAAAGGCCCCCAAAATAAAAGAATTGATTGAGGTGATCAAGACTGAGACAAACCGTTATCATCAAGTTAAATTGCGAAAGACTTATGTGTTACCGAAAAGAACTGTATCAGTTAGTTGGCATCTTTTTTCACTTAGGCTATAACCCAGTTCCAAACCGACGGGTGCATTGGGCGAAGCAGCGGACACCCGAAATATGGCTGGAATGAGAATACACTGATTTGAGGAGATCGTGCGAAGCCTGCACTTTGAGAAAAACTCAAAGATGCCCTCGGATGATAAAATCTTTATGATTCCCACTTTTTTTGACATTTCATTAAGCTCTTCATGAATATCGCTCAACCACTTCCTATGGCATAGTTTATTGATCAAGCCATAGAACCATATTATGTGCGACATGGATTAAAACAATTCATTAGAGGAAAACCCGTGAGATTTGGCTACAAGGTTTGGTGTCTATGCTCTCATGAAGGAGTGTTAATGAATTTCCGCTTGTATGAAGGAAAAGACTTTGGGCTTGAGATAGAAGTGCATGTGGGTGATTCTGTTCTCCATGCATTTGCAAAATGGACCGTCCCTAAGGGTAGCAGTGGATATATTGACAACTTTTTACAATAATGCCTCTTCTACAGACTTTCTAAGAAGTTAATATTTGTCTGCCAGCTACAATTCCTAAGGAAAGAGTCAAGGATGTACCAGTGTCCCACATCACGTAAAAGGTGAGGGGGGAGGTAAAGCTGCTTCAGGAAAAAGAAAAAAGATTGCTATTTTTGGATGGAATAACAACAGCAATGTTAGGTTGGCCAAAAACAGAATTGACAATGTATCTTTTTCAATGGGAACATGCAAACGGTGGTCAAAAAAGAAAGAAATGGTAGTAATCCATCAGCCAACCATTTTAAAGCTTTAAAACTAAAGAATGGGAGGAGTAGATCTGTTTGATCAGTTTAGGCAAGAGTAAAGAGTTTCATTTAGGAATGGATCAATTGTAAATGGGTGGATTCTCTCCTTAAAGATTTGTAGGGGTGCGAAGATTTATAAGAGAAAAACTTCCTACCAAAGCGAGAATATAAATAGCCCATTAAATTAACAAGTCTAGACGGACTTCGCCGTAGCGTAATGGTAGAGTGCTAGCCTCGGGATTCAAAATACCCGCGATCGATCCCCAAATTCCACAAATTTTTACAAAGAAAATTCTCTAAGAATACGGAGACCATGAAATACGCTTTAAGGACAACTCAAGAAATCAACTCAAGAGAAAAAGAAGAATTATCCCAGCCAATAAGAATATACAAGAGTCAGATTAATGGACTCAATGTCTGAAGGGGCATCTTTAGTCTAGAAATAATACAAAGATAAGAATACATAAAATAAACAAGATGAATGATATTGATAAATAAAATAAAAAGTTAGAAGAAAGAGCCCCCCCCTCCCTCATAACTGTTGACCCTCAAAAGGTCGAACAATCAGCTGATCTTCCTTACAACTGGACCTGCTCTCCTACAAGAGTTTAAGAAAAAGTGCTGCTGGGATCCGGAGACCCGGGAAAGGATATTACTGATTAGCGTCGAAAACTTAGTTCGCTCTCCTCAATATCACTTAATTAGCTCCACTCATCCCGCAGACTCGGAGGCCGGGGAGGGAGAGCTACTACTCCTCGGTTAAGAAATCTAAGACTAGGCTCTCCCCAATCTTCAAATTTGCTCTGCGTTCTAGAAAGCGACCTGTGTAGGGGTGCGAAGATGTATAAGAGAAAAACTTCCTTCCAAAGCAAGAATATAAATAGCCCATTAAATTAACAAGTCAAGACGGACTTCGCCGTAGCGTAATGGTAGAGTGCTAGCCTCGGGATTCAAAGGACCCGCGATGGATCCCCAAAGTCCACAATTTTTACAAAGAAAATTCTCGAAGAAAACGGAGACCACGAAAAACGCCTTATGGACAGCTCAAGAAAACGACTCAAGAGAAAACCGCTGTCAAGGAAAACGGAAAGAAAACGACTTCAAAGGCCAACTCGTCTCAACTCTTAAGAAATAATCACGTCATCAGAATTGGAAGGAATCATCACATCCAGATAAATGAAAGATAAATGGAAGATTCATCAAGGAAGAAAGAATACTAAGAGTCAGAATCTGAAAATTTATTGTTATTTTAATAAGAAAAATTATATTCCTTGTTGACTATTTTAAAAGCTTATTCCGGCTATAATATGCAGGAATAAAGAATCCAGATATAAAGATATATTTTTCCTTCATCCCATAAGGAAACTGAAGATCACTTAAACCCAGCCTGCAAAACTAGAAAGTGAGTGCCATCACTGACTCAAACCATACAGATTTACAAGGTGTCAGAGCTAGAGTTTCTGTGGGAAATCTTAACTTCATCCGAACAATTACGCTAAGACAGAACAGATCATTATGTTGTGGTGTGAGATACTCAACTGCAGTGCAGTGTATGTAAGAAAAATATAAATTCTAAACCCTAAGTGGTCCAAATGTGGTGTTGCACTTCATATCAAGTGCTTTGTTGAGTATCACAAAGTATGAATGTGTATTTTTCAGTAAAATGATGTAAAAACCTTGGTCAAAGCTTTTATTTATGCCTGTATATAATATACAGTCATAATTTATCATTTTCATGAATTTAAGCTTAAAAATATATAGAAGTAAGCTTCCCTGGAAAATTTTTCTAACTGCTATTAATCTTATTATAGAGTGCTGCTTTATATTTATGCAGAAGTTTCTTGTAATAATTACATTATCGATACAATTTCTTTTAATAACTCTCTCAAATAAATATCTATTAAATGAATTAATTCGACACATATTTCTTTCATTTAATCCAGATCCATCAATGCACTTTATCATATCAATGCAAAGTGATAAAATGTGAGAGTCACACCAAGAGGAACCGCTCCATAAAGCCCATTTAAATGAACGGGGCATATTTCCTTATTGGAGGAGCAAAATTGTAAAAATCTTGCATAATTCTCAGTTTTATATCAAAATCATGAAGTTCTATAAAAAAACAAACCAATTTGGATGGTAGAGAAGAGTAGTCCATGTTAAAGGAGTTAAACCGCTGTATGATAGTGTCCTTTAATATGCTTTTAGAAATAAAATCTATATTAATAGACCACCAGTATATAAATCGATCATACTTTACTATATTTCTTGCGATCCACATTGATGATTCATTGAAATTACACACCACCTAGCAAACACTTCTTATTAACTTTTCTCAGACCCCGGTCTCTTCAACACGAATTTCCCTATCTTTACCTTTAACAACCAAATTCCAACCATAGAATTCACCTAATTATCTAAAATTACCTATTTAATCTTTTTCTGGGGTTGCTTTAATTCTTCCAATTCCAATAAAGTACATAAATTTCTACAAAGAACATGAAATCACTTCGCTTTACCACTAACCCAGCAATACAATATCAACCAAATTACTCTTTAAAATTTCTGGTTAATTTTTCCTTTTGTCAAATGAACATAAATCGCTTCACCTTTGAACGAAATTTTAAATTTGCTAAATTTCCTTAACCACTACAGGGACATCCTCTACATCTCAAGATTCCTTAGTATCTCGATCCTTTGTATTTGGGATGGTGTTTCTCTACATCTCATGATTCCTTAGTATCTCAATCCTTTGTATTTGGGATGGTGTTCCTCTGCATCTCAGGATTCCTTAGTGTCTCGATCCTTTGTATTTGGGATGGTGTTCCTCTACATCTCAGGATTCCTTAGTGTCTCGATCCTTTGTATTTGGTATGGTGTTCCTCTACATCTCAGGATTTCTTAGTGTATCGATCCTTTGTCTTTGGTATGGTGTTCCTCTACATCTCAGGATTCCTTAGTATCTCGATCCTTTGTATTTGGGATGGTGTTCCTCTACATCTCAGGATTCCTTAGTGTCTCGATCCTTTGTCTTTGGGATGGTGTTCCTCTACATCTCAAGATTCTTTAGTAGCTCAATCCTTTGTATTCGGGATGGTGTTCCATCACCTTTTAATCAATTTGATTCGTTTATTATATTTAAACATCTTATAAAGTAATCCATTTTAATTAAAATGAATATCGCTTTTTTATAATACAATCACTCTATTGTTTTGATCGCACTGATTATTATATTAACGAAAGTTTATATAATAGTTAATTCAATTTGATTATTATTCTCATTAATTATTATCAAAATTACTATTTTCATTAATAGTATTAAACGGATGTTACCATCGTTGGTCCAATAATATTTTGTGGTCGGATTAGATTATGCTGCCTGTCTTCTGACACACAATAATATCAACAAAATTATTTTTATTAATTAGCCTGTAATATCATTTAAACATATATTATTATCATTATATGGTAGAGGGTGTAAGTTATGGAAGGTAACTGAAAGTTCTCGCGCGAGAGCAGTGCAAATTTCTAACTTGAGAGGGATGGGTGGCGTTCGATCTTTAGGTAGACAGAGAAACAAGAAAGAGGTGTTTAAGTTATGAAGATTGATGTGAGTGTGGTTGTGACTTAACAATGGCGTGAGCTACTGTATCCAAGTAAGAGACAATCATAGGAATAAACTTGTTAAGTGAGCATGAGCGTAAGTGCATGACTGTGTGAAGTGTCTGACAGGCTAAGTAAAAGGTAAAGTAAATGACTGTTTGAAAGATAATGGGATGACTGGAAACAAATGTATCGTAATACGCATGAGGAATGTGCATGAATGGTTTCTGTAGTGGGCGGTGCTGTAGATCAATGAGTGAATGAGATTCTCCAGTACATGCACTCCCCTCCCCCTAAAGTGTAAGGAGAGATTTGCGTTGACACAATGATGGGTGAATTTGTGCATGATAGAACCTAAAGGAACCCCTTTAGGTTCTATCATGGAGAGGGTAGGTTTTAGTGTTGTTGATGTACATTTAGCAAAAAATGTAGAAAAGAGGTTCCTAATGATCATAGTTATTATTATTTTTAGTATAAACAATATTTTTGTATTATTCTTCTTATTAAATTAGTCTAAGCATTTTGACGTATTTGTGCCTAACATAATGTGACAACGGGTAGAAATTTCGTTAGCCTGTGGCTGTTAGATATAAAGCATAGCTGCAATACACCAATAATCTTTCCCGACTTAATTTAGAGTTTGGTTGATCATATGAGCTGTCAATTGCCGTACTCAAATTTTGCGATCAATGAGCGATTTGCAATGGGTGAATTATCTTCCTGAATTATTGAAGTTCAAATATGGTAACAAATTCAAAAGAGATACGCACCTTTCCAATTCCTAGTCTCTAAGTAGTCTCCGTGTTCTACTAAAATGACTACAAATGATTTTTCCTTCTTGCCTTCTCTCACATTTCCACCTCTCTGATATTCTTTTCATTTTATTCAAAGATTTCAAGTCGGATTTTTTTCTCTTTAATTCTTGTTATCTTTTAAAATTATATTGAAAAAAAATCCGAATAATTGCAAGAATATTATTATTTAAGGTGTCGATGAGCAATAATATCACGTCCTATATTAAGAATAATTCAAGATAAACGTTTTCTCTATTGTATAAGTTCCTGATATCAGAAGAGTAATGAAAAAAAGGCGTCGATTACAGAAGCGCAATTGATGAATCAATTTACTTGTGTTCTTTAGAGACGTTCTTCTCTTGCAATAAGTATTAGGACTCGAATATTACACCATTACTATATTCAGAATATTCTATATAAAGAGATGAAGTAAAACCGCGAACGTTAAAATATTTCGCAATATTCCTGTGAATATCTTCAGTAAAGAGACAGGAATTAAGCAATACGATGAATCGAGTGTCTCCAAGTATTTAATTAATCTCTCCTCTGATTTCTTCAAATAATTAACATTTTGAGAAGGGCAATCGAGATGATTTGGCTTACTCTTGAATTATATGCCATACAGTAATGCGGAATCGTAGGTGTAAGCATCTATGATGTTTGTACGAACTTTTTCCTAGATGTAGACTGACAACATTGTGAAAGAAGGCAAATGGCAAGGTTTTTCAGAATATTTACGCCCTTTTTTGTACTTTGCTAGGTATATCCAGGCGTGGCAAAGATAGTTGGATATTTAAAGAAGGTGAAGATGATCAGTGAAAGAGAGTTTCACTTAAGCTTAGGCCACTGGGGTCAGGAGGGCTTGCGGCTAGACCAGATTACAGCTGTAGCTCGGATATTTCCCCTCTTAAACTATCCACCCACTTGCGGGATCGCCTGGGAGGAGTGTAATACAGAGATGCTTAAACGGCTGCGCTGAGAAGATATAAACACGTCCCTCTTTCTATTACACCTCAGTGAACAACGAAGCACTGAAGATTAAGCATTGCAACTTCATTTCCATTTTGCAATTCTACAAATGAGCAAAGATGATATATCTGATATATGATTGCCTTCCTTCCCTACCCCCAAGCTTGACTCACAGATGGATTTGATTAATTAATGACCATTAACATCTGATCAGTCTAAGGTGTCATAAGTAATTGATGTTTTTAAGTGATGTTTCTTCATGTTTCATTTGGGTTACATTTTTTTTACCAAAATTTAATTGCATGTTTTTCAATATATTTCTTCGGTTTTAACCTTGTTCAAGGTGATAAATTTTTAGGAGGTATTTTCACCAACGATGGCTAGAGGGTGAGCAATGTATAAGCAAACATGAATAGCAATTATTTAAAAACAAATACAAGTATATTATACATAAAAAGGTCTGCACAAACGTTATAGGAATAAACCTCATTTATGAAGTTCTTTTGCAACATCAATAATTTAAAAACCAGACCAAAGGAATAATTGTTCTGCTCTTTTTCAGACTATTAACACTAGCTTCTAATTTCCCTTAAAAACAAAAAGCAAAATGAAAAGGATGTGATTTACTAATTTCTGTGATCGAGCTAAAGACTGCATGCCTTCGTATGTTGGTTTTACTACCAACGAAATAAATAAACGCGTTCCCCTACCGATCAAAACCAGGCAAGATATCAAGACCTTTCTCAATAATTAACAAGTATAACAAGTTATATAATAGTTCGAGTAACTTAAACATTCTATTCATATCTTCAAACGAACATAAAACATAAATTCGCCGAAACCATTGCTACCAAATCCAGCAAATCCGATCTACCTATAAAACTTAACGAAATTCATCAAGTAATATACATATGATAAGCCATTTTGTAGCCTTAGTAAAAATAATAATAAAACGATTTTAGTTATTCATTATATTCAAGGGAAAGGAATTAATATTTACACATATTTCAATGTTGTTCCACACAAAGTAGATGAAGAAAATTTGTAAAACAGAGTATCTGATTAGTTACTGAACAGTGCTAAACGGGCAGTGTTGAAAAGCTTCCTAAAATGATATGCCCCTAACCTCAGAAGTCAAACTTGATATCTAGGAAATGATTCTGAAGAGTTCAAAAAACTATGTAAGGCGTTTATCACAGCAGTTCCATTTATCAAAAAGTACATCGCACGACATTCTGCAGAATAAGTTGAAGTTCTTTCCATATAAGGTATCTTTATGACACAAGTCTAAGAGCGTGATCACCAGTTTCGCCTTGATTACCACAATTCGTTTTAGAACTTTCTTCTTAAAAAGATAAGGATATGCTTCATTAAACCTTCACCCACGAGAGATGGGAAGGAAGTACGAGAACAATCAGCATAATGTGCATGAGTTGAAAACACCAATTACTCAACAAACCAGCAGATCGCCCGGTCAACCTTCCAGGATGTGTTCGATAATATGCATTGACATGTAAGGACTTGTCTTCTGGTTTTTGTTGAAATTTCCTGCATTTGCTGCAAAAGAAACTCTAATATCGTAAATAAAATTTCACTTTCATTGAAATTTACTTAAACTTAATCCAATGCACAATACCTTTTCGGATATACTGTATCTATAATAAGATTTGCAACTGATAGGAGTTTTGCTTTAATTGCAAATCTATGTAGGAACATAACTTACCATAGACCATGTTCTACTATGGACCACTACAACACAAGACAGCAGCAAAGTCGATATAATCAACCTCCCGTCATACGATTTACTATATTTATTGTCCCTGATCTCTGCTGATCGTAAGACAAACTTAGAATAATCTGATCATAATTTTTAAAGAAATGTCTCATCGAAAATTTCTGTAGCGTGTGAACTTAACCATATTTCCATACATAAAACGGTGTATATTCATCGCACGCTTGAAATTCAATAACCCCATTCATACATGTAAACGAAGTCCTTAAGCCTTTAAGTGCTCTTTCTCTCTCTTTCAGCCTCTTCTCCTAACCAAGCACCTAATCTCAGCTCGCTGAGGAATGCGAATTAATCCCTTGTTCTCCGCTGAAAAAGGATATTTAAAATATGATTTTATGAGGTTAACCGTATTCAGTAACCCCTATTTTTTTCATCCTGTTTTTTAAAGCTTTTTATTTTAAGAGACTTCGATTCTTCAAAGTTGAAAAAGATTATGCAAATGAGCTTCGTTAGCAACCAGGTGTCTATTAAAGTTTGAATTTTCCTTGAACTCTCTCTCACTCGACCATTTTTGCTCTATATTTCTTTTTTTCACATAAAATACAGATAAAACTGGCTATTAGTTACTCATAGCAATGCAGCATGAAATATAAATGGGAAAATAATATAAAATGCGCTGGAAAATATCCTGCGGGCAGAAAATTCAACTCCGGAACTTAGCTTTTGATATGCCATCCCTCCATTTGCTGAGAATTGTAAAATTCTCGTTGTCTTTTTGATTGTCAAGAAAACGGGAAACTTTAGTAAACTGGAGCAGAAAACTATATTCAGGTAAGAAAGAGAAGAGAATGGAAAAAAGGATAAAGTAAATGGTCAGGACCAACAAAAGAAGGGGGCGAATGCCTCAATAGGGGTCGAGTCTACTTAAATATTGGTTGGATTTAACTGTACATATTATTTTGAAATATAAAATATATTCTCCCGGGAAAAGGAGGAACAAAATGTTTCTATATATATTAGAAGTAAAAAAGTGTTTGAAGCGGCGTTCGTAGCGTAAAAGAAATGTGTGGCTTATAATATCCCGAGCAGAAAAAATAAGATATTCCTTGGCGCTCTACGAACCCTGTTATTAAACCACTTTACACTGCCTCCATTTAACGATCTCCTTTTGCGGAGTACTAAAGACTTAAAACTTAATATTTTGTTATGGTTGTAGGAATTTGAATTAGCCGTCTTAAATTTCCGATCTCAAAGTAAAGACGCCTATGATTATTGTCCCTTTCCCCCTTATCGTATTCTAGACCAATGGCGTCTCTTTCTCTCTCAATATGACGATGGTATTAAGTGATTATCATTTAACAACATATGCTGTAATTTTATGTCAGATGATAAAAATCAAAAGTTAATTACTCGATTCAGTAAGAGTAGCAGCAAATTTATTATTATTATTGACATATTTATTCCTGATTTGGAAAGTCCAATGACAACTCTAAAATAAGAGAAGAGAGAGAAACTTGTTAATAAGAAAGATAAGAGTAAAATATTTGGTTTACGCAACATCCCTAAAATAGGCCAAAGTAAATTTAGAGGGCACAAAATCTAACTTTGAATTAAAAGGAAAATAACTTCAAATTTAATTTTGTTGCTAAAAACAGTCAATAATTGGCTCGGAAGATTCTTCTCCGTTCGGTCGAAGTAGGTCAGGGTCACCATTATAATGGGTCTGTACTCGGAGGGAGGATGCTCGTTCTTTTATGATAGAATAAAAACAAAGTAATAATAAGCAAAAATTGGAATTTGTACCTATATAATGGTAGGTGGGACATATGTAACACTTTAAACGGCAAAATAATGTATAATGGATAGTGAAATTAAGCTAGAACCTCTAGTGATTATATGATTATATTACTCAGACAAACTCTTATATACTGGAACTGACACAACCAGAAACGAGCATTTGCTGAATTCGATAAAGAAGTATAGAGACAAGAATTCCATGTATTGTTCTTATTGTTCATTCATACGATAAATAAATAGTAGAAGAGATAGGAGAGTAAAGGGGGAAAATATAAGTGTGCTTAAGGAGGGGAGAGAAAAAATATCTATCATAAATGTAGGTTGGAGACAGTGATTCCAGTGTGTACCTCAAATCAAGTATTCGCGGAATATTATACACGGGAGCAGATTCTTACTCCAGCATCCTTGAACTTTTCAGCCATTGATGTGAGCGCATTTCTATACTTTCTGCGGAGATTTTTTGACATAAATCTCTGTGATCTGGCAAATCCACATTAGGAATAGGGATTTATTTTACCTCTATTTGATAAGAGAGGTAATACTATTTGTGTATCACCAGCATTTCGGCTTTTAAAAATTTTCTTTACTTCTGTTCCCTTAGTTTGACATAGAAAGCCGATACTGAATAGGAAGAAAGGAGCTCATTTAATATGGAATTAATATTTCTTTCTAGATTTTATTTTCCTAGAGAAATTTTAGGGTACTCTTAGAGGCATCATTGATGCAATTAGCTTAATTCTCAACCGGCAACCCACCAAAATTAATCATTCTTTGCGCTCTAATTGACACTACTCTCTTTGGTCCTCGGCCATTCTTGGGTGAATTGTCAAATATATGATCTTTCTAACTTTGTCTCCCCTATGATCATTCCTTTTGTGGTAACAACACTTGTTGCTTGCCATACTCTTCACTTTCCCGATAAACTTTCCATGATGAAAATTTCTTCCAAGATTTTCTACAATTGGACATCAGAGAGTGAAGTGAAGTGACGAGATTCTCGTCACTTCACTTTCACTGCACAATCGACGGTTTTAATATATTTTGTGATTTCACTACCATCATGAACACTTCAACGTTAATCGGTCGAGTGCCCTCGCGAATATTTTCAAATGGAGCCTTAGCTCTATAATTATCTTTACCCAATCCAGCCTTTCTGAAATTTTAGTGATTTTTTCACCTCCACCTTCACCTTTAACGATAGTGTACTCAAAATTCTTAGTCAAAAATATGCGAGATCAATGTCTAATTCTATTTAGTCGATTTTATTCATTACCTTCTTAAGAGAAGTAAAATAAGTGAAAGGTTTATGGTTAGTGTTACCATAATAGGTGAATATTTTAAGCGCTACATCACTAGAAGACAGAATTTTTACCAGTCTCCTCCGAAAATGGAGCCACATTACTGGGAGACCCAACAGTCAAATAATCCAGTTCCACTATGAAAAATCTTCTAATCATACGGGGAAAATGGAATAAGAGATATGCTGTCATATTTTCCCCTGAGTGATTCTTATATGATTAGAAACCTCCCGTAATCAGTGGAATGGCAGGATACAACTAATGCTTATTCTCTCTAAAAGATTCAGCTGTAATTAAAGGTATGGGAACACATCCTTGGTCTATATGTGTTTTGTCAGTTAATAATCATTTCCCGACAAAATAATCTACATTTAACAGACCTATGTCCTGATATTATTTAGGAATGAAAACAACAAATAATATGATAATAATAAACCTGTTCGAAGAACGGAGTATTAACTGTAGTCGGTAATGACTCAGGGGGTTTAGCAATAATTCGCATGACTACATATCTCGACCTATAAATATGCAGACGGTTGTCTTTCCTAGAACTGTATGATGCTCTATGACTGGTTTTGATCTGATAATCAAAACGTTTTTCTACTTCAGTTAGAGAAGAAACAAAGGGAATTTAGAAGATGCGAAGAGGTCGTATTGTTTTCTTTCCGCAATAATTTCTTTTTAGCTGGGATAAAAAATCGGTTCGCATAGTTAGAGTGACCAACTCCAAGCTAAATCCATTTGTGAATCAATAGGGAAATTTGTATCTATTTTAAGTATATTATTGTGTTTTTTCTTTATATTATTGTAGCCCAAGAGAATTGCGCATCATTCCAGGCCAAAACACTGTTTTTTTAAATTATTTTAACCAATGATTTTATACCAATCCTTGGACTAACATATTTCCATTTAATGTATGGAATAGATTCCCTCACTGATTTTCGTCTTCTTCTGAAAATAAATTAAAAGTATTTTGTTACTACTCCTATTTCATTTGTCTCCTCTTCAAGTTTTTTCGACTTTATTTTGCGCCATATCACAGTACCGTATACATTCATTTCTTCTTTATTTATGCAGTACTAAATCATCACAATTAAAAAAAGTTGGAATTTACAAAGAAACAGAGTTGTAAGTAATGAAGAAACTCACAGTTGGAGAATCAAAATGGCTAAAGAATAGAACAGGAGGAGACTAGAACTAAGATGGATTAAGGTCAAAACGAGTCAACACGATCTAACTAAGAGTTTAATAAAAATAAACATATCCAAGAGAGGCGTCACGGATAAAGAAACCTTAATGGAGGAACGAAGCATTGGAAGAAAATGAGGTCTAGGATTTAGTTATTTCCGCATAAGATTAAATATGAAGGCCGAATCAGAGTATTATATGTAATCCCGCTTCAATGGAATTTCGATTAATTACTGATTCACTTCAAGAAATTTTAGAACAGAAGAAAAAAGGAAACACCATATAAATTAATTTCTCTTAAAATTAAGTAATGAAATATAATTCTGAAATTAACGCTACTTGCCTCCTTCATTCAAATTTTATATTCCATCTTTTATATCTTCAAGATTTTTTTTAATTCGTCCTTCATATCTGTAATGTGCGAAAAGGTGTTCAGTTGTTCAGACGGGTGTATTATTTTACACCATAAAATAACTATTATTTTATACTTGGATCCATTGTGCATTTAAAATAATGTATAGAAATCTAATTATGCAATTGTTTCTGTATTTTTTTTAAGAAAACTGAAATTTAGAATTTTTTTACGAAATTCGTGCACTAGTAGTATTATAACTATTATAAACATTAACCGCATTCGCCATACTCATGGTCAGCACGCATCGATGCTTCAAACACAACAGACCCTTTTTCGCACATTTATCCACGACTAAGAGAGAATCACCCATAAACTTGTCCCTGCCAAATTGTTCTTTCGGAGCCATCAGTCGTTCATGAGATGTAGTTTCTCTTTCACTCAGACTATCATTCATTTGAAAGCGCCAAAAAGCCCTTTTAACAACACTCCCTTCACACCTCTTATGCACAATAACATCTACTTGGTCCTCAGTCAGTCCTTTCTTTCACAATACTTATCGAATGACCAACGCACATTTTACACGGTCTTCAAATCATTAGCACATCCTCACACTAACTCTCCTAAATCCATTTCACACCTCTATGTACATAGATTTCTCCGTCAAATCCACACCAACTCTGGAATCTTTTAGTCCCAGTCTCCCTATCCCCATAAAGACCTCATACCGAATCGACTCTCATTCCATTTTAGGTTAGGTTAGGTTAGCTTATGTTAGGTTAATTATGGTTAAGTTAGTTTAGATTATGTTATGTTATATTAGGTTAATTATGGTTATTTATTTAGATTAAGATATATTAGGGTGGGTTAGGTCTAGTTACATATTAATTTGACTCTTAATTTATCGCAATTACAACCCCTTCATTTGACCTTAGTCTTTTAGAATTTTTCCTAAATTTATTTTAGCCCAATCAACAGAAAAAGTGTTCTAACGTAAAAATCGAGAGTGATTAATCACAACAGTGCTAAACCTACCCAAGAAATGCAAGCCATAGGTTGGCATTCCTCGCTCCTTCTTCAATATATACATATATTGTCCTCTCCAACCAACTTAGTTCTATTTGCCGAGTATGAGATCCATCATTATGCTTTACGAAATTTTCTTGATGGTAAATTGTGTGATGATGAAATCAAAGTTGTGAAAGCTGACGATAGGAAGGCCATTCATCTTAGTGTATCGTAGATCCAAAGGTAATTTCCGTTTAAAAAATTTATAGGAGAGTTGCTGTATCTCTTTGCTGTATATAAAGTATCGTAAATCTTTACCTTTTATTAAACCAAACACAGGGACAATAAATTCTCAATTCTCCGACCATAGTTTCTGTTTTTTTTCACCTTTTAAGGATCATTTTTTAGGGGCTTCGTCTCTCAACTTATTTGGCCCTATTTTATAGTTGCGACGTCCAGCAAATCTAGCTTCATCAATTTGAATTAAGTCTTCTTGTGTTCCCACCATCTGACCTCTATGTTTAACAGATACCCTGTTAGAGCAAACTCCTCGATAGTGTAACTCGAAATTCCAGTAAGTTTTGAAACGTTTTCTACAGATAATTAAATACTTAACATAAAAATAAGCTCCAGAATTTATCAGAGACTCAATTTGCAGTTCAGTTTCCCATTTACATCAGTATATGTGAAAAAGTTGTTATCTTTTCTTACTGGGCGAACAGCGTGGCATCCTTTTCTTTTGCATCGCCATACTGGCAAATTCTTTCCTTGTAATATCTTTGTCGTTAGCCAAGTTGGTCCATCAAATTTGTTGTATGTATCAAGCTTCATAAGATGAGAATTATCTAACAAAAACATTGTAGCAGCTTCTTCACCGAAAAAAGATTGAGAGTAAAACTCACGGAGAAACATCGTTGAAAGGCTATGATGAATGAATTTTTTTTTATCGACCCCTACTGTTTTATAGTCTTACCCAACATTAGCTTCACCATTTAAAACTTATTTACTTTTTATATTTTAAAATTTATATTTTAATTTTTTATTACTTTTAAAATAAATATAATAATTTGTTTTTTTTATATCAAATAATTATGATAGGAATCAAGCATATCGGTAGGAATCATGCTACAGTAGCACCAATTAAACTAGGTAAAACCCAGTTAATCTTGCTCCGAAAAGAAAAGAAAGGCTGATGAATTTCTAAAATAGTTTATAACATTGTTACGGGATATTATATACTTTTGTTTATGGCATTTTGCTGTTATTTTGGAAACCTTGAATACAAGATTGAATTTTAAGATAACCAAAAAGTTGATTTTCTTCCCAGACCATTCTTATTTCTTGCATTTGCTTTCATTTTCCTGCCATAGCCACCCTCTATTTTCACTCCTCTGTACTGTAAAATGTTATGGCTACTCTTTATCAGATTGTAACCATCAACTCTTTTTTTTAACCCATTAAACTAACCAAGACACCAAATAAACTTTATGTAGTCTGGCACCTACAATGAAAAAGACTTCTTAACTAAAAATAATTATTTAGATACGGGTAATCATTAAAGATGCTTTTTAAAAAAACTTATTAAATTGTTTGGATTTGGCCGTGGAACCACTCATTAAACGACTATATACATTTTTACTCGGATTATAGTAATCAAATCAAAAAAATTAGTTGTTTCCATGTTCCTCCGTTTGGACAGTGTTTGTGATCTTAAATTCATTGATAGTACAAATACATAACATTAATAAGATTTTTATAGTCTCTCGTATCCATGATTTTCATTAAAGAATCACATCTGCAAGACAGAAAAACATTTTATCTCAATATAAAACATAAGAGCATTAATCTAGCTTCCCTCAATAGAAATAAAACTAAGCCCAAGTGAATTTTTTCCCCTTACAAACCTTCCCTTAAACGGATGAAGAGTAAAGTAAAAAAAATATAACCTCAACATAGACTTTAGCTTTCCAAACTCGGTCAAAATTAACTAATCCATAACAAGCCTCCCTCGCCCGCCTCCAATAATAAAATAGGCGTATAAAAGTTCGCTGTAGAAATTGCGATGTAAGTAGAGATTGAAAAATGGACGTAGCTTATCTCAGCTATTTATTAAGAAAAATATTATGTGCGCCCGGGCAACATCTCTAACGAGGTCTTTGCAACCAACCACAGTATTGATTGGAACTAATTGATATATATATATATATATATATATATATATATATATATATATATATATATATATATATATGGATGAGGATTGCTTCTAGAAAGCCTAAATTTAATGTTCAACAGAAATCCCAAGGCGAGGAAAATGGCTGGTATCATCCTTTTTATTTACCGGCGACGTTTCGACCACAATACGGTCATCTTCTTAGGCCTTGCCAAACGAGCGTGTTACGTGCTCCAGCCGACCCCAAAGCTTTGGGGTCGGCTGTAGCACGTAACACGCTCGCTTGGCAAGGCCTAAAGAAGATGACCGTATTGTGGTCGAAACGTCGCCGGTAAATAAAAAGGATGATACCAGCCATTTTCCTCGCCTTGGGATTTCTGTTGAACATTATATATATATATATATATATATATATATATATATATATATATATATATATATATATATATATATATATATATATATATATATATATATATATATATATATATATCAACAGGTAGTTTAATCTGCACTAATACTAATCAATTATTTCCCAAACTTTAATCTTTTGAAAGGAAATTTCAAATCTACTCCCGTGGTTAGGTCGCCCTCTCACTCTCTCTCTCTCTCTCTCTCTCTCTCTCTATATATATATATATATATATATATATTACATTTTTATTCCTTTCTTTCTCGGCCAACGCTCTCATTATTGTTGCTCATACACTATTATTGTCTTGAATATTCTTCTCGCACACTAATTTAGCATTCTTAAATACACCCTGTGAAAAACATAAAAGTCTTCCGATTCATCTTTTACATTTTTCAATTCTAAATTTTCCTCTCTCTCAGCATTCATCCAGTCCTCTCAGCCCTTCGTTCTTGACTTGGACAGGAGCTCGACTCCCTCCGTAATAAGGAAAAGTTCATCGAGGTTTTGGGCTAGAGTACGGAACACTTGACTCGTGAACCAGGACCAGGTATATAGATCAGGAATGTGGGGAGAGGGATCAGAAGAAGTCCTTACCAGGAAAGACAGAAGGTACCTTTTGACAAAGGGGATACATTCTGCTGCACATCTCCGTACTGGCTCAAATTGCACACCGAATTTTAGTGTAAAAAAAAGAATTAATTATATTATTTTACTCAACTCATTAAGATTCTTCCCATTTAATTGATTAAGAAGAAAAAAAGATATTTGATTATATGTGCGAAAGTGGATATTTAATATTCTCTCTCAAACTCTTGAGTACTTTTCACCGGAAGGGGGTGTCCCATAAAGACGTGTTGTTGGTTGGCTTGACACTAAATATATTCTACCTGGGTTTTTTTCCTTCTACACATTTCCATTCTACTCTTTTTACGTTACTTAATTCACTAGCATCTTCTAATTTGTGTTTTGGTCGGCATTTAATTTTGTAGGCTAGTCACAGGACAGATTACGTCAATTTACCAAAGGTTCGTGACGGAAGTGAGGCAGGTAACCCAAACCACTTAGCTCTAGGTTGGGTAGTAGTTTTGAAGTTACCTGCTCCCTTTGTGCTGGCGCAGCCAGCGACAGCTGTCAACCCCATTATGGTGACTCCTAGGAACTTTACGCTATTTGTGGGCTATTGATTCTTTCCCTCACGGGATAGGAGAATTATTATCCTTCACACAACTCTTTCTCGCACACTTTCATCGCTCCACAGCAAGTGCCAGCCTTCACATCACCCTCCAAAGAAAAATTCCCACCCAGGCAAGGTGCAAAACCCCTGACTTGAGGCAACCAAGCAGAATTTTGGATCTTGGTACTAGAGAAAAAGAGTGAGCGCGTTTACTTAAACAACTGCTTCACCACCATTATCTATTTCTTGTCTCTCCACCCATCATTATTTTGCTCATCTAGCCTCATTATAGCCTTATTAGCAAGATGATGTCATGAGTAGCATGCACCACCTCACTGAGGCTGCAATCTAGAATATTACGTGCCCTATCTGAGTTATATAATTATTTCTAAACCTTTCCACTTTCTCCACTTTCTTTTCGCGTGAAACGTCCTCGTTAGTATTCCACTTTAAATTCAAGGAAAAAACGCTTCTTCGCTTCTTCTTGAATTTATTTTGCCATATTCATTGGATATTTCTTCAAGAGAAATCACCTTACACTTGGCAACGTTGAAGTGCATCTGCCTCTCTTCGACCAATTTACTACTCCATCCAAGTCTTTAAGCAAGTCTTCGCACTCACTACCATATTTTTCCCTACGACCACGAAATTTGGTACTACGGTAAAACATTAACTTGACTGTGAAAAATCGCAAAAGGTCTTTGATAGAGAGGCATGTGCAATTCCACGTTCACAAGTGTAAGGTAATGCACACTGAGAGTGATAATCCCTGAAGTCTTTACAATATGGGTTGTTATATTTTAAACAAAGTCGACGCGGAAAGGGATTTACGCGTCTTAATCTCGAATGATCTAAAATTTCCAAACAATGCCCATTAAAATTACTAAAAGCCTAATGATTATTTAATACATAGCCTGAAATTCTGTATTTAAATCGAAATATATTAATCTTTCTCTATGGAAAGCGCTTGTAAGATCTGATTTTAAGTATATGGCACAATTCTAGTCTCCATACGTGCAGAAGAAAATTGTACTATCAGAAAGTGTCCAACAACGAGTGAAGAAATTAATTAATGAATTTATAAATAGATCTAACGAAGAAAGGTTGAGGTACCTTAATATATTTTCAATGATGGATCTGTATTTGCGCAGCAAACTTATTTAAGGATGTAAAATAATAAAAGGTTTGATAATATAAATTATGACAACATTTAAAATGCATAGATAACCGAGCGGCAACTAAAAATAACAGTTTAAACTAGTAAACAAAGGCTTTAATACTGTAATGGAACCGCATTAAATGTATTTAAGAATAGAATTGATAAATATTATTAGTTTAAAATATGACCTCTCCTAAATAAGCATTATGAAACTCTTTCTTAACTAAATCATTTCTTCTTTTGCGCGACTTTCACCTCTAACATCTGTCCTTTCTCATCTTTTTGAATTAGCTTTGAGTGGATCATAGTGTTTTGATCGTTAGCACTTCTGTAATTTAGTCTAGCTATTTTTATTTTTTCTACTATTTGTCATATAAATGTGAACATTATACGATTTATAGCCAAGTATTGAGAGTTTTTTTTTTAAATTTCCAACTTTTGCACCCATTTCATTGTTTTAGTGAGTTTTACTTTATGAATATTATTGAAATTATGCCGAATTATCGAGAGGAATGATGGCGTGTTTCGCTTTTTTAATTACTTTATAAGCGTTGCTCCGGGAGGCACCAAAATCTGGGAACTAAGGGCAAAGACCAAGAGACGGTCTGCAACGAGCTTAAAGTATTATCACAGTGGCAGGTAGAAAAAGGATTCCAGCCCCTGATTTGTTGTGTCGCCAACTCTTCATCAACTAAGTCTTTGACTTGTATTAACTAGGAATTGACTAAAGGTTTACTATGATACATTGCCATTAAACCTCCGTTCATTTTACTTAGGTAAATCATTTGGAATTTATATTTACAGACCAAGTATGTTAGTTTCTTATGTCAATTTTCCTCTTTAATCGGGCCACATTATGTCCCCACACTTGCACCTAAATACAAGATCTGCAAAATAAATAACTTTGTCCAGGAAATTTAGAGGTTAGCATTAAAATTATTAAAGTATCGTTGCACCCAAAAGGGGCATTTATTTCCTCCCAAATTTGCGAGGGTTTTTGAAGGCATATGGATTTTACTAAATTTTTTCTGAATAATAAATTTCTCCCTCCGAGCAACAAAATGCCATTTATTACCTTCATTGAGGTAGGTTTCGTAATAAAATAAGCCATTGCAATAAGTTATCTGCAAATCGTACCTTTAGGTGAAGAAAAGCCATAAATTATTAGTATACTAAGCACGAACCAAGATTCATTTTACGTCTCCTTTGCATCTCATGACCATCTTATATATCTTTCACAATTTTCTTCCATTTGTATTTCAATGCCTCTTAATATGTAGGAAAACAGAAGGGAAATTTACTATTCTAGCAAAGCAGCAGAAAATCACGTTTTCTTTCATTCTCTCGATAGCCAAAATAAATCTAGTTTCATTCATATGTAGTCCATAAGGTTTAATAACTGTCCCATTTTTAAGAGTATGGAATCTCACTATCATTGGCTAGAAATTTTATTCGTGACCAAGAGTTGGGTAATTAGAAATTAACTAATTTTTAATAAAATTCATTTTTGAAATAGAAAAAGAACTAATACTTATGATGGTGAGAACAAAGAGAGAAGGTTAGTTTTGCTTGATATATGTGAAAGATAATACATTCGTGTTTTAATGGTTGATTAAAATCATATGATATATGTGAATGCGACAAATAAAAAAATTATTAATTGAATAGTGCAAAAGTTAAGAATATGAATGAATTCAAATGTTATATTAATCTTACTTCTCTTAATAATGCTGATGTGGTCAACATTTGAGGAAGTTTGTCGAACAATATTACTTATTTTTACTCTCAATTTGGTTTCAGTAACCATGGATGCAATTTGCATGTATTAGCCTTTATATAAAATTTATATTAGGTTGGAAATAAAGTTCTCGCACAATATTTTTTTAAGTTATTTATTCATAGATTTATATTTTATAGATATAATTGAAACTATATTTATTCCTAGATTAATACAGGGTGTATGACTAGTTAATGTGTAGTAACCTAGTCTTTCCTAAGCCTCCTTTGAAAGTCCACAGTAAGCTAGAGCCTAGTCCGACAAGGTCACTCTCTTCTTCCAAGCGAGGCTTAGGAAAAATTAGGCCACTACAAAGTAATTAGTCGGACAATTTTATGATATCTAAATTTTCCAATATTACACATCAAATGACTCTTTCTCTTGATTAGCAACCTACACATTTACTCTATGATTAAAACAACGACCTAAACTTCGTATCAACCAACCATTTGGAGAACACACGTTTGCTTTAAGAAGTTTCAACGTGGTCAAATTGATCTCCAAGTTCAACTAAGAAGGGATGGACCCATAACTATCGAAAATGACCATTTATGCGCTTGTGTCAAAGCTGATCCTCATCTGATATCACGCGAGCTGACTAGAAAGTTTAGCGTCAGCCTTACAGACACCTTGTATCATTTAGGGGATGAAGAAGAATGGCCACATAAAGCCTCCCAGAGGGCCATGCGGACATATACCATAAAGTCCCCACACCCTTGTGGAGAAAGCCGGAGAAGCGAGCCCCATGAGGAGACTCGTAGGAACGGTAGCCGGCCAATAGCAGTAACTCTCTGCCGTGTTTGATCTTCCCGCCGCACAGGTAGTTAAAGAGACCATCTGTTTTGAGGCAACCACCAAAGGCCCTTAAACGACGCTCTAAAGATCCACTTACCTACGAGATCCGTTGGCCCTTGTTATATCCCTAAAAAGCGGTGCCAGTCAAAAAGCACGCCAAGGAGCTTGGCGGTTGAGGGTCTCGCTAATTAACAAGCCGACTCGGGAACCTCAGTGCCAACCTCTGCACTTCTAGCTTTCTCAGATGGGAACTCACCATTTGCGCTGTCCTGTGCGGCCTCGCCCCTTTTTCCCTAGATGGGGCGGTGGTCCGCCTATAAATAAACCCCTGAAAGAAAGATAAAAGATGATTATTTGGTGAGAACGACGTAGGATCAGTTCATGGAGATCGATCCGAGAGCCAGTCAAGATTATTCGAAGAGAGACGATAAAGGATCAGATTGAGAAGATCGATTTCCGCCCCCCCCCCCCTTAGTGCCGAATGAACGTAAATCGTCAAGTTTTGCATCGGTGCCATACCGTCGAATACTTTACAGACTTAGAAAAAGTCTGACTGGAGAAAAGAAAACCCGCTCACACTCGAGTGACTCTCACAGCACAAGCTCAGTAAGAGTGAAAGGAGAAGAACCAAGCCCCAACGAGTTTCCATTCGTTCATTACGGTAAAAATCTCCCTCGTGTACTCAAAGACTAGTTGAGCTCTCGGCGTTAAAGAATAAGACACCAAAAGGCTTCAAAATTCTTTAGAAGAGGACTCTTGGAGCGAAGAGCACCTAACTCTTTCAGTCTTCTTAAGTTAACCAGAGGCAAATTTGCAATAAGAAGTTGACATCACCCTACCTTGCTTCCTCCAACCCATCTGGGCGAAATTCTAACATCGGCCACTCCAAATCTCCGAAGCGCGAGATAAACCCTCCAACGACATCTGGCAATCTCTGATCCCGTCTGTCATATAAGTTAGAAAGAACATTTATATTTATATTGCGATAGTATGAGTTTAGTACGTTTCACGATTTAATGGAAGTAGGAACCATTGTGCGTGAACCCCTGTCATATTTGTTAGTAGAAGAAAGTACTTTAATTTAATCTTTAACGCTAATCTAAAGGGGTGGCGATAAAAATACCATTCGTGTAGCCTATTTGTTTATTTTTTATATTGAAGATATTGTAATAGGCCCAGTTGCCCACCAGGTTAGTCTCGGTTAGCATAGGAAGAGGATATAAATGTGTTTACTGTTTTTTTTCATAGTTAATTGTTAAATTTTAAATATATGTTTATTTTGATATAATTCCTGTGTTTCTTTATATACTTACTTGTTGAAGCGGCTCTTTATTAAAACAACAAAATTCGCACTCTTAGATCAAAGCATACTTCTAAAATGAAGTATATCACGACATAAAGGTATACTTCGACAAAAGTACTACGCGACTTTAAGGAATCCTACGACAAGGGGAACGGACAAATTCAGCAAACTGAATGCATGGATTCTACTTAAACTGACCGACTTTCACAATTAGCGTCTCATAAACACTTGCATATCGTTACTGTACAAGAAACGTCATTTTGATTGGCTGAAAAAAGTAGTTACTGCAGATAAGAAATGGTCTGTACACTCAAACATGGCACGCGGAAGAAGCTGAACAGACAAAGGCGCACCTTCACAACTTCAGGCAAAGGTCGACCGACCTAAAATGAAGCTTATTGTTTGTGTCTGGTGGGATTTGAATTGAGTGATTCACTGAGGAAAAAGTCGTAAAGAAATGACTCTTTCGAAGCTCAATTATACAGTTAACAACTACAACAGGTGGCAGATTCACTTACGCAGATGCGACCAGAATTGACTGATGTCATGTTTCTTTATGCTAACACCCGACAAAACGTTGTAAATCATACCTGTGAAAAACTCCTGGAGCTCGGGTGGGAAGTTATTCCTGACCCGACGTGGTCATCAGATTTGATGCCAACAGATTGCCATCTATCCCGGCCACTTCAGAACTCTTAAATGGCAAAATGTTTCCAAATGATGAACTGAAACTGTAGTTGGAGACTTCTTTGATACCAAAACTGTTGAATTTTACAACAAAAGGTTCCTTGATCTTTTTCATCGTTGGAAGCAGCTGCTCAAAATAACGGTAGTGCATTGTTTATTGATATGTTTCTTTTTCTTCTTTATTTCGTTGTAAATCCTTGTCAAGTAGAGTTGTGCGAGAACTTTGTTTCCAACCTATTAACTAGGATTACTTACATTTCGAGGTGTATAAAATAAAATGGAGAAGTTTAACGATAGATGATCAACACTACACGAGCCACAATGGTCAGCACAAGGCTATTACCGTAGTAAGCTGAAATGTAACAAGATTCGTGAATTAGACTCACATTATGTGAAATATTTATAATTATGGAACGTAGTATGGCGGTCGAGCGTTAAAAAGTTTTCTAATTCATGGCAAATTATGATAATCTCTTAGCCGGTATAGGTAATCCAAACAGGGGAAAATGATAGTGCCATTTTCTCTCAAGGAGCTGCTAATTAAAAACTAAAAAATTAAAGAAAAACTAATAAAAATCTATAATGGATGCCAAGTTGCAGGATAATTATTATCATGGACAGAACACAATTCATCTTTTAGCAGAAAGTTTTAACAACTGGGCGCCAGATTTCTATTCTTCCCAATTAGGCACATGATTTACTGATATAATATATTTTGGTCACCATATTATAGGAAGGATATTGATTTGCTTGAGTCTGTGCAGAGAAGGATGACAAAGATGATTGGTGGGCTAAGGAACTTACCCTATGGTGAAAGGCTCAGAAAACTAAATCTACATACATTGGAAAGGAGAAGAGTCAGAGGGGAATTGATTGAAGTCTTCAAATGGGTAAAAGGATATAATAAAGGGGATCTGGGTAAGGTTCTTATACTTAGTGAACATGACAGGACACGTAGCAATGGGTTTAAGCTTGATAAGTATAGGTTTAGGAAGGAGATTGGGAGGAATTGGTTTACAAATCGTGTGGTAGATGAATGGAATAGGCTCACTAGGCATGTGATAAAAGCCTCCTCTCTGGGTAGTTTTAAGAATAGATTAGATAAATATATGGATGAAGCTGCTAGATGGGACTGACTTTTTTTTATGTACATATGTATATATTTTTTCTAAGGAGTGGGAAGATTATATTTTGCGGTTGCATGAATGGACATAATCCTCTGGATGCATTTTATGTATATTGTAGATTAGATCTGACGAACTCCTGTTAAGGGTGACAATGTTGATGACTTTTCTCTGGTAAGAAATCTTTTGTGTGTTGAATGGAACAGGAGCTGCCAAGTGTAGGCCATGAATGGTCTTTTGCAGTCTCCTTCTTTTCTTATGTTCTTATGTTCTTATGTTCTTATATGCCACAATTTCTTGGTAGCCATGAGAGATTTGCAGAATAGAACGTCTGCAGAGGCAAAACACACATTGTTCAACTAATCACTAGAGAGAGAGCGATTCCACGAGATAAACCTACAGACAGAGGAGATGCAAACAATTATAACCAGAATATATATATATATATATATATATATATATATATATATGAATAACGTTACAGCCACGAGGAAAATGAAACAACGGAGAACTGCGAGGCCTTTCGACTAATGGTCCTTTATTAAGCAGACTAAAAGACAGGGAAAAAGAGGAAGATATTTATACACCTGATTAATGAAAATATGGGATATAAAGATTAAAAGAGGTGGGATTAGCAGATACCTGGAAAAATCCTTTTAACGAGATGAGCCATCAGGGTAAAAAAAAAAAAATAAAAAATTACGGGTTACAAAAGAAAGGTGGGGGGGGGGCAGTGTTTAGGAATCACATATGCAATATGAATACAAAAAAGGTTTACACACCATAACTAGAAGATATGACAAAAGAAAAATATGAGGAAAGGTTTTTTTAGTGGAAGAAGCGCCGAAAATTGAATTAACGTTCGATGGCAAACACCCTTATAAAGAACAGAATTTTAAAGAAAATTACCTTCCTGCACAAATTTTATTTTGATAATATAGCTAATTTTCCGCTCCGGTTGATGCTGATACAAGGAAAACGACTTCGGTAAATGGAAGGAACACTTCGTGGAAAGCGCGGCCGCGTATCTGAAATATTAAGAGGATGAACCTCAGATTATTTTGAGCGATCTTACGGAGTTAGATGATAAAATTAGATTCTACTTCATGTACACCGTTTCTCTCGGTGCTGAAATTGCATTCTCGGTAATCTTAACCAAATTCTGATCTCGTTTAGAGAGAAGTAGCTTCGATATCCTCATTCACGTTTTCGTAACATCACATTTTGATTCCTGTAACTCCTTTCTCACTTTGCCTTACGCCTCTTCTCTCCTACCACAACTTTCTCATAATTTTTGGTAGAGTACAAACAAAAGTCATTAAGTAAAAGAAGAGAATCAATGTAAAAATTAAGGAATTAAATATTATTTAAAATAAAAACATAACAGGCTAATAAGGAATCAGCGCGGTTAAAGTTAACCCAGGAGCCCAAAATAAAATTTAGGCTGGTAATTGCTAAGGCATATAACAGACTTACATCTGTACACCATACTTCCATAGTATTTTTCTTTGGAAATGTAAACGTAAGCTTCTATGTAATATTCGGAAAAAAATAATTTCCTTCTAAGCCAACGGACATGAAAGGAAATTATATTTCGATCCATTTCATTTCCGTATTATTTGAACGTGCTCAGTTTTCACGCTGCGCCCCTCAAAGAACGTCATTGCCAGGGAGAGAGAGACGCGTAGGTCGGAAAAAAAACACGATCGGCTTCTTTTGAGGTCTCTTCGGTCCGATAACACGGCCTATAGCAAGCCTAATCGTAACCCACGAGAGATTCCGCGACATGGCGTGAAGCTATAAATTCACTTCCGGCGCCACTCTATATGTAGAGATAAAGCGAAATCCCCCTTCCGGCGCCTCTCAAACTTTCATTTCCGGGGCTCCGTATGAATAGTAAAGCATTGGCGTGGGTAAATTACTATTCTGCTAAGAGGAGACGTCGCATAAGGTAAGGCCTGTAGGCTCGAATTGCTGGCCGAGCGTAAGCGGGAATTAAGTTGTGATTAACTAAAACATTCATTGCCCTATGAATAATTCCGTACTTAAATAAGACCCGGCCATAATTTTGTAATACGTCCCAGTGCCCTGATCGCTTGCATTATACTTACGAGTATCTATTTTGTCTCTCGTTAAAGCTTCTTTCTCTAGGCCTCTCATAACCCAAGAGCCCGAAGACAAGAAGAAAAAAACAAAACAATCGAGTAAGGAGCTCTCGAGCCCAGCTTCCTCTCCGGCAAATACTCTCTCGATCCCTACTTTCGAGGTTGACTGTGGTTACTGGAATACAGGTCTTAGTTTCCGTCATAACTTCGAACAGGCCGAGTACGAATCGTCCTTAGGTGCTAGTGCTACCTCCTCGTGCTCATCTCGTGCAGCCGAATCTTTGGGTGTCAGATCCACCTGGAATTGTTATCGGTCGATTGCGGCCGAGTTTGTATACTTTGATTTAAATTTCATGTCCATTTTTTTATTCTTGATTTATCTTCCATTTTAAGTATTTTATTAGTGTTTGTACAATAGTAAAATCTATTTTGTTTCGCCCAGTTTGATGTACAGAATCTTCTAGATAGTGGAATTAGTTCGGCCAACTATAATTAGTCACTCTTAGAGATTTAGGGGATTGTTAAATTAGCGCCCCTGATTTGGGGGATATTTTTTAGCTACTTTATTGTTCAACCAAGAGAAGAATAAAATGTTCCATTTTGAACCACTTTCGGACTGTTAATATTTCTAATTCTAAAGCAAAGGATGAGATTTGAATGCAAAAGTCGAATACTAAATATAGTTATACCTATAGTTTTTAGATCCCCAATTTCTTTTCGTTTTTTACGTCGTGAATAAAAATTAAGAAATTTTTAGGGCAGTTTTTAGATCGGGGTTCCGGCCCCATCTCGTCTGGATTTTTTTGTGAGGGATTGCACCTCAATTTACCTCTAATTTAGAAAAAAATAACAATATTTCTAATTCGAAAGCCAAACGGCAGATTTCCAAACGTATAAATTATTTAGCTAGAGCCGGTGGGTTTAAATTTGCGGTGGCGACCCGGAATGCGTGGAACCTCTCTTTTATGCAGGGATATTTTTTAATGAAAGGAGGGGTTGCCAGATATCCACCCATATGGGACTCTCTCGATATTTTGAGTGTTGGTTCCAGTCTCGGTCACAAAATATTTACGGCAAAGAAAAACAACTTCCTTAGCAACTGTCACTTCAGATTCACAATTAGGGCACTCGGTCTTGCTTTTTAGTAGCTGATGGCTAGCTAAAAAATCTTTACTTTTCTGGGATAAGTGAAAATTACACCTAGATGGATGACCGATAGGGAACATACACCACACGAACTACTCTTTTTAATAAAACTGACGCGTAACGCTTGCGCGCGAATATTTATACGAGACACAATTAATAGTTGCATAAAGGCAAAAAAGAATTCTGAAAGCACAAAACATATATTGAAAAAGAGCTATTTTATACTTCGTTTTGGCGACAATATCCTTGCCTAAAGAAAAAAGTTATTTTATTTATTACAAAATAAAGAACATTAAGTCAAAAGACAAAATAGTACCAGGCGTAGAGTATTTAAACTAGATCGATAATAAACCACAAAAAAATAAAAAATACCCCCTAAAACATACTTTTTGCCCATCTTTACAAACATAAAGAAAAGCTTATGAAAAATAAACGGTTCAAATTGGTCAAAGACAGTGTATTATACATTTCGCGTATTGGGCAGTCGGATGGCTAAAAAAAGAATTAAATAAAATGAGAAAATAGCCCCTCAAATTCGCGCATGAAATTAGGGGCCGCTAATCTTAACAATTACCTTGATTTATTGGAACCTAAAGTTTAATTGTATTATTCGAGGCAAGGCTCAACTGCATAGTTGCCCTGCGTGCTATCCGCCAACCGTTCTGAGATATGGTAAGCAAACGGAGGTCAAAATATCCAACCTGACCTACGGCAATATATATATATATATATATATATATATATATATATATATATATATATATATATATATATATATATTACATATTTTTTATGTTATTTCTTTTTGTGACTGTGCTTCACTAATATTTCCCAGCGGAGTTTGTGTTCATTGAGGCCCCATATTTGAAAGATTGCATTTTGGGGGGTTTTGATTTGTATTTGGCGTACTTTAAGGGATAAGAATCCAATGCTCTATCGTCTCAATCACAGAATGGTTAAAATAAAGAGAAGTGTTAGAATCTCAACTTCAGTCAAAGAAATTATTCCGAGAGCGAACGCATTAAAGTTCAAATCGCGTGATATTTAGTGGGCGTTTTTTTTTGTGATTTTTTTAGGGTTAAGCAAAACACTTCTGCACTTCCGTTAGTGCTTATGAAAAATTAAGCTAAGTGAATTACGATTAATTTGTCTTCGATTATACTGTTTCGTTCCTTTGTGTTTATTTTTTTGCGTAAAAGTTTCGTGATCATATCACCATGTGGTCTTTCGAAGTCTTCAAAGGACAAAGTGAGTCTCAGATTGAATGGAAAGAATTTAATGGCGTACATCCAAGAGGAAGTGAGAGCAGTGAGAGCGCAAAGAAGCGAAAGAGAAGAGAAAGAACGTGAAAAAAAGTAGAGAAGAGAAAGAACGTGAAGAAAGAAGAGAAGAGAAAGAAAGAGAAGCATGAGGTGTAAATGATCAGGGCCAGAAGTGAAACGACTTAAATTACTTCTAGGACCGAAGTGCAAAATCTGTGTCTATTATGTTGATTGTTTTTAAGGAAGGAAGGAGAAGAATTGGGATCATACCTCACTCACTTTGAGAAAACTTTAGGTGGATCATTAACATATTAAAAAGGAAGCGTAACCAAGTTGTTGCCTTTACTTAGTACCCAGCTCAGGGACATTTTCACCTCACTTGCATCAGAGGCAATCATCGATTAACCACCTTAAAAGCCACATTGTTTGCTGCCTATAACATGACTCCGGACTTTAAAGTGCAAAGTTCCGGTACTATCACATCCAACCTAATCAAATATTCCGCCAGTTTGGATATTCCTTGAAGCGTATTTTCAATTTCTAGCTAGACGCATCCAAAGTTCCTCAGGAATACGATGATTTGCTTGCCTTCGTCCTCAAAGACCAACTCTTGGCTTCACTTCCCTAGGAGATCAGATCCTTTGTGAAAGACCGGAAGTGCCAAAAATTTAAAAAGTGCATCGAGGAAGCAGAATAAATGTGGCTAGCCATAGCAGCTATCCAAAGGAAGCGAAGAAGACTGAAACTTATTTCCGCAATGCAAAAGCCCATAAGGCCAAATTCGTCCCCCACAACAGGGATAAATTCGTCAAAATGACTGGTCCGATTAAGTTTAAACCCTTTTTTATTCCAGAAAAACGTGAGGGCAAACCCCTTTCCTCTAATTTCTCTGCTTCGTCACTGCCCAGGAGAACTGTTGTCTGTTACGCCTTTGAAGTAGAGGGTCATGTGAGAACCAATTGCCCTCAGAATTCTCGGTTTAAAGGAGTCTATCCCAACCAGGTGCACAATAAAAGCCTGTTTAACCGCCATCGCATCCAGAAGCACCTATTTCTTCAAGTAAATCAAGTCCGACCGGCAACTAGGTGAACTTTCTGTTTGACAAAAGAACTTCTGAACGGGTGCTAGATCGCAACTCTCGTTTACGACACAGGGTGCACGTGCATCTTTATATTTGACCGGACACTTCCACCGGTAGACCCGGATCATAACAAGTTTGCAACAGTGCACGATTACCAGGGGGCGCTAACAGATTCCCCATTGTGAAGTGCTACATTGAGTGCGCCTACTTAATTCACTGGAGGTGAGGTCGTCGCAGCGTCCATCAAGTTCTGTGATGCTTTAATTGGCAGAGTCCGAAGGTATCCGCCTCTCATGTGGCTCAATCCGTGACCCCCAGAGCTCAAGTAATTAAAGACTCCGAAGCGCCCGTAAATCATGAGACGGTGTTTGGTTAATGACTAAACTAGCCTAGATAGCAGTCATTAACCTTGCTTGAAATGAAGGAATGAATGAGAACGAGATAGACCAGAGAAAACGAGGCAAGCGTGACTAAAGTAACCGGGTAGTTTCAAGGCAAGTAATGGTTGTAACTATTAACAGGGTTTATTTTTATAACTTAACAATGAAAGAACATTAAAATAACGAGTAAATAAATGATGAATGATTATAAAAGAATTAATAATTTGTATTATTAAAAAAAATATTCAATACAACGGGAATTAATATGGTTTGGTTTACATTAATATGAAGGGTATAGCAATGTGGAAAATTATTTGTTTTAGATTTTCGTTGGTAAATATTTTGTTATAGCCACTGAACACTGAACGAATTATAACCTCAGGGGGAACTGAAAATGTAAGGAAAAGAGGAAATTACATTCAGAACGCTTAAGACATTCGATAAAGCTGATTATTAGAATCGATATTATTACTGACCTTTTTTGACGAGTAGGGAAATAGAAGTGGAAGATTGAAAGTGAGAGGAAGGCAGGAACGAGGAGGTCTAAACTGATTTGCTGGCTTGAAATGCGTCAGACAAGGGTTGTGATTGGCTGAAGGGAACCGTACATCGTATATGGTAGTCGTATGGGGTAATTAATATCGAATGTTGTACAAATGAATTTTAAGGGGCGTAGATGCATAATTTCTTAGATGGAAGAAATGCCAACTGCATTTTTGGGAACTTTTGTATGAGCTAGCAAAGATGTTAACAGGTACAATAATACCACTCTAAGAGAGTTATCCGTCCCGTTAAAAAAAAATTAGGCTAATTCGGATATCTCCGATGCCTTCTGACAACGCGACCGGACCGTGTGATGACGCTGGTGGGAGGGCAACGATTGCCTGAAATGGTACAATATGCGGGCGAGGGTGGACGGATTAAAGGTGATCCGTTCGGTTGTCATCTCCGAGTTGGCGTCTGGTGATAACAGGACGTTTTGAGCCTCGCTTTCTAGTTGTGGGTCACCAGAGGTAGAGGGATTGTTTCCTGACTGGGCAGCTCTGACGACGGGGTTTCGTAGAACAAAAGGGAAGGCGGCATCAATCGGGAAGGATATATTTGCGAGGTAGTAGTGATTGAGGTTGAGTTAGATAATGGTCGGTTAGAACAAGCACGGGACCATTATTCTAGATATTTAAACAAAATGCGGACTGTTCAGGGTGAACAACATCAATCAAAGCGGTTTAAAGCGATCCACAGAAACAGTAACCTGCTTGATGCCAAATAGAAGTACATAGAACTTCAGGTTCCTAGAGATGATACGAAAGGGTCCATCATAAACCGGTTACAATGAGGAGCGAGTTGAATCGTGACGGACAAACACATGCGAACAAGTTGACATCTCTTTTGGCACGAAAGGTTTCTGGTTAGCAGGCACTCTAGGAGTGGTAGGCTTAACCTAGGCCATCATCCGTACAAAATCGTCTACTTACGATGCAGTATCGAGGTGAGAAGGAAGACGAAGTTGCATACTGTAGACAAGTTCCGCCGCATAGCAGGCCATGTCCTCTTTCAAGGATGAACGAATACCCTGGAGAATCAAAGGCAGCTTGTCAACCCAAGTGATGTTGGATTCAGTGGAACGTAAGCTTGCCTTGAGGGTCCTGTGCAACCGTTCCACTTTGGCGTTGCTCAGAGGGTGGTGGCTAGTCGTACGTAGTGGAAAGGAGCAAGCATTAAAAAGGTGTATTCCATTGGTGGGATTCAAATTGTCTGCCACGATCAGTCATGGTCGTTGAGGGAACACCAAAACGAGTAACCAATTATGAGACCAAGGCTTGAGTTACAGTGAAGCTCTAATGTCCGGGATGTGAACTCCCTCTGGCCAATTAGTAAAACGATCGATCATGGTGAGAAGATAATTGCAATTACGAAAGTAAGGCAGATGACCTACTAGATCGACGTGAACGGCGTCAAAACACGACGAAGAAACCAGGGAAGATAGATTAGGCGCGCTGGCATGGCAGGCATGAGCGAGTCATTTTGGCACAGCGGCATTCATATCTGGCCAAACGAAGCGTTGCGCAACAAGCTTGCGTGTAGCATTGACACCAGGATGAGAGAAACCGTGAGTTTAGGCGAAAACGTGGCGATTGTAAGCGAAAGGAATGAGAGAAAGAGGACAGTCAGGCAATGAATAGTCGACCAGGATGCGTCTGGAAGGACTATCTGGTTATTCAACTTGGCGAACACCAAAGTAAGAAGAGTGACGCAGCGTTTGCGTATCTTCATCATCTTCCTGGGAAACGCTATTATCGCATTATTGATGGGCACAGTACGAGGGAGTTGCGTGCCTCAAATTTAAGAAATGCGAGAAAGCGTGTCCGGTACAACGTTGTATGAGCCAGGAACGTATTGAATGTCGCTTGTAAGTTACAAAATGAAGTCTAGATGACGAGCATCACCTGCAGAGTGCACGGAAGAAATGCTATGAGCAGATAGTGCACGTACTAATAGCTTGTAGTCCGTGAAGACAGTAAATTTACGTCTCTCCAAGTATTGTTGGAAGTGGCAAGAGAGAGATATATCCCAAGCAGCTCTCGTGCAAAAGTGCTCGCTTACTTTTGTAAAGTAGTTAAAGATTGTTAGAAGAACGAGAGAGATTTCCATGAGTTACCAACCCATGGTTGTAAGGTTGCACCTACATGGGTAGCTGCTGCATCCGAGGCAACGGTTATACGGGACGCTGGATAAGGATGGGTCAGTGAAATGGAGGAGGCCATAGCGTCTTTTGTGCGAGATAAAGATTCGCATGCTTCGGAAGACCATGACAGAGGAGAGTTCTTCTTGGTGGTTGAGAGGAGAGTATAGAGTAGTTGCAAGGTTTTAGAAACGTCAGGGATGAATCTACGGTAAAAGTTAACCATACCACAGAACTGACTCAGTTCCTTGTTCGGTGATAGTCGGGGGGAATTCCCTATAATAGTAACTTTGTCCTCGAGGAGACCAATTCCGTCAGGAGAAACAAAGAGACACTTAGAAGTGTTGAGTACAATACCATACTCTTCAAGTCAAGCGAAAACCTAACAAAGGTGAGATAGATGTTCCTCTAAGGACGAAGATGCTATCAGAAGGTCGCCTATGTAACAAAAGACGAAGGAGAGACCTGTCAAAACTTGATTCATGAATCGTTGGAATGTCTGACCACTGTTACGAAGACCATAAGGCATTCGGTGCATCACGAAGGAACCAAATGGTGGAGTGATAGCTGTCTCTGGGATATCATTTGGATGAAATAGGCTCCTTTTGAAAGCACAAATGAGATCTAGTCAAGAAAAGATTAAACAACCGAAAACAGCAGAGTTGAAATCGGACAGATAGGGCAGATAATATCTATTGGGGTAAGTACAGGCAATGAGACGCCAGTAATCACCTACAGCTCTGTACTCACCAGGAGTGGATTTGGGAAATATATGAAGAAGAGAGGCCCAAGGAGATGTAAAGGGGCTAATTATGTCAGCTTCCACAGTAAAGGTCACCCCCTGCTTCATTAAAGCGAGTTTATCTGGAGCTAATCGACGAGGGCGGGAAAATACAGGCCCTCAAGTTGTTTCTACCCGGTGAACCACACTGTTTAATAGGTCTGTCTTTTGAGGAAGGGATGCTAAGGGCAGGAAATTCCTGTAGAAAGCGCTGAAATTTGGGATTGGTCGAAGGGCACTATGCGATGGGAAAAATGAACCCGATACTGTGAGCGAAGTAGTGCGATCGATAAGATTGCGGTTACGAGAATCGAGCAAAAAGATCGTTGGCAGTGAGAAAATTGAGGCCCAAAATAGGAACGTTATCCTCGGCAATAATAAACGTCCATTGAAAACTCTACAGAGGCTGAAAGACAAGTGAAGGATACGCCTTCCATAGGTCTTTATATCCGAGGAATTAGTGGCTTTGTGAACAAGATCAGAGGAGAAACAAGCTTTATTGTCCAGAGAGGCTGGAATAACAATAAGTTGAGCACCAGTGTGAACTAAATATTAGAAACCAGAGAGTGGGTCTTAAATACGAAATCGTGGATCAACCTGAGAAAGTGGAGAAACGGCAGAGAGGATATACTCATTGATCACTTGCGTTTTTATTTTAAATTATTTAGAGAATTTAAATTATTAAAGTCAGAAGAGTAAGAGGGAATTGGCGCATAAGATTGAGAAGAGTGAATTGATTGTTAGTGAGATGAAGTTGATGGATTAACGTTAGGAGGAGGTACTGGTTGTAAATATGTGCTAGGCTGTAAACATTTTACCGCTTGTGCACCATATTTGATGTGGTACCAGCACCAGTTAGTTGGTTGGAAGAAAGTAACATTTAAATGAGAAGGACGAAATTGTGAAAAGCGAGCATCAGATTGATAATAAGAATAGGATGAGTGGTAATATTGGTAAGGCTGCGTACAGTGTACAGCGTTGCAACCATAATTCTCATGGTACCAGCATACACTCTTTGGTTGAAAGTGAGAAAATTTAGGTGCAGAGGGGTAGGCGGAAGAAGAATGTTTAAAGGAATGATGCATCTCATCTCTTCTGCTGGAATGCCCGCGTTGGTTTGTCTTCGAGAGGACTAACGGTGCCTGTGGCTCCGTCCACCCTTTTGGCTGTGCACATGCGCGTTCCTACATTGGAGTTTTAGCTTTTGCAACTCTCTTTCTATTCTCTCCAATGTGGCAGCTAAGCCCGGTGATGAAGAGAAAGAGGCGTTACACGGGTACGACCTGTTTTTGGAAGATTCCATTGGTAACCGAACCTGCGAAATAGTTAAATTAGGAGCGATCGGACTGCGTGGGACACTTCTCCAGCTAACATATGGATTGAGGTATATAATCACAGCTGCTTGTGCAATCTGTTCCACGTCGTTACGCTCACCCATCATAATGAGCTTGAAAGGCTGCTTTAATTCTCCCCACCCACCCTTTCTCCCACTTTCAAGCAAAATTCCCCGGAACAAAGTAAATATAGTCATCGGGACTTTTTGCGTAATGTAGATTATGTCCTTTTGATCAGTTACGGCATAATGTGCAATAAACTACTTCGCATAATTCCAACCACGTGATTGGATCGGTTGCATCAAAGCGGGAAGAATGATCGAAAGGCGGTTGGTGCGTCAGCCGCTGACATCCTGGTTAAACCTAGCTATTTGAACGATCCCCGCGGCCGACGTTCACGTGATGTTTGTTTGCACGTATGATTGTAATTTAGGCAGAGACGTTTTGGTGGCACAATTATTCATGACCTTATTATTTGTAATGTTTATTGAGGAGGAGGAGTAAGTGAGGGAGTTTGAAAGAAAAAGAAAAGAAATGTTATTTCCAAGTTTGAGCATAGTTAAAAGAAAACGTGCGTTTTTTAGAGAAATTTTGGAAGCGAGTCTAAAATAAAAGGAGGGCGGGGTGTTCGCCGTGCCTGAACCAAGTCTTCCCTCTTTAGCCCCTGAGACTCTTGTACATCTAATGTGTATATTATTTATTTTAAAGCTCCTTATAACCTTGTAAACTACTATTGAGTTGCATATTATTGAAGTTATTTTTGTACCCGCTCTTCTATTATCCTGGAACTTCCAAGATAGTAGACTATTGGCCAATAAACATTCAGCTAATTTGCATTCTGCTCATATTATAAAATTCCCACACACTCGAAAAGAAGAAAGGTTCAACTTGACACTATTCAACGGCACTCTTCTTCTACCTTTTCATCATTTTATGTTGAGATTTCTGTGACATTTCTCTCAATTACTCTTCATTTCTGTATTTTTTCACGGTTAGTCGTATGAGTGCCACTTTCTCAACCCTTATTGCGTGGTATTTCTCTCAATTTCTTTCTTGATCCCTCATGAGACTCGTTGCGTTTTGAATTTCTTTTGCCTCACATGTAGATTCAGTACTAGTTTATTTCCGAAATATTTTAGTTAATAGTCGCCTTACTTCAGAGTTGTTTCTCGAAGTAGGTTAGGTAGGTATGCTTATAATTTTTCTTTGCAAGTTTCCAAGTTCGTCCTGCTAGATTCTCTTCTTGGCATGATCGCACACTTCTGTGGGACAGTGGGTGATATGAAGATTTTTGGCGTAGTGATCACTGCATAAAATTACGTAGGGCTCTTGGTGTTTTTTCCAGTATTTATTTCTGCTCATATTTTATCTCTTCTTTGACAGAAAATGCGGTACCGTCGTAGCTCTCTTAAGTCCGGGTTTTTGCAAGGGTGTATCTGTTGCAAATCCTAAAATTTTTATCTCAGTTTCGATCCCGTATTTGGATAATATCATGGTTGACTTCTCTGAAGATTTTCACGTATGTCGTTGATTTTTATTTCTATTCAGCTGTATTTTGGGCGAAGATAAATGTACTTCAAGAGGATACTCCCTTGAACGCTGGTTTTTCTTTTTCCTGTTTTTCTGTTTGCGCAGCGTTTAGAAGTTAGGGCTCCTTGTGGGGTTCTTCTTGTTAGGGATTCCCATTCTATGATCTGTTTCTGGGTTATTTTGCCATCAGTCCTAGTGATGAAGGTTAAGTCTTAGTCCTCGTTGTTTGAGTCGGGTTGTGCCTCTTCTCCATCTCGTTTTCCTCATCGCTTTCGTCTTAGGTTTGGTTCGGGGCTATGGTTAGTCATGTTGGATCTTCTGTTCTCGCTTTCTTTATTCTGATCTATGAATGTGACTTTGAAGAGTGAACTCGCGTTGACTTCTAGGATTTTAATTGGTTCCAGTCCGCTCTCAGTCTCTACTCCGTTCAGTATTTATCGTAGTGGCCAGATCGTGGCCGCAGTTTTTTGAAGTTCAGAGTACCGTCGATCTGAAAGTAGGCCTTTGCAGGGGTGGCCTTGGAAGCGTAGGATTATTTTTGTATTTCTAGTCTCTATTTCGTTATTAGAATTGGTTCAAAAGAAAGAAGATCAAAGTTACCTGTGTAAAAGTGTCAGAATGATTTTATAGGTTAATCTATTTCTTTAAATCCCCCCCCCGCGTCGGATAACTTTTATCTGTATTTCTTTTATAAATACCCTCGTGGGCGTCATTTTTGTTTAATCTATTACTTTGCTTTCCGAAAGATATTGGTAGGGATAGTTTTGTAGTTTGATATTTACTATCTTTCTACTCGAGATAAGGATTACAGTGAATCTTTCCTATTTCTTCTGATTTTGAAGTCCCTCTCGATTTGGTTGATGTTTTAAATAGCTATAACATATTGCTAGGTTATTCGACGAAGGTGCAGAATTTATTATCGACTATGGTGAGTCAAATATGGAAGAACTTACACTGCCAAACTATTAAAAGCACCTTAAGAATAGAATCGATAAATATTTTACCTTAACAAAAATCATAAATGTGTATAACAGGTACTTGATTAAGATAAATTAAAAGGGCCATAGCAAATTAATTGAATTAGTTTTATATAATTCTATGTGTCTGTCTGGCGACTACTACCAAAGGAGTGAAAATTAATTTATGGATTAAATATTATATCCAAGGAATTGGAAATCTCTTTCTTATTCATTAAATATCTGAGTGGATTTTATTTTCTGTATAGAATATAATGAATGTAACGTAGGAAACTAGATATCAATTAGCAGTTAGTACTAAAAGTAAAAATCATTTCAGGTAAAAGTGATTTAAGTGGGAACAAATCACGTTTCCTTTCTATCAGAATTGAAAGGAAGGTTCCTTAAGAGGATTCATTGGATTCAATTTTTTAAGTGAAGAGAACTGTCAATGTAGTACAATTTTCCACTTTCAATGGAAATGCTATTTATACATATTTGTTCTTTGCGGGCGTGCAAGGGGGCACACGAAATAGCATGAGCAACTTTGTTGCATCTGAAATCTGGAGGATTCCAATTCCTCTCTGTCCTAAATGCAGGAGTTTTTCATCCCTGCCCCAGGGCCTATAAGATGATCTGGACTGTAAATTTGAAGAAGACAATGATCATAAGGAGCTTTAATAGAACAATTGATTTGCATTGATGAGTCTTGCAAATGAGTCTTTTAATCCTCTGAAATAGGTACCCGGCGCTGTGCAGGATTAAAAGTTCCCTCGCAAATAAATACAAAGGCAGATTGTGTGAAATTCTTATATTGTGGCACAAAATATCTTTACTAGCTGATTATTATTACTATTTGTGGGGTAAAGGCAAATTTTTGAGAGTTGTGCACTGTCCCTATCATACTAAAAATCATATACTATCATAATATACTAGCAATGAGTAAACGTTTCACCGTACGCACCCGGCAGTTTACGCGCACGCGTGACTGATCGTCATATATGAGCAACCAAAGTTATAGTCACAGGCACAGATCGAGGTCTTATAGATACAGATAATTTGGTTGTGTTATTCATAACTCTCCTGAATCCGTCTTCTAGAGCAAAATCCTCCTTAATTATATAATCAACCTTTGCTCAATTATGTCAATAGAATAAAAAATTTATTTATTGATCATTTAAATATGAGCGTACGGTTCTAATGAGCCACAAGTAATACTTAATTATCAGAAATAACAGTAATAACACTTCCTCACTTTGATTCCTTACTAGAGCAGTAAGGAATAAAATCTGTGTTAAACTAGCGAATTCGAAATCTGTACCAAATTTAAGTTTACTGTAGCCATTATTAATTAATCACATTATTTATGTTAAGAGATGGGGTAAAATAGAAAGATCGATAAAGATATAATGACAGATTAACTCGCATCCAAACGATCAAGAGTCAAAGATAATGAAACTGAATGAGTAACATTCGATTAATCTGATCTGACTTCTCGTCGTCCAGTGTAATAAATCCCAGCGTTTGTTGAATGAAACCACAACCAGTACCACAACATCAGTATCCATAGTGCAAATTCCCCCCTTCTTCATCCCCTTCTGCAAAGTAGAAGCATCGGGCGAGGCTGATCAAGCTGGACTCGGCAGGAGAGCTGAGAACCTCTGTACCATATATTTATTTGCCATCAGCTACTAGAATACGAATGGTCTCTCGTCGTAGAAAACCAGAGAGCACAATCTTTAGTCCTTTTTTCATCAACACCAAGGAAGTCCTTCCAGTTCTTAGGCAAAACTGTAGAGGAAGCCACTCTCTTCCTGAAACCCTTGCTCTTCTCTCTGGTTGTGTCTTTCAGGCTGTCAGGAAGATATGCATCCCTAACGAGGCTCACTCTCTGCACCTTTTATAGTTGAGTGGAGATGTAGGGTGTAAAGACTATGCTTACATACACTTGAAAGGTTTTTACTGCTACAGGATTCAGCATTTGAACAAGGATTGTGGTATCAACCGCTGGTGCATTTTTAGTTTCGGGTACTTCTGATTTCAGGTACTGTAGTCGATCTGCTTTCACTGTAAGGCACATTTTTCCTGTACTAAATAATGAAAGTGGGGCTGCCTGATTTTCTTGGCAGAAGAACTAGGCGAGATCTCTCACACGTGATTGACATATAATTTACAGCTTCGAGAAAAGAGTACCATCACTCTTCACTGCGGTTAGTCGCATCTGCTGATTTGACTGCGTTTTTTACTGTGGCCGACTGGAGTGAAAAGTTGTTCTTGTGGAGTTTGTCTGTAACTGGCTTCGTGCATAGTTCAAGTCTTTCTTCAACACACTTTCTGTACTGCTCCTCACCAATGGACTCTTCACCATATTGGCGATCAGGACTGGGGTGCTTACATCTTAGCTTCGACCATCAGGCAGGGATCCTGCAAGACCAAGAACAACAATTGTGTTAGTACCAGCCATTACAGTCTGCATGCATTAACATCATTATTTGATATGTTGTGGTAATTGACCTCTCACTGTCATGGAAAAAACATAGACAGATTTAGAATCGCCGAAGTATTTTAAAAAACATGGTTCGTTTTTTTTCTTTCGTTTACAGTATCGACACAAAATAACGAAAGGTTTATGATACCTGAAGAAAATTTTAAAATTTGAAATTTTTAGTACTTTAGTTTGTATTTTTTCCTTAAAAACGATCCATATTTTTTTCTAAATGCTTTCGGGATCTTAAATCTGTCTGTATTTTTTTCTAATGATGAAAACTGATGGAGAAGTAGCAATTTTAAAAACTTTCCAAATATGTTTAAAATTTTTAAAAAAATGCTAATCTATCAAAACAAATTTAAAATGCGAAGAGGAAAATGGGTATTACTTTCGTTGCTACAAGTTCTCTACGAGTTATGTGATAATTGGTCTGTTAATAAAAGAGGTTGACTGAAATCATCAATATTTTGATATTTTAAGTTAATTGACCTCTGACGGCCTCAGAGGTCAAATCTGACTTACCTCTAGTGTTTGGAATGAAGCTTACGGTATGTACTAACACTGGTCGAAATTATTAATATATGAGAGATTATTCGCTGTATTACATATATTTGGCCTTAGTATAAATGGATGGAAAGAAACATTATTACTATGATTCTCATTCTAATCAGTATTTTATTAGCATTCTTATCATTACATTCAAGACAACCACTCACAGTCAGACAGCGAAGTCATCACAAGGACAGCCTCCAGCTTAAACATTAAGTAGGCCTTGTCCCTGTTTATGGTGTGCCCATCTCCCAAGGAGCTTGAATCCATGATCGGTGACCTTTCAAAGGATGGAAAGAATACTGGAAAATTCTCTATCACAAATAAAGGGGCGCCTTTGGCCGGGTCACCCACTTTATACCCCTATTACTGATGATCCCATTGTCCGAACAAAAGAAGGGTAACCAAGAAGTATGGACGCATTGGAGCATTACCAAATAGAGCAAGGAGAAGCAAAATCCGCCAACCCCAAGCCTACCTTCAGCTCAAGAAGAAGTAGCCCTGGCAAACCCCATGAGCGTCGACATCCATTTTCAACGGAGCGACCGTTAGAATGGTAAGAAGCTCATCTCATTTCTACATACAGGGCCACTTGAGGCAACCTAGATAAGCTACAGTGGTCCGCTACAGGTGGACGTAGGTTGGGAACTAACCAGGAAAAAGCTTGTCCTGTCTTCACTTACGAATGCAACGCCCATCATCGTAGCTTTTAAGTATCAATACGAAAACAATGGACAAATACACGCCATACGTTGGGGGAAAACTTTCCAAAATTCAGAATAGCAATCATAAGAAGGTTTCGGATAAGTATAATGTGCATACAAATTCCAGTGCAGACTAGTTTACCAAAGTAAATCCAGGGTGTATTTAGTTTAAAATGTAAAAATGATCAAAATCCAGTGTCTGGTTGTGGGAAGGATAAGTAATTTTAGTAGAAATAATCGAGTGTATGAAGTATAGAAAATTATTAATTTAATATAACCCAGTATTAAATGTACAAAGTATTTTAAATTATTAATTTAACTCCATATTAAGTATAGGAAGGGCCTGTGGATAATAATTTACAGTTAACCCCGTATTCACAGTTCAGGCTGGTTAGAAAATGTAGATGGAATATACACAAATTTATGTATGTAAAAGCAAAAATGTTTTTTGTGCAGATTAGGATTTGGAACTCGGAAATCTGAACCACCAAATGTAAACACATTTGGCATTACATGGTTTAAACAAACAATCGCAGAATTGCTGCTACTTTAAAATTAATGTTTTGCAACCAAGCATAACAAAATAAAATAAGAAAGTATTTTTATTGTTGTGGTACGCGTGCACAAGTCTGTTAAAGTTTAAAATAATAAAGTAGTGGCACACAAACACAGCACACGAATCTTTTTCACATTAAAGAGCTGCATTTTGCACCTGCAAACGCTTCAAAGCACCGCTAACTACCATGACTAAATATAGATTTAAGACTCCATAACTCTAAAGAATCCAAACTCAAAGTAAAAATGTACTTGAAATAAGGTTTTACCTCTGATTCTTTACTTTTAAAACCGGTTGCATTGTAAACTAGTGTGATCTCAAAATATAAAATGTACGTATTCATTCGATTCCCCCTGCCTATTATAATATAAAAGAGGCAAATTGTTCGCATGACTCAATATTTTATACATATACTATATAAGATTAATTAATTTCTCTTGTGAATCAAAGTATATGCCATATATTATAATCATAGGGGTTACCTTAAAGGAAGAAAGACCCTGAAATGATAAGTATATATATATATATATATATATATATATATATATATATATATATATATATATATATATATATATAACATCAAGGACATTTAAAGTGTAGCAATTGTTGATGCAACAAATTGTTTACTTCCCGAGACGGTGTATATTAGAAATCAAAGAATCTAATTTTTTTGGAGAGGCAAACTTTGTGTTGCACAATTGTAGCTAACAAGGAACCTCACAAATATGCATCCTGTTGTGCCATCTTTTAACAATTAACTAATATAAAACAAATAATGATATCCGCAATTTAATATGAATCAATGCAAAGAAGAAGCTTTTTGTAATTAGAAAAGTGAAAATATTCTGTTCCCACGCGAGAATACAAACATATGCAGATTAGGAAACAGATGCTTTCGACTGTCTCGCTCTAGACAAAACGGAGACAGGGTAAAACAGCTATGCACACATTTAACGCAATTTGATTTGACCAGCTAGAGTGTACATGAACCTTTGAAAAGACGAAATCAATCTTGCTATGGATGTTAGTGTGATATGTCCCGTCAGGTGTCTAAATGCAAATACTCTTTTGGTGCACATGTGGCTACACTTAACATGCACACACTCTTTGACTCCGACCAGAATTCTTAGTAGAGAACACACGCATATAGTTTTCACGCGATAAGCTCCTCCCTGCGTTCAAATTAAGAGAAGAGGAGTCACGCCCCCTTAATTGGGGTTAATATAAATAGAGATTTCAAAGACCTCTTCGTTCAAACGAAAAGAGAAACAGCTGGGTATAATAAATATCGAAATGACGGATATAATAAAAAAAAATATTTGTAAAATATAAATTGACAAATGATGTACAAGGACAAAAAATCTTTATATATGTAAGTAGGTCTAAAATGCTATAGCTGCTAGTGTACTAATTGAGGATATAGTTATTGGCATTGACCAGCATATTTCTTTAATTCTAGGAAGAGTATCATTTTGCTTGAAATTTGTCGAGTCAACACTATTTAGTAAAATGACTTTAATAATGCCTATTTTGATAACAACAATGCTAAAGAGAAAGAATTCTTTTTACAATGCTTTACTACGGATACTAGAGGCCCTTCGATTTTTACAAAACATAAATAAATCTCAATTTTAAGAATAATATACAACTTTAAAATATTGCCAGAACATACTGTTTTGCAAGCTCATATTATTATCTCTTAGATATTGTACAAAATGTTTACCTAAAGAATATTTTTCGATTTTTTGTTAGGAAGACCTGTTTTATGCTCTTCAAAATATCAAAAGTCGGTAGCGAAAGAAAAACTTTGAATATTTCTTTGCTAAACAATGGCCTAGAGATAACCGAATGATGCAATTACCAATCATTAATAAATAGATTTTCCGCGAAAATGTGTAAACCCCATATGGATGTGTCTAAATGCCTCATTCATTGCTCCTAATTCTGGATGCACATATGAGTGATAAAATCTAGAGAGCCATTCCTCATAGCTATTACTCCTCCATTTACTAAGTCCTTCGGTATCATTATTTTCCACTTCATTGAACAATAAAATTCCCATTGATGGATGCCGGCTTTGACTCACAAGTTTTTGTCAATATAATATTTCGAGAGTGGTGGATCTTCGAGGGATACAAATGAATTCAAATGGAGAAATAATCCTTCCAAGGATACAACTAAGGAGAATTGATTTCTTCCATTTCGTATCAGTCTCAATATTGGTATAGCGCCGTGTCAATTTAAACGTGCCCCTCGTCTTTACTCCAACTTCCCGAACCGAAAATTAATCGATGCACTCAAAAGTTGCTTGAAGGTCTTTTCCTCAACAGATAAAATTTAAGAAAAAGACTCTTTGAGGTAGCAACCTTTTCGGATTGGTCTTATTTACGGTCTTAGTAAGGTAAGAAAGTCAATTCCATTGCCTTAAAATTTTGTTTCCGGAAATTTTTTCAGATATGTACCGAATAAAAATATTGAATTCGAACCGATAAAATATTGTATAGGTTTGTATATTTTTAACTGGTACCCATCTGGAAAATTTTCCGAAAAGAAAATTTTAAGCAATGGAATTGAATTTCTTTCCTTGACTGGCCGTCGCATTATTCCGAATTATATTTTGTTGGGCACGTTTATGCGAGATAAAAACAAACATGGAATCTCAGGCACCCAAAAATACAAGTCATTTCCCTACAATTTTGAATGCTTTAGTTTTTTGCCAAGCTGCAGAGTAACTAGGAGAAGAATAAAAAAGAAAACGGTCTATAGTAGGGGCAAATTTCCGGTGCCTAAAAGTAAACATCCTGAGTGGGGAAAGTCTATTTCCACTCACCATTTAATCCACTTATTCACTTTCTTAAGTTTTGGCCAACGAGTCATCTAAGCATGAATCTTTGAAATCTGTTGTTCTTATTACGAGGATTCGCATCTGCTTAAGCCACCACCATCTCACACCGTTATAGTTCCTTTCAGAACATAGAGTAATGTTTACTAAGTTCTGGCCGATGAATAGACGCAGAGGATATTCCTGGAGCTTGAAGTCATCATGGCAACGGAAGTTCAGTTGAATCTCTTAAATTAAAAGGCTTGATTTACGGTAGTCACTGTTTATACGGACTTCCTAACACTGGAGATTTATTACGTTTTCATTTCTCAAAAAGTTCTATTATCTAATCAAACTTTGTATGTTGTTCTGTATTTTCATTGATAATATATGCATATACACCCTTCCCTGTTACAAAATAGGATTTTAAGACGTCCTACTCCACACTTTCACTGCAAATAAGACACGTGAGCATAAACCAATACAAGCAGGAACATCCCTTTCATCCTTGAACGATGTTTAAAGGAACCAAATATGATCTACTCTATTTTACTTTAATTCTCTCCTTAAGTTCCTCTTCTCTCTCTCTCTTTAAAATATTAAAATCAGGAGCTTGGAAATATTTTAATTTATATTTTAATTCATCTGTTTTTAAAAGGGGGCTTTAGTTCTTCCCCTTTTATAACAAATTGAAATTTATAACAGAAAGTAAACGGCTTGGAATCTCTTTTTCAGTCTCCATTATATAATTTTCTATCCTCTTACTATTTTTGTATTCCTCAAACTCAGAGGATTATTAGATTATCTTATGTAATTGTTGGCTTCTGATAACTTAAAGAGTGTGTTTAGGTAACTAAGATTATATAAATTAGATTACCTCAAGAGTAATTGCTTCATGCAAGAACATCGCCGTTAATTTACATTTAGCATTTTAAAATGATCCTAATTAAGATTCTAAAAAATAGTAAATAAGACGATAACGACTATGCGTCGCGAAATCTATGCATAAAATCTCGCCACAAACACATTGCTGTAGCTATCCAGCTTCAGTAGGCTGCCTACTAACATAACCTAATACATTTAGAATTAACAATTTAAGTTAGAGAGTTGGCCGTGACTAACCCCCATCTACCTCTCCCAGCCTGGCAAACTCAGTTTCAATTATTAAAACCCTATTAAGACATTCTAACCAGACCAGCGATTAAGGTGAATGAAAAGTAGTATTTAATCGTATTTTTACTGCTATTACAGGCATGAAAAGATGTTTCTGCTACTTTTTTCATATTTTCGAAAAATATTTTACCGTAAACACCTAATTTTTTATATTATTATTTAATTGTTTATCAATAAATTTTGGGAGATAAGCTGTCGAGCGTGAACGAACTTCAATAGAATAAACGCTACTGTCAATAGTTTTATAGGGCTTGGAGCAAACGTGAATAATGGAATAAGACTTTGTGGGCTTTGGGTAAACCAAAGGTTTGAAATTTTCTTTTCCTTATACTCAGTTCGGAACAAAAGTTCAAAATACACCTAAGTGTATTGTATTATATAGGAGTTTGTATGCATTTATCATCAGAAAATTGCTTGGAAAAATGAGTTCTACATACATTATAAGCAATCGATCTGTGTTCTCGCAGGTACTTGTATTTATTTATCCAGTAAAGTAAGGAGAATGATAATGGAAAGAACTAGGAAAAAAATGGACATAAGTAAATAAAAGGAAAAAAGTAGAATGCTCGAAAATTTTTGTAAAGGGGACCACTAGGCCCCAGCAAAGGTAGATAAAACAAAGGAAACTTAGAGGTAAGTGGCGTAACACAGTGAAGAACGGCAAAGGAAACAGGGGGAGTAAATTGTCCTTAGGAGAATTAGTGTATGGATTTTCAAGGATTACCTCTGACTAAAATAGACGCCCATAAAAGCTTAATTTGCCCCTCATCATGACTAAATTAATCTAGTTTAATTAGGTCTCTATCTAGCTTATTGTGCACGCTCACACACCAATATTACAAATATATATATAATATTTTAAGGCAACAAACGTAACAAGTAATAATGGTTATCCCAATACATAACTATAAAATTATATTCAATATTAACTATTTATTTCTACAATATTTAACATAATAAAAGACCTAACTTGCTTCTCAATATCTTACGAAGATTTGTACCCATGAGGGATACATAAACCACACGATAATCTTGGATAAATACAGAGAAAATTGACTCAATTATTCAAGAGAATAGATGAATAAGCATCCCCTAAGGAATTTTGGAATGCATAAATAGATTAAAACCAAAGCGCGGAAATGAAAGGATGAAAATCAAAGCACTCAAGAAGACAAAATGTAGAAGAGGAAACAAAAATTGATATGTACAAAGAAAACTGGAAATACAGGTTTAATATAAGCCTAGAGGAAAAAGAACCTTTTGACATAGAATTTGGATATCAAATAATATATATATATATATATATATATATATATATATATATATATATATATATATATATATATATATATATATATATATATATATATATAATCCATTATGTCTAAAAAGAAAGAAAACCAACCATGAGAACGGAGGCCACCTTACCCACAGAGGAAATTAAGGAAACCATAAAAACTCTCCACAAAAAAAGCTCTTGGAAGTTATGGCAAAACGAAGAAAAACTATGGTGAACTGTCTCATAAAAGTGTATAAAGAGATAAGAAATATATTAAACTCGTGCCTTAATACAGGCTACTTTCTCGATGAATTACAAGTAGCTAAAATGATCTTTGTTTACAAAGCAGGAAAATCTCCTGTCTAGGTAGCAAATTGTCACCCCATCTCGCTCCTCGACATTATTGGGAAGGTATTTGAAAAAGAACGATCAATGACAGAATGACTAAGCATCTACATGATAACAATGTTCAGAAAAACGGCCAATTTAGATTTTAAAAAAGAGGCACTAAGACATGGCACTCATTGCAATAATGGAAAAGTGAGCGAAACTAAAATGGCAAAATGAGCGTGTACATTGCGTGCCAAGATGTATCAAGGGTATTTGACAAAGGATGCAAAATGGTGTTGGAATATAAAATAGAGAACCTTAAAAATGAACAATAGGGAAGATAGAGTATTATGAGACTATGTCCTACATAGATATACGATGAGAGACATTGGCAGTTACCAAGGATAAATGTTCAAGCTAGAGCACGGACTTCCCCAACATGAGCTTTTTACCCCAACAATATACAATCTACATCAGCGATAGACCTTCCCCGCATTGCTGAGAGTTGCATAAACTTTAAAATCGCAAATAATATCAGCCCAATTAATTAGGTTGGACATAAACAGAGAGATAAAGGCTAGAATGGGGGCAAATGAAATAAGAAAAGTCAGCCTTTATTTCTAACAACCTTAACAATAAAGTAATTATGGCATAGTTAAATTAAACGAGAAACCTGCCACTCCCTTTTCTAATCGTAATAAATTCATTTTCCTATGTAATAATAGATAATTAGATAAAAGCATGGATAGAGAAAGAGATAGATAGATGAATATGAATTAAACGCTCAGCAGTTCGCAGAAATGTACATTATATTACAAAGATCATCTGTTCGCAGGATATAAGACATGCGTTCTCTGTATCCAACTCTCTAGTACGTCGAGGCCTTGTGACTAGTCACGATCACGCGCCCCTCTATTACGATTGACGCCCCTCCAAGAACCGTCATTCCACGTTGAATAGCAAAGGGCTTCAAAGTGCCAGGCAGTCCTTCCGTAGCAATAAGTATTCCGTGCGCCGACTGCCTGCACACCTTGACACGTACCTCATGTACCGACTGAGGGTCTTGACTGCCACCACGGATCATTTGCACCACAGCCCATACTTACAAATAAAAACTAATACAAATAAATTTAAAATTGTACCCATTTACAGAAAACTATCAGGCATATATGCAAACTTGAAAAGTAGACGCAAAATATCGCATTAAAGGTGCTGAGATTAAGAATTATAATAGTTAGTTACAATAAATATGTAAAGAGAAGAGACTTCAACTAATGTATAACCTCCGAAGAAATAAATATGAAAAATAAGAGAATAATAGTATCAACCTGTGATTCAATATGTGATGGTTTACCCGACAAAAGCTAAGTCCGAGCAACATCAGAACAAACTTCGAACTATTCACAACACGACACTCTATATAATTAGCGACACTAAAAGAGCCGAACATACAAGACAAAGATACCTACATAGAGAAGCCATGTAAAATAAAACAACTCCAAAATATAAAAGCAAAGGCATCCATTGAAAATAGAAATGGACTATGCCACTATTTTGCGAAACGAGAAGAGTGCAGTTTTCATTGTCTATTATCAATCATACTTAGATTACTAGAACAAGAAAAGGAATTTACACGGAGAAAAGGAAGAGATGCAACATCTACAAATACATGATCAAGAGAATAAACCGAAATAAGGAAACAATACCCAAACTTGATCAGAGAAACTATAAAACAAATTCGGACTTCTAAGTTGATTAACATCATTACCATTCTTTTAACTCAAAAAAGAATTCTAAAAGAGGTCAAACTTTCAATACAGAGCTAACTAGATTAGAAAAAATACAAAGAAACAAGTTCAAAAGAAAGACACTTAATTCCAGATTGTAACAATGAACTCTGAAAAAAGACCGCATAACTTAAAAACAAACAAACCCTCCCCATAATTAATTACTGATAAAGAAATGTGTAAAACTACCACTTACTACTCTTCTATTTAACAATAACGAAATTAAAATAGACAAACATAATCCTGATTTCCGATCAAATGGTAAATCTTTTAAATTCGTAAATATTTCCATTGAGAATCCTTCGGTAAACAGCAAAAAAAACTTTACCGTATCGATCTTTTACAATAGCCTTTCTCAGTTCAGATTACGTCATAACATTTTCTACAAAGTCTCTCATTTAACATCTTACAATAAATATTACCTCTAATTATCAAGTATAATTTTCCGAAACTCTTTACGCTCTACACTTTTGCAATTACCTCGAGCAAAACGAGCACCCTTAGCTCTTCTATACACTCGTGTATACCTTTACATACAAATGCCTGATAACATATTCTTATTTACCTTCATATATTTTCTTTCCTTCAATCTTCCACACAAGACACTTTTCCTATTTTCTTTCTTATTAAAGGACAAACACTACGAAATAGGTCAAACATCAATCCATATTCCATTAAACCCTTTCAAACCGACGAAAAAATGGCGCTCCATATAAATCCTCCTACCCGTTGTCGATATGGTCCTCTTAAAACAAATCTTCTGCCTTTGATCTTTCTAATCAAAAGGTCAAATGTTTTCTAGGAAAGAAGCGAGGGCATTGCTTTATAGGTTTTCCGCCTCAAAAGGCAGATATCACTTTTTTATATGCTTTTGTATTTTTAGATCGATAAAGCCCTTAAAAGGCTTCCATATAATCTAGAGAATAGGTCAAAGGAATTTTGTAGATGGCCATAAAATCACTTTTCAAATCCCCATAATTTCCAAATTGATTTAATAATCTTAGCAAATAATGAAGCTTTTGACACATTTAAGTATGGAAACTTTAGTAAATCATTTCTCTTTTTGGAAGGTTTTATTAGCTTCATTCAATTCTTAGTCTTAATTAGGTCAACGAACTATACAAATATGGATTACAGAACATGACTTTAGCAGAAAATGAAATTGCTAATAAATAAAAGAACAAATTGAGAGATTCGGTTGGAATGAATAGGCCAAGATAATGCAAAAAATCTAAGACCAACTAATCTAAGTAAAAAAAGGAATTGTTATTGAAAATAAATTTTAGCTTTTTGCTCTTTTATATTTTATATCTTTTTTCACCTCAACGTAAATATCGATCCTTCTTCCATATTCTATAGCTTTTAGGGCAATCGTCTAATTAATATTGACTTAACAGAGATTTTCCGCGATTCGACAAAAATACTAATTTTACGCTACTCACTCATTTTTTGAGGCGAGGCTGCCCTACGATGGTAAATAATTGCAATATATTCTGCAATGCCCATCTCATCTAATCTAAGCATACACACAATATTTCACACTACCACATCTAAAACAAACTACTCGGAAGAAGTTTTGTCTTCCTCTTAGCTCGGGTGTAAAACGAAGAGGCAGAGGAAGAATCATTGGAGTATGCAAAATAATACGAGGAAAGACATACATATACATACTTTAATTCCTAAAGGCAAAATATATATATACAGTTTGGATCAGAAATTTACATACACCAAGCACTCTTGTCCCATTTAGAAGTTTGCATACATTTCTCATTATAAAACAGTTATCAATATCGTTTATAATTTATAAGACACATGAAAGTTGGATCAGGCAGTGCTTGTATTTTATTATACTTTCATATATATATCCATCGAAATTGGTATGATTATGTATATGCATAAATACGAAACCCTATGTATTTATATACCTGTTAAATTCCCGCAAGGGCATAATTGAAATTCAACATCTAGTTTAATACATCGTTAGGAGCCTTTTGCCAAAATTATCGATTCTGACGAACATACGAAAATAAGATAAAGAATTAAATTTTGTTTATCTGAGTCGTTTTTTACCGTACCATTTTTGGTTTACTTATTTCCCATAGTTCGTCAGAGTGAATAAAATCAGTAACAGGAAAACACACTTTGTGAAATGAGTCATTTTGAGACGCCAAGAACAAGTATGGAGAAATATTCGAGTGAAGCAGCATCCCACGAACATCAATTCAGATAATCAGACAGAAGTAAAGGGACACCGCAACAGTGAAAATTTTGCCAAGAAATGTATGCAAGCATAAATGATCCCTGACTGATATCATAATATTGTGTAGAAGTATAAAGTTTACCTACACACGACAAAGAGGCAAATATGGTAAGGTAGATCTGTAGTTAGTTTTACTGTTTCAGACAAAACAGAAGAGATTCCCACACCAATATGGCCTCCAGGGCTAAGGGTCTAGAAATAAATCATATCACTTTAAAGTTCAGGTTGCCATAAACGTATATTTAGTCATTATACTTGCACTCTTTTCTACTCTCACCTTACCAATGACCTTGCCTGCTTTATCGGCCTTTGGCCTACCAGCTTTTACACTTATCCTACTCTCCCCTCTGTCTGGTTTCATCTATCCCATTGTAAGAGATGGCGAAATGCAGAATTACTACTTTACTACCCACCCAATTAACATGTAATTGATCAGCAGGTCAGATGATCAAAGCAAAAGAGGAAGATATCTCAAGGACACCAATACGACATTCGATTAATTATGCAACTGCAGATTGAGCGAGGAAATTTAGAGTCTATACAGATATAGATTAAAAAGCAAAAATTAGTTTAAGGACATTGGCCATCCAAGGATACAGAAACTGCGAATTAAACTTACCAACATAATACTCTAAAAGGAAGTACCAGGATTCAAAAATGCGATGGTACATGTTGCCCCTCAAACCTCATAAAAGAATTTCGGAGAGACTCAAATCAATTAAAGAGATCCCACTGATATCAAAAATCAAACTTAAAGAGAATAGTAGAAAAAAAAGAAAAGAAAAAACTAGATGAGTGACAGATGAATTGAATAACACCTTTAATCCTGCTTGAACACAAGATATTATCCTACTCACTTCTAACTAGCAAATATAATCTTTATCTCAATGTTTGGTAAGCCTCAAAACGTGAAAGAATACTACCCTCCATTGGCTATGGAGATGAACTCTCTTTAGATAATGTTCAACAACACTGTTCTAGAAAATATCTAAGCGCAAGGAAATGGCCATATATTCAATTAGGATGGTGAAAAATTAGTTGAATGAGAAGAGAAAAAACTCGAATTAAACCTTATGTGTAGAGAAATCCAAAATGACTTCAATTGGAGGAAAGAGGGATGCAATCGAGGATTTTGCAGCTGACCTTATGTTAAATTTTCAAATGTTCTATGCTACTTTTACCTTTATAGAACAGCATATGTAGGCATAGAAAAAACAAAGAGACCAATCTTCGATCTAAGATTAAAATAACATAAAGTAGATAGTTAATTAAGCCCTTATCTCTACTCCATAGATTCTGCGTAGAATCCACCACTTAGGAATACAGAGAATATCAACGCCCATTTCGTCGATGAAATCACACCAAAAATTTAATACCAGAACACAAACTCTATGATGCGGGTCTGAGATGCGGATGAATAAATGAGGGCAATAAATGATATGAAAACAAGTAAAAAAGATAAACTACAGCAATTTGTGTGCAGTGTTTCTCTAATATATGCAGAAGGTATGCTGCACAGCTTACCCAAAATAGAAAAGGAATGGTGCAGACAGTACAAAATAAAATTCTATACTCTACCTAGGAGGGACATTTCATCTAGAGAGCCTCCCTAAAAAGAAGAGTTCATGATAATTTTACGTTAATTAACGTACTAATATGCATAACTATACATAGAACCAATGCTTCATTTATATAAAAATAAAATAAAATAATTCCTGGTAGTATTAATTAACTATATCCGAAATAATATTTAAATAACACCAGAAAGTGATAATAAACTAATATTTTGAAATAATAATAATGAAACATTAACAGCAAGTATAATGAATTAATAGAAATAATATCATAATAACTAAGGACCCATCGGTTCTTTTCATAAAACTACGCCATGCCTCGGCGTCTAAATTCCCAAATTTTGCATCCACACTTCTAATAATGCTAAAAGTTGGTCATGATATCATTTGATAAGCCAACTGCCGTCTTATTAAATTGACCTTACAATTTCACTACTGTTGTTTTCCCATTAATTACTACGCTTTCCCTTGATTCCGAAATTGACAGGTGTTTTCACACATTGCAGAATCCAGGCTGCTTTCATCCTGAGCATTCTCCAATCCCTACCCTTCCTGTGGGCTACGAGGGCATGGGGAAAATTTCCAGTAAGCCGAGTCAAATCCTTCTAATCTCACCTAAATTTTGTTTTGCGGAACTTTTGAAAGCCTTTATGGAAATCGGGCCAATTCTGAAAGCATTATGAAGCCATTCATTTATTTTTCAGCTTCGGAATTCACCTATACCAAATACTACTGATCCTCATATGGCCCTTTGTACATCGGTTTCATGGTGCCAATACGCTATCTGGTCCAGCTTCAGCAGAGAAAGTCTACGCACGTCATCGCCCTATTTCAAGGCAATAGGAACTATAGGCAAGATATTAGAGAAAATGCACTATGTATTATGTAAGTATAAAGGCTAGTTAGGATCTAGCACCTTGCTGCGCAAGATCCTTGTATATCTGGAAATGATTAGTGCAATTGTGTTTCATCCACATAGGATTATTAATAAATTAATAATAATTATAAAAGGATATCAGGAAGGGTTAATTCATAAAACTCGAATGATAATGATATATTAACAAGCTATAATAAATGAATATGTTAAAATAATGACAATAATGAAATAAGAGCGAGAGATATTAAACTAGTAAGTAAAACTAGTACCACTAATATTTATAAAGGATATTGACTTAATTATATTAAAATAATAATAGTGATAGTAGATAAATAATATTTGAAAAATTATTTCAAATAATAATATAAAATAAGAACGTGTCATTCCTATAAGCTACAAATTATAATCAAATATTTAAATATAGCTAAAATTTATTAAAACTGAATGTATGCTGAATAAGAAAAACTCTTCCAAGGATTGAATCACGACTTTATCACTTTTGAATTCTCCTAGAGTGAAAAAATACCACTGTACCATTGTATTTCATAGCCAGGAACGATTTTCAAAGCATCACTTTAGAACCGTTATAATTTTCCATTTGTTTGTGCTAAATGAAAATTTCATCGTCAATTAATTTCTATTTTCCTTTAGGCTGAATCCACAAACTTACAAAGATGCCATTAGAAAACGGATAAGTACATACTCAATTAAAAGTAACAGCAGCAGGATCTCTAGTGTTGGCAGAAATGGTTTTCACACCAGGAATAGACTTTGAAATCGTTGTAATTTTCAGTTTTGTTGTTGTAAATCAACGAGGGATCAAGTGTGGCCAATTACCTCGATGTTGTTGAAAAATACAAAGTCAATTTAGTTCCGCAAGGCAATTCGTTAATGAAATATTCAACCCGATAGAGAAGTCTTACCACCGAAGTATCTCACTGAAGAACTATCCCGTACCAAATTTTCGTAACGTCGAACGTTTCCGGAAGGTTATATATATATATATATATATATATATATATATATATATATATATATATATATATATATATATATATATATATGTAAATATATTTATATATATATATATATATATATATATATATATATATATATATATATATATATATATATATATATATATATATATATTGTCGCAGAAAGAGAGAAAAGCGCCACGCGGACGGAAATCATCGAGCAGCGCCGTAAAAAAAGCCAACCCACTTCGGGCGATAACAAATACGATGGACGGACTGAGCGAACCGACGTTAGTGGAGGAAGCTCGGCGCCACGTCTGATGAAGTGGAACCTACTTCCGGGGATTAGGGCAAGTCACTTCCGGTGCAGCCGTATAAAATATCAGATGCAGGCTTCAAGAAAGTAGTATCAGCCAGCTCCTTGAAAGCAAAGCGTAAACTCTCGATTCGGTTCCCATACCCCTCTAGTCCAAAGGCAAGAATTCTCTCCGATTAACGACAGTCTAGCGACAACTGACTATTATTCTGGCATCGGCTCCATTCCCGTCTGGTGTAATACTCCCTCGATCCATGCCCTTGAGGTTAAACGTAGCGATTTCGATTCCAATTTTGCACTGTTTCTCTCTCTGACAACTTCCCAAAGCATACCGGTAGAAGTAGGCTCCGCGAGGGAATCAATCGTGAATTCAGATTCCCGTGTTCTTTGAACCTTTTGGTAGTTTGTTGGTGCGCCCAGCCGCCTCACGAATGTCCCTTTAACATCCCCGAGCTCATCTGACTTTGAAACTGTAACTTTGCGCATCCATCATATTATTTGTAATTTGCCTGTAAAATATTAAAGCTTATTTTAGTTTCACCAGTTTCTATGCCCAGAACCTCTAAGAAGTTATATTAATTTTGCTAACCGCACTTCTACTTAATTGATTAATATCCACACACTTCAAGGTATTAAATTACCCCTATATTTTATGTTGATCACTCTGCCTCGACCAAGGATCTGACCTTGACCTACTGCATATATATATATATATATATATATATATATATATATATATATATATACTCGTATATATATATATATATATATATATATATATATATATATATATATATATATATATATATATATATATATGTATGTATATATGTTAATAAAACCACTGTTGAGGAGCGTAGTATATATTATCTCGAGACCAGTTTTGGCATAGAGTTTGTCATGCCATCTTCAATCGAACACTAAGAATACATGCAGTCCCATCAAGCGTACAATATATATATATATATATATATATATATATATATATATATATATATAGTTTACAGAGATCCTTTCGCAGTTCCTAATTAGGGGGTGTGAATTTAAGTTCATTAAGGATATCTTTTAAGATTAGATCTTTGACGAAGAGGCTGCATTTGAATTTCCTATCCGAAAGGTTAAAGTTGGGCATTTAATCTATAAGCGTGGATTCAATGACCTTTCTTTTGCAGAAGTCCTTTTACGGGTATATTAGTTTGGCCTGTGGGAAGTCTATTTGGTGATTTAAGTTATTGGTGTGTGTGAAGAGAGTAGAGGCTGTGTTTCCTCATCTAATGTCTCCTTTGTGTTCGTACATTCTCTTATCCAGATTTCTTCCTGTTTCGCTTATGTTAAATAAAGTGCAGTTAATTTATTTACAGGGCATTAAATAGACTGCCGCTTCGTTGGTTCCTTTTATAGGTTTGGTGGTAGGGAATGATTTTTTAATGGTCGAAGGGTATTTAAAAGTGGCGCCGTTAGTGGAATGAATACTATTTAAACCTTTCAATAATGGAGAAAATGGAAGGAAGAGGCAGCTTCTTTTAGTATCTGGGTTACTACTGAAAGGTTAAAATAATATCCTTTTCCCTAACCGCTCTACTTTTAAGTGTATTTTGAAACAATATTCTATGGTCAGATGAGCCTAAAATATAACTCTTCGCCAGAATCATGATCTTCTCCTCCGGGGGGGTAGAACGAACAACCTATTACCCTAAGCACACCATCCTTACCTTAAAACACAGAGGAGGTAGTCTCATGGTTTGGGACTGCTCTAGTGTGTATGGCATATTGTATGGTATAGGTATTGGACGAAAATCTGCTACCAAGTGTAAACAAATTCTACAGCCGACATCAACAGATATGTCAACGGGACAACAAACCCAAGAACATGGTCAAATTTACTCAAGAATGGTTTAAGAAGAGAAAAATTAACTTCCTTTAATGGATGAGTCAATCGCCCAACCCTAATCCCGTTAAGCATTTGTAGTGAATAGTGTAAGCAGCCATCCGAAAGAGAAACCCAAAGGACATTGCCTCTTTGTGGCAGATTTCCGTAGAATAGTGGAACAAAATACCAAGAAATGATTGTGAAAAGTTAATATCAACCTATGAGGATCGTCTTCGAGCTGTTATTGTAGAAAACGGAATTTCACGAATATAATGATTGAAATTATTAATGGTTGAATATTTTTAACACCTACAAAATTTTGTTTATTATCAATCATTGTTATATACAAAGAAAATATTTCCTGTGTTTATTTTTTTTGTTAGATATATGTTTAATGAGCTTCCTGTTAACTAGACAAAAGCATGAAATAATTAATAAATATTTAAATTTAAGTTTGCAATAATCTTACTCTTATATAGGGTAGAAACACAAAATGTAGACTTACTTTTACAAATGATTTTAAATATGTTTACATACCCTTATTTTTCTACTTTCTTTCATGATTTATTGAGTTGTATGAATGAGATTGTATATACTTTAAAAACAACATTCGTTTAAAAATAGGAATGGAAAATGTGAAGCGATCGAGTACCTGTATAGAAGCAGTAAGACAGCAGGCCATATTTTCAAAATCGACCACAACTGTAAGAAGATCTGGGCTATTTACAGCTATCGAAAGGTTTGAAGATAAGGGGCAGTTGTCTTATAATAATGAAGAATACCCTGCCCCTGATCAAGTACAAGATGAAACAAATCAAGCAATATTCAAATGGTAGTGCTAGACATCTTGCTGTGGATGCAAAGTGAGCCGTATTACCATGCAATAATTGCTGAAAGATTATCTGAAACTCCGTCATTTCAAGATGGCTAAAGAACATCTGCTTTTCACCTCCACTAAAAAAAGAGATACGAAAGAGTAAAGCTGCTCCTACAACGGCTGTTTCACCCTTGCAGTCTCCACTTCTGTGGAAGTATGAGAGGTTGTTCAAAGTCCAGGCCACCCACAACATACCGATTGATGATATTTGGGCACAAAGTATAAATGAATTTTGTTTGAACAGTAGAAATCTTTCAGGAGAGTGAAACAATTTTATGGGAGGGTGTTGGTAGGGGTAACATCAATGGGCAAAGAAACACATCTTTATTTAAGACGGATCAATGATGAATTGACATGTATTTCGGAGATGTTGAAGGGTAATAACATCTCCTGGCTGGTAGCTACCATACGACGGTCGGTGTCACCCTTCAACAAGTCTAGTGTAAGGCAAATTTTAATACTTTGATTACAATAGAATTGTTGAAGTTTGGTCGATGCTTAAATAAAAGGCCTGTACCAAATTTTATTAGTGACGAAGTTTTGAAGTGCAAATTGGAAAAATGCTGAAAGAAAATGCCAACTGAATCCCTGCGCGACACGTGTGCTCAGATCAATACTAGACTTCGTCTTGCCATCATTTTTTAGCAAATAATTATGTCTTATGTTTTAGTTTTAGCATCATGTAATTATGAATTGTGTTGTAAAAAAAATCCCTGTAAAAAAAAATTCACTTTTGTGTTGTCCTTGGGTTAAAAGTGTTATTTCCCAATTGTTTGTGGCTCTATTAAATAAAAAGGTCAATTTTAATCCTCAAACTTTACTTTTGTGACTAAGACATTGAATTTGTGAATTAGCTCATTTATATGGAAAGTAACATTATTTTGATGCAAATAGTAAAAATAAATAAAAAGTTTTAAGGGTTATATTTTTTTCAGTTATGGTATAAACATGATATACTGTATGCCAAATTTTAGAAACAGTAATACAGTAGTAATAGCTATTATTTCCCTTATACTTTGTTTTTTGGTACCTGGACAGCAATGCAAGTTCTCTTACATTCCACATAGATTAAAAACTAATTTAGGGAAAAATAAAATGTCGAGCTTTCTAGAACTTTCGAGAACCTTTTATAATTTTGAAGAATTTGTAGAACATTCTGGCAACTTAGATTTCTGTATGAATACAAAGAATGGCTACTCAACCGATCACTATATCTCTAGCCGTCACAGCGCCGACATCGTCACTCGTCAGTGATGAAAGCATTCGTCACACATGGCATCAAGAGGTTGTAAACATAAAAAAGACGCATTTTGTTACTATGTCTGCAGCGAATTTATTAAGACAGGAGTGAAAAAGTACTCTGTAGAGAGATATGCTCAAATGTTTGAGGCCTCAAGGCATATTTCGGCATGCCAGTCTGAGATCAAGACAAACCTTGGGCACCTGATTTAAACTGCGAGCTCTGCAAAAGTCAAGCAGGTAAAAATGCGCCTGTTATCATGTATCCACACCTTCAGTCATCTATTGCGCCAGTGGCACACAGCTCCCCGTATCCCCTTGTCCAAAAAGAGAGTAGCAGTTTTTAGAAAGGAAAAGCAGTTCAGAAGAGGATAAAGTCATTGATCAGATTATAGAGGTGAAACTGAGGAGAGAATCCCATACTACCCAAACCAAAAATAAATCAACGACCTTGTCAGAGATCTTGCAGTCACAGAATCTAATGCTAAGCTTTTAACTTCAAGACTCAGGCAGCAAGATTTGTTAGATGACAGTGTGCAAACATCAGGTCAGAGAAATCGTCACCTTTGTTTTTCAAGCTTCTTTCTACGTCAAGAAGAGCTTTGCTTTTGTCACAATGTGACCGTTTTGTTTGAGGCAATCGGAATCGCCTGTACCCCTAACGAGTGGTGCCTTTTAATTGAAAGCTCGCCAAAAAGCCTCGAAGCAATGCTGCATCATCACGAGAGCATGTATCCATCTGTTTCCTTTTCTCACTTGGTCCAGCTCAAAGAGGAATACAGCATTGGCAAGATCTTGCTATATGCATTGAAATATGAAGACTACGTTTGGGAGGTTATCGGAAACTTCAAATTGGTCGCCTACTTAAAGGGGTCTTCAAGGCGGCTTTACAAAGTTTCCTTGTTATCTTTGCCTTTGGAACAGCAGAGACACCGTGGAACACTAGCATCAGCTGAAGGCGGGATTGGACACAACTGCTCTAATTTAGTGTAGGGAGAAACAACGTCAAATGAAAACATTTGTTGGACCATCGAAAAGTACTGTTTCATCAGAGCTCTAGATTAGGAGTCTGTAGCTTTCAAGTATTTCCAAGATTTCTTTCCTAAGCTATCTGCGGCAAAGATGAAAGCCAGGGAATTCGTTGGTCGACAAATAAAAAAGGATCATGGAGTGCGAGGAGTTTCTCAATAGGACGAAGAAAGCAGCATGGGACAGCTTTATCGCATTGGTTCTTGGCTTCCTAGGTAATCAAAAAGCAAATAACTATGTAGAGCCTGTTGAGAACTTGGTGAGAAACTACAGCAAGATGGGTTGCACGATGTCTCTGAAAGTCCATATTCTTGACGCTTATATCGATACATTTGAAGAGACATGGAGCGCACTCCGAGGAGCATGGCGAGCGCTTTCACGAGAATCTATTGGACTTTGAACGCCGCTATCAAGGATCATATAATAAAAATTTGATGGGAGAGTATATTTGGGGGCTGATTCGTTAAAGTAATCTACAGTTTAAGCGTAAATCACGAAAAACTACTAATTTCTAATATTTGTATCATGTCTTTTTGTTTCTACTTTTTGCAAATGAAAGTTCAAGTTCGCCACTTTCTTCCAGGGGAAATAGGTAAATTTCATATAAATATCATTATCCTGGACACAAAAGCTAAGTTGGAAATAAATAGTGTTTTTTCTACCCAAAAACAAAAATCGTGTTACACGCTGTAATTGAATGAATATCAGTCAACACTTCGCGTTTTTAATTGGGGATATATGTACATTTATATAACTGTTAAATGATCGGCATTAGAAACAGCTTTGTTTCTAGCAATTTTATCAATCTAATGCGAAAGATTATAAAACAAATCACGTTAGAAAATTCGATTAACTCGTTACAGCGAAGTGTTTTTAATGAAATTGACATCATTATGTGTATTTAAATTTATCGGTAGCTTATTTCCTAAGGTATTTTGCTAATACGCGGCGTTTTTGCTATATTAAGTGGCAACCATGAGAAGAACCAAGCAATCTGCGGTTAGTACCAATTCTCTCGCAATGAATAAATTGCATTGCTTATTATATTTAATTCAAAGTTTATTTTGCAAATTATGTCTCGCTCTGGATGGGGAGGGGGGGGGCAAAACTTAGGATGTGGTGAGCGGGGAGGGGCATGATCTGTTATGAACATGAATTCCTCATCAGATTATTTTTGCCGAGGGTCAAAAGGCATCAAATAGCTAAAAGTTTGGTATTACTATTATTTGGTAGGGGCGTTACTAGCGATCTGCCCTAGGTTGGACGACTTTAATTACTACGGTTCAATGTGGGGGTTTCTATGGAATCGAATGGAAGCTCCTGCCCCTGAAGGCGACCCCCATCTGTACTCCCTCTGGCAACTGACCACAGCCGATGTAGCTTAACTTTGATAAAATCAGAAGTGGTGTTTCTACTCGACTAAGCCGAAGCCCCAAACACTAATTTGGGTTTCACTCTAAACAAAAAATTTATTCTAATGATAATAATGACCCCATGTTTTCCACAAAACCCAAATAAATCCTCCTCGATAGCTTTAATGATAAATTCAGGAGAATGGATTTAATTTTTCATAAATTATAGACATTTTTATTGGCAGCAATTTTCGCCATTTCAAGAAGTCCGTTTTCTTCCTAAATTCCACGACTTCTTGTTAATGGTGGGGCTTCTTACGCCCCATTACATGGTGGTGGGTCCCAAAACCCGGAACTTTTGAAGAACTTTCATTTTCCTCCCTTTGACAGGAATATGAAAGACACGAAACTTGTTTCCTCTTTCTTAATGCCTCGACGACAGCGATGAACCATTAGGTATGAACCAGTCGCTGTCTGCTTTCCGGATATTTTTCGGACATTCCTAACCTTTTATTGGGAATAACAAGCGAGTTGACTCCTTTGTCTTTTAATTTGCCTTTATAAATCTTAAAATCATGTTTGGATTTTTGCATGATATTTTTTAGAAGCAGATTCACTAGTTCACATTAGAACCATCCCAAGCCTAGATGACCACTGGTAGACCTGCCCTGTAATTTGTGACCTGCAAAAAAGAGAATGAATTTGAAATTTGCCACAGGAGGGCGCTACCTTTTGGCCTGCATAGGGCGACTTAGGAGGGTTGCAGACCATGACGACTATTTCCCTATAATTGAAATTTTCTAATTGTATAAAACGAAACAATCATTAAGGAAAGCATAAACCAATGAGTAAGATTTTCTGAGAACAATTGACCCCATAGGAAAATTCCTCAGATAAGACGGATCAGGAAAATTTACTCCCAAATTGATGAAGGAAATTGACTAATCTTTTAGAAGAAGCTGAATAGGCTCGAGCAAATTTCTGTACTCTTTCAATTGGGACACATAAATGTACTAAACTCTTCAAATGGTTGTTATATGGTAGTTATATTTTATGCAACAAAAAACTTACCTTCGCTATTTCCTACCATATAACCACCATTTGAATAGGTTGCCAAGAAAGAGAAGAAAGTCTCTTCGCTACGATCTTAAAACCAAAATCATAGCTTCGCGAAACAGTCCCGAGTTATAAAATCTGTCTGCTAGAGATAGTTTTAATGATCATAACTAAAGAAATTTGTAAATAAAAATGGGAAATTTTAAAATGGAGGACATAAATGCAGTACTATTTACGAGCAAATGAAGTCTTGTGTTAAATTAAATCCATTGCAAGGGAACGAAACTCTGATTCTTACCCACGCCAGCAACAAATGCTCGCATTAGAATTCCTCCATACAGATCCCATAAAATACCTGTACCTTTCCGGCCTCCACGAGGAGAGGTATTCAATCCACAAATAGCGGTCACCGTATTTTAGTGTCTCTATCGATAAGCATTCCACCATAACAAACTTCGAATTCAAAAACCAATTTCGCTTCAGCTTAACATTTTGGATATCAGTTTAACTGTTTCCATCAGAAGGATTGATTTTCCGATAGCGAGAAGTGATATGCATTTGAGACTGAAGAGAAATCCGAAGTAAAGAATACCACTTTAATGTTTTGCGATGCTGCAGTTACCATTTTTATTTCATTGAAATAATATATACACGAACACACGAGTAAATAGCAAGAATTTTATGATCAAATATATGTTGCAGAGTTTATTATGTGTAAATTCGTTTAGTTGATAAGTATACACACGAATATAAAATTAAGTGCGAAATGTGAGATTATCGAGGACAACAAATTGATGATGGATGTGCGTATGGTGAACCAGTGACGAATTAGAGGGGACAAACTATAGGTTGGGCTGCTTCGGTGTTCTTCATAACCATCTGAATTCAGTTAAGCGACTCTGTGGAAAGAGTAAAATACCTAAAATTTTCTATATTATTCAATAGTATAGATATTTCGAAGAATAAAAGCCTAATTTTGTTGGTCAAGAAAATAAAGGAGAAGAGGCTTATAAAATGGGACGAAAAGACTAAAGTGGAAATTTGTACAAAGAATGAAGCACAAGATGTCGCAATCTCGTTGGATACTACCGGAGCAGTGTGGCTTGTAGGCGTGCTGCTGCTCTTCCAGGTAAAGGTGCAGCATTCTATATAAGGCTACCTCTTGGGGACTTGTCATTTTAAACGTGTAATTATGCAAATTATAAATTTAAAAACATGTTTATTATTGAAACATATTTTCTCTTCTTTTCATTTTGAATGGTTTTCATTGTCATAAAACGAAAGTAAAATCTATGGTGCTATAGATATTACGGTACAATTTATTCGTTATTTCCGTATCAAACGAAGATATTGTTGAAGCGGAGCAAAATTAAGCCATGTTTTTAATTCGCCTGATAATGGATTTTGTTGTAGGTTACGCCTTTTATACCTCAATACATTGAGAAAATTGCTATAAATAAAACAATCTAAATGGCTAACCATTTTCACTTCCATGCTGCCATATAACGCCCTAAGTCATTCGTGGAAGACGAACTTCATCTCCGCCATGCAAGAGACTGTATCCAATCGACCAATCTAACACACCAAGAAAGAATTGTTTCTAATGTCTAGTTTAACATTCACCTTTCCGTTGTTTTACACGAGAGTTTTCCCTCATATGCTCGTATGGACTTTAGATTAGTCTAGTGAATATGATCAAATGGTTGCGTGAAAGAGAACAGTGCATTCAGGGTAATCAGTGAAAGAGTAATCACATACCAGCGTTGAATCCAATGAAGTTAAATGACATTCAGTCTAATCCTATCTCGAATTGTGAGAATAGATGTTAAAGACATTAATTGGACGCCTCTGAAATATTTTTTAGGAGTAAAGAAACAATGTAGCATTGGTTTAATACGTCTGAAAACCTGTCATTCACACCCTACACAGAGGTTTCATTAGCCAATTTGACAATAAAACTCCTAACTGCTGCTATAACAGATGACATTAAAACAGGTGGATCTCTCTATCCATTTTGGGATTGCGGAGAGGTTTAAAGATCAAAATATAAGAGAAAAGTCAATCAGTCGACAAACTTCTTCATACATCGCGAGGTTTTAGCTTTAAGCATTCTTCGCAACTCCAGAAAAATTTAAGCATTTATTAAAAATCGTTTCCCAAAGAAAGCCCGAAAAAGCTAATAATTTTTAAATTCTGTAAAGGCAAGCTCTCTCGCTCCCATCGGAAAGTCAGATAAATCTGGGCTCGTTACGACTCTCACCTGTTTCCAGGACAACCATCCCCGTGACAGGTTTTTAGAGTATTTCTTTTGAACCTATGCCCCATTCTTAGGTTCTCTTTATCGAGAACTAGAGTTATTTCTAAAGAACGTAAGACGGGGGTATATTCTTGTACCAATTGTGCACTGTATTTATTTAATATGTGACCTATTTGTGCACTGTATTCATTTACTATATTTGAGGAAGCATTCTTTGTATTATTATACTTTTACAGATATCTGAGCACCTTCCTATTGGACCTTTCTATATTTAGGGTTTGGGCCAAGAGAACTTAGTTCCTCGCCTTTTCTTTACAGGCTCCAATGTAAAAACTAATCTGAAAGATACTTTGGACAGTCAGAAATAGAACAGATTCTGGATAAAACCGCGAATCTAATTGGCGCTGTTGTAGTGAATAGGGTGCTCTTTTTATGCATATACCCTTTTTAAATCATGGAGATAAGTGACCCAGTACTTAGAGATATTTGCATTACACAAGGCCTAAGTTAAGATAGCAATGCCTTTTGATTAGGCCTCATCTAAGCTAGCCATAGCTATTGCCCTAAATCTCATTTAACTAGCAAAGCCTACTGCTTAGGTCTTTTTGAAGCTAGCCCTGTAGAGGCAGAGTCCTCATTTAAGATCTTCAATTTGAAATGACATAGAGAAGCACCGGATTGCGTGGCTTAAAATTTCAGTAAGTCTGGAGCGAGAACAGGACACTGCCTTTAAACTAAATTTTCGATAAAGATAAGATAAAGAGGGCAAGAAGATTAGACTTCCTTCGATTCATCACCTTTGAATTTTGAAAAACAATATAAGCCAAACAAACTTTTTCACTCAGTCAATATTTATAAAAATATTAGGTCTAGTACGTTATCGAATTCTTTCTCTCTATGTATATGATAATGTGCAAGTGCCCAAGAAACAAATGCCAATATATGGAAATCAATAATTTTACCATAACTACGAGCCCAAATTTCACGAACCTGACTAGGAGGATTGTCTGATCAAAATAGCCAGGCCATATGTTAATGAGATCAAGAAAAGAAACAGGAAAAAGATGGGACCAAAAAGCTAAAAGCTATGTGGAAGAGAGAACGAAAATCAACGAAAAATAATTAACATCGTTATTTGAGTGTTCTCTCTATGGACGGTGTCGTAAAATTCCCCCCCTTTTTGTTCTATTCTATGAGTGCTAAGAGTGTCTAATATATATTTTGATATCTTGATATCTTAAAGAACAGAGCCGTTCCGAAACACGTAAGGATATATAAGAGAAACGCAAAATAATCCCAAAATAAACTGATATTTTAACTTTATCAATTGAATACATAACATCTTAACATTTACTACAGCAATACTCTGAATATTATCATAAACAAGAATCAATTAAGTTAGTTTACCCACAAAAATTGGTTAATTTCTCTACACGCAAAAATAATATAAGAATTAGGCTTACGGACTCATCTGGAGTTTAAAGGCGACAGAAATGTTATTGACTCACAACGCATGCCGTGTGTCCAGATGTAGATGGGCGAATTTACACGGTCGTTTTGGCGAGGGTAGCAGCTGTGGGGTCCACACGTTCTTCGGGGGAGAGGGGGGGATCTTCAAGTACACGATCAAATACGGTGCTTTATGAAACACCTAGGCAGTCGTGGTCTCTCTGGCGACAGTGAGTCGAACTTGGTTCTTAAATCAAGTTAACTTAGAGTGCAGTGTGACCACCGAGTAACGAGCTCGAGGAGGAGCTTTTCTCCCTCGTTACTTATTTCCTCATGGACGATGACTGAACTCAGGGAGCGTCTTCTTCGTGGGCGAGGATAACGAAGGGGGATTTCTCTGGCGAGAATAAGTTACTTAAAGTTCGGTTTGGTAACCAAGGAACTAGCTCAAGGATGAGCTTCTTCTTAGTTCCAGTCTTCTTCAAGGGCGAGTAAAACGGAGGGGAATTTCTCTGACGAGAATAAGTTGAACTTGGTTCCTTACCAAGTTAACTTTGAAGTTCGGTGTAGCCACCGAGTAACGGGCTCGAGAAGGAGCCTTTTCATTCTTCTTTTCTTAATTCCTCAACGACGAGAAATATCCCTGGTGTTTAAGGTGCAACTAGGATATGAGGAATCTCTCTGGCAAGAATAAGTTGAACTTAACAAAGTTAACTTATCGTTTCGTTTGATATCCAGGGGCTTAGCTCGAGGATGAGCTTCTTCTTAGCCTAGCAAGGTAGGTAGCCCTGCCTCTCTTGCAGGGTACTTCTTGGTCTGGCAAGCCAAGTACACTACCTCTCTAGTCTCGGTAGTTTGGTTTTATCTGAAGACTTCGTCACCTAGAGACTGACGTATACTACCTCGATTTTCCTCAGAGTTTCTCATTTATACCTCGTCACCCCACTGGGGGAGTGGTAAGGGGGGAAGGGGCTTGGGGACGGCCCCAGGAGAGTTCTTTTTCCAAACGGTTTTTCACACGAAGTCAAAAGTCGGCTCCTCGTTAGCCTTTGAGATTGGGAGAAACACGTCACCAATTTCTTATTTGACGTGAAACGAGATCTCACTCTCCTGGGGGAGATCTTTCATTTTGACCTTTGAGGTCTGTCATGGCACCAAAATAGGCGATGCTGCGGTTACGCAATGGACCCGCCAATGCCTGGAAGGATGTCTTCGCGGTAACCGCTTTGTGACTGCCCCGCGAGTGAACGGGGGGGAGGGGGAGGGAAAGTGACGATTTCCCTACAATACCTCCCATCGAAGAACTTAATGGGGAAGAGGGACTCCCGAGAACTCAAAACAATTTACTCAACCTAGTCGAGATTAGCAAAGTTGTATTTCTTTGAGCCTTCTCTTAGATTAAGTTTCCTTACACATGAGTGCCCTCACACGCGTTTACATAGGCAAAGTGTCGAACTAGACCTACTCGCAATACAATTTTACACAAAATTAAAAAAACCTTAATTCGTCGATTACCCACAAAAAAAAACCAACAAAACAAGCTACTTCCTTACATTTCTAAGTTTTTGAGAACTTAAATCCTACCGATAAATTTTAACACGTACAACAAATTAAAACATGGTTTCACGCTCATTAGGTACTGAAATAACCCTCAATGGCAATCAAGCGGGCACAAGGCTGCTCAAATGATTTGCGTCCCTAAACGGCCACTTTTCAAGGCCTTGACTAGTCTTGACTTGAACTGGTCAAGAGATTCACTGTTGACAACTTCCACTGGAAGTGCGTTCCACATACCGCAGATACTGTAAGTGAAAAAATTTCCACACAGATTGCGGTTGTAACGCTTCAGTTCAAGTTTGAAGCCGTGATTGCGCGTTCTGTTCTCACTCAGTGTGAAAATATCCCGGTAGTCAACATTGTCGAACCCTCGAAGTATTTTGAAAACTTCGATGAGCTGACCACGTAGTCTACGGTTTTCCAGCGAGAACAGATCTAATTCCCTTAGTCTATCCTCATAACTTTTATGTCGTATAGAGGGAATGAGCTTGGTTGTCCTGGCTTGTACGCGTTCCAATCTCGCGATGTCCTTTCGCAATGAAGGACTCCAAAATTGTACGGCATACTCCAGGTGCGGTCGGACAAGTGAGTTGTACAGGCACAGTACAATCTCCTGGTTCCGATAACCAAACTGGCGCTTAATATAGCCTAGCATCCTTTGGGCCTTTTTCTCCGCTTCAATGCACTGTTTTGATAACTTGAGGTCACTAGTGATTGTTACACCCAAGTCCTTCTCAGTGTCGGTGGATTCAATAGCAGTGCCCTTAAGGATATACTGAAATTGGGGGTTTCTGTGGCCGATATAAATCACTTTGCATTTTTTCACGTTAAAAGGCATTTGCCACGTGTCCGACCACTCCCCAATCTTCCCAAGATCTTCCTGCAGGCGGGCAGTATTTCCATCCTTTGCAACGTTCATACCAAGCTTGGTATCGTCGACAAATTTGGAAATCTTGGCAACCCTGTCACCGTCCATGTCGTTGACGTAGATGATGAATAGTAGTGGTCCCAGGACAGAACCTTGAAGCACCCCGCTAGTAACGGGCACCCACTCAGTTAACTGTCCATTTACCACCACCCGTTGCCGTCTGCCACTTAGCCAGTTCTCGATCCAGCCGGCTACCTTTCCGTCTATGCCAAGTGCTCGCACTTTCCGGAGAAGGCGGCGGTGTGGTACCTTATCAAAGGCTTTCTGAAAGTCTAGGTAGACCACATCCACCGCCTTGTCCCGATCGTGCTCACTGAAAACGGAGTGGAAGAATTCCACAAGGTTCATCAGGCATGACCGTTGCCTTCGGAAGCCGTGCTGGGAACTCCTCAGTAGCAGGTTTGACTCTAAATACGACGTCACTTTGTCCACCATGATGCTTTCCATGAGTTTACTGACTATCGAAGTCAGACTGATAGGTCGGTAGTTCGACGGTTGGTTACGGTCTCCTTTCTTGAAGATAGGAGTCACCTCCGCCTCACGCCAGTCTCTAGGAACGCATCCGGTCCGGATTGACATGTTAAAGATAGCGCACAGATGTCGTGATACTTCATCGCACACTTCCTTCAACACTTTAGGTAAAAACCCGTCCGGTCCAGGGGACTTATTCGTCTTTAGGTCAGCGATCTTTTTCTTTATTTCTCCTTCGGTGAAGTTCATTGCCTCCAGCTTTCCCCCTGAGTAGGAATCCGTCGGCTGGGGAATGGGACCACACTCTTCAGTAAACACTGATGAGAAGTAGTCGTTGAGGAGGTTAGCATTTTCTGCATCTGAATGCTTTAATGTCCCCTCCTCATTCCTCAAAGGGCCAATCGTTCGACGGATTGGTTTACGGCTGTTCACATATCCAAAAAACTCCTTGGGATTCTCTTTACAGAGTCTCGCCACTCGGAGTTCCTCAGACCGCTTAGCCGCCCTTATGCTGGACTTCACTCTCCTGGCTAGCCTCCGGTATTCGTCAAAGTCACCCGAGATCTTCGATTGCCGGTACACATTTCTCTTCTCCCTAAGCAGTTGCCCGATTTCTCGATTAAACCACTTAGGTTGAACAGAAGACAGACGGGGGCATTTCAGAGGGATGAAACGCGATTGAAGACTCATGAATGTGGTTTTGAAACTATTCCACGAGTCTTCAACGGCATCGCACACTTCTAGCCTCACGTCAGTCAGTACAGCTCGAAGGCTTGCAAAGTCTGTTCGGTGTGGCCACCGAGTTAAGGGCTCGAGGGGGAGCCTTTTCCTTCTCCTTTTCTTAATTCCTCAAGGACGAGGAATACCCCTGGTGTTTAAGGGGCACCAGGATATGAGGAGTCTCTCTGGCGAGAGTAAGTTGAACTTAACAAAGCTAACTTTTCGTTTGGTTTGATAACCAGGGACTTAGCTCGAGGATGAGCTTCTTCTTAGCCTAGCAAGGTAGGTAGCCCTGCCTCTCTTGCAGAGTACTTCTTGGTCTGGCGAGCCAAGTACACTACCTCTCTAGTCTCGGTAGTTCGGTCTGATCCGAAGACTTCGTCACCTAGAGACTGACGTATACTACCTCGATTTTCCTCAGAGTTCCTCATTTATACCTCGTCACCCCACTGGGGGAGTGGTAAGGGGGGAAGGGGCTAAAGGACGGCCCCAGGAGAGTTCTTTTTCCAAACGGTTTTTCACACGAAGTCAAACATCGGCTCTTCGTTATCCTTTGAGATTGGGACAAACACGTCTCCAATTTCTTATTCGACGTGAAACTGGATCTCATTCTCCTGGGGGAGATCTTTCATTTTGACCTTTGAGGTCTGTCATGTCACCAAAATAGGCGACGCTGCGTTTACGCAATGGACCCGCCGATGCCTGGGGCGGATGTCTTTTTGGTAACCGCTTTGTGACTGCCCCGCCTGTAAACGGGGGGAGGGGGAGGGAAAGTGACGTTTCCCCTACAGACTTATTCGTCGATAGCAATTTCAAAGCTTACGTTTTGACGCCACTAAAGAATAAAAAACAGAATGGATTCCGGGAATATTCCGCATACGGCGGTATTATTTGAAGAAATCAATTCCAAGAACGTTAAAAAGAACTTGGTTTCTTGTAAATCGGTTGATTTATTTTAAATTCGTTGTACCATTGGAGCTCTAAGTAGCAATTTGGCCTTCCAAATTACATGATACATAGTCGGATTTAGCTTGAGCACTATCGTTGTTTTGCAGTTTGGAAGTAAATATTAGTTACCAAAGCTCGACAAAGGCGCAAATTGAGGGCAGCGTTTCTTTCTTTTGTATCCTTTTCTCTTACAGGTTTTCTTGAAGGTCTTAAACGAGGATATTTTTCCGTTTCCTAAAGAAGAAAAGGGGTATTTGCAAATTCTGTCATGTCACTAAGGCTTCGATTTTTTTATCATATGGATGTTTCACTATATCTAATCATAAGAATGTATTAACATTTTAAGATCTAAAGTGTCATATTCATAAATCGTTTAAATTTCCATATGAGAACGTAAACTGCGGATATATAATCACCCATGAAGTCCCCTTTTTATTTTTCAAATGTTTTATTATATCAGCGAAACTTTTATACTTTACATATCTTTAGTCTTTTTTTAATATGTAATTGATAAAGTATCAAATATAGTAATTAATAAATTTAATATACAAGTGAATCTTTTTGTTTGCATTGATCTGATTTGACCCGGCTGAGACCTCATAAAACGAAGGGTTTTCACTCTAGGAAATTACGCTAAAGAAGCTCTATTTAATTAACATAGGAAACTTGGCTTACCATTCTTCTTCTTCTCATTATTATTACTATTATTCTCTTTCATTTCATTTTAATTACCTTTTCTTTTTCTTTTTTAAAACGCCTGATTAATGGTAAACAACCATTCCTAGCTCATTCCAGGTGAGATACCAATTAAATAAAAGAAAAGGACAGAAAATAAAAAAACGTATCGAAATTCATATAATCAGATGGGAATATATAATACTTTAGTTTTTAAAATTTAGAAAATCAAAATAAATTGCAGTAGTTCGAAACGATGAGATATTGATCCACATCTGAGTTCAACGGACCTAAATTTATCCGGTAAACCAACTATACAAAATGTGTATTTTATTAATAATTAATTATTTATAAAATGTCTCTGGGGCATACAACGTGATATGAAGTAGAAGCGGGAAGGCAGATTAGGTGAAAATGACAGCACGAGGTTTACTGAGGAATTGACAACAAACTGAGTGACGCAGAAGTTAAAAACTAACTTTAAAAGATTCTAAAAGAAAAGGTATTGAGTTCTCAAACTCAGGAAGGATGGCTTACCTGACTGTTAGGTAGCATTGTGTCATTTCAGTAGAATACAGGTGGCAGTCAATCTTTTAAGAACGGCGATGTTGCCACGACGCTACTAAAATAGGGCAACATAAGAAAATCAAAAGTTTTGAGTCTTTGAAATCCTTCAGAAGAGAAATATGAAATTTCATTGATGCGACACCTCGCCAAGAAGGAGAGATAAGTTCACTTTATTGAGTATTTCATATCTCTGAGTACGTGATTGTTCATTGATCATTTAATTATTGCGTAATGCATAGGTTGTGTTTTCTTTAGATATTCAAATTGACTTTGCCGCATTAATTAGTTATTTTAACTCCATCACTATACTATTATTTCCCCTTAATTAGCTACTCTTCTGTCCAGTTTTACTGCTTTTACACATAGAGTTTAATGATCATTAATTCTAAAATTCGTTCTGGCTGGGTATCAGCCTCAGGACCATATCGGGAGCGATAACTCTCTTCCATTCATGTCTTATTAACAGTCCTGAGTTGTCATATTTTGCCTGCTTCCGCTTCTAAACCTGACCTCATGAGGATCACCCGCAGGATCTATAATATATTTAGTTAATAACATCCTCCGAGTGGCCAAAAAGTTGACACGTAACTAGATATTAGGAATTTCGCTCAAAGACTCCCTTCAACTATAGAAAAGCAACCCATGTCGTCAATCACGTAGAACCCAATAAGATTGCCCTCAAACCGGCAGCAAGTAAACCCTTATTCAACCGATAGTTTAGACCCGCTTTCGAATAATAATTAACAAAACACCATAAAGATGCAAAAATATGCTTCTTGTCTAAAATTATTGAAGTTTATACATAACTCCAAATAAGCGAATTAAAGATAATATCTTTGATTAAGATAGGTAATTAGCTTTCAATAGGTTATGCTTAATAATATAGTTATAGCACTTAATCTCAGTGAATGAAAATGGGACCAGTATATATAGGTTAATACTTGCATACAGTATGTAAATTTCGATTATGTATACGATATACTTTAGATACTAAACATTCTCAAATATTTCAAATTCTGATCTTGTAAGTGAAATATCTATTATCAATATCAATTTAATAAAGCATAATCAATATTGTATTGAATCAAAAACAAGGTCTGCTAACCAAAAAGTCGCGTCCCCTCACTTATTCTGATTTATGACCTTACGACCTTGTAAACTTTAAAATAATTCCCGGAGTAACCATGGGAGGACCTTGTTATAGCAACATACATTAGCACAGCATAGTAGAGAACAACACAGCCTCTCATAGTGTAGTATTGTCTAGCATAGTGTAGTATTGTCTAGCATAGTATAGCATTAAAAAAGCCTAGCCTAAACTTGCCTAGTATAGCATAGCATATCATAGCCAAAGATAGAATAGTATAACTTACCTTGTATTAGACTAGTATAGCCAAGCCTAACCAAACATAGAATAGCTGTACCAGGCCCAACCTAGACTAGCTTAGTAAAATCTAGTGAGCCTAGTATAACCTAGCATAGTATAGCCTATATTATCATACCAAAGCTTAGTATAGCCTAGCCTATCGTATCCTAGTGTAACCTAGCTTAGCTTAGTAGACCCTAGTCTAACCTAGCATATTATAGTATACCTTAGCGTAGCCTAGCCTAGTTTAGCCTTGAATAGCGCAGCCTAGCCTAGTATAGCCTTGCCTAGCGCAGCATAGAATAGCATAGCCCTATCTAGCCTATTATAGCTCAGCATAGCTCAGCCTAGCGTAATATAACCCAGCCCAGCATTAGCTATCCTTTTGACAAGTATAGCTTATACTATCCTATTTTACCCTAGTCAAGCAAAGCTTAGTATTGTCTAACCTAACATACTATATGATATCCTAGTATAGCATTTTATAGCCCAAATTAGCTTAGTATATCTTACCCTTGTACATAATATCTTAGGATAGCTTAACATAGTATAGCCTAGCCTATAAAAGCCTAGGATAGTATAGTCTATTCTAGGCTTGCCTAGCAAAGTATAGCATATTATGGTCTAGTCTAGTCTAGCAAAATAACAACTGAATAGTTATCATATTATTACCAGAAGAACATAATTCCTGGGCTAACTTTGGGAAGACTTTGGCAATTATATCATTCGAAAGAGAATGTACAACAACATTAGGTTTTAAATTTCGTTAGAATCGGCTAAATAGTTATGATGTTATTTCAAAAAACATAAAAAAGCAAAATGGGGACTGACCGACCGACATAGTGAGATGTAGAGTCGCTCTCGATTAGACTCGCACGCGACTAAAAATAGTTTTGATGTCGTTGTTGTCAAATACATTATGTATCTTTTATGTATGTTTTCGATTGTTCCTATTAATTTTACAGTTACTAGTACATATTGGGTTTACTACAGAATAATTATTTTGGTTTTATTGTTAGCCTAGTTGACAAAAGGAATTAAATGATTCGAAACAAAATAGTAACAAGGCTATTTATAAATTTATTATTTTCTACAGTTTTCATTATGAAAGGTTTTCCATAATTTTAGAGATAAAATGAAAGTTTTCAGTTTCTAAAATGACACCATTCCGATGGACCCGTTCTTGTGACAGTCTCTAAAGTTTCTAGAAATTGGAACAAACCTTTACTTTTCCGTATTGTTTTATATTCTGTTATTTCATTTTTGTTATATTTAGCATATATATTTATATATATGTTCTTGAATATATTTATTATTCAAATATTTACGAGGCTTTTATTTATCTTTATTTAGAACTTCTAAAGTAAAAATTTACCACATTATATCATTATACCATAATAAATCTCTGCTTTTGTGAATTTTGATATTTCCAAATGGAATTGAAGGGGACTCATTGCTTCGGCTTCAATTTTATTTTATGATATTAAAATTCATAAATAGATTTAGCGATTGGGATTTTATAGATATTGTGCCATATTTTTTATTGGGATGTGTAGTTTATGCTGTTGGTAGGCAACGGAGGGAGATGGGGAAAAACGAAACTCCTCCGACTTTCGCCATTATCAAGCAATTCCTATCCAAAATCGTTTCTAGGCGATTAAAATAGTTGACTGTCTAAGCGGTAAATTTACTTTAAATAAATCGGTGGGTAAACTAGGGAGGGAACGAAAAAGCAGGCGTCAACGACGGGCGATCCTTCGTGCGGCGTATCTGAGCCAACTCAAACTAAAAAATAACAAAGAGTCTAAATTAATTTCAATTTGAGCACAAATGCAACCACTAAACTATACCTTAATTTATATACAAATGAAACTCAAGGTCGCTACTCAAATGATCCAAACTAGTTTCCGGAGAATCGTGGGTAAAGATGCTCTTGTACGGCTATGAATACGATCTCAAGTTAAGTTATCTCAAGAAATTCGACTCAACGTTAGGCCATGCCAACTTACTTGAATGCGTTCAAAGGTTGGCGTTGCAGCACCGAATCCGCTGCAGCTGCGTTCTCTCATCTGGTTTGCTTCAAACTCTCATGATAACGGCGATAGCGGTTGCTTGATGAAATACAGGAAGTTCAATGGAGAGTGAGTAGGGGAACGGAGGTCGAAAAATAGTGGAGGCCCCAACCGACCTCAAACTTGAACAATTATATCCTGAAATATACACCTTCCTTCTCCGGCAGAATCTTCCTTAAAAAAGTAGCTCCCCAAAAGACACAAGTTTGTTTTCATCATAGGCTAATAAAAAAAACCCGGTATACCACTAGTGAGGATTTTATGGAGAGGAAGGCATTGCAAATAAATTCTTGCGCAGTAATAAGCGAATCAAATTGCTCTTGTCAGTGGTCTGAGCAGAACTTCCGAGAGTTGACGCGACCTGTACGCTAGTCGAGTAAGGTAGTAAATTAACATTCTAAGGTTTGCCCGCCAAGGGCATCACCCCAAAATCCCAATAAAGGGTCTTTGTGAGCTACTTATATAAATTAATTAAATACAAAATAAACCAAGACAACTTGCTTTTGCATTTTACTCATTAATAAATATTGACAATATATCTAATATATTGTACACTGGGGAACGGAAACTAGAGGAACATTAAATCTTAGAATCTTCCTTCAGAAAAAATAATCAATATTATCAAAGTGAAACATAGAAGTGAGCATAATTAAAATTTAGCTCATCAAATAATGAAACAAAATATATGAATTTAAACAATCCTAATAAAAAATTTATATATATGTAAGAAACAAATCGAAATATGTACACAAGGTTTTCGGCAGCTAGTTGCATATTAGCAATCAGGGCCTGAGATTTTGCCTTTCACGGCGGTCTCAAATTATCCGGAGGCGAATTCACCTCAACAGGGGGGTCAGTTTGAGCTGATGAATTTTCGGTTTTGTCGCAAAATAGCATAGGAATTACACCAGATGGATGTTTCTTTACGATCTCTTGGTTTGATACTTTACTGACTATCGCATTAATTTCATCTGCGCTATTTCTTTCTAAATCGGTCACGATGACATAAGGAAAATTTACAGGTTTAATCATATTTTGTTTAATGGCAACGATATCTCCGATTTTTGATTCACTTCGAGATCGATCTTTATACCGGTTTGGACGGTTGGTTGCTTTTGTTTTGAGTTCCGCGATAAACTCTTTCTAATACGTGGCAAAAAGATTGTTTCGACTTTTACTTAAATCTTTAAACCTATCTTTCAAATTTCCATCGTTCGGTTGCCAGAAGCGGTCGTCTATCTCTTCAGGTAAAAGCAAAGGTTTCTCCCACAAAAAAATGAAGTCATCCAATTCAACGACTCTGTTACCTATCAACGAGTACAAATCATTTTTTGTTTGACCCACCAGAGACTCTCTGCTACCCTAAGGATTTGCAGGCAAGAAACCAGTTGTTCAGAACTACGGCAGTCAAGAACGTAAGGACTAATTCTGGAATAACGCACTCCGCGTTTCCGCGATCTTTTGGGTAAATATTGTGCTAGTCATAGCCTGTGCTGAAGCACTCATTGTAAATTAATTCCCCCTTTGTTGAACGATTACTTCTCCCATAGTGTATAAATTGTTTGTATTATAATAAAGATAATTTTTTGTTTACATTGTTTAAGTCCAAGAACCACATAAAAAGCTATTGATCTATTTTCTAAGTCATCTAACGGTAGAAACCGCACTCGAATATCTCCAGTAATTAAAAAGGACTTCCCCCGCGTCTAAAGAGGTCAAGCGAAGGTCAGTAAAGCCTACCTGACCTACGAAATAAATTTATAATAAATATTAATTGAGCAAGCTATTGATATGCATGTGAGGCATTTTATATTGATTTTATTTTCCTACTGAATTATTTTGCTCTATATTATAATTATAACTTTATGAATAAATTTTGTTTTTCTTCTGATTGTTTGCTGTTTTCTTCTTTTAGATTCTTCGTACCTGTGTGAAAGATTTAGACAACTTCTGCTACATCTGTGATAGGGTGACTTTTGCATCACATAGCACCATATAACTGCTATGGTTAGAAAGGCATATCACCTATATTTTGGATGCAAGATTGGTGACCAGGATACAAACTGGGCTCATCACATATGCTGCAACACTTGTGCTACTAACCTTCGCAAACGGTCGAACAGAAAGAGGAAACGAATACATTTTGCTTTGCAAATAAAGTGGCAGGAGCCACTAGACCATACCAACATTTGTTATTTCTGCATGGTACCTCCAGTACAAAAGAGCTTGTCAAAGAAGAAAAATGATTTCATTGAATATCCAAACATTCCATCAGCTATTCGCCCAGTTCTTTATAAGGAAGACCTACTCATTCCTGATGCAGCAACTTTGGTATCCTTCGAGTCAGATGAGGAAAGTAGTGAGGAGAAGGCATAGAAAGATGACAGTGTTGGACTACATAGAGCCTCAATTTTGATGAAGCACACTCCTCTGAGCCACATTTGATAACACAACAGGAACTCTATGACCTGCTCAATGAACCACAAGTACCTCAAAATAAGGCAGAACTGCTAGACTCTCGTCTTCAACAGTGGAATCTTTTAGTAAGAGATGTAAAAATTTCCAAACTTCGTTATCTTCAGGAGCAGTTCAACCATTTCCCCGTAATGGAAAGTGATTTATTGGCCTGCAACAATATTAATGGTTTAATGGAAGCAGTTAGTATTTGATGCCAACTGCTTCCATTAAACCATTAATATTGTTGCTCATTGATTCATCAAAAACCTGTCTCTAACGAGTCTTGCTGCACAGTGCAATAGTGAACTATCCGTTCATGTGGGCTATGCGCCACATATGAAAGAATCTAAAGCATATGTTGCATTGCATAAAATATAATGAATATCAAAGGCAGCTCAAAAACCAGTTATAGGTTGTTGCTCTTGTGATGGGCTTGCAGAGCGGATACACCAAGTACTGCTGCTTTCTGTGTGAATAGGACAGGCGTGCAAGAGACTCCAACTATATACGGAGAGACTGGCCACCTCGAAAATCATTGGAGCCTTGGATGAAAAATGTTCAACAGCCACCTCTCACTGTACCAAAACAATTTTTATACCACCACCACACATTAAACTTGGACTTATAAAAAAACTTTTTAAAAGCTATGGGCAAATCTGGTCAGTGATTTAAGTACTTAACATCAAAATTCCCCTCACTGGGCGACGCTAAGTTAAAAGAGGGAGTTTTCATTGGACCTCAGATTTGAGAGCTTCATAAAGATGGTGACTTTAAATCAGGTTTTTATGGGGAGGAGAAAACTGATTGGAAGCATTCTAGTTAGTGACGAAGGGATTTTCAAACACAGAAGGGAAGGAAACTATAAATTTGGTGAAAACCTCATCAAGGCTTACAAGAACATAAGATGTAACATGTCACTTAGAAGCCACTTTTTGGACTCGCATTTAGACTTTTTCCAGCGAACTGTGGGGCAATTAGTGACGAACATGGTCAAAAGTTTCAACAAGATATCTTAACCATGCAAAAGCAGTATTAGGGTAAATGGAACGCAACAATGCTTGCAGACTATTGCAAAACACACGCAAGAGGGACAAATCAAAGGGAGTAAAGTGGTTAATTACCTGATTCACATCATAGTCTTAAAAGAGGCTAAGCTAAGCCGCAATGTAAATAATACAATTGGTTCTGCGGATATCAGATAATAAAGAGGTCTGCAGCGTTAACGTCTTGCACGGAATAAGCGTCGAAGAGGAGGTAACTCAGGGAGGCGAGGATGCAGCAAGGGTATGTTTTCCCTCAAGGTTCTCGAAGGAGGGGGGAGAGTAACGTGTTCTACCTCTAGTTGCTGATTAAGGAAGACAGGTTTTACCTCAGGAAAGCCTCCATCAGGTTAGCTGTGGCTGCATCTGTTTCCACCAATATTGCCTCGCTAAGGTTTGGTTTAGGGAATCTTGCCAAATCCTCGGCGTACCTACACCAGTTGGCGTTTCTAACGTCTTTCCGAGGAGCATTTTACCTTTAGCCGGCCGCTGATATCGTCCTGTTCACCATTTTATGGTCACTGGGGGATGGTGGGCCTCTTTCGATTCAATAACTTTATCGGAATTTAGAGGATGCTCGTACAATTTCCGGTTTCGTTGCCCTTCTTACGCCGAAATAAGTCTGAAAGTACAGACCAAATCTCTCCGTAATACCTCTTTCTAACAAGGTGTCCAAGTTCTTGCCCACATTGTTGTAGTTTCTGTTGTATCCAGAAGCTCTGGAGAGAACATTCAGATCGCCCATGAATAATACTTGGTCATTCTGGCCGAAGGTTTGCATAAATTTATAGCACGGCACGAAATACCTGCTTGGGGTCTGGTTAGCAGTCATTACGATAATACTCCCTGTGGCAGTTTCAATCTTGACTGAAAGGTAAGCTTCGCCAAGTTCTTTCAGTTTGGACAATCCTATATCGTTTCTTATCACTATGGCTACACCGTGAATATTAATATCTGCAGTGGTCTTTGGAATCCCTGTATAATTGTATATTTTCATAAGGTTGACTTCCCACTTGATGTTAATTTCATTCAAAAGGATAATCTCGGGATCTAAATTTGACTATGTATTACACAATGAATTCCTTTTTTGCATCCCGACCTGTACATTATGGCAGGCTATTTTAAGTTTTCTTATTTTATCTATTTTGTACGAGCTTATTTCCCTGTCACATGGTGCCTTCGTTTTCCAACATCTTTTCTTTTTAAACTCCTCTTTATTGCTCGTGAAGGAAAGCTCCTTGGGGATTTTAATATTTCCGCTCATGATGATTTTACTAACTTTGCTGTGTGTGCAAGATCTTTCTAATTCCTATTTGTAAAGTCCCTTCTTAAATCCTTGTATTATTTCTTTAGTGTTGCCTTTGGAGAAAAGCCATCTTCCGTGTGTAAAATGTTTGGTTAAATTCCTTTTCTTCTTTGTTATCTTTTTGCGGTTGATGACAAGTGACCTCATCACACAATTCCTCTCTTTCTACTGTTTTCTTTTCTTGGTGAATTCTTACGCAGCTCATACTAGTTGTTTGGGTTTTTAATTTGATTCTTCTCCTTGCATGATGAGACTTCTTCTGCCTAAGCCAAGGGTCCCTTTGTGCCCCCGCAGTGTGATTTATGTTCTGGATCGAGGTTTCGCTTTCTGCTGGTTGTGTGATGATCAATGAAGCTCTTGTACTGTATTTTAGTTTCAGAACTTCTTCTAACGGCGGATTTGCGTGCTTGTGCTACTTCACTCTGGTGTCCACGCTCTTGTGTGTCTCAATAAAGTAACACTGAGAGCAATCTCTGCAGGGCACCTTGTATACAGGGTGCCATGCAGCGACTGCACAAGCAGGGTATTCAAGCAAGGCGGTTCAGCAAAAGTATCATCGCTCAACTGCGTGATGCCGACCAACGCATCAGCTAGCGGGAGGAAAGATCAGTCGCATATGCATCTAACAAAAGGAGGAAGGAGGCATTGAAATCGGTATTCATAGCCACGTCAAAATGATTGAGCATCAACTCCCGTGTCTTCAACATAAGTCGGAGCGAGGCCAAGCAAGTGGTTTTTCCCTTTCTTTGCCTTTTTTACTGTGAAAAAAAACAGAAGAACAAATTCGCTGCCATGGACCACCTTAACTCTAGCCCTGACGGACTCTTCAGAAAACCGATGAATCAGCGACGAGTGCGGAATCTGGTCAGAGTCAAGTTCAGTCTCATGCATATATAAGAAGGCGGTCCTGTTCCTTTCTTGTCTTAGTTTCTTGTTACACTGGAGAAGCTCCAGAGGAGCGAACCGTCAGTAATAAAAAACTTTGTATCAAATGGGATTTCTCCTATGATCAAATGAGGAATACAGATGCCAAATATTCACTAATGTTGATAGAATCCAGAAAAAAACTTCCTTTTAATGTTCAATCACATGTATTGTAAAATCTGTATTAGGTTAAATTAAAGGTTAATATAATATTAATTTTGTTATCTTAAGTTTATTTAAAAGAATATTGTGGAAAAATCATATCACCAAATAGGAAGAAAAGTATTGTTAATGTGTTTTCCAAAACAAGATCCATTTATTTTTCTATAAAACTTTTCTGCCGATTCCAATATAATTCAATAGCTTTTGTATGTAGTAGAGTATTCAGGTGAACAAATCAAGATCTTGTTGAATGCGCATCTTAGTTTTTCATTCATCCCGAGAACTGGTAATTCTTTCCAGGTTTTACTACTTTTGGAATAATTGGTGCTAACGTATCTGAAGTTCTCCTGTACTACACTCTCCATAAAGATCTTACAGAAAATCGTGTCAACCAGACTAAAAACCCATAATGGCGTGGTTATAGCTCTCGTGTTAGTTGCCTAAGATTAAAAAATATTTGCCCAACATAATAAAGACCGTATTTAATTTCTAAAATCAGATTATTATAATTAAGTATTTTGGGGGTTATTTTTATGTGAAATATTGAAATATTTAAAGAATTGTTTACACAGACCCTACTTTTCAGCTAATGTAGAATTCTAATCCGAATTTATATATATATATATATATATAAATATATATGCAAAAAGTGAATTTGTGTTTCATTAGGTGAGGTATCTTTCTGTACTCATTAATTTGCCAGCGATTGAAGATGATGGATGTCTCTGTCAAAACCTGGTTTCGAAAATAAATCGATCTTCCATTGTGGTTTCTTTTACATGTATGTTACTATTTATCTTTGGATATATATATATATATATATATATATATATATATATATATATATATATATGTATATATTGTTAGATACTCTCTTATCTTTGTATGTATGTCTTGGAAAGAGAAAATTTCTGACATCATAGGAAATAAGGTTAAAAAAATGAGACAATTTGAATCTAATTTTAGCTAGTGATGCAATATGTCTAAAATAAACACATCACTATTTTTAACATTATTATATAACTCGCATTTGATTGAAAGAGCGAAAAAAATTTACATATGTATATAGAGTTTGATTTCAATTTGAAATGGGATCTGTGAATACAAATCTAAATAAGAATATCAATCGAACCTTTCATTTGATTTCCTAATAATGTCGTTGTCTAATCTTACTAACTGGTAATGTATTCTCAGTTTCTTATTTTGAAACAAAGTTGATCAGAAATATTCGTTATAAATAATAATATTTAAAGAAGTCTCCCGTGAATGAAATATAAATAATTTATGTTATTGGAAATAAGGCCAATTTCGCACGGAATCGGATAACAAGCTCTAGAGCAGATATATTTTAATTTTATATAATTACAAGCCATAAGTCGTATTCTTTCCTACAGAAAGAACATGGATGCACATTCAATCCTTGTGCGTGTGGCCTACGGCTAACTTGCTATTCTAAGCCGCTTTTTTGAATCCCCTTTATAGACTCTTTATTTTAACACCCTGAACATCTTTTTCAACTTAGACACTCTGAAACCTTTTTTTTAAGTTATTTCACCCAGTTTGATAGATAGAAAAACCTTCGTCAGATCTCTTTTTTCATCTAAATTTGTTTTAGATACGAAATTATAGTAAAAAAGCGCCAAAGCCCTAATTTGAATACATTTTTTGAACTTCACAATTTGTATGTTTTTTCATTCCAAATCATTCGATAATTATATTTATTTATTTTTTTAACTCTTTGAAAGAACTTTGATAGAAGCTCGAAACATACAAAAAACAGACCTAAAAGATTCAAATAAACCTAAACTCAAAAAAAAGAATGTCAAAAATTACAAAAATTCACCAAGTTAAATTATAGATAGGATAAGGATATAAATATTTGCATGCTGGAATGATCGGAAGTAATATGCTCAGAGACAATGTACAAAATAAGGGGTTGTAACAAATATAAATAATCTGGATATTGAATTAATTAAATAAATTAGACGAATATTTTTGTAATCAATGGAATCACCCTGGAGCTATAGATTAGAGTGATGTCACAGACACGATTTTCACATAAAATTAGGCGGCTCCAAATTATATTAGCCATGCGTTGGTTCACATGTTTATATCCGCCTTTAGTACTTTTAAGTGATCGCTCCTACTTTTATATGTGTAAATGAAGCATAAATAAATTAATAACATGCATTTTTACTCATTTATTTGGTAAGGAATGGAAGATTATAAATATGGTTATATTTCAGCATGATTACATAGTATATTAGTACAAAGAGAAAACAATTAAGAAAATAAAAAATAAATAATAAAATAAAATAAAGAAACAAAATTTAACAACACTCATTATATCGGTTCCTTTTACAAAACCATTATGATGCCCTTTGCTCTCTTTGATCCTAGTATTCTTCCAATGTTCATTTCTATTACCTTTCAAAAACTCCTGTTTCTTGTTTCATTGCTCATTCGCATTAAATCTCTCTTTCTTTTGTACTATATTTATTATATATATATATATATATATTTATATATATATATATATATATATATATATATATATATATATATATATATATATATATATATATATATATATATATATATATATATATATATATATATATATATATATATATATATATATATATATATATATATATATATATATATATATATATATATATATATATATATATATATATATATATATATATATATATATATATATATATATATTGGACTAAGCACAGCCGACCTGACAGGGTTGTGAACCTCTCCTCGCAAGAGTTTGATGTCACCACAACTTCTGCCCTCAGATTTGGCCTCAACTTCTCAATTCCGCCCAGACCTTCCATGGTTTCAATTGTTAAAGATTTTACTAATTTAGAACAATCTAGTGACATTCTTAGTGAACATTTTTCTATTGCTAAAGGTTGCGTTTACCATTGTTGAGCCACTCTGACCTATTATAATTACCCCCTGCGTTTCCGTCGTGCTTTAGCTGCCATTAGAAATAATGCTTCATTAAATATTACCGAAGCTGATAAATCTGGTGCTGACTATATTATGGTTAAAGTGTCTTATATTGCTAAAATGGATCTTTTATTAAATCACAATTTTACCTATGTCTCACTAGATAAAGATCTTACGATTCAGGTTAATTAATAGTGATGTCCATAAAAAGTACGTTCCCATCTTAAACATTTTCCCGATTTAATTGCTAAATTTAAATTTTGTAATGTCTCTCTGCCATATTTATATGCTCTTTTAGAGACTCATAAGCCTAATATTCTTTGCGCTCTATTATTAATTGTGTTGGCTTAGTTTCATATTCCTTATCTAAATGGATTACTTCATACCTTACTCCATTTGTTGGTACCATTTATAACCGTCATATTAAAAACAGTTACGACCTTATTGAAAAAATCAACTCCATCCCTTACTCTAATAACTTCTCCCTTGTTAGTTTCGTTGTTAGTTCTCTTTTTTAATAAACTGTAAATAACCTTTTTCCCTTCCTTGGTGATGAATTGCGTAACTTTGATATTCCATTACCAGTTAATATTTTCATTGAACTCATCTCAATGTGTACAAAAACTGTAAGTTTTCTTTTAATGACAAATATTACCTTCCAAAGTTTGGTTTAGCTATGGAAAATTGCTTATCCCCTTTTCTTTCTAACATATATATGGAATTTTCGTATACTACCTTCCTCCCCACCATTATCGGTTTTTCCCTTCTTTGGTTCTGATATATATATATATATATATATATATATATATATATATATATATATATATATATATATATATATATATATATATATATATATATATAAATATATATATATATATGATATTATTTGTCTGTGACATTCTTATAGGGATGTTAACAGTTTTTTTACTTAACTTAATTATCTGGTTCCCTATTAAATTTACACTTGAACTCGAACAAATTTGTCTCAGCCCGTTCTTAGATCTACTTATTCATAGGACTCCATCTGGATTTAAATTTTCCGTCTATCGTAAGCCTACCAACGCCTGTTCTTATATTTATTTTTACTCAGGTCATAAAGATAAAGTCAAACGGTCTGTATTTATTTCAATGTTTCTAAGGGGGTTGCGGGTCACTAGCCCGGAATTCTTGGATCGTGTGATTTATAAGATACTTGAAATTAGTACCAATCTTTGCTACCCTCATAAATTTCTTGCAGAATGCCTCGATTTGGCCAAAAAACTTTTTATAGACGAATTTCCCTCCCGAATACAACTTTAAGAACTCCCTTGTTGTACCGTTTCCTAAGGTCCTTTTCCTTGCTTGCCCGCCTTTTGAATAGGTTAAATATTTCTGTTATATTAAAATACCAGGCAATGGCTTCGCCAATCTTCCCTACGTGGGAGCTTCCGCTCCGTTACTAAGATTAAAATTTAAAATATACAAAAAAGCAGCCATGGTTAAATTTTAATAAATTTTCTGAACTTCGCCAATTTTAATAATTTTAAAAAGGAACTCTAAACTAAATTTTCCCCCTTTCAAAATATTACGTTGCTAAAATATAGTTATAGAAGAAGATATATAAAAATTAATTTTCTGAACTTCACCATTTGTAACTCTTTGGGTTTTAAAAAAATTCCCCAAATATGTTTTCAATTTGCAATATAAAAATACAAGCCATGGCTTCGCCATTCAAACCTAGGGGATGGGGGGAGCTTGCGCTTCGTTGCACTCGCTCACAGCATTTCTGACTGGTGGCCCCTGGCCTATTTAACCTTTGAAACCGCTTTATTCAACCCTATTTCATTTCGCTTTTTCTTTACTGTTTGTTTCAACGCCAATTGAATCCTTTCTAAAGTAAAAGGAAAAATAAAATAAAATAAATACTTTATTTGTTAAACATTAACCCGGAATTTCTTTCTTCAAACCGCTTCTTTCTTTTAACAAGCGAGATTTCTTCGATTTTCCTTCTTCTTCTTCTTTTTTTTCTTATTATTATCATTATTCTCTTCCTATCCATTTTCTTCTCTTCTCCTTTTCGATCCCTTCTTCTTCTCTTCCTATTCCTCTTCTCATATTGTTCTTATTGGTTCTCTTACGACTCTTCAATTTCGCTCTTCCTTTTGTCTCCCTCTTCCTTTTCTTTTCTTCATCCAATGTTATTCTTTTCTTCTCTTCTTTTTTCTTATCCATCTTCTATTCATTTCCTTCTCAACTCCTTCTTTTTCTTGTTCTCATCCTTCTTTTTTTCTTTTCTTCTCTTCTCCTACTCTTCAATCTTTTCAACTCTTCTTTATATTTATTCTATGCTTCTCCCCTCTACTTTTCCTTTTCCTTTACTTCTCTTACTTTTCTTTTTCCATCTCTACCTTTTCTCCAACTCTTCCTATTTTTTCTTTTCTTATCCTCATCCTTTTCATAAAATTCTCCTTCTATTCTTCCTTTTCTTCATTTATCCGCTTCTTTGTGCTCTGATTCTTCTTCTTTCCTCATCCTTATTCCTATCCTGCTTCTGACATCATTATGTTCTATTTCTGCTAGTCTTATTATTTTTTTTCTCCTCACGTATTTTTTTATATTTGATCCATCCCCAAATTCCCGTTTTTAAAATATATTGTTAGGGACAGAAGGAGCAGCTTCTCCACTCTCCATTTAGCTCTCCTTGTTTTGGGGTGCAAGGAGCTATTTCCTCATGATAAAGATTCAAATTTAAAATTTATTTTATAAGTTCGATAAAAAGTTTGAAAAAAGCAACCATGGTTAGTTTTTTAGAAATATTCTAAACTTGACCAATTATAATAATAATAATAATAACCAGGCAATGGCTTTGCCACTCTCCCCTAAGGGGCAAGCTTGAACTTCGCTACTAAGATTAAAATTTAAAATCTAAAAAAAAGCAGTCATGGTTAAATTTTCTGAACTTCACTATTTGTAATTTTGGGGTTTCAAAAAATTTCCAAAAATTTCGATACTTATATTTATTTCTGAACTTCACCATTTTGTTTTTTGATATTATAAAAGAATTATTAGAAATAGGTTTGACAAAAAAACATAAGTCATAACCAAACTAAGATGAAATTATTATTCAAATACTCAAAAAAATCCCTGTCTTAAATTGTAGAGTTAGTCATGATGATGATGATGATGATGGTGATTATAATGATGATCTTGATTTTAGAAAACTGTAAAAACATACCAGGTCATTCATTAACTAAGAAAAAAATCAAGATTTTTTCAATTCCTTCCAATCCACGATTTTTACTAAAGTTGGAATCACCAGGGAGAAGGATTTTGAGAGCAATGGCTAATTTCTTGATCGGTAGAAAATACAGAAAAAGTTGTTTGTATACAGATGGAGCAATGTCAAGACCAAAAGCTAGTAAAAATTGAATAAAAATAACATTTTCTGGCTTGCAACTATTACTGTAATTAGACACTCAGAAGTTATTTAGCTTACGATTATGCACTCCACATATAGCGGACTCATGGCGGGCAACATATTAAAAAACAAAGAGAAAGAGTAAAAAGATGAATTTTAACTTAGAGTCAACACTTTTCATATATAACTCATTTTCAGCCACACATTACGAAAGATTACTCTTTTTTGAACTTCGTTCGAGATTTAGCAATTTCGATTGACATTTAAGGTATAACTTGAATTGTACACATTGGAGTTAAAACGCTATAAACTTTGCAGCAGTTTAATGAAATAATATCGAGATGGCAATTTGGAAGTCACGAGGCACTTCCTGTACATTCGGAGGAGATCCTTCCCGTAGATTTTTTGAAGTATATTTTCAATATATAAACTTCGTGTTATTTAGATTTTATAGTTTACAAAAAGGGTAAAAACATGTCTGATCTGAAAATGTTTATCACTATTATACAATTAAATTTCCATGTCCAGCAGGATAATGTGAGAAGGAAATTGTAAAGGGTAGGCCCTCGGATTCCCATGCTTTTCCTTTCTCATCAAAGTTTATTATGTTTTTCGCAGGTCCACCCGTTTCGAGGCTACCATTTTTGGCCTAAACTTCTGCAACCTACCAGTCAAATTTGCGTAGGGAAAGCAACACATCCCCTCCCCCCTTTGTGCCCCACTTCTCTTTTCCCCCTTCAGACCTAAGGATATAAATGGGGCCGTCAGCCCTTTTAAGTTATTCTATTGCGAGAATTCTACCTAATTGCTCCGCTTAATCGTTGTCCGTTACTTACCTTGACGTCATTAATTTTTGGAGACCCGTACTGGATTTCTTTGTCCAGCGAGGATTTTCTGCCATTGATTTCTGCCAGCATTGTCGCTGCCCCTCTGTCGGCTGCCTAGAATTGTGCTGTTCCAGTTAAGTTTGCAAGTGTTCTCCTTGGGAAGCAGTTCACACTTGACATGTGAAAGTTCTGCCCTAGTCACCTCACCATCTCCTCTTTAGGAAATTCTGTCATCTCGAATTCCTTCTCTCGGATCGTTGGGTTTTCGAATCATCGTTGCCCGTAGTCCCGACGCCTTTAGCTACGATATCACCGTCTGTAGGTTTCTCATCTCCGACAAACGCCATCGCATTCACCGCTGACGTCTTGGGTCAAATGCCCTCATCATCACCGAGCCTCTTTCACCTGGGTTCACGACGTGGGTTATTGCTTCACTTCTCTGATATCAGGTATTTTGGAGTAACTTTTTCTTATACGTCCCCTTTAAATTAATTAAGTGTTATAAGTGTTATTCATGTAACTTTGGGGCTTGGGGTAAGGGACGTAATACAGGGAGGTTATTCAAGGAACACCTGTCACTAGAGTAGCGAAACCTATTTTCATCTTCAATAGCGCGTGTCGATTCGGCTTTAAACAATTTATTCATAGATCCCATTTTGGTATGCGCGAATATCTTTTTGGTTAAAACAACTTGTGGTTTTTCGATGGTGTCAAACATTTGTGACTTTTCTTATTGTTTGATGACCCCGTATAATTTCTTAACAGTTATTTTATTTGATTTTAATTTTGTTGTAAAAAATACTGTAAAACATTTTTGTACGTGTATTTATTTAACCCATTTCGGATACCTAATAATTTAGCGCCGTCCTAATTACTTCTGGTGAATTTCTGGTAGACCTTTAGATCCCTAGTCTTCTATAAATTTTATGTGTGCATTTTTGTGGTGGCGTGTAAACCAGGTTCCGCGATAGCCTCTGCAGAAATGTAACTGCAACGTTAAAATACTTTGGAATAAGATAAATATCTTAAAAGTATGTGCATGAAGGAAGATGAATAATCAATACGAGAAGGCATTTAGTTTCTAAATAATAAGGTATTATAAAAATTTGAGATAGAAAATGTCAAGTGTTGAGGAGAAAAATACAAAAATATCCTAATCTACAGTGGTTTTATCATACAAAAATTCGAGGCTTCTCGAGTGACAGAGTGGTGTGACCAATCATTAACATGTCCAGAGCAATCTGCTGGCAGTCCAATCACACTGAAATGTTGTAAAATCGTTGTAGACTTGACGTCAGACTTATAGAATCCCTTTATATTATTAACATAAAACTCTTCTTAAAATCTATTCATTTTCAAACCATCAGTCAATTGTTCATTAAAATTTTAAAAAAAATGCAGTTCACTTTCAAATAAAATAAAAGATAATTTTGCTAATTTTTTGTAATCCAGTTACCTTTTTATCATACTTTATCTCCAAACGTAGATTGTAAAATAAAAATGAATATTGTTACATATATATATATATTTATATATATATATATATATATATATATATATATATATATATATATATATATATATTGTATTATTCTTAAATTCCTTTTCCGACTTAAATATCATTACATTACTACTAATCAAATCTGCCATTTATTCATATTTAGCATGGTAATAAATTGTTTGTTGCTTTTCTGTTTCCTTCTTATATATTCTTTCCTAAGAAACAATAAATATCGTTAAGTTCCTTACCAAATCTTTGAAAAATTTCCATTTCGTCTAATCCCTGATAGCACTTTAAAATCAACCCCTTAAATTTCTTGGTAATCCTTAATTTCTTTCGATTTTTAAGTTTTTCTTTTTTGGTCATAAAGTAATTTCATTTTAAATTACTTTTCCACAATTAAAATAACTGGAAGTTTAATACCCTTTAACGAATGTTTTCTATATACATATATATGCATGTATGTAATTCTCGTTCATACAAGTTTTCATTGGTATCCATGTATTGAGTTGATGAATAAGTTCTTGCGGTTTTATCAAATTTATTCATTACCATTAACAATTATAGAAAAAACTCATTTTTAATTAATAACAATATGCAATTTAATCAATAATGTATTCTCTCTTGTTATTTCCGACTTCTTCTCAACATTAAACTAGTTTTTCGATGCCTCTGCAATAAAAATCTCTGAATTTTGACACCAAGTATTCGTCTAACCAGGTTTTTAATTCCCCATCAGTATTGAACGAAACGCCGCGCAAATTGTTTGAGAGCGATCGGAACAGATGGAAATCGGATGGAGCCAAGTCAGGCGAATATGGAGGATGCGGCAGGATTTTCCAATTAAGCGTTTGGATGGCATCTTTTGTCATATTGGCAATTTGAAGGAGGAGCATTGTTGTGTCTCAGAAGGACTCCATAACGTCGATGAGGTCGCTTTTCACGAATAGCTTCTTCAAGTCTATACATTGGTTGAACGTAGAGTTCTGCATTGAAAATTTCGTGGTTTGCAAGTAGCTCATAAAGAATGATGCTTTCACAATCCCACCACACACATAGCATCGTCTTTCGTGGACAAGTCCTTGCTTTAATCACGGAGGTGGTTTTTTATTGGGGCTTAGCCATTGTTTTCGATGGTTCATGTTGACATAAACACACCACTTTTAGTCACCAGTGATGATGTGGTGAAGAAATCTGTACTTATATCCATGAGTAGCCTTGGGACGAGCAAGCAAACCTGCGGCAATCGTGGAGCGTTGAATTTGTTGTTTTCGCTCAAAGCGTGCGGAACCCATGCACCGAGGTTTTGAACTTTCTCCAGGTGATTCACTACAGTTTTATGATCACAGGCCAATTGTACAGCCAATTTTATAGTCGATTAACGAGGATTTTCATGAATAAGGGCGACCAGAACGTTCTTCGTCATTAAGATTGAATGACCATTTTTGAAACGTGAAAACTACCATTGAGCTATCCTTTCTGATAAAGCATTTTCCCTGTACACAGCACAAATATCGTGACGAGCTTTGGCTGCGTTTGCATTGTTTCAGTCTCGATTGAAAATGAATAACAACAAGTGTCTAAAATGCGCCTTTCTTTCAACTTGACATTCCATTTTGAGGGTAGAGAACAAAAATTTAATTAACACAACTTTTAAATAAACTGCAATGACTTATTACTCAACTTCAAGACGTCCCCTAAGCAAAAGCCTAATAGTCTACGCTGTTAAGAGACGTAGCTTAACCTTTTCAAACTTTGCTCTCATTATTTATTATTGTTTTTTATTATGTGCACACATCAAGTCCACAAAACTTTAATCAACACAACATTAAAAAAAACAAAGAACCTACTCTGCAACCTAATACATTAATCTGCCCGGTTTAACTTCTCAACTTATCAGAAACGTAAGATCGAACCTCATTAAAGTCCCCACTTCTGAATAGAGCTTCGGCTCCAACCTATCAATTTATTGAGGTAGCAGGACGCCATCTGCAAGGTTTAATTAATCTCCTAAATCAGTGGGATATGCAAAGTAAATACACTTGATAGGATTGCTTTGCAAAGACTGCCTTTCACAAAGTTTCGACTCTCTTTTATTTTGTATACTTCAAACAATTTTCAAAGTTTTGCTTAATAGAGACGAAAATATTCTTCCCTTTATTATTGGTTCAAATGTCAAATATGAAAAAACAGTCTCAGGTATCTACGTCAAAATATTGTTATCGGGGAAACCTAACTTGCAACCTACAGATATTTCATTATGTACATTACAAATATTTCATTTACGGAAATGACATGTATTATCATTCAGGTCAGGGCTCAATATTTTAATGTGAAGGGACTCTAGGATAACCCTTAGCATTATTATCTCAGATATTGATGCAAGAAATCCTGACACGGCAAATGATCAGGGAAGGGGAAAGGATCGTCCAGTTCTAGATGATCTTCCAAGATGGTGATCACTGTAGACTGGAAACAATCTGATGTTGCTGCAATTACTCGTGTCTAACCTTTGAATTCAAATAGGTTGTTTTTCGATCAGATGAAGAACCAATACGATTGGGCGTGTGGTATTTTACAGTACTGAATTCTTGATATTAAATTAAAATAAGTGAAGTTCATTAAATATCAACCAACTTTTATTTTTGCCATGACGACTAGAACTGGAAGACTTATGGCAGCCTTCATCTGTGTTCACAGCCGTTGGGTTTCCGGTAATTTCATCCGTCTGATGCTCCGTTGAGGTGTTGCGGTTTGGATCTAAATATTCTTTTAGTCAGTTCCATCATCTTTGGCCTAACCGCCATTGGTGGACCTTCATGTAAAATAAACATCTAGAAAAGCACTTTGATGGTTAATTTTGGAGTTAATCGTAAATTTAAAATACCGGCGGAAGATATTATCTACGCGCATTCTTGACCTAAAAGTTAAAACTCTTCATCTACTTAAGTATTGATAGTAACAGACAGGACGAGAGTGAAGTATGAATTCTGTGAGCCACTATCTTTGGGGCAGGTAAAAATTCGTGTAAAAGCGAGTCGCAACTGTAACTATAGCCCTAATCCTTCTGTTTAATCATATATATATCTATATATATATATATATATATATATATATATATATATTTATATATATATATATATATATATATCTGTATATATTAAAAGGTAAATTTAAAACAGTTCTAAAATTAATAAATAGTAAATTCATGATAAGAACTAGCTGTGACTTGTAGATGTATATGAATATTAATAAGTTAGTAATAAGTTCGTGAATGAAATATGTACATCAATTCTAACCATATAATACTTATCTGCGATAAAAATTTTATTGATATCATTAATAAATGATGTATTCATTAGTATTCAGGAGAAACAATATGGGTACTAGAAATTTAGCAACCGAGCAGTAGGTTTCTTATAGGCAGGGATAATGGTCACCAATGACAAGCTATGTTTATGCGTCTAAGGAAGGCCATATAAAAACCAGAAGCAGAACAAAATGCATAAATGTTTAAAAAGAAAGGCCTATTTTTTCAAATACTCTAAAATCCCTTGGAATCTATTGCGTTTATTCTCAACTCTTAAAGTATAGCTGAATATTGGTTTGTCATCTTCTTATATAATTTCATTATGCCAGACAGAAAAAAATTAATTATATTAATAGTAATAATTTTTTTAACCTCTGCTCTGTTAATTAAACTCGTCTAACCCTAGAATCTATGACGACGGCGTTTCTCATAATGGTTTTGTATTCATCTATGGAAGGTAACGTAAAGGAATTCTGATGATTTAATTTTTGTCTCTATCATTGAGTTTTGTGACTATAAAAATGAGCAGTTTTGTTTTATTCCTAATAATAAATATTTGTTTACTCCCATTCAATATTTTAATGGAAAATTACATCTTTATCCTTAATACCTGTTCCGTTTTCTCTCGAACAATTAATTGTATGTAGGCCAATCACATATCGTGCAATTGTAAGTCTATCACATATAAATACTGGCCTTTAAGACTGATCGGATGGGTGTTTTCAAGGAGATTTATATATATATATATATATATATATATATATATATATATATATATATATATATATATATATATATATATATATATAAACAGTAACTCTGTGCAGACCAATAAAGCCATTCCTCATTTATTTACACTGGCTTTGCAACAAAACTAAACAATTAATTACAATCATCAGGCCACATCTTAGGTGTCGCATTCCAAGTGCAATCGATCACTTTCTTTGAAATTTTTAAAGCAATCGAAATTCCCCTCAATTAAAAGGAATCAGAACGTTTAAAGGTTAAATATAATACAGCCAGAAATTTGTCATTCTTCCTTTTTCTATTCTGCTTTTGGTGAAAACCAAAGATACCTGAAAATCCCCCCAATAAATTCAGGATTGTTGTCCTCTGCAAGAATAGTTAAAGCGCCCCTTTTAGTATAATAATCTTTGATTTGACATGGGGGCGGATTCAGGAGAGATAAGAGAAAAGCCAATCTCTTGCTCCCCCTTGAGTCGCCCTTTGAGCTACTACGATTGTGACTTAACCCACACCCACTCCACCGAAAACTTTTTCAGGGGATTTGTCCCCTCCCCGACCCTCCCGCACATTTCCCTACCGTCTTTTGCAACATTATAGTATTTCTGGTAGGTTGCCCTAGTGGCTTTTCGATTTATTTTGGAAAATATTCATGCTAATTCCACTCTTTTCTAATTTGCCATTGAGATAATTATTTCTGAGAAATCATTTCGTCTTTTTCCTTAAAATCTTCCTCCAATTTTGGTATATTTCTTATCTTTCATTACAACACTTTTATATCCCTTTTCTTTATTTTTAACCTATATTATGCTGATCCCCAAGTTTTATTGCTATAGCAAGAACTAGCTATTTTTTTTAATTATTTAGAGTGATTGAGTGTATTTGACCATAATATTAAATACAGGTGTCGTTTTATGCTTCTGGGAATCTTCAAAGCTCAGCATTCACGCTTTTCTACTAAAAAACTCCGAAAGAGTAATCAGATGTGTAAATTCCGAAGAATTAATTTTTTCGTCAATCAGCCAAACGATGAAAATAAAAATGAAAGTCTGAAAGAATAAAACGTTCAGATCTATTTTAAGAGTAGGAGGATCAGCATTTGTTAGATCTAATTATCTCGGCTCAAAGACAAACTAATTTAAAGATACTTTGGGGGCTTTATTTGGATGACAACAAAATTGTCATTTTTAGAGAAGCCGTAATATTTTTCGTCCTTTATTTTGCCTTTTTAATCAATTTCCGCAGGTTTATTTAAACGAAAGGACTGATGGTCTTAGGGAATAATTTTTGGATTGTTTATTATATAAGTGAAACTTGCACCGGGGGAAGGAAGAAAAAGTGATAAACTTAGAGATACATTGAATTAATCTTCATTTCTATCAATGAGTTATTATCTTCAATCAAGGGCCAAAGATCAATATCATCCTTTAATTTAAACTCAGTTTCACATATAAACAACAACATATACGAAAATAAAAAGGCACTAACTATATTCGACGTTTTATGTCCTCTACTAGAAACAATTTTAAAGGATATTTTATAAAAGTCTTGATCTTATAATCCATTTTGTTATCTTCTGCCTTCCAAGAAGCGGATTGTTGCCTTATCCACAAAATATTAAGAAGACTCTATATGGAACCAGATTAGATCGTGGCTGCTTCCCCACAGTCAAAGTTTCCAGCACAAAATTGGCGTTTTTCTTGGTCACGTCTCATTATTGAGAAGAAAAGTTTTAAATTGGTTTAAAATTTAATTCCTCAGTTTATTTCCTATTTGGGAAGCTCTCATTTGTCTTTTACAAATTTTCTCCATTGAGAGAGTCCAAAAAATAGTGAAGATTTAGTGGAAATTTATTTATTCAAGTGATTAATATAGAAGAAATAAGACAAGCAAATGGTAATGAAAATTTCTATTGAGGCAAAAAAGTTCCCAATTCAGTCCTTTTATAAGTATAAATTTCCATCAAAAAAGTTAATTTGTGTTTCTTGATATTTCTATTAAAATGGTAAATATTTTTTCATTTGAAAACTACTAATCATTTTAACAGAAAGAATTCTGTTCTGGATTTATAATCATAAAAACTCTTTAGAGAGGGAAATTTTAGTTTTTTGGGAAAAGTAATTTAGTTTTAAAAAATGAAGATAAAATTAATTTAAACGCAAGAATAAATAAGTTTGCCTGGAGAAAATAAAATAAATAATATAAAAGAGAAAGAATGATGTAATTTAATGAAATTAATCATAAATTTAGTTTATCTCAAGAAGAAGGTTTTATCAGTTAAGAGCATTTTACTAACTACATTACCGACCAAATTTGGGGAGGATTCAATTCATCCACGGTATTGCGTCATTCACATAAGATAAACAACTGAGCCTACTATGAGAGAAAGAAGAGAGAATCTACGTTCGTAAACACGCATGCGAGAAATTCAGAACTGCTACCAGCAACAAACTACCTACTACACCCTGTATATGAACTTGGATTCAAATGGCTGGGAGATTATTGGAGGGTTTTATAATAAATGTTAATCCTTACGAAAAAAAGTAGAATTGTAATAGAGTTTTAGCAACAAAGTCGTGAGAGAAATTTATCTATGTTTTCTGTTGCTGAATTTAAAGACCCTTTATTGTTTTTTGCCACATTTATCTGAGCTATGATGAAAGAAGACAAACATGGGAAATAAGAAAATAAGTTGAATAAATGATCATTTTAACAAAATCACAAAAAGATCCTAACGGATTTGGGATTCTTTAGTTATCGGATTCCCAAAAGATAATGAGTTTTGTTAATAAGAAAAAACTAGATCTAATAGTTCAAGTACGTCAAATACCTGCGCTAAATCTTCCGTGTGGAGATAGTTAACGGGACCAACCGTTAAAATGTCTAAAATAACCTCTGGCATTAATTAGTTATATTTGCTTCTAACTGACTAAAAAAAAGTAGTTAATAAATTTAAAGTTTATTTCAGAAATTGATTAAAAACTATAAGAGAATGATAATCAAATATAAAAATAAATTCAAACTTTGTTTTTTTTTGTAAATACTGTAAAAATAAAAAACAGTTAATATAAAAATGGGTTAATTTTGGTGCTTACTAAAGTTGCTCTATCATAGAGAGTAAATGGTGGGTTTAACAAGGGGCTAGTATTTATAGGTTACTGTGACGCTTGGGAGAGAGAAACATCAACTAAACAAACAGTAGTTAAAAAATCAACCAACTAATAAACTATAGTTAAAATTAGTTAATTAATAAATATATTGCACTTAAAGCTTTATTAAGGTTAGGTTTGTATTGTTTGATATATAAAGATTCGAGGGTTTTTAAGCAATGTTTGTTGTTGTTAAATACTAATAATTGAAAATTACCATTAGAAATGTTAGTTTTACAGCTTATGGTGTGTTCCCTAATAGAAGGCTTCTATATAGTTTGCAAGATGAAGGAAAGGACGTATAACGGTAGGTTCGTTCAGTTTACCTGATAGATACAACGTTTCGAGTATAAGTTTCACCCATCATCTGGTATTAGAAAAGTAGAAAATTCTAAAATGACTAGTATTATTCGTTGAAATTTAAATATTCAAAAATATGGATGTAATAGATTAATTGGACAGTCAAAAGGGGACTAGGGAGGATGCAAAGCAATACAGGTTACTGGGTTGTTAAATAAATGGTGGAGAATTCAATTATTTAATAAAATTTAACTATATTAATTGGAGAACAACACTAGATACATTTTAAGGAAAACACTAACCTTTTACAAACGGCTGTTGAAAGAAGACTAGTAGGAAATTGCAAGGGGAGTAATAAGATAGGAAGATTTAGGGGCTAAGCTTATATTTTAGATCAGAGGTCGTGGGTAGGAAGAAGACTCAGAATTTAGAGTGAGGGAAAAATATTTATTAACATGGATTGTTGAATTCTTAAGGATATTAGATCGGGAATTGGCTTTAGAATTACATTGGAAGTACGGTGCGCTTACTGGAGGCGAGTTTCTGTGCTCATATGGGAATTATCCACAGGACCCGAAGGGTTCTGTCAAAGAAAATGTTTTCGCCTGTTTGGCTACATTCCATCCAGTGCAGAACTGATGTATTCTTAGATGATTTTAAAGACTATCTCCGATCCAATATCCTTAACAATTCAAGAATCTATTTTTATAAAATTAGGCCCGTGGTTCTGTAAATTTGCTATTGAGTTTACCTTTAAACATAAGTTCGCTATTTGGGAGGGCCAAAAAATGGCAGAGGTTTATGTATGTGGATGGGTGTTTTTGACCTTGAGTTATGAACCCGGTTTCACCAAATACTTAGAAAACATTAGTGGTTGGAATATTGATAGCAACAATGGAAACTGGAGCTCTGATTGTGGTGTCAGTATTTGTGCTGACAGGGATTGAAGGTCGAGGTGGAGTGGGAGATACTTAAAAGCCCAAGAAATCGTTAAATTCACTCATAGGTTAGTAATTAACCAAACTGTAAGGATCACTTCCTAACTAAATATTAATTTAAAAATATAATGAAATATAATAAAACACAAAATTTAAAGTTCTGATCAACAAAATAATATTTTAATTTTTATATATAAAGTTGATATATTAAAAAGTATCTTTCGTTTCACTATTCACTTTTTCGATTAAAAGTTGATTTGAATTTGTTTTTTTAATTAAAATTTCACTTGTATTTACTTTGGATGATTTTAAATTTTAATATTTTCTGGTGTTCTGCGTTGAGGAGTGGATTTTATTGCTATAATTTTAATTTTAATGAAACGTTAGTTTAGTTTTGACTAAAAAATATAATAAAAAAATCTTTACCTGTAGTTCTTTAAAATGTTGGAGAGGTTCCTGAAGATATCAGACGTTTAGAATGGTTTGGCAGTAATGTAGTTCTTGAAGATCAATGTTCAAGAAATGGGTCGTTCCACTGAAGGAAATTTGATCAGGCACTAAAAGACAAGAGGGAAATTCTCTCCAATGTCCTGCGGTGTTTTGTGATAAGATGATAAATGGTTATTTCTTTGATGGTTTCCCATAGTTAAAATCACTTACAAGTGCCTTTGAATGGCTAAATGAGGCTTCTGCCTCCAGAAAGCGCCACCCAGCGCCAAATTGGATGGCAGATTGGAAATCTCCAGGCTGAGTAACCATATATATCCTATGGTCATATAGGGCATTTGATGGCTCTAAATGTGAGCACTTGAACTTTAATACTTTTGAAATAAAAGCGACGCCCAGACATGGTGCTTGGCGGTGCAAAGCAACATAAACGATGTATCTTCGTCTGAACACTAAGGATAACCTTATATTTCTTGTTTGTCAATAATAAAAGAACTTTCGTTAGCCATTCTCAATGTCAGCCCCAAAATGAACCTTTTAAGGGCGAAAACAATGGACAATAGTTTCGCAGATAATAATGCAAATAAGATTAAAGGTTAGATTTTAGAGCACTTTCCCTAAGTATATATAGGACAGATAAGATTAAAGATCATATTTTAGAGCATTTCACCTAAGTATATATAGGACAGATTGTGACCAGTCGCTGAGTGGAGTCTAGACGCAAATGTTCTTACTCGAGCAAAATATTTTAATAACACATAAACAACTTTCTTCAACTGGCGGTAAAGAGGTGACATTTGGCATACACACCCTAAGTTCACGAGAAATCGAGGACAGTCATCGTAAAGTTGACTGTCATATGTCCTGCAAGCGTTGCCTCAATTGAAGCTTAATAATGAAGGCAGGCAAATTATATGCCCTTACCAAAGCTTCACCAATCACGAGGCGAGAGAATTGAAACTATTTTCTAAGAGAATTCGCCTCTAATTCTAAAAAACTCTAAAGGTAAAGAAGAAATAACGGTGATAAATTAGCCTTTCATTTAATTATAAATTAAATCGCTGTCAAGATACATCGTCGTGAACTTTACCTCGAGAAGTCACTTTCCTTCAGGTCAAGATGTAAGTTGCTCTTGTCCGTTTTACTTTTTAACTCACTCACCTTACCTCACCTCATCTTGCATTTTCATTGATTAATCTTGTGCTCAGCTTCTATCTTATTCTTTCATAATAATTAATTAGGGCCGAAAATTCAACCCTTTCAAATTTTGTTGCAGCGGAGGATTTAATTACGATATAAGATCGTTTCGAAAATTAATGAAAGCGTTTGGATTTCCTGAGCAAAAAGGGTCGACAGAATTCGTGGCCGAGTAACCTGAAGTGAAATCTATTACGACATCCCGAAAGTTTGGGCCGCTTCATAATAAATTTCAAAATATATATTTTTAACTAAATTTCATTAAATATCAGGTTGGACCGAAAGTAATGTCCGATTTTCTAGAATAGGGTTTTAGATAGTATGTATTAAACTAGTGCCTCTTTATATGGTTTAATTATGCTAGAATGAGTAATTTATACCTCTTTTTACAAATTATAAAATTTTTATTGATAATCCTTTTTGTATTCACCAATATGTTCGTCCCATCTAAAGTTCAGATCAGACATGTTTTACTTTATGAGTTTTGTAAAGGTGTCAATGCAAGTAGAGCGACAAAATCCATTTATTACACTTATGAGGATGAATGAAAGAAGTTGCAGGAGATGTTTTTTTTTATTTCGAATTAGAGATTTCAGTCTAAAAGACAGAACAAGAGAAGATCGTCCGAAAAACTTGATGCTGAACAGGTAGAAGCTGTTGTAACAGCATATTTTGCTGCAGCTTCCTAAGGGAAATCACAAAACAATTTAACATAAATATACAATTGCACTACGCCAACTCAAAGGATTGGAAAAGTTATAATGATTGGTAAATTGGTCTCAAATGAACTCTTTACTGCAAATCGGCAGCAGCTTGTTGCTTGCTGACATTCATTGCCTTCACCACACCTTCAGGCATCATTTGAGGGCAGGTTTGTTACTGGTTAAGAAAGGTGGCCTCTTTAACATTCCAGTAAATGTCATCGTTCGTGGATCACTTGAGGAAGCAGAATTACCCAACATCTGAGAGGAGGACTCCGTACAAAAAGAGATCATGTTGAGGCTATGGAAGGATATTGAAGGATTTTTCCATTATGAACTGTTATACAACAATTAAACAATTAACGCTAATCACTACTGCAATCAGGTGCGTCGGTAAAAAGATGTTTTGGCCAAAAGCAATCCTCCTTAATGAACAGACGGAGTGTCATCCTCCATCAAGATAATGCCCGTCCTCGAATGAACAAATAAATTTTGTAGGAGTTCTGTTGAGAAATATTGCTTCATCTTTTATATTCTGCTGACCTCCTTGCTCTTTCTGATTATCACTTGTTCAGAGGATAATAGAACCATTTGGGTGAACTTAGAATGACATCAAGTAAAGAGCTGGAATCGAGTTGTATTTAGTTTTTGCATAAAATCTTAAGAAATTTACAAGAATGGCATTTCTTGAGAGATCGAAGGAGGTTGTAGAAAGTAATGGAGCTTATGTTAATGATTAATTCTTTCCATAGTGAAAGGTTGTTTTCATTTTAAACATATGCTCTAAAATCCTACATTACTTTCGTGGGTTGAATTTGAATTAAGTACAGGGAAGTATATTTTATCTTCTCCTCTAAAATAAAATAAAAGTCAAATTGGTTAATTTATTAATGTTCAAAATACAAGTTAACTTATTTTGTTTCGGAATTAAACAAATTTGCCAATAAAAATACTGACGTATAAAAAAAAAATAGAAAATTTAATGAACTGCAAAGTTTGTCTATATTTCTCGAGTTCATTTTGGATGTGAAAAGTTCAATGCTTTGATGACAATGATGTCTCCAGGTGTTTTTTCACAGGACGAGTAACAATAATTCAGATCTACAAATGAAAAGTGCAAAATTTTTCTCCTGGTCAAGTTTTCTCGTCCAGAGCTGAAAAACTGGCACAGTATGACTTCTACTTCTTCCATCTTGAGAAACAATGTGGAAAATAGAGAATTAGAGAAATGGAAAAGAGAATGAAATTGCCTGTGCAATAGAGAAAAGAATCATTACCATTTTTTAGTAGTAATAACGAAGGGAGTTTGAGCTTCTTGATGCAGATAATGGATAGTTTACGTACTATACGAAGGGTTGGAATACTATCAAAAAGTTGGATCGTTTAGGTTATTTAGGATGACATGAGAGAAAGGAAAGTAACATACAAGAATATTGGATGGTATTTTGTATGATGGGGCGTAATCGGAATAAAAGCTACAGTGTATAGCATCCAATAGTAACGAAGGACCTTTTTCAGAGGAGGAAAAGAAGATGATTTTCTGCTCTCGCTGGAACATAGACGCCTTCGCAGCCAATTAATACAAACGTTTAATTTTCTCATAGGTTCAGCTAATATTAACATGGATTCGTTTTATAATGATCTGTAAATAGCTCGATAACGAATGCCAATAAATTGAAATTGAATCGTATACATACGAATATTGTTGTGAATTTGGATATATGTTTGACCCCAGGCTCTCTAGAGTAGCCAGCCTGCGTCTGCCAAGAAAGCAGTAAAGTATCTGAATGAAGATAATTTGGGGTTCTGTCGGTGGAAATTACACACTTACAAAGTCATTTCGACTTGGAACTCGCTTTCATCTACTCCAGTTCAAAGCACGTCAACCTACGTGTTTAAACTTATGTTTCACAAGCACCTATTTACTGGTTAAAATTACACATAATATAGCGGACGTATATGAAACCATAGCATTAAATTTGTACTTGTTTTCTCTAACATTTCTCTCCTGGCCTACTTACATTTTCTTCCATATTTTTTCTTCCACGAGTCATAGAAATTGATTCTATATTTCTATAAATTATATGCATAGTGTTACGGTGTTATTCGTGCTTCTCGTTTTAATGTTATCCTTGAATTTCTCTTCTTTGAAGTGTCACTCTTTCAATAACAAACCTATTGAAAGGCGCTTAATTGCATCAACATTCCTTCGCCAAAACGTCAAACGTTGTGGCGGAAAATTCTCTCATGAAATCGATGGAATGCGATGACCTTTGTCCAAGATTGGTGATCGCTAACTTAATTTGAAGTTATTCAAATGGTCAGTTATATTTTATCATTACAACATAATCATTGGTGGCTTTTTTCGTGGTGTTTACGATGTTGTTCTATCCTTTAAATAAAAATATTATTCATATATTTTTCATTTTTTTTCGTGTATCATAGCAATTATTCGGTTTTCGTCTTTCATCTTTTGTTATTTCCCTTTTTAAAGTTACAAAGATTTTTCTTCCTAAGTCCAATCAAGGATTGTACCTTCTCTATTTTTCTCGTTTGGACAAATATATCTGTTTTGACTCAGTTAATTGGTGATATTTACGTCTGAAAGAAGTTCTGTCAATCGCAGACGTCACTGTTTATAATCAAACTTTTAGTTGAAAAGGGGGTGTGATACACTGAAACTGTTCTGGAATAAATATGTCTTCAGTAAGTGTGTTTTAATCCCTCTTTTTTCTAAATCTTTATAAATCTTACGATAAAAGATATTATAAAACTAAGATGTCTGTATTTTCCAAAAAACAAGAGTTAAAAATTTTAAACGTATGATGGATAGAAATTATATTTCTATAGGTCTAGATTTTCAGTTCTTTGAAAGTAGTTCAATTGGAATTAAATTTAATATTTGAAAATAAAGAGTTTACTATTTAGCGGGATGACTCACAATTTCAAAATCTGTAACGAAATTCATGGTCACAATTTTAAAAAATTGCAATCCATAAGATAATAAAAGAATAATTCCAAACCATGATTGAAGCTAACGTTCGAAAGACTCACTACATTCTTTGATTTACTTAGAAAATCGTCTACAACTGAATAGCTCACACTTCGACACGAATCTTGATTGATTTATGCCCAAGAATACAGACATCCTATTTTTATAATATCTTTTATCGTAAGATTTATAAAGATTTAGAAAAAAGAGGGATTAAAACACACTTACTGCACCTAAAGGAAAGAGTCGGGAGGTGTAAGGTTCGGGAAATCCAGATGAAGGCTATATGGGACTACGGGATCAAATCTATCTTTGAGTTAATGTTCATTGAGCAAATCGGATGAAATGATGCTGTAAGGCCAGCTTGCAATCAAAAAGACAATCGAATTATTTCTAAAAACTTAGAAGAAAAAAGCTGCCCAGGTAGTTCCGTTTCGCCTGGTATGTAAACCTTAATTTAAGTTAGAAAACCTCAAAGGATTAACAAAAAAAGCGAACTTCAAGCTTGCTTAAATTATAAAAGTGGTCTAATTACATACACCCGAAGGAAAATCTACCGGGGTTCAGACATATTACTAAACAAATTGCGGCTAAGAAAGATAAACGATTAAAAACAAAAAACTCTATTAAAAGTCTCATCAAATGACAGTAGTCGGCTGAGTAAAAGGTGCATATATATTACATTAAGGAAATGAAAAGATGTCTTTAAATATCTCTGTGAATGTTATTATAGCATCACGTCAAAAGAGTCTTATTATATGTATTTAAATGAATGAAATTTCCCCTATGCCTACAATTCCTTGAAAGTAGTAAATATATAGAGAAAAATTCATTTGGGGTATGAGGGATTGAGGTAGTAAAAAAAAGATTTCTAAAAGGAAGGAATCCTTCCTTTGGGATGTCTCAAAAGTCACGATGCATAGCATATAGTTAAAAAAGTTAAGGAAAAGTTTCATGATATTTTTAGATCCCTGAGCACATAATTTTTACTTGTGTGGCTTCCTTAAGGCCATGTTCATCTTCTAATTATTTATATGTACTATTCAGACACCTTGTAGAAACTACAAATTCCTAGTTTGCAGTGTCTGTACCGTCGGACAAATGTCATAATACTAGATTTCATGTGATTTCCTATTAAGAGTAATTTGATAAGATCAAATTTTTCTTACAATGATAGTCTGTTTATTGTCACCTCTTCTCCACAAATCTTTCTTTTTAAGTGAAATTCCCTCGTTTGTTGCAAAACTTTCCTTCCATAAATCAACCCATTTATCTGTAGAGCGGATATAATTTAATATTTTAAATAAAAAACAAATATTGCCGTGCTTCATTATTAACCACAACGAATACTGAATTATGCTTGTTATGTCTCCTAAAAAAATTTAATTTGCGATAAGCCGTCTTCAAATCTCTAGTATTTCTTGAACATCTTCACCGTCTATTAAATGAAAGACGGATGAAAGAAATAAATTTAAAAACAAATGAATACCCAGTCCCGCTCAATGCAATAGTAGGGTAATCAAATACAAAGTACAGTTCTATACCAAAATATAGCGATCAAACTCTAGAGGCAAAATATTTTTGGCAACTTGCAATACCCGATATGGATTACAAGCAGGGTACTGGCATTTTCTTTAGTTCCAAGTGATATAGTTGTACCCCTCCATTAGTCCTATTTAAATAATAAACGTCAATGTACTTCTATTTTTTTAATTTTTTTTAGATTTCATTAAGGAACTTTCGCTTGTTATTTAATTCTCTTTACTTTCAGGTATTAATAATCACTAATGGCCATTCAATGTGAGTCAATTTCAAAGCAACTAGAAACAGATTTATGAGGAGTGCGTTTCGAAATGGCTTTTATAAAGGGATGAAGAGAGAGAGGATATAAATGGGTCAAAAATAGATTAAAGAGGCGAAATATTTGCTAAAATTGTCTCTGTTAGAGAAATATTGTTCATTTTGCTTGGGTACTTTTACTTGATTTTAAATCGTTAGATTAGTTATGATTACCTATCTTTAGTCTTACTCTCCTAAATTTATAGGATTATGGCTTAAATAAATTTATCTTTTAAGCCGAAAGGACAAGAAAACGATCGCAAGAATCTAAATTGGACCAAATCGAGATGAAATTATGTAAAATTCTTCAAAAATTGCCGCCGTTTTAGCCCATATTTCTCGCTACTTGAGAAGGTGCCGAAGGCAGAATACATTATGACATACCTCTTGATAATAGTAATATTCAAAATAAAAGAAGAAATAATATTTAGATTTCAGTTCTGAATCTTGAAATTCATGATATTTGATTTAATGAAATTTAAAACTTGTCCAAATATGGAAAATTAAACGAATATGTGTATTTAAGAGCTTAAAACGAATGGATCTCTAGCCATGATGATTGCCACGAGATAGAAAAGAAATCGATAATTTTTCTTGCGGAATCATGGATAATATATTTTAATATATTGATAAAAATCCACAGATATAAAATATTATAACGAGCAGTTTAATATGCATGAATTATGGTCTGTATTAAACCAGAGTTTCTATTACTTAATCCAAAAATAAAAAACATCGCACTTTTCTACTTCGAAACTTACCCCTATATTATAAGGACCATTGAAGCAATCTACCAAGATTTGTAAGAGAGGAAGATCGATGATGATGGTTGTGATGTATGTAAAATTTGAGAATAATTTAACTCTTAACTTTAGAGGACATTTAAAATAATCTACATAAATGACACTGAGCATAGATTCACAACAACAAAAGTGAATCTGATGCGACTGAAAGAAAATTCAGGTTCAGATTTCACTGATGCAAATACAAGGATATCAATGTTAAATGTTTGATTGATCGAGAAATATTTCAATCATTTATGAATTATCATATATAAATGAATAAATAATATCATGTTTATGAAGAGTCGTAAGTGAAGTAACAGTAGTAGCAAACCTAATTCATTTACCTTTGCCAAAGAATTCTAGACGCAAGCAACAAAATGCATTTATGGACAAAGGCACAAAGACACACCCAAGAAATTTGTCCTTTCTCCTCTTCTTCCACGCATTTTTCTATTTTTCTCATTGAAAATCTAATTGCGTTTTAAATCCATTGTTGATGATTTTAAAAAATAAAACCCTTATCATTTGCCCCAAATCCTATATAAAATGGCCAATAATGGCGCACACAGTCCTATAGAACATTTCTAATTGGCACTGTGCTAACTTGGCATTCGAACAAATGAGAAGGAATGACTGATACTCTCGCGGGAATGAAAGAGGAGATAGAAATAATTTCAGAGCGATAAAACGCTGGCCAAGAAACGCTGTCAGCATCCGATAAAAACGTTGGGGGATATTTATGACACGGAATGTCGAGAAGTTCGATCAGATTAATCAAGTGGTGCTCATTCAGTCTCGATATCTTGGAATCTTTATTTTTTGGATACGAGTTCATCTCTCTTTATTTCCTTATTAATCTTTCTAACTAACCTCTTTTTCTAATATAAATTATGTGATTAATTACTAATTGCTTCTTTTAACTTAAATTTAGGACAGATTTCGAATTCGCTATTTGAAAACAGATTTAATTCTATATTGCTCTAGTGAGGCATAAAATAGATCTATAAATTACCTCTATGAGAAAGTGTTATGACTGTTATTTCTTATAATTAAGTATTTCTTGTGGCTCATTACATTGTACGATCATATTTAAATGATCAATAAATGAATTAATTCTTTTCTCTGATTTTAACATAATTGAAAATATGTTGATTACACCTGGTCAAAAGCTAAATTGGCTAAAATATGAGATTATGCTCACACAACTAATTTTATATTGCTGAATTTTAATTTAGAATTTGTTTTGTTCTATCAGATAAGGTTTTAGAAAAAAGAATTAATAGGTACAAATATTCACTATTCCAACACTTGTGTTGTGCAACAGATATTTAGCCCAAAACAGACCAGCTTGTCTCATATGTAACTGTGCTTGCATGACTAATTTCACATTGTTGATTATTATTTAGTGGTTATTTTCTACTATCACATCTAATTTCTTAAACGAACATAAAAATAAAAAAATATGATGACATTAATCGTCACACACAAGATAAGAAGAATATTAAACACGTCACAGATAAGCTTATAAGAAATGGCATCAGAAAGCTTTCAACAGGTTACGATGCTTTAGTCTGGATCCCAGAGCTTCGGCCTTTTATTTGGAGAAGTCTAGGTCCCTGATGAGATCATGAAACGCTTCCTGAGTAAAGAGTTTAGGTCTGGTACTTTCAGTCATCTTGGTAGTCCTCTTCATTTGAGGTAGTATTAGAATAAAACTCAGTCATCAATTCTTGTTCAGTCGATGGAATTGGGACTGTGAGTTTAGCACTATGCAGAACTGGTCGAATTGCAAATGCAATATTGGAGTACTGCACCTTACCTCGTATTTTAATGGTTATTCCTTTGATTTTTTTTGAGACAGAAGTAGCAGTCACTGCTGTGGCCTTTGGGTTCACGCCATATTATTGGTACAGCAAACAGTATTCCTGAGCTTTTTCCTGCTTGGTAGTGTAAGTTCTTCCATAATTGGCTTACCATAGCCGATAAAAAATTCTGAGCCTTTCTTAAATTAATCAAGCAATACGTTATACCTATTGAACACATCAACCGAATCGAGAGGTTCATCGTTATAAGAACAAACAGGAAAAAATCACTGTAATCGTTGTCTCAAGAAGAAAGATAGCAGATATCAAAGTACAAAGGCATCTCTACCAACATCATACGTAAGGCAAAGTGCTTGAGTAAACAAAAAGACGCCCACGAAGGTCTTTATAAAAGAAATACAGATAAAAATTATCCGACGCGGGGGATTTGAAGAAAAAGATAAACCTTAAAAATCCTTCTGATTCTTTTACACCGGTAACTTTGATGACCTTTCTTTTCAACTAATACTGATAAACAAAACAGAAAATACACATAAAAACTAATCCTCCGTTACGCTTCCAAGGCCACTCCTACAAAAACCTACTTTTAGATCCGCGGTACTCTGAACGTCAAAAAACTGACCCCATGATCTGGCCGCTACGAAAAATACTGAACGGACTACAGACTGAAAACGGACTGGAACCAACTAAAATCTCAGAAGCACTCAACTCTAGTTCACTCTTCAAATTCACAATAATAGATAAGACTGAAGAAAGCCAAGCCAGAAGATCCAACATGAAGCTTACCATTCCTACTGCCTAGGATATATATAACCACGCAGGTCTACTCCCTACGCTCAGGTAAGTTAGCAATTTTTAGTTCTTAGTCTGCGGTTAACCCTAACCATGGCTACTGATTATGCCTAATTCAAGCTAGCTATGCCTACTGTTTAGCACTCCGTTAAAGCAGCGATGTCTAGTGCTTAGGCCTTATTTAAACTCGTAAAACAGTAGGGTCAAATGCTGCCTAGCAGTAGGCATGTCTAGGCCTCATTTAACCACGCCTTGCCTACAGCCTATGCTAATCATACCTAATGCCTAGTCATCATTTACTATAGGCATGCCTTAAGATAGCCATAATTAAATATAAGATAAACAGCTAATATGTAAAAGGCATATAATTATAAATGAAATACAAAATTAAAATCTTATAAAATTTCACGTTTACTCAAAGTTAACAAATTAATCAATGTACATAATCTTACAAATCGAAAAATTATGAATTTGATGAAAATAAAAAAATAATAATCAACCTAAAGAAAACCGAGATTCTGTTTATTATTTCATTTATTTATTTTCACATTTTTTGATCAGGCTATGAAGTCCAAAATGCCTAATCTTATTTCTACACAACCAAACGAACGAGAAACATTTCCATGGATGATAGAGACCCTTCCTTGTTTTGACTGGGGCAGTGTTTCTTCCCAAAGATTAATCTAATGTCTAGATTCTAGAACGTTTATTATTATGGTATATAACCTCCTCTTTGTCTTCTGTAATAGTTCTACTTAAAATGACTCGCATTTTAGTCTAGAAAGAAGAGATGAACAAATGTTGATCCTGCTTTGCATTGCTACCTCTGAGAGGTTGTGAGGAATTCATTTCTTTAATCGTGAAACCTTTGCCTATTTTCTTTAATCAAGATGCTCTGTGAAATATGTAAGTTAAATTCAGTTTTTCAGCAACTTGTTCAACAATTCCAATGGGATATTTTGTGCATTTATTTTTAAGAATCGTGATCAAATTACGGTGGTAGTTCTTGAAGAGGATATCTTAAAGATTAATTTATATTGGCAAAAAAATTCTAAAACACTCTTTTGGTCTATTTAGGAACAGACCCCGGAGCAAATTTAGCGTTCAAGACTATTACTCAATTAAGGTTAGACTAACATTATGTTAATTTAGGTTAGGTTAGGTTAGGTTAGGTTATGTTACGTATGTTAGTATAGTTTCAATTACGTTTGCTCCAGGTAGGTTAGGAGAGCGACTTTACAGTGTTGTATTGCGTAAAGACACTTGTTAGGAGAATCAGACTTGTTTTGAGACAATTGCTTATTTCATTCATATAGGTGAAAAAGGTTAACAACAAGAGTTTTTGTTTTTTTTAAGAGCTTATAAACATAACCAAAGACATAAATGATGGGAAAAACTTTCCACGAGAAGCTTGCGTCACTTCATTTACCACAATTAATTTCCAAGGCATCTTTAATTTTTTTTTTAATAAAATTAGCAAGTTGTGCTTTTTGTTTTCCTTTTTAAGGAAAATGGGAATTCAAACACCATAGCGAGAAGAAAAAAATCCAAGTTAGCCACTGGTTTTATTTGACGTATTTTTGTGGTTTGATCTCAAACGCACAAAGGACCATTTGTCTTTTAAGTACTTGGCCTCTTATTTCCTTGGAGCCAACGCAAGAGACCACACACTTTTGGGGAATTGTCAGTAGTAGGATCATCCATTGCTGAAGGGAGTCTAAGGAAGTGATCTACTTCCTTAGAACTAGCATGACCGCCTTCCATTCTATTCTCTCCTGAACACTGCAAATCCGTTGTATGGGATGGACTTATCAGCGTCGTGAAACATTATAACATCATCTAGTATGCTTTCCCATGAACCTCCCTTCCCCAAAGAAAGGGGTTATCCGTTTGGAAGCTCCATTCTAGGTTAACAAACGTCCTATAATTAGTTTTGAAGGATCTTCTACTGAACGAAAATGGATTGCAGGGAGAAACTCTTAAGCTCAATCCTACTCTTGGGTGGAGCCCTCGTAGAGGGGCCAAGACTACTAAAAAAAAGAAACTCGCATAAGATCTTGCCAAATTCCAGATGGTATTCTGGTGATGGACTTGACCTTGATCATTTCAACAACGGAGCAGTTTGAGACAGTTCCGTCCTGACCAGAAACCGCCCCGATTGGAGAGAACGGTTAAAATCCACTTTTCTCACACAAATAAATATTAAATAGGAGAAAACGAAGAAGAACAGAAATTCGGCGACATTGGATCCACTCATAGTAAGGCAGCAAAGAAGCTTTGAAGTACATGGCTTCAAGTTTTTCCAAAGAATTTCACTACTAATGGAACTTGGCTGACCCTTAGGGATAATCTGACCAATACAGCTCAGTGTCAAATTAATTGGTCTTCAAGCACTGAAGTGTACCTGTGCAGATGAACTTATACTTGCTTACTTAAACTTTGTTAATGACTACTCCATTCAGGACATTACTGATGAGCTGGCTCACAAGGGTAGCTCAAAGTTGAATGAGTGACGATTTAAAAGAAAGACTCAAAATTGGATTACCGTAGCTAAGATTGTCGACGACATCACTATAGTAACTTTTTATAAATAGGATCGATAAATATTACACTAATTTATAACTTTCTTTCACCTTATCACTTTTCATCATACAAATTCAACACAATATTTAAAACTGGGTTTCTATCGGTACATTGAACCATTTTATACCTATCGATCTCCAAGGTTTGATGCTTTCTAGCCCAAGCTATACAGTTTGGTCTATTACAATATCTCAGCGCACGATATTCTCAAGGAAGTCGACCGAAACGCTCAGCTTCTCTCAGCATCGTCTTTACTCTTATAGGAGAGATGCTTGCTGCGTTGGCGCTCTTTAATTACTGAGCTTTTTCTGGAAGAATGTGGCGGCTTTTTCTGATAGATGTCACTAGGATAAACTTTGAGTTCATTCTGTGTTGCAGTGTCAAATTTAAATCTTCTATGTAGATCTGCTTATCCTTTATAGTTTCAAAGTTTACTTTTACCACTTCGGAGCCATAATTATCAAATAAAGATAATTTTGAAGTTAGTTGAAGGAGACGTGCTTTCAAAATATTGCATTAAGATAGGTGAAAAAAATGCAAACAAAACTCCAATAAGATTTATGTAATAAATTTATTAAATTACACCTGTTTAGAGTATTAAAAAAGAATTATGGATATAAAGTTTTTAAATTATCTTGCAGAAATTATCTATCATATAATGCTGTAAAAAAACTGAAAATGTAAGGACTGTAAAATTTAATCGAAAACAAACTCTTTTTGTCTTTCATCAAAGTCATCCTTTTAAAAATCATTTCTTTTGGATCATTTGAAATAATTGAGAGCAAGCGACTGATTGATAAGATATTAACGTTTTAATTCGAGTTTTATAGAAAATATTTTGAGAAATGGAAGTCTATGTATTTGTCCTGCAGAGGAAGAGCGCGGAGAATTGAAGGTATGGGGTTTCCGAGGGACACTTGTATCGATGCTTTAGAGATGGCCGAGGGATCGTGGGGTGTGAATTTTCCTGATTAATATGCTGACCTTAATTGATGAATAATAATTGTTTTTTATTTAAAAAATTCAGAAGGCATGACTACCCCAAGTTTGAAAAACTAGTGTCAAAATGATTTAATTAAATAAATCGTGTTTGTTAAAGTCGCCGTAAACTTTTCCAAAAACTACTCTAAAAAGTTGATCAAGAAAGAAAATGGATACCTCTAAATTGGAATTGAATGAAAAATTTGATCAACAGCTTCTACCGAATCATAATACGTGTTCCATCCAATAATAATTGATAGAAACTGACTAAAGGACCCTCCATAATAAAATGAACTCAAGAAAATAAATGTTATTATCTCGAAATGGAGGTCATCAAGAGTTGACTACAATAGTGATTGATAAGAGTTCACTACCCTTTGTATTATATATTCACTGCTAAATTTCTGTAACTATTTCACTATATGAAGTATAGTGGTAAATAGAGGGAAACGTCACGTCGTCGTATTGTTTAATGTTTTGGCGTCATCATTCCATAAATATGGAAATGTGATTTAATGTCGCACTTTAGAGCTGCTAAGTTTCCGAATTTGGGAATTCTACTATGAGCCTGACACATATTGGTTACCCTATTAATATTTGTGGCTGAAAGAAATTCGTTTGAAATTTATCAAAACATTTAATAAAAATTAAATGTTAAATAATCAATGAATTATTTTTTTCTTTTTTATAAAATCGTTAATCCATGAGAGAATCTTTAGAGTTTAGAACAGGGTCAAGAGACCTAAGTTGCTTGCTCTCAGTTATTCCAATAATATAAAACCAAGAAATTTGGTAACAAACGTATTATCAAGTTACAAAAATATCATCTAACCTTACGACCATCAAAACTTTTATAAGCTTATTGAAAAGTAAAATTTTTACCATCCCACCAACTGACCAACTGACCGATGGACCGAAATAGTAACGCGACTAAAAAGATATTGTATATTTTATTTAAGAGAGGCTAAATTATTCCAAAGATAAAGGTTTAAGTATCAGTAAAAGGCTAAGAAATGGAACAGAGGAGTAACTGAACTAACCCTTGAGCCCAAATAATACCTTGAAACGGTGGGGGGAGGGGAGGGAGAATTCTTAAAACCTTTTTGGCAATATTCAAATCCTCATGACATTTTGACAGTCTTAGATTTTTACCAATGCAATGAATCAAGGCATCAAGAGATTTAAATAAGTGGTTAAATTTATTTCAAGAAAGTATTTTTAATTTTTATTATGTTTTCAAGTCACTCACGAGCATCAAGAACATGCGATCCTAATTTTTACGTGACCATCGACTTTGGGGCCCCTGCAGTTTTTGCGAAAGGATGAAGATGATTTTTGTGCCAAACTGAATGATATCTAACTTTAGGGCGATCTGTGAAAGCCATTGGCCTTGACAATGATCATAACAGATTTATTGTACTCTAATTTCCATCATAAGATGACTTGAATTTAGCTTTTGTTGCAAAGAATATTAAAAATGAGGGGAGTATAAATTATTAGGAAGTTATTCGAACCTGGTGCCTTATACCTCATACTAGGACTGACATCGTTGTAGCTTTTACTCTACATTTCCACTTGTAGCCTAGGATGTTTTAAAAGTCACTATTATTTGTTAAAGGTATCAAAACTTCAAGGTATCCATTTAAAATGAGATTACATATATATTTAAATCTCAAGTAGATATACAAAGAAATTTACTTCACAGTTTTATTTGCATATTTTATTTAAGTAGAAGCATAAACCTCCTTCTTACTTCTCAGAATACTTACCCTTGAAATACTTGGATATTACGTTAAATAAGCATGGTAAATGCAATCATTTTAATCCCCGATCACACACTTTCTGTGCTCTCGTACTTGTTCCACATTTCTTCTTCCTGACTACTTCCTCACTCCTTTCTCAATTAGTTTATTTGTAATTATTCATCTACAATATTTAGTTTCATTTTTTTAATAGATTCGAAACTGATAAAATAGGAATTTTCCCTTGTGAATACTCAGAGAGGACGAGAAGTATATAGATAAAAATGGCCCCTTAAAATTTGAAATATCTAGGGCAAAAATTTCTATGGTATATTGGACCAGGGCCCATATTTTGTCCTTTTTTTCTAAAATAATTTCGAGACTTCTGAAATTCATTGTTGTTTCCGTCAACTAAACTTCAATAGTTGCAGCCTGATATCCGGTTGCTATATTAAGTTAGTTACTTCAGACTGCATCTGCTAAGACTAAAGGGGGCTTCTTATTCACGTCATGCAAGGTATTTAGCATTCCCTCTCTACCCCTAGAGTAGGATCCTCCCTTAGGAAGGCCTAATGCAGATTCAAATAGGCCAACTATTTACTTTCTCAAATTATTTTGTCTCTTCAACCCTAAAATAATTTCTGTAATCTCATTTCCTCCAGTGCCTGCGACGTTGGTGTCAAAGTAAGAGAGAGTGGATATTTTTAAAGCAATTCATAATAAATTATAATATAATTGCCTAAGTTAGCCAGAGTAGTAGAGTCTTCCTTTGTGTTACTCTAGAAAGAAATGGAAAAATTATCCCCTAAAGGGAGAAGAAGAGGTAAATACAGTGTAAAAGAAACAGAAACACTTATCAACTAATTTTCCAAGAAGCAAATTCTTTGCACACCAGAGAAGTATTTTTAGTTAGTTAAAAGCGTTCAATTGTTGTTTCTTATGTTGCCCTTCACTTTCAAATGATTGACATATTCGCTCCTCATCTGACTGCAAAAACCAACTTCAACTCCTCATTTATCTTCCTTTTCTTGTATTTTTTATTCTTATCTTTTTGGTCACAAGTATTTTTTTCGATGGGTGAAATATTGTATTCCGAATTTTGTTTCTGAATCTAAATGTTTGTTAATCTTTTACGGCTCATTTTCTCATTTGCTAAATTATTTTTAAAGTTTGCTTTTCGAAGTTTAATTAGAGCCCACTTTAATTATAGCATGTCTTTCCTTTGTGAGGGTTTTCACTTTACCTTTTGCCCAGTCCTCCAATTTTAAATGTGAGAAGGATATCGATTATCCATAAAATCACAATTATTCTCCTAAATTAATCTAAAATTATTTGAGGCTAGAAGCTAGAATCTTCGTAATTGATAATGGCTTGAAATCAAAATTTAAGTTTAGCCCATAAAGTGCGCCTTGTATATTATTTTGAACCAACGAGAAAGAATTTCTTCTCTAATTTCGAAATCTTCTGAACCTTCTAAAGCTTATAGTCGAGTGATTGCAAAGTAAATCTTGAAACAGTATTAGTACAGTCACAAAAGTTAAATGGAGACGTATATATACATCAAATACTCTTTGTCCTTTTTCCTGAAATTTGAGTCATTGTGAGAGTATGCGCTATTCGTCAGGGAAGTAAAATCTCATATTAACCAACTATTCACAATCTTCCAAAATAAGAAGACTCTTTGAAATTTGACTTCTTAGGATGTTCTAGAGTAGTAAAATACAATCTTTGAGGCGTAAAATATTATCTAAACTGGCTAACAAATTGTATTCATACATTTTTTCCAACCTATGAGTTTCTATTCAAAATTGACGTTTTTGTATAACCTTTTAGGTGGAGTTGAGATGTAAAAACAATGTTTGATGTGAATAACGAGTCTAAACATATTTTCCATATTATCTTTAAAATTTAGTCAAGAAATCGAAATTCGAGCTCGAATTTTTTAATCAAAGTTTCTTTAACAAAGATGAAGACATATTAACCGAGGAGTGTTTCAGTGTGTATAGACGGTCTTTTGTATCGAAAGAGATTCCTAAGTGAGGTATACATATATATCTGGGATGCACCTTTATATAAAATAGTTCATCTTCGTTATAAGCAAAACATTAAGTTGAAATTCCGAGACATTTTGAAATTGCATTTTTCCTCGACATCTGCGCCCGACCCCTCGAAATAAGGAAGGCGGAGGAATTTATCAAAGACGCTGAATTCTCTGGCGTGAAACGCACCTGTGGCTGACAAGTCCTAGATAAGGGTCGGATTACAAAGCATTTATAATTAATTTAATTCATTTACGTTAAGAATGGCGTCATCTTTAACCTATATATGTACGGTAGAATCCCAACTCCAAAAAGTAATTTGGCAATTGTGTATTTTGACCCGAAAAACGTAAAATTGGAGTATTACTTCCCACTTCCAAAAAGAGGAGCTGCACTCGAAGGAAAATAAGGCTGGATCGGGATTTGTGTTTGGCCTCTCCCATTGGTCCCATTTCCATTTGGAGATATACCTTCGTTAGTTATCTTCTTTCTAAAAACACTAGAGACCATTTAAACCTATTACCATCAGATAGTGGTGGTAAGAAGGCGACCTGATTGATACTAGTAGTTTCTAGATAAATACCTTAAACTCATTTTCACTTCTCTTAACTTTACCTTTCGCCTATTAACCCCCGTTCACAAACATACAGGTGAAAATGGAGATTTATCCCCTGGTTTTTGCTTCTTATTTTCTGTAAATGATAATGGTAAAATCAGGTGTGAAAAAGGCGTTTCACACTTTTATCTGATAGCAGTGCGAGAAAACTCGTTTCCTAATCATTGAACAACATGTTCCTTTGATGTTTTCTTCCTTATTATTAAGAAAGGTACATGTAGTTCATGATGTCTACAGGGATATTAGTACTTTAGTTAAGTTACTCATCTCAATTTCTCATATTTTCTTTTTCATTTGAAAGATGAGCTGGAAAGGCTAATCTTTGGGCTTACTCGCGCTCGGATACCCTACGCGTGACGGGACAGCTCTTAGAGGCCGGGATAATTAAAGAATCACCCGCTCTCTCTTCATCAGACCGTATCTTCGTGGTTCCGAAACCGAATGGTCGCGTTAGTGTGGTTATCGATATGACCCCTGCTTTCGACGCCTTCAAACCACCGAGTTTCCAGTTTCCCTCAGTGACTCGTGGCCCAAAGAAGGCTGACCTGGGAGACATGGCCTACAAACTCGACCTCAAGGACAATTTCTACCATCTCGTCATCCATCTCCCGGCTAGTCATCAGTTTGATTTCTTGATTGGCACTCGTCGCTTCCGCTTCACGAGGATACCGATGGGTTTTGCCAGCTCTCCCTACATTAGACAATAGCCTCTTGCCCCGGATGCAAATGCTCGGGCCACAAAGCATATGTATCGCGCCTACACTTTCTTGGATCACATCCTCTTGGTTGGTTCTTCCCCGCACCGCTTTCGTTCACGAGTATATTGCCGAGTGTAATCTGGGTTCAATTGCGTGTCCTTTGTAGAATCTCACCGAACCCCGCGTACTTCCTGCCCCTCCGGAACCTCATCACCGAGAAAGGGTTGAGATGGAGGCGTCCTCCTTCACATTGGATGAGGGCCTTTTGCGATTCGAGCCTCTCAGGGCTAGGCATCGTTATCCCGGCCTCCTCTACAAAGGCTCTCCTCGCCCAACTCCTCCAGTTTTGGGACATTTTCCTCCTTGAGACCTTCACTCTTTGGATTCTTCTACTCCTTCTACCGAGGGGTTGCCTCTTATCTGACAAAATCCTGGGTATCTTTAACACGCCCAGAGACCTTCTGCTGCCTCCAGGATCGTCTCACCAGGACCTTCAGGACTTCCACCCTGAACATTGCCTGCATACGATCGGAGGATAACATCGCGGATTCTTCGTCTCGTACCTTCGAAAGGGCGGCCCTCGCGGACTCTTCTAGGCAGGGGCTGGGTCCACGATCCATACGCAGGTGGCGGGAGTTGGGATATCGTGAGAGGGTGGGGAAGTGAGCGCTCTGATATCACTATCCCGCTTTCGAGTGCTGCCTGTTCTCGGGCGTCGTTGATTGTCGTGGTCCACCTCTGCTGTCACACAACGTGGTACAACCTCAAGCGTTTGTGTAGACGGTAGTAGTCTGGTCCGATTTTGTTTTTTCGGAAGTGGAACAATGCGAGTAACAGCTCTATCTCTTCTCGGTCGCGTGTCTTAAAGCAGGTGGCTTAGAGGTTAGAGCGGAGGTTATTAGTGGTCTCGGAAGATATCTAGGGGTCTCCAGAACTACTGGCTAAGCAGAAGGTTGTCACCTTGGGAAGAACTGTACCCGGTGTAACCCGGGAATGAGCGAATCAGACGATGGTCCCCTGCCAAGGGAGGTAGACGCTGTCTCCTGTGAAGCCGATGGTAAAGCCTGGGGTCAGAGCGAAAGTATCTTGTGAATGAAGTTGTCGCACTGCTGTCCTGACTTCGTTTAGCGGCTTCTTGCGAGTCCTTGGCGTGGGCGGATGCGTCGTCCAGGATTGTTATAGCTTCCTCACTACTCTCACTGATGTGCTTGTTTGCTTGTGCGTGCTCCTGGGTGGCCGAGACGGGCTTGTGTCTCATACCGATCTGTCTACCTGTGTTACTCATTCTCAGGGATCCCAAGGGATGCCAGTCAGAAAACGAGAAAGGAAGGAATAATGAGTCAGGAAAAAAGAGGAACTGGTGAGATGCCGGTACGAAAAAACCCGACCACGAGAATAAAATTTCCTTAGCAACTGAAGAACCGGTATTCGTCTACTTGTCAGAAAAGCCAGAAACATCGTTGTCATGACAACATTAAACATTTCCAATTGAAAATAAATAGGACAGGATAAAGTGTTGAGTAAAGCTTGTAAGAATTACTATTTTTTTATATTTTTATGCTTTTGTATACTAGTCATATCAGTAAAGAAATTTATTGCTTCTCAAATTCTACATATATTATATTTTAAAATGAATAGGAAGTGTTTTCCAAAGTAAAACGTGCTTAATATGTACATATATATTAAGAATTTGTTCTAAAAAAAAAAAGGACTCACTTCTTTTGCTAAATTTGGTTTGATCTAATTTCGCTATATCCAATTTATTGAATTCTTCATGTGTTTAATCAGTATTATGGGCATAGGTGGGCGTTATCGCGATAATTTGTCGCGATACTTGTTCGCGTTAATGATATCGGGTTATCGGTTATCCAATAGTTTTTTTCGCGTTATCGATTCATCGGTATCGCCGATACCGATTATATTTGTATGGTCTAAAACCTAAGTTACAACGAGAATCCCCGAGACGAAATGAATGATTATTATGTGGTTTAAGGTTTAACAAATTATTTGAAAAAGAAAATTGGGTTTTGGCGCCTGGCTAAAGTAATGTTAAAATTTCTAATTCCTGGTTATAAATAAATCTATGGGTGCATCTCCTCCAAATTAAATACGTTAGACAATCTATACAATAAATGAGCTCGCACGTATGTCATTTTAGGAAGTCAAATCCCATGCACCATTCATAACCAAACTTTCCGAGGAGATTGCCTTGGAACAAGATTAAGTTTTAGGCTATTAATATGTGGGGGAAGGGGCTATGGGTTTCCCTATTGGCCAAAATATGGTCTCTATGTAGTAAAGGTTTTTCACATTAAATCATTTTGAAAAATATAAATAATAAAATTTGTAAAGAATCAAAAACCATTTGAGGTAGGGGTACAAGGTGCTACATATAGCATAGATAGATCTATAATATTCAAGTTGAGTTAACAAGTTCAAATGTGCATCTGACCTGACCTCTATATTACATAGTATTGTGCAATAATTTAGATCTTTCAATAGTTATACTTTATACTTTGTTTGACACATGTTATATATTATTAGAAGTAATTTATTGCTGGCATATCTATTGCAAACCATATTATAAGTACAATTAATACATCAAAATATTTAAAGGTTGAGTTAATATCCCTCTGATGAAAAAAACCCTCTCTATAAATTAAATTTCCTGCTCCCATTGCAAAAATGAGGCAAATATGAGTTGGAACAGAATAACAAAGGCAGTTGAGGCCCCAAAGTAAACAACCAGAAATGAAGAGATAAGACAAAATCAAAGTCAAAAACAGAGAAAACAAGAACCAGAAGTAAAAGGGATACGAAATGGAAGACACAGACAAAATGAGCCTCAGTTTCTAGGATCTCACAGGCTGGAACAGATGAGGTATAGAAATCAACAAGCAAGACAAAAGGAAACTGAAAATGAAATATCACCTAGACTGGAATAAGTGAGGTTAATAATTTAACAATGAAGGCAAAATTAATCTAAAGTACTGATATTCCACAGGTTGGTAAGATGAGTGCAAGAAATCACCAGGAAAGACAGAATGAAACTGAAGTACAAAGATCTGAAAGACTTTCTCTTGAAAGGTCAACAATTTCGCAATCACGCAACGGACAATTTTTCCATTGGCACTTGTGGGTATGAATTATGATCCAAGAAGCTATTCTGCTTGTTATGCCAAAGTGAAACTTGGTGCAATGACAAAACATTGTACCTACGCTGGGGCAAATAGTGAGAAAGTAAACATAGTGCTAAGTGCTACACATGTGTTAAGGTCAGGTTGAAGCTTCTAAAAGATCCTCCATAGCAGCTGAAAGAATTTTCACTCGTACTATGAGTAAATCAAAAGACTTTCATAAAAATATACAGTTGTTTTCCAAATCACCTCTTTTAGGGGTAAGATTATTCATGTTAGAGAATTTATGCCAAAATTTCTTCTATGCGCGTGTATCACGTATTGGATCTTATTGGCAGTACCCAATGAAGAGTCTCAATTTCTTAAAATTTATTTTATATATGATGCAAATAGATTTACAAAAATTGACCCAATCAAAAAGCTGCTAGTTATGCTTCATGTAATTGCAAGATGCAATGAGATCCGCTATAAATTATGAATTACCAGCATATAGACTAGATCTGAAAGTTGGCTTTCCAATAATGTTACTAGAAAATCTTGATCCTCCAAATCTCTAAAAGGGAACAAAACTTATATTGAAAAAAATGATGCCCCATTTTATTAAAGCAACTCCTTCTGATTGTGGGAGCGGAGAATACGTCTATATTATTAGTGAGACGATACCAATTCTCTTCTCTATTCTGATTCCGATGCCAAGCATTTAACAGATTTGCGTACATCACACTGCATGGAAAGCCTAAAAGAAAATTAGTATAATTATGTTGTATTAGTCCCGACAGACACGTACTATGTTAATAAACATGATATTAGCAATTTTTTAAACATAAATATTATTCTTATTAATATTTATTTAAAGAGGAATAGTTCAAAGTAAAGCGGACTTTTATATCTTTTTTTAGTAATTAACACTATCACACTTAGAAGAACCTCTCTTCCTTATCCACTCCTTGTGCTACGTCCCTCTCATGCATTTATAATTGCCTTAATTTATCTACGGATTCGATCAAAACTCCAAACCTAGAAGAAAGTGTTAAGAAATGCTTATTATGAAGTGCTTACGATGGCTAAGTGGTTTGAGGCTAAGGATATGATATAAAATATCAGAAGAAAGTTTTTAAACCATTTCAAAATATATCTGTAGATCATGTTTTGGATGTAGTGCAACTTAGGTTAATGCTCAATAAATGTAATATTATGAATGTACTTTAATATATCGATATATGAGTATTTCTTGAGTTATTATTATGGAACTTCTTTCAATTATTCTACCTTATGCGATGGCTAAATATACATAAAATTGGATAAAATTAAACGCTGTTTTGGCCTACAAAAGAAGGTAGGGAACATTTCACCAAAGCACTTTCACTCTAAATAATAAATGTGTGCATTAAAGACCTTGATTTCCTATTAGTTAAGGGCCTTTGGTATATAAAGATATAAAAAAATGCATACGGGAACGTAAAATAGGCTAGAAAATAATAAAGCTAGTAATTATGTGGGAAACTAGAGCTGAAATATTTTTGAGCGTTGATCTTAATATTATGGCTGAATTTAAGAGAAAACTATAAAAAAATATCTTGTTAAACGAAACCAGAATCTAAAAGATTTTAACGATAAATTAATAATCTTAATTCCCCTTTACAGGGTTCCCAAGGTGTGCAAAGTGCCTCATCCCCCCCAATTTGAAGGAATTAATGAATATTTTGCATCAATCTTTTCCGTGGCAGACACCTTGAACTTTCTCACATTCTGCCTCTTAATTATTCATGTTCATCATATATAAAGAGGGCGGTGGATAATTTGTTAACTTACTTTATTAGAAAGTTCATTTATGAAGATATATTGACTTCAATATTTCTACTATTTATTTTATTTATTGAAATGGCCGTCGGCTTCAAAAACGGTCTCCAGACGGCGTCGGAACCTGATGCAGGCCTTCTTGACTGTCACCAGGTTTAACTGGGTGAAAAATGTGGTAATTCTGGACCTAAACTTGATCTTTGTGTTAAACGGGGACTTGATCGTCTCTCTCTCTTTCTCTCTCAAACACGCCCCACACATAATAATCCCAGGAGATTCAATCTGGGAGTTTAAAAGTGAAGTGGTCAAGGTATTTTATGACCGCAAAGACTGGGTGCAGTTTCCTGTGTAGTATAATGCAGGGTCCTGCTGCTACACGTCCGACCTTTCATCGGCCACCTCCTGATTACAGGGCAACACCAAATCACCAAGGCACTTAATATCACCCTCCGTGAAGAAAAACAGTGCTATAAAGAAGCTCTTGCGACTGTCAAATAAAAACATCATGAACTTCGGTTTCATTACTCCTGTTACATCTTTCGGGAAACAGCAAGCTATCAGTTGTTTTGCGAGTTCAGAACCTGGTCATAAAATAGATTTTTCTCGTCTGAATAGAACCAATGCATATCAGTGTTGAGGGGATGCTTCAGTTTATTTACAAGCTTCACCGCACGTTCCTTCTGCTTATCCTTCTTCTTATGCAACAGAAGCTGGCCCATTCTTATCTTGTCTAATTACTATCACATGCCCTCAAACATTAACTGCCTATTAAAAGACTCCGACGCTCCAATATCCTTGTCTATGGACCATATTTCCTTGCTTGAATCATTGTCAATGATAGCCTGTATTTCAGTGAGAAATCCTTGGCTTTTTTTTATATCAGAACGCTTGAAGTGAGTCCCCTAAGCCAATGGTTCCCAACCGCTTTTGGCTTATGGCCACCATAGTAACCTTATTTTTTCCTGTGGCCCATAATCATTATTTTCAGTAGGTAATATGCAGTTTAACTTTATTTTAAAGGATAAAAGATATTAAAACAGCTATTTGTATTCAGGTACAATCATAATTCTCACATATATAGGAATATGAACATAGCAAAAATTAAACAGTGGTTAACAAAAATGTAATTGTAATACTCTTTTAAAATATATAATTAGTCTTACAAAAAATAAAATCCTCTAGCAAAATAAAATAAATATATCAACGAATCTTCATTCATGCAGTTTCACAAGTTTTTCAATATCAGGGTCTGTAGTTGTTAGAGACAGACAAAGATCACCTCTTCTTACTATTTTTAAGTGGCTGCGAGCTTTTGATAGGAGGTGTGACACTTTACTTAAACCCGATTCAATCAGATAAGAATAAGGAAAAGCAATAAAATATAATTTTACTTAGTACCAAAGCAAAGGGTATTTCATAGTAATTTCATGACTTATCTATAAGTTCCTGACACCATGCTTAACTCTAGCCAGAGAAGTTTGACTACTCTGTAGCTCACTGAGGCTTTCTTGTAATCTGATATCAACATCAGCTGCATTAATTGCAAATGGGTCTAACACTCAACCTGGAATGTCCAGGAGTAGAGGATCTCTGAGTCTAACTTCCATATCACTATGCAATTTCTCCAAATGATCAATTTATACTAAAATATCATCTTCTTTAAGCTCACTCTCAATAGTGCGGACGGTTTGAAACTTTATCAACTCTTTTCGCCCCATATTTGTCTTGAACAGCTTAATTTTCCCCATAAATGCACGAATAGACTCTTTGCAAGTTAAAATATTTGCATTTTTACCTTTTAGCTGTTTGTTCAACATATTTAGCTTTTCAAATATATCTGTAATGTAGAATATGTCACATTTGGCAGCAATAATTCTTACTCTGAACTACTCAGATCCAGAGATAACAAAACACTATCCCAAAGTGCAATGAAGCGATTCAGACAATTGCCCTTAGAAGGCCATCGCACCTCTGTATGCAAAAGTAGGTGCTCAAAACCTTCTTCATTGGTAACACAGAGTTGACGGAAAAGACGCCTTTAAAGTGGATTTAACTTGATAAGGTTGACTGTCTTGATTACACTATCAAGTGAATCTTTCAGACATCCTCCTAGGTTTGTTGCAATCAGATGTTGACGGTCTACAACACAGTGTATGCCAAATACTTTAGGTATAGCCTTTTTTAAATGTGCAATAAATCCCATATATCTACCTATCATAGCAGCAGCGCCATCAGTTGCACAAGCCATAATATTCCCAAGTGGAATATCATTTTCATTGAATAGGTCACTACTTCTTTAAAAATTGTTTCACCTTCAGTATCTGTCACAAAGCTGCGGGAAAAAAACATTTCTTCTCGGAGTTGATCTTTATCCAAAAACCTAACATACGCCCTGAGAAGGGCTTCGTTATAATGTAATAAGGTTTCATCAATTTGTAATGTTTAACGAGTTTTTCCTCACATCTTTTGCCATTTCGTCAATACGTCTTGGTTCTGTATTGTGGTTCAGCGGAATGAATTCAGTGATTTTGGCGGGATTTTGTTGCATGACAGTTGAAATAACCACATATACTGAAGGCAAAATCAATTCTTTACCAATATTATGAGGTTTTCCCGATTTCGCTATTAGCTTGGAAATTTCATAAGATGCAATTAAACCTTTGTCTAGTTTTGCCGCTGTTTTGCTAATATATTTTTAATAGTGCTACTTGCTTGGAAATGATCCTGCTTCTTTTTGAAGTAATCTAATGTTTTGTCTTTTTTGTTCTTGTGCTTATTCTCCAAATGTATTTTAAGCTTACTTGGTCGCATACTATCATTAGAAATTGTAGCCATACATAAAAGACACAAATGGGTGTGCTATATAGTCTAAGGAATGTATAAAACCATAAGCTAAATACTCACTGGAGTATTGTCCACATTTTTTCTTTGTCACCGTAGCCATGGGTAAACTCTGTATAATAAATTTAATATATTAATGATATATATATTACATTTTAGAGCCGAAGCTCACCGCAACAGAATGAAAGGCGCTTATCTCAGCGGTGAAAAAGGAAGAGTATTACTTGGTGTCGTAGAATGGACTCTCGACGATATACCATATATGACTATTCGTTGAGGGAATTATTCATTTATATTTAGAGTGCGTGGTGTCTGGTCGACCGAGGTTATTTATCTTCGAAAGGCTTAAGAAGTGGAACTGAGCTCAAGGATAATAATATGGCTATCATTAATAAAATAGAGTTTTATTAATAAAACTATCTACAACACACAAAACGGAAAATATTGACATAAACAGAGAATTGAAAGGGTCCTAGAGAATCTAGCTAATCCGAGGATTAAGATTTGGAAGAGTTTTACAAAGGTAAAACAAATAAAAATTAAAGGGATAAGATGGTTCGCTAAACCATTTAAAGCGCAAGATAGGGTTGACAAAATGGTTAAATACTCAAAGGTAACGTTCAGCTTACGTAATTACACTTGTTGTGCAGAGGAAGGCGACGTGAAGGAATCTTCGGTCCGCTGGCTAGTTCCAGCCGAAGGGGGGGGGGGGGGTAATTGAATCATCCTGACGTGGTGTCTTGGGAATGTGAACCGATTCTTGGCGAAAGGGCTTAAATAACAATGGCTGTTCTACGTTTTTCTCTTCTGAACAACAGGGGGGGTGAGAATCGTCTCTTATCTACGGGCTTGAAAAACAATGGCTGTTCTAAAGTTGTTCTCTTCTGAACAACAGGGGTGAAGGGTGAGAACCGTTTCTTGTCAACGGGCTCAAAGAACAATGGCTGTTCTAATGTTGTTCTCTTTCTGAACAACAGGGGGAAGGGTGAGAACCGTTTCTTGGGAACGGGCTCAAAGAACAATGGCTGTTCTAACGTTGTTCTCTTTCTGAACAACAGGGGAAGCCTTGTGGACTTTGCGTCATGGAGGCTCGAACCTTGGCACTCAAGGGATATTGTCCTCTTCTGGACAAATGATGGTGGATCTCGAGGTAGAGGGCCCTTTGGTGCACAAGGTGAGACTGGACCGTAGTGATGTCTCGCGAAGAAAATCTGGATCTCGAATCTGCTCTCAGTAGTAAAGTTTCCATATAAATAGTCGAGCCATCCCCTTGGCGTAGGGGACAATGGAGTATGGGGCTTCGAGGGAATGCACAGCCGTGCCTAAGAACAATACCTTATCTGCCCATAAGCCTAACTCAATCGGGCGAGGTGGGCGCATGGGGCGAAACGTGGGAAGATAAACCTTCTTGGTTAAACATTGACTCAGGTGGCGGCTATAATGCCTCCGGCTGCAAGTCGAAGATGCACGTGGGTAGCATCGTGTTTCTAAAAACATGTGATAATGGTTGAAATTAAGTGGCCTCAAACCGTTCTATCACACTGAGAAAAGACCCCAAAACAACTTCCATTCCCTGTGCAGAGCACTGAGTCTGCGCCCAACACCAACTCCTATTACAGTCGGCCACGAAAATTTCAGACAATAAATAGAAACGCTCATAAAAATAGTTGCATTGGAATTTTTTTTTTCCTTTTTTGTGCTAAATACTTGCCATTGATGGTAAATATTTGACACCAGAAAAAGAACAGCAAAACAGTGCAACTATTTTTATGAGCGTTTCTATTAAATGAACATGTCCGAAATTTTCGTTGTTGATTGTACATCCTGGTACTCTGTACCTGTACCTAAATGCAAAACAGCAGAAATGTACTCCCTCAGGTGGGTAGATCTGCATTAATTTTAGTAATATATTATATATACATATATATTCCTTAAATTAATGCTTATACAAAACGATAATTACAATCATCAGAATCTAAGATTAAATGCTAATCTCGTACATAAGCCCTAAGTGAAACCGAGGTGAAAAGAAATGATTTGCTGTATGCCGAGCAAATGGCACACTTTACTTACAAACAAAAATGCTCAGTTATTTACTTATAAAAGTCTTATATTATTGTGCCTGTGACAATCTATTATAATTTTAAAAACTAGTAAAATTACTACAACTTCGCAGTGTTAGGGTAAACAAATAAAGCTACTTATATACTATATCGCCGAACCACTTGATAAACAGACTGTAAAGATTTAAAGTTCCACCTGAAGCAAACAATGGTGCCAGACGCATAACGATCAAGCTCACAATGGAGGCGCCGTAGAATGAGCTTGTAAGATGCAAAATATTTGTTTATAGATTAATGTAAATCCTATTAAGCTAATAAAATATTTTAAAAAAGAGAAAATATATGTATAAAAATTGTTAAAATGTAATTCAACTGCATAAATAAAATTAGGGACTGCCGTGACTATAATTCAGGTTCCAATAGGTTGAGTCCTGTGGCCCCCTTCATGGATCTGTGGCCCCTCTAAAGCTTAAAATTTTCCTGTGGCCCCCTTCAGATGTGCCATGGTTCCCGGTTGGGAAACCATGATTTAATAAAGGAGAATATAATTAGATTGGCAAATACTATACACTGAAAATTGATAAATGAAATAATATTTATTTCAATTTTTGCCTGTTCACGTGAAAAATATTAATTTAGTACACAAGAAATAAGCAGGCGAGGTGGAAGGAAAAATAATAATTAGGAGTGAAAATATTATATACTCAAAATGATAAGATGAAAATAACTTTTAATGGAAATAAAACACAATATGTTATAATGAGAATGGTTAAATTGTAATTTTATAGTTGTAGGAAGGGAAAATCGAGGAAAGTATATATAAGTAGGGAAACTGTAATTAGAAAAAATATTAAATTAACAGACATTTTGGAACCTGTAATACACTTTAAAAAAATTTACCATTAGGGTTTTTTCGCTACTTCTTCTAGCTGAGTTACGAATCACAAGGCCTTGCTTGAGGAACAATTAAGCGGGAATTAGGAGCGTGTGATTGTAGTGCTCTAATTGGTCGGTATGATGACCTATGTGTCGTCCTAATTGGCGTTTGATTCCGTACACGAAATAATTAAATATTTTGAAGGAAATTTATGACTGACCCGTTTAAACGATATAGTGGTATTTCTATAAATATATATATATATATATATATATATATATATATATATATATATATATATATATATATATATATATATGTATATATATATATATATATATATATATATATATATATATATATATATATATATATATACAATTGAGAGATAGATAAATTGATTCTAACGAAATTTAACTATCACTCGGGGAAATAATAACTTATGCGACGTAACAAAATGTCTTTATGTATGGATGTTCAGGTGCATAAGTGACCCTTATGCTTTAAATGAGGAAAAATTGGGATCAACCTTTACAAAGGAGTCAGTGGGGACCGCTATACTTCACTTCCCCCCATCCTACACTAAGCGCTAAATTAGGCTAGTTTTTTCTTCAAAATTAAAATATCAAAGGATTTGTGCTCCACATGTTTGGACTTTTTTCCCATTTTCCTCCTGAACGATTTCTTCCTAAGCTTCTTCCTGCATCCCTCACTGCACTAGAAGAATATATTTAGAATTCTGGCCTTTTCCTAGCCCCGTATGAAGAGTGGCACTCTCTGCTACTATATGGCACACAACCCTCCGGTCAATTTAATGCTTACTGAATCATCAAAACTTCTCTCTTGAGGAGAAAACATCTGAGAGAGATCTCTCGTGTGATGCGTTCATAATGCAAGGCATAAACCTTTTCTTTTGAGATGCCCCGGAAGATAAAATAAAAGGAAGTGCATTTTTTCCTCGTCTTGTGACATAACTAATCCCTGCACATCAATTCATTGGAATAATTATAACTCCGCCTCCTGTTTTTGAATTATAAAACTAAAACTTATCTATTATGAAATAACTTTTAATTATCATTCATTCGATTCCGTAAACAAAACAATTGTATATTTGGGCATTTCAGTGCTCAACTATACAAGTTCATAGGCTTTATAAATTATTGACCGTTTCCCACCAGATTTTCTATTCAGGACCTAATTCCACTTCCATTCATACTCTATTAATCATCTTGCCTCAATTGTACTTGTCAGGTAAATACTGTTAAATTACACTAAGCTGCGTTTGAAAACTATTATTTTGTTGTCTAAGCTCTTTCAACTGATTCTATAGGAATTGACCTAGTTTAACTCGACAATGATATGGGTAATTCCCGTTATTATTTCTTTCTTTGTATTCCTTTTTTACATAAATTATTGTCGTAGAATGACTCCCGACGATACCATATATTACACTATTCGTTGAGGGAACTTCCTTAATTATCTTTAGAGTGCGTTTTACTGTCTGGCGGCCGGTATTATGTATCTTCAAAATGCTTAAGAAGTGGAACTGAGCTCAAGGATAATAATATTGCTATCATTAATAAAATAGAGTTTTATTAATAATAACTATCAGCAAACACAAAAACGGAAAATATTGACAAACAGAATGGAAAGGGTCGTGGAGACTCGGGCTAATCCAAGGATTTAAGGGATCAAAAAAGGTAAAACAAATATGGAGTTAAAGAGATGGGATGGTTCGATAAACCATTTAAAGCACAGGATAGAATTGACAAATAAGGGATCAATACTCAAAAGGTGACGCTTGGCTTACGTAACTTCATTAGGGTGCAGTGGAAGGTACTTGAAGGAATATTCGGTCCGCTGGCGAGCTCCAGCCGAAGGGGGGGGATAAAAGGATCATGACGAGGCGTTTTGGAAAGGAGAACCGTTACTCGACGAACGGCTCGACGAACAATGGCTGTTCTACTTTGTTCTCTTCTAAACAAAGGGGGGATGAGAACCGTCTCTTGTCTACGGGCTCAAGAACAATGGCTGTTCTAATGTTGTTCTCCCTTGAAAAACAGGGGGGGGGAGAGAACCGTTTCTTGGCGAAGGGCTCAAAACGAACAATGGCTGTTCTAATGTTGTTCTCCCTTGAACAACAGGGGGGGATGAGAACCGTTTCTTGGCGAAGGGCTCAAAACGAACAATGGCTGTTCTAATGTTGTTCTCCTTGAACAACAGGGGGGGGGATGCCTTGGGGACTTGGCGTCACTAAAGGCTCGAACCTTTGGCACTCAAGGAATATTGTCCTCCTTCTGGATAAGTGATGGTGAATCTCGAGTTCGAGGTCCCTTGGCGCACAAAGGGAGAGAGGGTCGTGGTGATGTTTCGCGACGAAAATCTGGATCTCCAATCTGATCTTAGTGGTAAAGTTTCCATATAAATAGCCAGGACATCTCCTTGGCGTGGGGGAGAATGGGGTGGAAGCTTCGAGGGAACGCACAGCTGGGCCGGAGAAAAATGCCTTATCTGTCCATAAGCCTAACTCGATCTGGCGAGGTCGGCGTATGGGGGCGAACGGGGGGGGACGATAACCTCCTTGTTTAAACATTGGCGTCCGGTAGCTGTTGATAAGACTCCAAGCCTCGAATCGAAGATGCACGTGGGTAGCCTCATGGTTTTCAATAAAATGTGATAGAAGTTGAAATGAATGCAGCTCTGAACTCGTTCTATCACACCCCTCCATTCCAGGGGAAGTTGTCACTTCGAAAAAAAGGAGAGAAGGGACAACGATAGAGCTCCGTTGTAGGGAACTCGTTTTCTTGTACCAACCGTATCTTCCTACACCTAACTATTATTACCTCAATACATGATTATTTTGATCTTTAGATTACAGGGGAAAATAACCTTTAATACAACTTAATAAAAAAAAAAGGCATGGAACAATGAAATGATATAAACTTAGTACATACGGGACAAAATAATTTATACGTAAATTAATAAGAACAAATATATATACATCAAAAAAAATTAGACATTGAGCGTTACAAAATTCAGACATATACATTAATTAATTATATTACAAAAGAATCTTAAATTAAGTCGTACAAGACGGTATATACCTACATGGAGATACTAATCCTATGAATACAATTGTTCTACGCTATTCGGTAACGCATTCCTACTGAGTGCGTCAGCGACCTGGTTATCGGAACCTTTGATATAATTTATTTTAAATTGATACTCTTGCAAGAGTAAACTCCAGCGCATGATGCGGCCGTTTGAGTGTCGCACATTCCTAATATAGGCTAACGGACGGTGGTCGGTTCCTATTTGAAATTCTTTACCTATCAAGTACATCTTGAATTTGTCTATGACCCAGATAATTGATAGAGCTATCTTTTCTCTAGTGGCATATCTCTCTTCGCGTGGTAATAATTGATGACTAGCATATGCAACTGGATGACTCGTTCTGTCATCCACGTATTGAAGGAGTACACCTCCAATGCCCTCGTTGATCACGTCGGTCTTAACCCCAAAGGATTTTTCCGGGTTGAGCAACTTAAAAATGGGGGCAGAAATCAACTTACTTTTGAGCTGATTAAAATGGGAAACAGCGACATCATTCCAACGTAAACGATCGGAGAAATTCTTTTCCTGAAGGGGGCATAGGGGGGCCAAAATTGCAGCGAAATTCGGAACAAATCGCTGATAGGGAGAAGCTGATCCTAGGATCGATCTTAATGGCTTCTTTGTAATCGGGAGGGGCATGTCGGCGATTGCATTAATCTTGTTCTCGTGGGGACCTGACTTGCTTTGTCCTATTTTGAAACCCAAATATTTGATGGTTTCGTGGGCAAACTGGCATTTGCTGGGGCCAATGGTGAGGCCATTTTCACGCAGTTGCTCAAAAAGAGCTAATAGGGCGGGTAAATGGTGATTCCATTTAATTAGTTCTTGGAGCTGACTCTTCTGGCGTGGTGTCAGCTGCGCGTCACTTTTCGGGTCAGAGGGTTCCAAAGACTCGCCTGGTAGGGAATGAGGAGGGTAATCGGCATCAGGTTGGATGCACAATGTCTGGATTACCTTAAGGGACTCCGCGGGGCAATCCTCTTCAAGCGCCGATGCTTCGTCCAGTTCTACGAAGGTATCTCCATGGGCGCGTTGGGGTTTCTTTTTTTCTTGGGGTCCAGGGACAGTCTCCGTGTCCTTGTCTGGGGCCTTATCACCTAAGGGTTTTAGTGAATCACATTCCTCTTTTTCCGTCCTAAAGTCCTGGTTAGGGGTCTCCGAGAAATCGGACGGCATCGGGGTTCTGATGGGGACGGGCTCCTGGGCTTCTTTCTTATCTCGGCCTTGAGGAAGGGCGGCCTGAAACACAGGGTCGAAACTTACTTGGGGGCTCTTTCCTATAAGTACGGAACAGAATTTTATTGGTGCTACAATGAATTCAGCCCAGCCATTATAATATTGACACTGCAGGTAACATCTAGCGACGGGGAATCTGTTCGCCCGCCCAAGGTAGTCACGTACCACCGCAAATTTTTCGTGGTTAGAGGCCACTGGGAGGAGTTCGTCGGACACGATGAAGCATGTACATCCTGTGTCCCTGACGAGAGTCGATACTCGACAGCTGTCCACGCTGCCCTCCTCATATTTCAAAGTTCCCGCTGAACTTTTATCAAAAAAAATTTACCTGGTGGCCTGACGGATGGGGAGAAGTTTCTGCTTGGGTCTGCACCACCGGGGGAGCCGGGGTTGCATTAATCTGGTGAACTTGGTGGGCTGGTCCGCTTTTAAGCCTAGAATTTTGGGGGCAATTCCAGCTCATGTGGTTTTCTACACCACAGGTGAAGCATATGGTTGGTCGCTTCGGGAAGAGAGATGGAGGAGAAGTCTTAACGGGAGGTTTGGAGTCCCGTTGTTGGTTTTGGGGAAAGAAGTTTGGGGGTTTTACGGGGCTCGGAAACTTTGTCAGCTTTCCTGGGAAGGGGCGCGAGTCCGTCCTTCTTTCTTCTCGTTGGATTTTTTTTTCTCGTTCTTCTCGTTGTATTTTTCTTTCTCGTTCTTCTCGTCGGATTACTCTTTCCCTTTCTATTACTTCCATTTTTCTTTGAAATTCTGCTTCAATCCGAGCTAATTCAATCTGATGGTCAAGCTCAGTTTGTCTTAACCATGCCTCTCTTCTCTTTCTTTCCTTTGCTCCTCTTGAAAGTACTCAGTTAGTTCTTTTCCGGAAAGTCCACAGGACTCTCCTTGCACTTGGGGGCGCACTAGTCAACCAACTAAAATTCCTCGCAACAAGAATTATGCCTTTATAGAATTAGCCTACCTAAATATGGGCACTGACCTATTCGTACTTGGTTTCTCAATCTAAATAACCACTGACTAAAATCACAAAAAAAAACACAAACAAATTATTATAACCGTTCCTTGAGCTACTCCAGCTTCTTAAGTTTAAAAAAAAAAGGGGATAGCAATCGTTAAAACAAAAGGGAACTACTATATTCTATTATTATAACGAATAACACTATGCTTTACTCGACTGAGACCAGTGTTTGCAAAGATATAGCGTTAAACCTTACACACCTGATACCAAATTAAATAGTATATATATATATATATATGTCGTAGAATGACTCCCGACGATACCATATATTACACTATTCGTTGAGGGAACTTCCTTAATTATCTTTAGAGTGCGTTTTACTGTCTGGCGGCCGGTATTATGTATCTTCAAAATGCTTAAGAAGTGAAACTGAGCTCAAGGATAATAATATTGCTATCATTAATAAAATAGAGTTTTATTAATAATAACTATCAGCAAACACAAAAACGGAAAATATTGACAAACAGAATGGAAAGGGTCGTGGAGACTCGGGCTAATCCAAGGATTTAAGGGATCAAAAAAGGTAGAACAAATATGGAGTTAAAGAGATGGGATGGTTCGATAAACCATTTAAAGCACAGGATAGAATTGACAAATAAGGGATCAATACTCAAAAGGTGACGCTTGGCTTACGTAACTTCATTAGGGTGCAGTGGAAGGTACTTGAAGGAATATTCGGTCCGCTGGCGAGCTCCAGCCGAAGGGGGGTGATAAAAGGATCCTGACGAGGCGTCTTGGAAAGGAGAACCGTTACTCGACGAACGTCTCGACGAACAATGGCTGTTCTACTTTGTTCTCTTCTAAACAAAGGGGGGATGAGAACCGTCTCTTGTCTACGGGCTCAAGAACAATGGCTGTTCTAATGTTGTTCTCCTTTGAACAACAGGGGGGGGATGAGAACCGTTTCTTGGCGAAGGGCTCAAAACGAACAATGGCTGTTCTAATGTTGTTCTCCCTTGAACAACATGGGGGGGGAGAGAACCGTTTCTTGGCGAAGGGCTCAAAACGAACAATGGCTGTTCTAATGTTGTTCTCCCTTGAACAACAGGGGGGGATGAGAACTGTTTCTTGGCGAAGGGCTCAAAACGAACAATGGCTGTTCTAATGTTGTTCTCCTTGAACAACAGGGGGGGGGATGCCTTGGGGACTTGGCGTCACTAAAGGCTCGAACCTTTGGCACTCAAGGAATAATGTCCTCCTTCTGGACAAGTGATGGGGACTCTCGAGTTCGAGGTCCCTTGGCGCACAAAGGGAGAGAGGGTCGTGGTGATGTTTCGCGACGAAAATCTGGATCTCCAATCTGATCTTAGTGGTAAAGTTTCCATATAAATAGCCAGGACATCTCCTTGGCGTGGGGGAGAATGGGGTGGAAGCTTCGAGGGAACGCACAGCTGGGCCGGAGAAAAATGCCTTATCTTTCCATAAGCCTAACTCGATCTGGCGAGGTCGGCGTATGGGGGCAAACGGGGGGGGACGATAACCTCCTTGTTTAAACATTGGCGTCCGGTAGCTGTTGATAAGACTCCAAGCCTCGAATCGAAGATGCACGTGGGTAGCCTCATGGTTTTCAATAAAATGTGATAGAAGTTGAAATGAATGCAGCTCTGAACTCGTTCTATCACAATTATATATTAGTCACATTTAGATACAAAGAGCTACAGCTGGACCAGAAGCTAAAAAACTAAACTGAAACTGAATAAAAACAAAAGAAAATTTAAGTAAAACATTTAACAATAAAAATAATGCATTGAAGTATTAATTAGAAATAAAACCTGACTTAAGCGCTATTCTTTAATGTATGGCTCCAGGGTTATCATTTTTTCAAACAACAACGGCAATTAGTTATCATATTGCTGTCCCAGCGACCTTGATACATTTTTTCCATCGTATAGATGAGCTGATGGAACTTTTCACTTTGTTCTTCATTGTACTCTCCCCATTTTTTCCGCATAATAATTTAAGGGAGAGCTCAAAAATACAATTTTATGGACTTACGAGTTTTCAGTTTCTGAATGATTTCCAAGAAACTGCTAACGATGCGTTTACACTCTGGACTCGTTGTTTTCCGAGAAATTTACTAGCAAATATTTGAAATACATCCAAGCTTTCTTTTTTATTTTGTGCATAGTCTTGTCATACTAGGAATCCTTCTTTAAGCTTCCAATTTGGAAACCATCAAAAATTAATAACCGCATTTAATTTTGGATCACTTTTATGTGTAATTTCTGGCTATTAAAGAAATCTGGTTTCTGTTTAATCATTGCTTTCACAAAATTTTCATTAAACATACCTTTATCTGCGGCAGTGGGAGCAAAATTTTCACCTCTTTATCCAAACGGACTTCATTAAGCCATGAGAAGCATTGGCTTAAAAATGACTTTCACATATCACGCCAAATCCCTATTGCCAACCAAGGAATGCTCACAAATTTTGTATCTCTATGTGAGAAATTAGCAAATATTTGCCCAAAATTACCTATCATGAAAATTCGTTATGGATAAGTAACATTAATTAGCAATTTTCCACATGGTCTTCCCCTTCCGTTCCCACCATAAGTATATCAAAAGGTAATGCCTTTAGGCTTCCTTTCCTCTATCCTTTGAAGTATTTGACACATGTTTGGCGAAATATTTGAAGAATAAAATCCTAATTCAGATCCCTCAACTCTATGCCAAACTAGGAATGATATCAGGTTTTTACAAATGCTGGGGCGTTTGATTATTGATCATGCCTCGCAACTTTGCCATATACATATGTAGCAAAACCTATTAGTGTCTTTTTGTCATTTTCTGACACACGAGTTCATTACAAAATTTACATTGAAGATGAAAAATGCCTAAAAATAAAAGGATGGAAGAAAAGAACTTTATTTAAACTGCAAAAAGGAGTTGCATATCTGTATTCATTGCTAAACCTTCATATATATTCTTTGAAAACATCCCAGACATCAAAAATTGAGGAGACCCCTGTTTTAATTAGAAAATTGTTTATTAAATTCCTATTTAAAAATGATATAATTTTCACCAAGTCTGCTTTGATAATGATGAATCTGCATTGATGTTGGTAAATATAACCAAATTTAAGTTTGTGCATTGGAAAGGAATTAATAAAATGTCAATTCTAAATAGAAACATTAAATCTATTGAAATCTAATATGTAATACTGAAATTCCCCTTCCCATCACTCCAAAATTCTAAGCATCAATTCATTGTAACATTTTTGTTTAATTTCGATTTTCCTCGAGCAAGTTGAATTCTTGCGTTATCCTTTCTCTCAATTGCTTTACATTTGTTAGTCAGGTGAAGTACACCATAATAATGAGATGTGACCACAAGAAGTAATTGCAAAGGGTTAAATCTGTTACCTTGGTCTTCTTCCAATTAAATGATTCCTTTGAACTATGCGTTTGTTCAAAATTTTTGTCTCTTACCTCAATCTAAGGAATGGAGCACCGGTACAGTATCTACCCGAATCTTTTAAATTTATTGTGAAAATTGCACTAACTTCCTGTAATTATTTGTGCTTTAATTGTGTTTAAGAGAGTGGTCGAGTCATTTTTTAAGCGTAAATAAAGGTCAAAGAGACATCTTGCAAATACGGGCGCCAAAATTAAATTAATTGGGGTTATTCTGTAGTACATACTGTCAAACATTAAGGCTATTCACTTTTCCTTTCCTATTAAAGCTGCATTGTGAGTAATTTCAACATTGTAGAAAAAACGAGCCAGTTGAAGGAAACGCCATTCGACAAATCCTTTTGGGTGAGGAAACTCAATCTCGCCGATCTGATGCCGGAGGTGAATCTTAAAAGGCTGCCATTTCAAATCACTTTTAACAATATAATTAAATTATAAATTTGACATTTGCATATTCCATGTTGGAGGTGAGATGCATTTTGATTTTTAAAGGTTTTCTTAGAACATCTTTAATAGTTTCTTCGGTTCTTACTCTCCGTCTTTTTCTCAATGGTGAATATAGTTGAAGACTGCCTCCTTTATAAAGGTAGCCTAAACAAATTTGTAAATGTTTTTAGTATCAATCCAACATGTGAAGACAAATATTCGTTTTGCATCGTAATTTCCTGAATGGGAGTAGATTTTAATTCTTTATATGCATTTTATCCTTATTACCAGGAAAAATAACTAATAAAAGTAATCAACTATTGAAAAGTATTTCATTAATTACCTTATCTTGCGCAAATGTAGTTTTGGTTAGCTACACCTTTATTAATGCAGTTTGGCCATTATTTAAACAGACTTAGTAAAAAACATATCATTTATAAATAGCTATTTATTAAACGAATCTTGTTTACACAATCAAAAAATAATAAGCTTAATTTCAAACTTAAATATGGAACTTAGGTTAAATTTTTCGTGGGAGATCATGTATATATTCATGGCTCTGCGTAGATCACATATCTCCATTTCTTGGGAGTTGAATCATTAATCAACCCCGCAATAGCTTCGCTACTAAGACTAGAATTTCAAATCTAAAAAAAGGCCATTACCTTAAAATTTTAAAAAGGAACTCTAAACTAAATTTCCCCCCTTTCAAAATATCACGTTGATAAAATATAGTTATGGAAGATATATAATGATATATTTTCTGAACTTCACCATTTGTAATTCTTTGGGTCTGAACAAGTTCACAAAATTTCTCAATACTTATATTTATTTCTGAACTTCACCATTTTGTTTTTTGTATTATAAAAGAATCATTTTAAATAACTTTGTAAAAAACATAAGTCATAACTAAAATAAGATGAAATTATTATTCAAATACTAAAAAATCCCTTTCTTAATTATAGAGTTAGTGATGATGATGATGATGATGACTTCAGTTATTTTTTTAGACTTCTTTGGTTCTAATTTAGTTCAATAGAATTAGATTTAAAAAATGGAATAAAAGTGATGCACTTGCTTTTCTATATTAAACATTTTCTTCCATTTTTATCATTCAAAATATTTAATGTAAAAAATGAAGCTACTTCACGTTATTCATTACTTTAATTTCTTTCCATGTACTCCGTGATCGAAGAAAATGGGACCCATAAGAAAAAAACAGGACACTTAATATTTTATTTCTTTCATAGAAACGATATTTCATGTAAGGTTATTTGGGTCAAGCATTTTGAAAGACGGTGTAAAGGAAGCCATTTTTTAAAGAAAGTTTGTTTTAAACAAACGAGTTTATTTTCTAACATTTTCCATTAATAAATAACAATTTTGCACCAATGAATCCGAAAATGACATCCGTTTCCTTCGATGAGGTCAAGTTTTTGTCCTATGTCGAATTTTAAAGAATCCGATCGTTTAACTGAAATGATAAGATTTTTGTGACGGTTTCGGTTGATTTATGTCAATATTATTCATCCAAATTAGATTTTAAGATAAGAAACATTTATGTCTAACACAATTTGTTAATTAAATGTTAAATTTGCATAAATCAAAAGGCTAAAGTCGGAAAGTTTCAAGTATCTGTTTGGGGGAAATTAGTTAGTAACCCGCAGGAAAGTAAAGTTTGTGTGTATCGAAAGACAATGGCAACACTACTTTTTAATAAACTTTCACACTTCAGAGTATTTATGAATTTCTCAGGTTTCCAGAATTTACCTGCTGTGGCTCTGTTCGCCCCTCCCCCTTCCGAGGGATTTTGCCGGGGTTTTAGTAAGGTGGAAAAGTATAAGGGGGTTAGGCCCCCGCTCCTAGTGAAACCTGGAGGAGCCACCTGCCTGCTCTACTCCACTGCACCAAGAGAAACTTGTGCTCTCTCTCTGGTCGTCTTTTACACAACTTGTAAATCTTTTTCACACCTAGACCCAACGCAGGCTGACAGAGGGCTTTAAGTTCTATTTAAAAGAGCAAAGGTTATTTGAAAAACCTTAGTTCTGCACTGATAGAAAGTTATTTCCAGAGCTGTTCTATCTTTAAAGGTGATGCGGGAGCAGTGTGGTTGGAGTAGTTGAAAAGTATGTTTGACAGAATTCCCATAGTACTTCCGAGGAGAAAAGAATATGAGTTGGTTTTATTTTCCGTAGGGCCATACATCTTGCAAATTACACATTCAATATGGTGGTAAAAAAACTTTGATTACTTTAATTTTGTGACCTTCCGAGCATAATTTGGGTGTTAGTATTTAAATGTTAATTAATTTAGGAAACGTTAGGTTAGGAAAGTATAATTCAATACCTGAATAAAATCGCAGACCTAGGTTTAAATTACTAATTAATTAACATCTAAAATATATACACAAAAATGTAAAAAGATGAAGAAACCGAAAAGAAATTCGATCCCATCCACTCTAATACTCTATTATATAATATAAAAGGCAAGTTGTATAATTCACCTCATTTGATTCCTTTCCAACCACTAACCAGGCTAAGCCATACCAGAGCTTTACTTTTTCTCAGATTAATTCCACCTCGCCGCTATATACTCAATCGAACGTCATCCATTTATAGTGCAAGTGCTTATGTGCGCCATTATGTGTGTATAGGAATTAAAGCGTACGCCACCCAGAGGGTCAAGCGGACATATATATATTCAAATCCCTCTTTGGAGAGAGCGAGAGAAAAGAACAAAAATTGAGTTGCGTGCGAACAATAGGTGTTTGACTAACAGTCAAGCTGCTGAATGGTTCTTATCTCCCCGCTGAGTGGGTAGTCGAGTCGACATGCCCAGACAAGGTACCCGCAAAAGGCCATTAAGCAGCTCTAATAAGAAACTGGCCCCAGCAAAATTGAGGAAAAAATCATCTAACTGACGGTTTGAACAACTTGCTAGGCAAAACACCAAGTTAATCACCGAACTCAAAAGATACGATTACCTACGAAGTTAAGAGGTCCACTATTAGAGCGCCATAAAGAGGCGTAAGATCCAAAAGAACACCGAGAAGACATAATGTCGCGGTTGTAGGGGCCTCTTATTAAGAAGCAGACCTGGGATCTGCGGTCTCACCTACCTCCTCCCGTGTGCTACCTTCAGTGGCATTACCTCGTTCCCGTTAGTTGGGGGTGGTCCCCGGTCCATAAATAAGCCCCATTAGGAAAGAAAGAGATTATTTTGTAGGAGACGATAGAGGACTAGATTTTAGTGATCACTCCCTCGCCCTATTCTGGACTCGCATTCTAAGATTTTGAAGTTCGTCTTATTTTCATATTGGTACCATACCGATTTATCCTTCTCAGACCTAGAGAGAGGTCTGGCTGGATCAAAATTCCTAAGTGCTAAACATGAATTTCAGGAGCAAGATAAAATAAGATATCTGCTCACCCTTAAGGGACTCTCGAATCGCAATCTCAGGAATTTTGAGAGAAGAAGAATTAATTCCCAAGTAAGTTCCTCTTAATTACTTTCGGGATTATCTCATATACCAAAACCCAATTTGGTGACCCAGCGAAGTAGCCGAGGGTACAAGAAGAACTCAGAGCTACAAAGAAGATTACTCTTTGAGCCAGATAGCACTACCACACTCTCCGTCTTTTAGAATTATAACCGGATAGATTAAGTCATAAGAAGAGATCGACATCGGTTTCTACCGTCTAGGGGAAACCACCCTCATTCCCCTGCAAGCAAAGATTCGTGAAAAATCCACTATAGCGACATCCATCAACCCATGTTCCGATCAAGGTCATGTAAGTCCGAATAATGAATATATATATATATATATATATATATATATATATATATATATATATATATATATATATATATATATATATATATATATATATATATATATATATATAACTGAATCACGAAAATAAGGAACGTGAGGAATTTATGAATAACGTTACAGCCACGAGGAAAATGAAACAACGGAGAAATGGGAGGCCTTTCGACTGCTCAGTAAAGGACCTTTAGTCGAAAGGCCTCGCAGTTCTCCGTTGTTTCATTTTCCTCGTGGCTGTAACGTTATTCATATATATATATATATATATATATATATATATATATATATATATATATATATATATATATATATATATATATATATATTTGTTTTGATTAATTAGAATTTTTAAAGCTGTCCCAAGCTAACTAAGGGAGAAAGAGTATTTCGTGACTGCTGTCATATTTTAGTTAGACTAGGGAAAGTAAATTGTGGCTTAACTCTGTAAATTAGAGGCCTCGAGAAATTAGCTATCTGGTAATTGGTTTGTTTACGTGAAGACTACTTTGTTTTTTTTAGAGCTCTCGTCAGAAGTAGGCTCATATTCGAATCGTGTGATCAAAGACCATGTTATACTTATAAAAATTAGTCTAAATATTTTGATTTAATTAATAAATTAAAAGATATATATTTTGGGTTAATTTTTGATGTTTGACCGGCTCTTTCTTTAAAACTAATTAAACGCTGTGGTACTCTCATAATGCAATAATTAGACTCCTTTAGACGAATCCGGAGTCGACTTATCCAATATAAGAATTATTTTCCTTCCGAAGTGGTGTCAGACTAGCTCGATAAAAGTCATTAAATGTTTAAATACTTTCACAAAGAGGTATTGCATCAAAGGCACAGTTAAACGGCCAACACTTGAAGAATATTTCTCCGATAAAAGTAGAAAGACAATTCCTCGACAATGTGTACCGATATGATTGTGTCATACTTACAGAGCTTTTGAATTTTCTAATATTTACTTTGTTCTGAACCTGAGTTTTAAGGCTAGAAGCTAGAATCTTCGTAATTGATAATGGCTTAAAATCAAAATTTAAGTTCAGCCCATAAAGTGCGCCTTGTATATTATTTTGAACCACCGAGAAAGAATTTCTTCTCTAATTTCGAAATCTTCTGAACCTTCAAAAGCTTATAGTCGAGTGATTGCAAAGTAAATCTTAAAACAGTATTAGTACAGTCACAAAAATTAAATGAAGACGTATATATACATCAAATACTCTTTGTCCTTTTTCCTGAAATTTGAGTCATTGTAAGAGTATGCGCTATTCGTCAGGGAAGTAAAATCTCATATTAACCAACTATTCACAATCTTCCAAAATAAGAAGACTCTTTGAAATTCCACTTCTTAGGATGTTTTAGAGTAGTAAAATACAATCTTTGAGGCGTAAAATATTATCTAAACTGGCTAACAAATTGGATTCATACATTTTTTCCAACCTATGAGTTTCTATTCAAAATTGACGTTTTTGTATAACCTTTTAGGTGGAGTTGAGATGTAAAAACAATGTTTGATGTGAATAACGAGTCTAAACATATTTTCCATATTATCTTTAACATTTAGTCAGAAATCGAAATTCGAGCTCGAATTTTTTAATCAAAGTTTCTTTAACAAAGATGAAGACATATTAACCGAGGAGTGTTTCAGTGTGTATAGACGGTCTTTTGTATCGAAAGAGATTCCTAAGTGAGGTATACATATATATCTGGGATGCACCTTTATATAAAATGGTTCATCTTCGTTATTAGCGAAACATTAAGTTGAAATTTCGAGACATTTTGAAATTGCATTTTTCCTCGCCATCTGCGCCCGTCCCCTCGAAATAAGGAAGGTGGAGGAATTTATCACAGCCGCTGAATTTTCTGGCGTGAAACGCACCTGTGGCTTACAAGTCCTAGATAAGGGTCGGATTACAAAGCATTCATAATTAATTTAATTCATTTACGTTAAGAATGGCGCCATCTTTAACCTATATATGTACGGTAGAATCCCAACTCCAAAAAGTAATTTGGCAATTGTGTATTTTGACCCGAAAAACGTAAAATTGGAGTATTACTTCCCACTTCCAAAAAGAGGAGCTGCACTCGAAGGAAAATAAGGCTGGATCGGGATTTGTGTTTGGCCTCTCCCATTGGTCCCATTTCCATTTGGAGATATACCTTCGTTAGTTATCTTCTTTCTAAAAACACTAGAGACCATTTAAATTTATTACCATCAGATAGTGGTGGTAAGAAGGCGACCTGATTGATACTAGTAGTTTCCAGATAAATACCTTAACCACTCATTTTCACTTCTCTCAACTTTACCTTTCGCCTATTAACCCCCGTTCACAAACATACAGGTGAAAATGGAGATTTATCCCCTGGTTTTTGCTTCTAATTTTCTGTAAATGATTATGGTAAAATCAGGTGTGAAAAAGAGGTTTCACACTTTTATCTAATAGCAGTGCGAGAAAACTCGTTTCCTAATCATTGAACAACATGTTCCTTTGATGTTTTCTTCCTTATTATTAAGAAAGGTACATGTAGTTGATGATGTCTACAGGGATATTAGTACTTTAGTTAAGTTACTCATCTCAATTTCTCATATTTTCTTTTTCATTTGAAAGATGAGCTGGAAAGGCTAATCTTTGGGCTCACTCGCGCTCAGATACCCTACGCGTGACTGGACAGCTCTTAGAGGCCGGGATAATTGAAGAATCACCCGCTCTCTCTTCATCACACCGTATCTTCGTGGTTCTGAAACCGAATGGTCGCCTTAGTGTGGTTATCGATATGATCCCTGCTTTCGCCTCCTTCAAACCCCCGAGTTTCCAGTTTCCCTCAGTGACTCGTGGCCCAAAGAAGGCTGACCTGGGAGACATGGCCTACAAACTCGACCTCAAGGACAATTTCTACCATCTCGTCCTCCATCTCCCGGCTAGTCATCAGTTTGATTTCTTGATTGGCACTCGTCGCTTCCGCTTCACGAGGATACCGATGGGTTTTGCCAGCTCTCCCTACATTAGACAATAGCCTCTTGCCCCGGATGCAAATCTCGGGCCAGAAAGCATATGTATCGCGCCTACAATTTCTTGGATCACATCCTCTTGGTTGGTTCTTCCCCGCACCACTTTCGTTCCCGAGTATATTGCCGAGTGTAATCTGGGTTTAATTGCGTGTCCTTTGTAGAATCTCACCGAACCCCGCGTACTTCCTGCCCCTCCGGAACCTCATCACCGAGAAAGGGTTGAGATGGAGGCGTCCTCCTTCACATTGGATGATGGCCTTTTGCGATGCGAGCCTCTCAGGGCTAGGCATCGTTATCCCGGCCTCCTCTACAAACGCTCTCCTCGCCCAACTCCTCCAGTTTTGGGACATTTTCCTCCTCGAGACCTTCGCTCTTTGGATTCTTCCACTCCTTCTACCAAGGGGTTGCCTCTTATCTGACAAAATCCTGGGTATCTTTAACATACCCAGAGACCTTCTGCTGCCTCCAGGATCGTCTCACCAGGTCCTTCAGGACTTCCACCCTGAACATTGCCTGCATACGATCGGAGAATAACATCGTGGATTCTTTGTCTTGTACCTTCAAAAGGTTTTAATTTAGCCAGGCTGGGCGGTTCTCCTCCCAAGATTATATAAGCAGCTCCCTGCCCGCGACACATTCAAAATCGTTTGCGGCTTCCCCACCTCTCGCTGCCCTTCCATCCTTCCTTCTTAAAATGACGTTTCTCGTCTTCCCCGATGTTTATATAACTTTCTAGTTATTATATAGGTTCCACTTGTTCAGTCTCCTGACCTTTATATATATGTATCAAAGCAGTTACAAATAAAAGGGACACAGAATCCGCGATGTTATTCTCCAATCGTATGTAGACGATGTTCAAGGAAAGCCTTGGCATGAGGCTGGATTCGATGTATGGGCATTTCCTACTGAGTGCTGATGGGTTTGCCGAGAGTTGATTAGATACATTTATTTATTTCGTTCAAGAGGTAGGGGCATCTATGGTTGGAACTGGGTCCATCATGTGTGCAGCCCTGTCAAGCAAGAGTACATCCCTGGGGGCTTTAGGATGTAGGATATTTAAAAATGGATAAACGAATGGAGATTTTTCTTCAGTTGAGCGTGGGTGAGGGTGAACCACCGTGGCACTCGGAATCATATTTAGAAGTACCTACCGAAATTACACTTAAAATGTTAAGAATATCGCTCTCGCACACTGCGCTTACCACCGACACACATAAACACACCAAGGCACATTATACCCCACATACACAATCCACATACCCCTGGTGTGGAACGGGTGCCCTCACTTGGTTGAAAAAGGATTTCGCCATCGTTGAAGCGTATCAAAAGATATAATTAAAACACTTAATTAGGACCAGCTCCTAGTGCTTGCTTGCATTTCAGCGCTTGTCATTCTAATCTTTATATGCATTTCATTATCCGATTAAGGAATCCCGTCCTCAATACGAGCAACTACCTGCCGATGTACTTACCTACCATCGCAATTCTCTTTTCAGTATGCACGTCATCCCCTCTCACACGCACTCTCAGACAATGGAACCCGGTTAATGGCGCTGCCTTTTTGATTGTGGGCGGGGTCTCCCGACCGGCGATTTAAACTTCACATAAAAATCGAATAACAAATAACCATTTCGAGAAAGTCCGAGGTTACCGATGGCTCAGTTTTTTGGGGGAGATATAAGGAAGAGTGATAGTAATGCATTGTGTCACTAAACACTGATTAAGGATACTAGAGGTGGCCTAAGGGTGAGCTAACCGTTTATATATAGAAACTACCTCGGCTGGTTTTGTTGGCGAAAAGGTGGTGTCGTGCGTGTAAAGGAGGGATGAATGAAAGAGACAGCGTTGGTGTGGTTGACTGTGTGTGTCAGGAAGTGTGTTGATGTGGCTGGCATCGCCAGAGCAACGAAATGCCCATGGGCGGCAAACCTGGAAACGCGGAAGAAATTGGCTCCAATCAATCATTCCATCTGCCACACTAAAGCACGCCTCAATCATAATTAAAAAGTCCATCACACGGTGGGCCACCCTCCATACAACCACCCCATCGACATTCTCACTCGCTTTCTCCAGATCGCCAAATAAACCCTAGAACTTATATCTCCTAACCATGGCTTTAATAGCCACGAGTATCAAAAAATCGCTTCATCCGCACACCCTGTACCCGTTTTAATACACTTTGATTGTCCATTTAAATGCACCACACAAGTAATTTCCATACAATACTTGGCCTTTCACGATTGTACTCTCACTTTCACATTCTAACACATCCCATTAACAGCTTTGAAATATTTTCTCTCAGTTCCTTAACATTATCTGCATTTCCATCTTCACAATTAAATACTTAATTAAGGCCGCTCTCAAACAGTCTCATATACAATTTGTTTAATGCAATCGCCTTTTACTTATGTATTACTTTTTCTTCCTTGCTAAAAAGGAAGATGCGGTGCCAGCGTTTATAGCACACGCGACTCCAAATATATTCTCTTTCACCAGGAAAAGCGCTTTCATAATATTACACTCTTCCTCTCTCCTTTTCCCATATGTGTCCTTTGCCAATCATTTTGGTGAGCTAACGTGCTGACCATACAGTTTCTCCTCTTGCAGAAACCAGCCTCACACTCTTCAGCCTCATTTATGTCAAAGTCACAAAAATTCCCACGTGCTCCATATTTCATCTCCGAACATATTCTTACATTCATCTCTCAACCGATTCCCTCTAAATTCCATTTATTGTTTATGTTCTTTCGCTTCTCAGTGTCACATATTGTTAGGTTCACGCACTACAGCTAAATACACTTTTCCCTTATGTTCATCTCAAATAAGGAAAAAAATAAAAAATCTTTATTATTAGCAATATTCACATCCTCTCGTCTCTTTCATCAATCACATATCCCACCTCCATTCCATACATTAAAAGATGAAGCAAAAATAACCGGATGAACTGAACCTGGGCCGGCACAACACCGCCTAATTGCCTAATTAGTTTCGTGCTGAGGTAAATTGTTTTTGTAAGCCGAATTCCATGATCAGCTTTCCCTTTTTGGGCTTACTTTCCTTTGAAAAAACATATTTCATTAAGGAAGTATAAATCATAAATCTTCATCATAATTACCAGCTAAGTTTTTAATTAAGAATTTAAGGGAAAACTTCCCTTTCGTTTTAATTTTAAGTTTTCTAATCGAAAGTACTTAAATTTGTCGCGATAAATTAAAACACCCCGAAACGGCCCGAGAGAGCGAATGGAAAACCGCATCATACATTCTTCAATCTTAAGAAGTCCGATCAGAGGAGAAGGAAGGAAAATACAACGCACTCGGATGCACCTTATTTTCTCATCCATGGACACATACCATGGACATCGGGATTTTTCTTGGGTCAAAGGTTTCGAGAGGCATATTTTGTAGCTACTAAGCTGTGCTGCTTCAATTATTTAACTACCTCACTCACTTGTTCCTGGAGTACCTAACAAGAAATTCCAAATACTGATAAGTTTCTTAGACTTCGAGACATCTCTCACATTAGAGATTAAAGTGAAAGCTTTCTGGGATTGGTTTAGCTATAAATCAACTTCATAAGCAAATAGTGAACGTTGGTTCTCCATTTTTGACTTAATAAAAGTCGTTCGCACCCCGTCATTTTCAGGAAAACAGGTTGACTTTATCAGGATTTTTAAAAGATTCGGGTCATTGCACATGTACATAGTGGTTGTTGCAGAAGCAGGTCATTACTTGTGTCTCATGACACCAAACTAACCAAAATAACGAAAAATGTAGTTGTCACCACCAAAATGCTTATGGATCGTTCATACGACTGGAGCACACAGCACACGTAGCACACAGTTCACTTCGCTCATGCTCCTTATTAACTCTCATGTATAGATGCTTCCTTTGATTTTCGCCCTACTATTACTTGTTTTCGTACTACTACTAGAATAATAATAATACATCAGAGAAGAGTATTATAGATATGGTGCGAAAGGACTTAGAAAGAATGGTCAAAAGCTATGGTCACAATATAAAATCAGAAAATAAATCCTACAAAATACCCTTCGTTGCGGTTTATGGTAATGCGGTATTTGGAGCAGCTTATGAGTAAAAAGCGAGTAGTACATTAATCTAAGGTTACTTACTACTCATTCTACTTTGATATGGTTATTTTAATTATAAAATAGGTGATTGTCGAATTTAGTTCAAAATATGACATTGACATACTTTGAGCAGCATTATCTCATAAATTAAATAATTTTGGAGGTGAAATTGTCTTGTGCGAAATTCCTTTCATGTTGCAGCTGGAATGAAGTTTTCATCCAATCCCGAAGGCTCATAAGAAGTTAAGACCTGGTGTCACGTTGCGAATTGACACTAGTTCTTTCCAAACCAGGTCAGTCTAGTATATTCTCACTTTCTATGATCCTCTTCAACAATTTTTCAACACCCAAATAGAAGGATTCACCAACCTTCTGAGCGATTTGTCGACAGCTGTCACCTTCCTTGTGCAGCTTTCTTATCAAACATTTTACTACAAGATATAGTTACGTTTTCCTACACAATCATGTTATCAGATGCTGTTGTCATGGTTTCTTATATTAATCAACAAATAAGATGTGTTAGATGAAGTCATTTAGACTGTCAATTACTCCATTCTGATACCAGAACTTTAGACATTTCAATAGCATCGCCATTTGAGATATTTCAAAAAGAAGTTATAAGGAAACTTGTACTTTTATCTTGATTTCCGGATGCATTGAACACATTTATGCAAACCAAAACCAACATATTCATCGACATAACTAAGAAATAAAAAAAAATTCCAGGTATTCAAAAACTTTTGGCGATGGCTTTAAATTACTTGCTGACTTACGAAGTTTTGAACGGGTGAAAATTTAGACGCGAAATGTTTATTAGATCAACATTTCTTTAATAAAACTCTGATTTGCTCGGTACGCTCGCACATCAACTTGTCTCAATTGATCTTAAAGTTAAGATTTACCTGGGCCGGGGCCCCATTTGTAGGGTGCTCTAAAAGGTAGGGCTTGATAATGGACATAGGTTTCCTACTCCTTCTCTGAATTTTCAGTAACAAATCCTAGCTCAATTGGACCAGATTTGTGGCCGCCAGACTAATGAAATATATACACCACTCTATGGAGGAGGTGAAACCTGGTAGCTGGCTGGACAAAACATAATCTATAATAATCTACTTTGAGAGATTTATTAGTACGACAAATCTCTTAATCGGTCAGAGAAATGTGGCTGACTCTAGCAAACAACTAAAAGGATAAACAAACAAACTTTTTTATAGAGGGGGGAGACACAAAGTGTAGTCTACTATTGACAAATCATTTTCAATAAGTTTATATACCACTGATTAAATACTTTCTTTCAGGTTTCTTAAGGATTTATTGAATTTTTGTGAAGTAAAGTGTTTTTTCAATAAAAAACAGCTAGTTTGCAAATATAACTGGAAAAAGTGAAGTAATCGTATACCTGTATTGAAGCGGGAAGTGAGCGTGTAATATTTTCAAATTTGTAAGTCCTACTGTGAGCATATCAGAGGTTTTTAAAACTACCAAACGAAAGGAAGAGACAGCTAGTTGCATTCCATGAGTGAGAATCATCCTGCCCTAATCAGTGAGTACCCCAAACTTCACCATGAACAACATTGACCCGATCAGATATAATTCAAGGAGGAGGGTCAGACAACTAACTTGTTTTGGAAGCAAAAGCGACTCATGTGACCTTGCAAAAGCTGATTAAATATGATCTGAATCTTTGCTTATTCAAGAGAGCCATACAGACATCTGTTTTCCTCTACACCAAAAAGAAGAGAGTCCAAAGAGCGATGCTGAATCTCCAACGGTATCTTGATTACTCGCAGCCTACCAACCTGTAGACCGATAAGTTGTTCACTGTCCAAGCCACCCACAACACACGGAATATTCATGTTTTGATAAGAAATAAAATAATCTTCCGGCTGAACAGAGGATATATTTAAGGAGACAGAACCCATTTTCGGTGATGTTGTGGGAGGGCGTAATATCAATGGTCTTAATAATACCTCTCATATACGTGGAGGGATGGTAGAGATAAATCATGTTTATTATGATATGTTAAAGTAAAAGGTCATCCCTTGTGTAGTGGTCATCATAGAGAATGCCAGTATAACCCTGAACATTCACACACAGCAAAAGAAAAAAAATTAGGACTGATGCCAGGCAAATTTAAAGCGGTTAAAGTCATAGGAAACATGGCCTCTCATTTCGCAAAATTTATGCCGGATTGACTTTGGATCATTGTGGATGCTTGAGAAGAATGTCTGTACCAAATTCCATCATTGTGTCGATATTCTAAAGTGAAAACTTGAAAATGGTGTGAGAAAATATGAGATCAAACCCTGCCTGCCAATTGTGTTCAAGTCATAGCCACAGACTTCATGGAACCATTGTCGAAAAAGGATACCCAATTGAATATTAGTTACATCATTTTATATCATATAACTTTTCTTTCGTTTGAGTCTGAACTTTATCTAATATTGCATTGTGTTTTGAAAATAATTGAATAATATCAAGTTACACTTCGTGTTTTCACCCTGTATATTCGCTCAAGTGACAATAGATAGCAAAATGTATAGATAAGAACGGGAAGTGGCACCCTACTCTGAACTCAGGAACATCTCTAGACCGGCATCAGTTGCGATCTTTCATCTTAGGATTCATTGTGAATACTAGCGCGGAGGTCAAGAGGACGTGATTTAGCAGGGTTCGACGTGGTTTGCGATAGTGGTTAGCTGATTGATGACAAATTTATTTTCTGAAAGTCTCCTTCATTCAACATCACTCGATCAAGGGTATCACGTGTTTTTCGAGAATACGTCGAAGAAGGCATTTTCCCCCACAGGGTCCAGTACAGTGGCCGCCATCGGCAGCTTAAGGATCGTTGACAGTGGCGCATGGCTAGAATTGTTCAATATAGCAGAAGCAAAACTGGCTCAATTCCCATAAACTTTAAATGCATGAGGTAACAAACGCTCATCTATAAGGCCAGTCAGCACTTTTTATCGGGAATGGGTGCAGAAATCCGAACAAAGCGCCCTTGTTAACACCAACGGAACCAGCCTGAGATCATAATGCTGCTAATTAGAGAATATTTGACCGAAGCCATGTGGCGTTGCCCGATGACTATTCGTTCCAGTTGTTTCGGAGTTATTGTATGGTTCAGGTTTTCCACAGAGCACATGAGGCCAAAGATCCAAGTTTTCAACAAGTGAGCGCAAAGGCAAAGGCTAGTAAAGATTCCATACTAGTGATATGGGTTAAGTCTGCTGCTCACTCAGCATACTTCATTGAACAGTGACCGCTACATTGAACTATTTTCTGAACATTTGCATTCATTGATGGTCTTCTTCTACCCTTATAACGAATGGAATTTAACAGGATAATGCAGAGTTTCATCGGACTCTAGTGGCTCAGATTTGAGTCAAGGAGCAATCCTGACAGTGTCGACAAAAGGCGCAGTCCTCACCTTTATATGAACCCAATCAAACATTTATAGGGCGTGGTGGACAGGTCAATTTGCACCCAAGAACGTATCTTATAGATATTAGAGAATTGGAGGAATCCATCGAGACTGCAGGGATCAACATCTCGCCATGAATCTTCCGTGTGCTGGTAGAATCGACGCCATGTAAAGGTGTTGCACTTCACTGGGCTTGAATGAGTCCTAGAAGATACTAGTTACCTACACCATGACCTCTGGTGCCTCACTATATCGATATTGTCTTGATCATGCATGCAAGCTAAATGAATCATTTGCTTTTAGGAATCTCATAGAAAAATTGATCTAATCTTTGATCCTACGCTATAATGTAAAGTAAAATCTTAGTTTGTCTTATTCTTCTTCATATATTTAGGTTTAAAAGGGATTGCGAAATGAGTAAATGCGAATCTAATCTCATAAACATATCCTTATTTATAGTCTTAATTCAAATATTATTTCTGCTTCTTTGCAAATTATGTTTAATCTCTACTAGGGTGATTGATAACCTTGATTTATTGATAAGTCGGATTATAATTAGTAAGAAAAGTTTGGAACAACGGGCATCTGATTGCCTTTACTATTCAAATTCCAAAGATCCTTACTAAAATATTTGATTTAAAATTAATTATATGTTAATTAAATATTAAATGAGTTCTTCTTTTTCTCATCTATATAGAACTTCTATGTTATCTTGCGATTAAAACTAATCCGGTCTTTCCTATCCCAAACAAGTTTGTTTTCTTGTCATCTAAAATAAGTTCATTTACCTACGGTGAAAGAAATGTGCTTATTTTTTCGCTAAGTAAAATATGTCCGTTTTCTTGAGAATCTTAATCAGCACTTTTGATGCCATCTCCAATGAGTTCGTTTTCTTGCCATCAAAAATGAATTCGTTTTAAAGCACCTTAATTGGTTCGAACCTTTTATGAAAGCAGAAGGGTAATAATGATATGGATTTTTGCATGCCGCTCTCCAATGCCAGTTACCTTCACAAAGCGACACTCCATCAACTAAGCAAAAACTTGAGAGAAGCATTAAGTCATTATCGTACTTTCTGTAGTCAACTGGACACGTAAAGAGACACTTTGTTCATTTGCTATACAAGGTGTCCCAGAAAAAAGTTCACCCTACTTTGAATTATTATAACTCAAAAACTATTAAAGGTTTTTGAGTCTTGCAATATATACCAAATTTAAAAACTATTTATCTGTCGATTCTAGAAATATCATAAAATTCCCTTTTATGATATTGATTAACTAATGAGTTTAGTGGAGGTTATCAAAATTATGTTTGCGCAAGGAAGTAAAATAATGAAACTTCGAAGTTTAAAATCAACAAATATATTTAAATCCATTTTTAACAAAAACACCTCTTCATATAAAAAATACAAATTCATTTTTTAATTTTCTAAGCACCATTTCCTTCCACATGTCCTTCATTTCTTTCCAAGCACCGTTGCGCCTTTGATCGCATTGATTGAACAACTTTTTTAATTAACTTGTGATTTTCCTTAAGTATATTGACTTCACGTGTGATACTATCTCTTAACTGGTTGATGATTTGTGGTGGAGTAGAATACACTTTATTCTTTAGATATAACCCATAAGAAATAATCGCACGGTGTTAAGTCAGTGGATCTTGGGGGGCATTTAATCGCATGATTTAGCGCGACAATGCGGTTGTCAAACGTTTCTCTTAGTTTTGTTCTTACAACAACTGTCTATGAGCTGGTGCGCCGTCCTGAATCCACCCAAGTCTATTGAATTGATTGCCGTAAATCTGGTGGATTTCCAGAAGATCTTTTCGTTGATCATGTTCAGGTAGATAGCAACATTCAAGTTATTCACGTAAAAAAATGGATCGACAAGATAGCCATTCCCGCATATTCCGATCCGCAGAGACACTTTCTGCTGGCAAATTCGTGTGTCAAAGTTGAATGCTGGGAGGTGGTTCAACGGCGCATATTGCCGAATGTTATGGATATTTACCTTCGCATTGATGAAAAAGGCTGCCTCGTCACTATCACAATGTTTTCCAAGAAACGAGCAGGTTATGGAGAAGCCATTTGACAAATTGTCTATGACGAGGAAAATCAGTTACTACAAAAAGCGGGTCTTGCAGGTATCTTATTGGGATGCCATTTTAAGTCATGTTTAATAATGCAGTTAAATGATGACTTTGACAATTGTAACTTATTCGTTCTAACTGATACATATGGATTTTGAAGAAGTGTCATCTAAACCTTTTCGAAATTTTCTGTTGATCTTATGGTTCTCCTTCGACCCGAACGACATTTATTTAGATTTAAGCATGTTCCTTCATGTTGGTAGTTGCGAACATTTTTCCAAATTTTAGGCTTGCTTGGTGGTTTCCTACCTGGAAAACGTTGTTTAAATGAATCTTGTACTTGTTTAATACTGCCAGTCTTAATAAAGTTTGTGACTACAAATACGCGTTGATCTTTTGTTAACTGCATGATTAAAAAGGTTCTATTGAAGTAAACTTTTACACAGAAACGCCTTGATTTGCTTAGTAAGCAATAATGACGAGACCATACCACAGCGTGGCTGAAAACCACTCTTAAATGGCCTAGGCCTTGATTAAAGAATCGCAAAGTGACTTAGCCTACCTAGGCTTTCTACGCTTCTCTTGAAAGTGAACGATGGCCTAGCCTTCCTAGGCTTTGTTTCATTATTTTACTTCCTTGCGCAAACCTCTTTTTTATAGTCTCCACTAAACCAATTACTGCATCAAAATCATAAAAGGGAATTTAATGAAATTTTCAGAATCGACAGATATATAGTTGTTAAATTAAAAACGTTTTGCAAGACCCCAAAATCTCCAGAAGTTTTTGAGTTATATTAATTCAAAGTACAGTTAACTTTTTTCTGGGACGCCAGGTATTATATGTCCAATCATATTTTTCCCACTGAGATGGTTTCCTTTCGTTTCCATTAATTAATTTATGTTTATATTATATATATATATATATATATATATATATATATATATATATATTAGCAATGTATTATATCGCTTAAGGGTCTAATATATAAACCACTTAAAAAATACCTAATTATTTCGTGTACAAATTCGACCGCCAATTGCGAGGTCAAGTCTCGTGCTAACAGCGACCAATCAAAGCGCATCACCCGCGCTTGTCTCATTTTGGTTCAAACAAGTTCTTGGAAATCGTGACTCTGCTTAAACACGGTTTGTTTTAGAAATCTCTTCTAGTATATTTGTAGATGTGTATTCTAGTCTTCTAAAGTGTCAGTGTTAATTTAATTCCTTTCCAGTTACACCCCCCTGCATTTGTATACACCATTAACGTGAGTCTATTATTATTACTTACCATACAAATATTATTTACAGTCCCCTTAATAGTTCAATTACTATTATTTCCAATCCTACAATCAAATCCCTTAATTAGTCTAAATCCTACAATCCTACTATTGCAACTAATATTACTACTATTATTCAAATATTTTCTAGCAATTATCACATTCTTAACCAATTTATATTTCTCGTGCATAAATTGAATAAAATTTGAGATTTCATTATTCACATAATTATTTCCTAATTGTTTTCAATAAATTGATTTTTATTCCCATTATTTTTTCTATTCAATTTTACTTTATGATTCCCAACTAACCATTCGTACGTGCCTATCGTCCATACAAAATTATCTGCCATCATTCTAGTGTTAATAAAATTAACAAGAGCGTTATTAAGAAATATAAGTTAATTTATTTCTATAACGACCCTGTTAAACCCTGAAGGCATCGAGGAAAGGGGGTAAGCACATCACACCAGGCAGATGATTCCACAGTCTCGGACAAATTTAGAGAAAGCAGGTCACCCATGCAGCACAGACAGCCAGAAGGAACAATCCATAAAGTAACATAATCAAAGCGTAGGATTCTCTGGGGCAAGGGTAGGTCATTTCTAGATAAGAATGGGGGAAACTGCGTCATTCAGGGTCTCATCTGTAAGCAGAAGGTTTGTACAGGTAATTCTGCATCGAGTGGACAGTCCTTGCAGTGCTTGCAGCAGAGGAGTTACACAAAATTTTCCCTAAGGAGGATATCAAGAGATGTCAATAAGGTATGGACCAGAAGCAAAGATTGAAGGATGGAAGCTAGTGATCAAGGAGAAAGAAGTTGCAGGAGTCAAAACTGGAGTTGATGATGACATGAATGAGAATCGCAAGAGGAAACGGACTAGTCTGAGATTGCTTAAAAAGCAGAGAGTTAGATTACAGACGTGATCAACAGGACTGTTTAGCGATAACTATTAAAGGCAACGGTTAGATAATAAAACTGTTTCAGAAATGTGGGTAAAGGGAGGCGGGAAATAAATTCAAGGAAACAGTGAAAGAGAAAAGTGTCAAATTCTGCTGAGTGGTTCAATCGTACGAAACTTGAAGGCTAACCGAGGTTGGCTGCAAGATGAATGCAGACCATGATATATTGGAAAGCTGATTCAGTGCCTGTCCTGCCTAACACTAGTGAGATAAATCTCATCAACGATGGATGAGAAGTCAGGTGATCTACAATCTGAGGTAACACCAGCCTTTCAAGGACTTTTAAGAAAAATTGTTGTGGAAAGATTTAGTTTTACTTTGCGAAGTCATTTGGGCTCATACTCGCTTTCATTAGGATAAAATGAACAGTAGCACGTTATAAGTCAGGGGGTACTATTTAATACGAGATGGAGGTGTTAGGATAATATTTGGGTAAAAGAGAAGAAGAGGTATGAACGAACCTGCGCTTAAGACTTGTAGGGAATGAGTCTACGGCGTATCAGGTCTTTTTAGCGCAGTTAAGGGGGAGGAGTGAATTTAATTTTTCAGGAGAAACTGGGGTGAGGTAAAGAGGTTTGTGTATGGAAGGAAGAGTTGTACTTTACGGTTGGTTGGAATACAGATAGAATGTATGCCATATCTGATGTGGACTATGCTAACAGAAAATAAACACAGTGAATTCAGCATTAGAGATTAAGGAAAAGAGACTGGAGCTTAAGAGGGGCAGAGATATTAACACAAAGCTTGACCAAGGTGTGTAGAATGTTTTTTGTTTTCAGAAAGGTTATGCCAGAAGTAAGCCTCAATGAGGACTTTTGAAGGAAGGGAGACAGTGAGTTGTAAGTGAATTGACTATTGATCTTGCTTCTTTCTCTGCAACATGAGCATGAGCTCGTAATCAGATGCCGTCTCTCGCACGCTCCTCTTTTTTAGTGTTTAAAATAGTGGCTATGAATCACTGGGAATGTCGTGGAGTCGCCAAAGTTGAGAAGAATGGGTACAAGAGTGAGAGCCAGGATCAGAGGTTTTGGGAAAATGAGTGAGAGAGCATGTAGAAGGCAGTATCACTCTTATCATTTGTTCTTACCTAATGGAAGAGAGAAAACGATGTATGTAAATGCTTTGTTGCAGGTATGAGAGCGTGATTTCAAAGAATAGAAATACAAAATTCTGATGAAGAAGCGGTTAGCCATAGCTGTGGAGGGGTGATATGTGATGATAAAGCTATCAAATGGGAAGGAAGATCCATTTAGATCAAGTGTATTTCCTTGTGTGAGACAAATTGAGAGAATTAAAATTAAATAGTGTCAAGAAGTCGCCGATAAGAAGCGTTATTTGGTGGATTTTAAAATCTCAGGGATAAATTAAGGTTGACTAGCGATTAGAGAGAACCTGGGAGAGGATAAACATTCACAACTGCAAGAGATTGTTTTCAAAGCAAGAATGCAAAGAGACATTCGAACGTTGTTGAGATTCGATTGGAATTAGAATCGGAGGAGATCTGGGCCAGTAATTAAGCAAACCTCATAACCCAATTCCCTTCCGTATAACAGGCTGAATGAATAAATACCATTGCGGTGATATTACACCAGGATTAACTGTATTACCCTCTGCTAAACACTTTCATGCTAAGCCTAAGATGGCAAACTCATCTAAGAGATAAGATCACTGATGAAGTTTGCTTTCCTTATCAACAGACTTCAGCAAGTTTAAAAAAACAGTACAGAGAGTGAGTAGGCTTTCTGAGATTGGGCCAGTATTTATATGGTGTTGAGGTCCAGTGTTTTGATGACTGAATTATGATTTGCTTAAGAAGCTGTTCAAAATCCCTTCATCTCCAAAAAAGTTCAGTAAGAGAGTAAACACGATTACTCCTGACAGATAACTCCGGAAACGTAATTTCGGGTTGCTAGGTTTTATTAACTGTTTTCTTTGATTATTTGTTCATGAATGTTTAGAATACGGTACACCTTTTCTGTCGGTCATCCTAAATCATGTTCACTCTTCCTTTTTGTTCATCTGCTCCGATTTTCTTTTCTCCTGAATCAAAGAGCTCTTGTTGTTTACAATAGCTTTTCTTAAGTAAAATATTTCAAGTGGATGTCATAAAATATTACTCTAAACTTTTAATGCGAAAGTTCGATGCAAAGTAATGGAATTATTATCACACTTTGAAGTCTATGAAAGCTGTTAATATTTGTCACTTACGGTATATAATCAAATTCTATGAGAAATGGAGTAAAGAAAATAATATTATCCATTCTAATTCTTAATAGTTATATAAAAATAATGACAACTATGTAGAAACGAATTATGGTAAAAAAGAAACATGTGGTATAGGAAGGACCAAGTGATGGAAGGAGTTGGTACGTAGGGGTTGTTTAAAAACTATAAAAAAAGAAGACTCCTTGACTAAGGTTATACCTCTCTAAGAATGCTATATATGTTTTGACTATTATTATCTAAGTTTTTGACTTCTTTACACTTTAAAGTTCCCTGTGCCAACGTAGCGATTCGAGGATAGAATAAAAAAAAATCTTAAAACAAACTAAAACTTTAATTAAAACACAAAAACAAAAATAAACCTAAACCACATAAATATTACGAATTTAAATACACAATAAAGACTTCAATAATTTCTAAGTAAGGCTTTCTAACTTGACCTACTTGACATTATATTAATAGTTGACCCACCACTCACCTTAATTTAAAAAAAACAAAGGCTAACGGCATTTACCGGCTGCAAATACCTTTGTGAATACCCCTTGGAACGGGTTTAAGTCTGACCTTGAACTCAATGAGCACTTTACCTCGGGAATGTTATTTCCTTCAAGACGCGTGCCGACCGGCCAGATGGAGGTTGCTGACGAATAACTTGAAAGCCGCAAAGAACTTTGGCGAGTGTAGCAGCTGGGATGCCACACGCCTTCGGCAGGAAGGGATCTCACCACGGGATAGTGAAAGAATGTTCCTTTCTCCTCTTCGGATTACTCTAGGGAGTATTACGCACTTTCTAGCGATGCTCTAAGGCTTGAATACTTTGACTTAGGGGAGTGCTGGAGGGAGTATACTCGGGGGATCTTCTTCACCAGGATAGGAGGGCTCTCTCTGGCGAGAGTAAGTTGGACTTGGTTTTTAAACCAAGTTAACTTGACGTTTGGTGTGACCACCGGGGAGCGGGGTCGAGGAGGGGCTTTTTCTTCTTCATTTCGGAATTCCTCAAGGGCGAGGACTATCTTGGTGCTTTGTGCTACACCAGGATAGGGGGCGGGGGGTTCTCTGACGAGAATAAGTTTAACTTGGTTCTTAAACCAAGTTAACTTAGAGTTCGGTGTGACTACCGAGTAGCGGGCTCGAAGAGGGGCTTTTTCTTCTTCGTTTCGGAATTCCTCAAGGGCGAGGACTCTTCGGGTGTTTTGTGCTACAGCAGGATAGGGGGCAGGGAGAGGGTTCTCTGACGAGACTAAGTTGAACTTGGGCAAGTTAACTTAAAGTTCGGTTTGATAACTAGGGACTAGCTCGAGGATGAGCTGCTTCTTACACTCTTCTCTTGGTAGCCCGGCCTCTATTCCCGGGAGCTTCGTCGCCTTGATAACTAACCGAATCTTCCACGTTTTTCCCAAAGTGTTTTGTATTGATACCTCGTCACTCCACTGTGGTAAGGGTATGAGTGGGGTGGTTTTTATCATCAAGTCTTACCTCTGGTCCAGCTGGCCCTTCGAGCTTGAGAAAAACGCGTCTCCAATTTCGTACTTGAGGTGAAATTCAATACACACTCATAGTGGAGATCTTGCAGTTTAAACCGTTCTGCTTTTTATAGGGATGAGAGGCGAGGGGCTTTGTTTACGAGATTGACCCAAGGTCCCTGGCCTGGATTTTTTGCGGTCAACCGGGAGAGAAGGGAGAGGGTCGATTTCCCTACAAAACATAAAGTATTGGGATTGTAAAAATTGTTGTTGTTAGTGTCTCGAAGATCAAGAGACAACCATGCTAAAATTAGCCATGGTCATAGGATGCATCCTATTGACGTGTAGGTAGTGTTCGTGATAGAGAAGAGGAAAGTGAAGATAAAATGGAGGTTAAATAAATGCTCTTGTTATTAAAATATCGACACAAATGATTCATCGAGTCAAGCGAACATCTTATTTTGCGTCGTGTGAATAGAAATGGGTAATGGGACGTGTTAAAGAGGATTATGTTTAAATGCTTTCAACAGGTGTAAATTCGAGGTATGACTGGATCAGAATACCCGTTAATGGGTATACGGGCACTGCTTTTGCTTTGTCAAAAGTTCACCTTGACAAGCAAATTATTGTTTCCCCTAAGGAGAGAAACAAGAGAAATAGGAAGCCATAGCGTTGTTTTGGCTATATCCAATAAAGTTGAAATGGACTGCTTATAATTTCTCCTGAATTTGTTAGCAACACAAGATTTTCATTTTAATTAGGCAAATTATTTAGGAATGAGATTAAAATCAAAGAGCAAAGAATCAAATTTCGGGTTGAAGTATAACACACAAGTTTAATACTCTTATATTTAAAAGAAACAAATACGTAGATGTTTTGGGCAAACTAATTCACGCGTTTTCTTTGATCGGAAAATTACGATATTCATGATTCATACGGTTATTTATTTACTAAAATGAACTCCAAAATAATTAGGTGTTGAGGGAAAGCCAAAATAATAAATGGATTTTACCATCGAATAAAGGAGAAAATCAAATCTATGCAGGAAAAAGTGATAAAATATCTATTCCTAATTGTCAGAGAGAGAGAAAGATAAATAGATAGTGACAGAAATAATGGGTTAAATAGAGAAAAAGAGAAGCCAAAAAAGAAGAAGGCAAAAATATGAGGAAAGAAAGTGAGTTAGAATGAGTGAGAAAGTGAGCAAAAGAAAGATAGAGTGAAGAATGATGAGAAAGGGAATAAAGATAGATAAATAAAGAGAGAGAAAGAAAGAAATAATAAGAAAGGAAGATATAGATTAAAAGATGGGTAGAAAAACACAGAGAGAGAGGGAGAGTGTAAGAGATAGATGTGTTTGTGAGGGAGAAAAATTATTTTCTCTTAATCAATCTTGGTATAATTTGGTTATAGTAGAATTTTAGTTCGACCATAATTATGTTCTTCCTAATCGGTTTGCTTTTTATAACCACTATCCATTTTAAATTTAGCCTTTTATAGTCGTCTTTTGGTCACTTGCGTATTGTCTATTTTTATTTTTTATTTCATTTCATTGAACCTTTCCACGTGTATTTATTCTCTTTTTCTCTTTTTCAGCGGTGTGTCGCTTCGTTGCCTCATCCATCTTTGGGAAAGGATTTCCTCACTTCGAGGCGACGAGTATCCCACTGACCTCGGATTACACCGAAAGATCTCTAGGAAGAAATACTTCACAGTTTGACCCAATGGACTTATTTCCTCGTCCATGAAAACCTTTTAGTGACTCTTATGATGGTGTGAGAAAACAAACCTAGGCCCTTAAGTGCCAAAAGTTTTGAAACTCAAATTTTTAACCTTAGTTTCATTTTTATTATATAATTGAAAAGATGTAATGGGGTAAAAGTTTAGACTTTAAGCTATTGATAGTTTTACTCTAGGAGTCTATTCTTATATTTAGCCTTTTCTTGCACAATTTTACCAGTTACTTTGGCATTTTTTTAGTTTCGTCTTTTTTACCCCTAATTTAATCTCCTAAGCCTATTAACAATTTGGAACTAAGAAGAAATAATAAAAATAAACTGTTAATGGATAACCTTTTCTCCAACATTGGACAGTGTGTAGAATTAATGTTGCCTGCGGGTCTTTTTTCAGCTCAAGTTAAATAAACATAGGCGTTGAATTCTATCTTTAACGCCCACCGTGCTCCTTCATACTTGTGTAGTCTTTACGTAGTTCAATCTTTCACCTTCCTCTTCTGAAAACGTTCATTTTTCTTATGTCCTAGAACCACACAGAGATCAGTATTTGTTTAAATCTGTGAGGAAACATTGGGGTAATAAATATTGGAAAGTAATTTGTCCTTGTAACTCATTTAAGGCCGTTATTGAATCGGCAGATTTAAATGAAGGGGAGCGATTTGGATGCTATTAAAATAACACTGAATGATACCACATACAAAATTGTGGTTGCATGATTTGGAGGATATTGTAGCCTATTTATGGCAGAGGGCGGAATCCTTGAGTGTTTATGTCTCTTGAGAGATTTATAGCAAATTCAAAGCTCAAAGTTTAGTGGTAATCATTTTAATCTTGCTTTTCTTGCAAGAAAATATGATGATTCTGGTTTTATTTTGGTTAATGACTTGTTTGTTCCTAGCTTGAAAAATCAAATGATCATTTCGTTTTTCAATTCATTTTGGAAAAAGACAGTTAAAGCAGATTAAAAGATAAAAGAAAATGTTTGTGAAACTTTACGAAAATTGGTTTCATAAATCTATACACAATAATTCACTACTTTAACCAAGATATTCGATGTATTTATATGAAAACGTAGCTTAATGCCAATGAACAGGGAAAACTAAACCATAAAATTATAGAGTGAACGGTTTTATAACAGATTCAGATCAACTGCACGAAACTAAAATTTGACACAACAATAATTTCAAAAACACCAAGGAAAATATTGTTCAATTAACCTAAGTGACTAGAGTCATGGGATAGCAGCATGTAAAGCTAATGATGCATAGCGACCTTGTATTGTGAGTTCATGGAAACTTCCCAAACTGTATCAATTATTGTGGGTCAGTGTAAAGAGCGGAGATGCAATTTCTAAAAATGTGCAGACATTCAACTTCTGTCGATCTACGGTGTTATGTGCTTACATGAAACTTCATGGAAGGCATTCCCACCCAACATAGACATCGCAGTAGCCACTCAATGGTTCTTAATGACTTTCTCTAGTGGTATCTGTTTGAAAGACGAGCAAACTTAGCTCAAATTTCAGCCACACATAATGCATGTGGTACCAGACGCATATCCATGAGTAGAGGTTAAAGTTCTTTACATTCCATAGGATAAGTGGCAGAAAACCAACCAGTGTCCTTGATAATACCAAAATCCCGGTATCAGCGTCGTACTTGGGATCGTGACATGGCTAATTGGAACCTGCAGGATTGGCAATATGTGGCATGGTCCAATGAGTAACAGTTCCAATAGTCCCAAGCTAAATTTATGGTCCCTGTGTACCACACACCCCATGGTATGGGGTGTATTCACGTGGCAAGGCTCGCATTAGTTAGTTTCCATACGCACGACATTGATTGGCGACTACTATTTTTCACAGCTGGGAGACCATCTTGTCTCTTTTCGTTGATTTCCTGGACCTGAACATTGAGAGGATAATTCCTAAAGATATTGCACCCTTTCTTCGCGCTAAGAAATAGTTCGAGGAGCATTCTGGGGAGTTGCCACGAATGGGGCGGCCACCACATTCACCCGACATGCACCTATTCTTTGGTTTATGAGACTTGTTGCCCAGTTTTATTCACACGCAAGAGGTGGCACCTGAAAATATCATAGAATGGGGTACATCTCTCGAGACGTCATAGATCAAAATCTCTCCTGAGGTGTTCGTTCCTCTTGTGGAATCGATGCCAGGTCAAATTGCTGCAACTTGCTGTGCTAATTGGTTCCAAAAGATAGTAGGTACCTATCTCAAGACCTTTATAAATTTAAATTTGCACTAGAGTCAGAACATACTTAAAGCTCGCTATGGGTATATATAATATATCCTAATGAGATTAGGATATATTATATATTAAGAAATATCTTAAAGGTTATTGCTATGAGAATGATTGTTAATATGTAACGATTACTCATTTCATGGACAGTTGGAATTATCATTGCTCCTAAAATATTGCGGAGGGTGAGTTACGTGAAAGTTTGTTAAAATTAAGAAAAATTTTAGTTTTTTAAATTTATAAATGGAGGTTTGTTGCGTCCATTAAAATAATATACTGTGCTCTTGAATGTGGAAGAATAATTTGTGGTTTGTGCTTTCAGATTATCTCGGTGTCACATTGAGCCAAGCGGCTGTCTTTGATTTCCTTCAATTGAACTGAGATGAAGATTCGTCGCTGACGCTTTTATAAACTAATTGTTATGAATGCCTCTACATTCAGCTAGATTTCTTTGTGTATTTTTCATTCTTTTTTAATATAAAATTTTTCTGCATAACTTTTTCAAGTTTCTGAATTTGCCTTTGTAGTTGGCGCCTCTAGTTTAAATGTCGAAATTTATTGGAGATTTAGTTTTTTTTTCTTAAGTTCTAGCCCTCGTTGGCTTGATCAGATAGACACTAATTCGAATTGGTTTGGGTGGGTGGCGAAAGCTCAAATGACTTTTATTTGAGACAGGTAATTTTAGTTTGTTTATTTTTTTATAATTAGAGAAAACATGACCAAACTTCAAGATTTAGTTAATCCCAGCTACTGTAAAAATCTTTACATTCAAATCTAAATGACGCTAGTAAGCCTCTGAGCATCATCGTAGATATTCTAACCTCTTCGGTAGGTTCCTGGAGAGAAGAGTATTATTTGTGGTGGGAAAAAAGGAGAGGGGGAAGAGAAAACGCTGTTGCGGCTGGCTAGCTATGGGATAATGTGCACTGCTGACCATAAATACCTAAAAGATATCTTTAAAATTTCAAAATAAGCCACAAATTATCATATGAAAAGGAAAGTAAATGATACTGTAGAGCTATTATAGATCAAGGCCAATAACAAGAGACTATACGGATTTAGAGTAAAACAATATTAAATTTTCGCTTTGTGAAAATATCCGACTCTGTGTTGATATTTGCCTTCATATTTTAGGCTTTTTATTAACCAAAGAAACCCCAAATTCATGCGGAATCTCATTAAAAAGTTTAAGTAAACAGTTCCATATAATCTGTGAATTTAGTTCTTTTAGAATACTCTTAAACATCGGTCCAGATAATTCCATAGGAAATCATTTGGATTGCAATCAGATAATTGTGGAGGCCAAGCCATGATATCATGTTTCCTTCTTTTTTTCCTTCTCAAATTAATAGGACAACATCAAGAGTTATGTTGGCATGGATCTTTTCCGGCTTCAAATTAAAAATTTTACTGATAAAAGGAGTTCCAGATGGGATATCATATAGAATGATAACCATGCTGGTGTGATTCATTGATATTTTATAATTATCTCCTACTAAATTGCCAGCAGAAGAACCCTAAATTAGCCAATATCATTTGTCATGCTTTATTTTCGGCGCAAAGCATTCAGGACGCATTCGCATACCATACTTTTTTTAACAAATCTTTCTGTTTAGAGTAAAACAATATTAAATTTTCGCTTTGTGAAAATATCCGACTCTGTGTTGATATTTGCCTTCATATTTTAGGCTTTTTATTAACCAAAGAAACCCCAAATTCATGCGGAATCTCATTAAAAAGTTTAAGTAAACAGTTCCATATAATCTGTGAATTTAGTTCTTTTAGAATACTCTTAAACATCGGTCCAGATAATTCCATAGGAAATCATTTGGATTGCAATCAGATAATTGTGGAGGCCAAGCCATGATATCATGTTTCCTTCTTTTTTTCCTTCTCAAATTAATAGGACAACATCAAGAGTTATGTTGGCATGGATCTTTTCCGGCTTCAAATTAAAAATTTTACTGATAAAAGGAGTTCCAGATGGGATATCATATAGAATGATAACCATGCTGGTGTGATTCATTGATATTTTATAATTATCTCCTACTAAATTGCCAGCAGAAGAACCCTAAATTAGCCAATATCATTTGTCATGCTTTATTTTCGGCGCAAAGCATTCAGGACGCATTCGCATACCATACTTTTTTTAACAAATCTTTCTGTTTAGAAGCAAAAAAAATTAAACTTGATATCATCGGTCCAAAGAACCCTATTACAAGTTTCCCCTCGATAATAATCTGTCGTACATCAAGTAGTATCCATAAATTTTGTCTTACTTCAAGTAGCAACTCCAAAAATTATAATTTTGTTTAAAGTAGCAACTTCCTAAAATTTTATCTGTTTAGCTAGAAAGTCCATAAAAACCAGTATAAGTCCAAGTAACAACAAAGAAAAACCGTATTACTTTAAGTAGGAAATCCAAAAATTACAGTATTATTTCAAGTAGAAACTCTAAAACTCCAGTATTACTTTTCGATTGTGTTTTACTTCGAGGGACAACTAAATATATCCATATTTCTTCAGGTAACAACTCCCAACAATTCACTGGTCAACAGCCAGAATGTTTCACATACTATGAGATTATGCTCACACAACTAAATTCATATTACTAAATTTGAATCTGATATCAGATTTGTTCTATCAGACGAGGTTTTGTAAACAGAATCAATGGTTAAAAATATTCAATATTCCATCACTTATGTCGTGAAACAGTTATTTAACCCAAAAGAGGCCAGCTTATCTCTTATGTGACTGTGCTTATATGACTAGTTTCACATTGTTGAGTATGATTTAGATGTTTTATTCTACTATCAGATCTACTTTCTTAAACAATCAGAAATATAGTAAATACGATGACATTAATTGTCTCAAGCAAGATAAAATATTGAACACCTTACAGATAAACTCATAAAAAATTGTACCCTAAAGCATAAGTTCAAATCCTTTATAAGTGGCAGTATATGAAGTTCTTAAAGTGCTTCTGAACTATGCCCTTTCGGCTTTATAGATCGTTCTCTTGTTGTTACGTTGTCCAGCAATAGTAGCCCATCATGTTAGGACTGAAATATCCCTGATATCTGCTCTCCATTATGACGATGTCTGATGAAATCTTTTTCCAGTGTTCATCACTAAGATCTCCAAGGTTATCTGGCAAAAAATCAATATGAGAGTGGAAAAATGCAATTTCAAGGACACCTTTGCTTCCAGTGCATGATAATTCTACAGCATGGTTGTAACGATTTCTTTATAGTTGTCATCACGAGAGTTTCCAAGAAAGCGCTTCGACAAATTGAAAAAGGGGTTCGAGGCCTTGGTGAATTCGTTATCATGAACTAGTATGCGAATCTGTGGTCAATTCAAGACACCTGCTTACAATTTGGCTTCGGAAAAACACCACCAAGTTTCTGACATAAGTATCGAAACCCAGCACCAGATTGATCTATAGCCTCGATGAAACTTTTAACCAAACCGAGCTTTAAATGCAGTGGAGGCAAAATATCTTTTTTGGATCTACAAGAGGATTGTGAACACAATTAAACATTCCAGGTGCATCTCTTGATCTTGACGGCCATTTCTTTCTCACATGTGATTTGTGTATCCACTCTGAAGGTCCAGTAGTAAAGAGATGACTTTAAGATCCCCACATATCTTCTACTGGTGTTTCTCGTACTCTTTAACGGATAACAAAATCTTAATTATTTCATACATCTCAACCATCTTTGCTGCATATGCTATCGGGATAAATTGAAACCGATTGCATTTGTGTAAAATGACATCTTTCTGACAGTCTTTCCATAGTTTATAAACAGCCTCCAATCATCTGACTTGTAGGCTTCAGACTTGCATAATTGTTGCATGAGAGATACTGCGTCCTCACAGTAGCAAAGATTGTTTGCCATCTTTAAAAATGGAGAGAGTTCTCTATGTTGGTAACGAGCTTCCAGCAGGCTACGCTGCTTCAGTTTGGATCACAGAACTTCGGCCTTTTCTTTGGACAAGTCTAGGTCCCTGATGAGATCATGAAGTGCTTCTTGAGTAAAAAGTTAGATCTGAAATTTTCAGAGTTATCCTGGTAGTCGACATCATTTGAGGTAAAAATAGAATCATAATCACTCAGTAATTCTTGTTCAGTCGGTAGATTTTGGACTGTGAGTTCTTTGCTGTGAGGAACTGGTCGGATTGCAGGAGCAATATTGGGGTACTGCACCTTGCCTCGTGTTTTGATGGTTATTGCCTTTATCTGTGTGAGACAAAAGTAGCCGTTATTGCTGTTGCCTTTGGGTTCATGCCATATCATTGATACATCAAACGGCATTAGTGAGATTCACTTACCACATATCAACTAGATCAGGTGGTTCACACAAGACCTACAAGATATATGAGGTTCCCATTTCTTGTCTTGGTCACCCAAAAGACATTTGAAGTAACTTTTCTAGTTCAGGCGAACAACTTTTGTGATTGGTTTCTTGAGACTATAAGGAGTGAAGGTGCCACATATATAACAAAATCGAGCAGCATCGCTCACGCACTTGCCATGTTCCATGTTTTGTTAAGTTCAGAGTAATTAGAAAGTAGGCAGTTTTAAATATGAACTATCATGAGCCAGCAATCTGAAACAAACAAAAGAGCACAAATTAAGACAAAATTATTGCATAAGTGGTACCAATGAACATATAAATTAGTCTATGAATAAAATGGTGCACTAAATATATATATGTATATACTGGTTCTGGAAAGCTGAGCCTGATACAACTATATGAATGTGAAAATTAACTTCCGCACATACAATTAGCTTAGAATCAGACTATTTTTATTCAGAATGGCGTGATGCCTCACTCTATACAATAGACTACTCCTATATTATGTGGGCGGTGGGGTGACTTAATCAACTACTGCAACGCGAACCGTTGAAGGACTGTTCGCAGGGATTAACGACCGACTAGGGGGTCAAACTTGAGGAGTTGGGTTTCATATCCTTAAAAATCACACAGAGTCCATAATTGGTTGGCGAGATTTACTTGAATGGGCCGAGAGTATCGTTCAAGGTTAGTTAAAGATAAACCAACAAAAATATAATTTTATTTATAACGATCAATAATAGGCAAAGGGGAATTATTAATAGTCACTTGATAATTATTATGAGGAGGGATTCTCAAATATAATTAATTGATTAATGTTACTAGGCTTAGATCAAAAGGGGGAACTTGATATTACTGATAATGGAGGGGATTTCAGTCTTACGGGTCGGAGACTTCGAGGAAGGTCCTTCTTACGATGAGTCGAGTGTGGAACGTTCCGATGGGGCAAGTGGGGCACGATCTGGATGTGGCAAGTGGGGCACCGTCCGTATGATGCCGGTAGGACATGACCCGAACCAACCTTCCGATAAAGATACCCAATCTTCAAAGATGACATTCAACGGGAAATGTGGGATTACCAGTAATTCCATTGATGTAGTAGAAATCGGCTTCCGTCGTATAGGTAAATTGAGATATTGGGTCTTTGTAAATTTCAAGAGCAATTTAATTAGAAAGGTAATCTCCGATCCAGTGGAGCGTTTAGAGATGGAGCTGTAAAGCGGGTGGTTAATGATCGCAACAGCGTTTAAATACAACATAAATTAGAATAAAGGTCCAATTTCTTCCATTAGGTAGTGTTTTTTGCCATTTATTCATCAGGGAGGAAAAGTCTAAAACTAGCTTCTTAACATCAACGAAATATCAGTAAAAATTAAGAGGACGAGTTCTTAGACGTAGGAGACGAGTTCCCTGAGGCGGGTCAAAAGAGTCAATTGGAGTTATAATTCGAAATTTCAACTGACTTGAATCCCTTTACCAATTAACTTAATTTGCATAGGCCATTCCTTGTTGAAATTTGATTATAGCGGTAAAATGGTAACATTTATAATGGAATTGACAGACGTGTCGGTGCTCCTCTCCGTCTAGGATTTGGATCAAACAAACTTAGAGAAACCTTTTCGCTTTGGCCTAAGTATTTTCTTTAATTAATAATACACGATTTTTTTCCGTTTTTTCCTTGAATTTAGATAAAAATCACAATAGTCTTCAGAAGGCAGACCATAAAGCAAAGTTATATTGGTTGGTTAAGCAAAGAAAAATCAATAGATTTGTGCTGGAGGCGAGGTAGAAAAGAAATTATATGGCAAGGTTCGTTAGAATCCTTCCCTTTTACAACCTAGTTTACGAGCTCATCTGCCCTGACAAAGACTTTAAGCTTTGTAAAATCTCAAAATATATTGGCATGACAACTACTACACTTTCAATACGTTTACCTATGCATCTACAAAGCAGGGGGCATAAAATAATATGGAGAGTGCTCATAATATTAACCTAACGAGAGATATGCTCGTTGATAACACCGTTATTAAAAGAAAAGAGGTTAATAAAGCTAAGATGAACATCTTAGCTTGAAATTATTTTATAATTCCACTCACCGGACTGGCCCATTTCCTCTAACGTTACGCTCAACCTAGACGGAATAAATATCCCCTTAGAAATCGTTTTTTTTTCCTTTTGTCAGATCCTCATTCCACTCATTATATCGGTAAGGAAGGCAAGAACATATCAAAACGCTCTGAATCAAATCGAAAGCTCAGTGTAAGGGTATTGAAAGTACATAGTCGCATGTCGCCAGACAATCGTGGGAACAAAATAAATTTGTCGTTTGAGTTGACCTTCGTCCACCCTCATCCCTCTTCACCCTTTCCCCAACTGGCGACAGGAAGTCTGACGAAAGAAGGCCTATCTCACAGAGAAGCCTAAATTCTATTTGCCTTCTTTATGATACCATGGATATTGCCAAAAGGGACTACAATAAGCAAATTGTCGTGAATGAAATCTCTCTCTTGATTTCCTATAATCCGCGGTATAAATAACATCGCAGCTCATCCCTCTACAGCAGTGTCCCAAACCTACTCGCGTAATGCGTAACTCTAAAGTTGAATAAGAGTCGTTGCCGTAATGTATCGATTCCAACGCGCCGCCGAGACAACTTGGTCGCTGTCTCGAAGTTTTGCTGAAGTAAATCCCGCCTTGCTGAGTCTGTGACTAGAAGAATACGCTCTGTTGCTTAACGTAACTTGAGAAATAAAAGAAACATCAAAATAGTTACTGAAAGTTACTATTTGTTAGTGTCACATCCAGTTAGCAGTGATCTAACCGGAACTGCAGCCAGCAGCCCCGAACCCGTCGTCTTATCCCTCCTCTCCCCGAGAACTCGCGTTAACGCCACCCGAACCACCCCGTCTGGACCTGAGTAGGTGTCTCTCCAATCCATCACAATCAATTGTAATCTGCAAACCCAGTGTTCCTCTATTTTTAAATTACGTATTTAATTAACAGTGATTGATACTCCCATTGAGTCATTATAAATCTTGACGCTTAACGTCAGTGTTTAATATTTAATCCTTAATTTTGCCCGTTTAACTAGTCCTAATTAGTATATTTGTGTACAGTAAAGTTTTTTTTTTGTACGTGTGTTTATTTTTGGCTCCTCCCTTTTGACGTACCCTTGGCAAGACTTTAATTAAGAATGCACTCTTAGAATTCAACAATCACAAACCTCCCCCGCAGTAACAAGTGTGACTTTTATAGTGAGAATCTTGGCTACGGCACAACCCGCCTCTAACCAGCTTTAGCACGTTTAGTTGGAATTAAAGCCTATATATATATATATATATATATATATATATATATATATATGATCGTAGATTGAGTCATAGGGTCAATACCATCGAACTAAAGCGGTGTGTCCAAACCAAGGACTAGAATAATTATTGGACCAGACTCTGAGCAATTCTACGACACTCAGCAATTTAGTTTGTTTTTTACCAAAACACATTCATTTAAAAGAGAGATGAATACAAAACAAGTGATTCGCCATCTACGAGATGGAATAAAAAAGATAGTTAGGAGAAACGAAAGTTGCCAAAGGAATTTAATTAAGGCGAAATACACAATAGTCTTCAACAAAATTTGCACTCAGGAAAGACTGCTTCCAACTACACTAATATATATACATATATATATATATATATATATATATATATATATATATATATATATATATATATATATTATTCATGCAAGGAGCTATTCTTATTAAAGAACACCGTTATATCTGTCATTTTGGATTATTCATATTCACGTACCAATTACAAAGAAGCCTTTACAGAATTTGCATGACTCTCATCTATGAGGATTCATACGGAATCTATTTCGTCTTGCAATGGACGCTACAAAGTTTGCGCGTGCGTACTAGAACACCTCACTTTAAGCTCGCCTTAACTTAGGCATAGTGAGTTAACCTTTAAATTCATTTATACATGGACTATGTACACCTAACAGGAATTAACTTTATATTAATAATTAACCGACTTTGAACATTATTACATTGCTCGGACTGATATTTTTCTTACATCACCGGACATATATTGTTTAGCTCTGTAAAAATATGATACTAGATTTGGGCAGTTAAATTGATCATCACTGGAACACATCATTTTTTACGCTTGTTATTAATAAGTTTAAAAAACTGTACCCGAACGTACGGCGTGAGTTTCGTCGGGCATCATCTCGTTCCAGTGTTAATTGCAGTGGTCTGGTGTGTATAAATGCGTCATTACACCATCCTGACTGCAGCTCCTTCGAAAGAGTAGGCCAACGATAATGGAGTTCACTAGGTCTTCTCCCTCTTGGGCTTAGAGTGGGTTTGGGGTTGCTATACTCGTTGGTGTTTCCCGTACCGCTTCGTCCTGCTTGGCGTCAGTCCGCTCTAATGTCCGCTAGAAGAAGATCGACGGTCTATGAATGAAGTCAGGCCTATTCCTAGAAAGATTTTTTTCTCCTCCTTCTTTATTCTGGAGATTTGAAACAGAGCTTCCACAATTTGATACCAATCTGCTACTGCTCTTTCATTTTAGATCGCCGGTTTGATGGGGATAACGTTTACGAAGTTTCTTTAACCTTTTCCTGCGTGAGGATGGCTTGATGAGTCCATTTCTTTGATAGCTTCACTGTCCAGTCGAAACGAAAAGTCACCAGTTTATGGGGGTGCACAATTACCTATTTGTAGCGAGGTAACCAGTTTATAGCAGTTAGTTACCAATTTTCACCTGTTTATCAGCAAGTTGGTTACTAGTTTATAGGTGGTATATAAATTAATTATCTGACTCCGAGGATTATTCTTCATGGGTATTCTTATAGTTGGCTGGGATTACCGAAGGTTTACGGGTAATTGAGGTGAAGACTGACTTTGAGAAAGGACGTAGCAAAAATATACTTTTATTCTAATAAGGCCCTATAAAAGAGACAAGCGTAACGTCCATCATGTACTTTGCCGGCTACTATCGGGCATCTTATTCAACGCCAAGTATTGATTATCAAAAGCAACAAAACTTAGGCGAATTAAAGAGGGTCCCATAAACGCTAACATGGGTATGACAATGTCTTACTAACAACTATAATCCATAATTAATGACATTTCTTCCCATTGCTCGCCTATATATACCGTTTTTCTTCTAGGGGGCACGGTTTAGACTCGTCCGAAGGACAAGCCTACATCATCGAGCTCCTAAGTTCCCACCCCTATGGCGCAGCTACCAAATAGCTGCGTGTGTCTGATTTTCTTGCATACTCCAAAAGTTTTATCTTTATTGCTTTTCACATATCTCTGTTACAATTTATTTTGGTTAAATTCTGTATTTGCCTAGGTGCTTTGTAAACTCCGGTCTTGTGGTAATTCTATCCCAATACGTGAATTGTTCGTTTTATCGTTTCCTCTTGTTGAATTATGTACCTTGGTCTTTTATCATTTTCTAGCGTTTGCCCTTTTTTTTATTTCCTAGGCGTTAGGATTTAATGAAACAACTGCGCATCTATTTAATGGAGTTTCTTGCTGAAACTATTAATTCCTGAAATTTGGTCCTAGTAGACTACCTATAACATAACACACTCCCTACGAGGCATTAACATGACTAAGCTGTGCAATTTTTGGCATCATATTAGGATGGATATTAGTTAGCTTTATTCTGATCAAAGAAGGATGACTAAGATGATTCCTTGGTTGAGTATCTTACCTTATGATGAATGGCTAAAGATACTAAAACCTTTAAACTAAGAAAAGAAAAGAGTTCAAGGTATTTTTATCAACTAATCACCCGCCCTTAACATCCATATCATTGAATTCTAATAGTTAACCAAGAAATAGTTTTCTTTCATAGAAGCATCATCATTTTTTTTATTTTCACTATGGGACACTATGATACACCAATACTAACTGGACAAAGCACAAAAAAAGAAGGAGGAGATTAAGAGAAAGAAGAAAAATTTATTAGTAATGTTGACGAAATCAAATATAATCATTGGAATGCGATATCACTTATAACGACTCTTTATTGAGGCGAAATACTTACTTGAAAAAATATATAAGAACTATTGTAAAAAAAAAGGCAAAATCGATCTAATGGGGGAGGAGAGAAAAAATAAGCGGAGACAGTGTATTTTTAAATCAAAGAATGAATGAAGTAAAATAATAGATAACATGATCGTAATTAAATAGACTTGTTAAATAGACTTGTTAAACTGACCATTTGAACCCTAAATGGTGCAATCTGAAATGTTCTCATAGTGTTTGTCGAGACTTTAAAACGAACACTTGTTATTTGCTTGATTTAAACACAGTCTTTTGAGCGCCGAGTCAGTTAGTTAGCTATTTCATTAGATCTCAGTGACATCGATTGCCTTGACCATTTGCGAATCCTTTGCTTCCTAACTATCCTCTCTTCTGCCAGAACAAATGTACGTAAATAACAGATACAATTTTCTTGGGTAATAAAACTATTACTTTAATTGTTTAAGCCTTACACATTTTTCGCCTCTCATCTATCCTTTTTTTGCAAGTCTCACTAAATATTGTGATACATAACCTAGTCATTTTGTCGCTTGCTAGAGTTGCACAAGATAGCTTTTGTTATATTTTCTTATAATAATTATATTATTGTTAGTAACATGGTGGTGAATTTTTACGCCTGAAAGTTTGCCGTTTAATTACCACTTTGAAATCAATAACTTTAAGGTGACATTAAGAATTCTGAGGACGGGGTTTAATTAATAGAGGAAATGACCGTTAACAAAGGGGACTTTTGCTAACATGGATAAAGAAGCAAAAAGTGGAAAAGTTGCATATTAGCCGCTCTATAAACCTTCACCAAATAATGAAGATGTGAAAGTGATAATAAACAGCCAAGAACTTTGAAAACTTCCCCAAAATGGGGATGGCTCACTAATATTACATCTTTATTTATATATCTTAGCTAAAATGAGATAATTAGATTAGGTTAAGCGTACATAAATTGGGCCAGATGCACCTCTTATAATGTAAAAGGCAAATGTTCATCGATCTCATTCAATTAATATAATTATCGACCGATTCCGTGCGCCAAAGAACACCTAATCGGAGATTTAATAGTTCTGAGATTGATGCATTTTTATTTCGTAAAAAATAAATCAAAGGGGAAAAATGCATAAAAACATATTAAAAACTTTATAAAAAAACGAATGACTTAAGCACTCTAATTGATTGGCAGGGATTTATTTCAAATTTTCAACAATGCTCCAAAATTTTTGTTGGAAAAGCAGTCAATTATATTTGAAAGTTACTAAAAGTTGGAATTTCAACGATTCTCAATCAAGTTTAAAGGATACAAAAAGGTGAATGGAAAGAATAGATTCTGAAGCTTATAGGATAAAATGTGTTCGGTGTTGTAACCATGAACACGCCAGGCTGCTGAATTAACTTGATTCAAGGTTTGCTTTACGTCAATTGTTTGAATGTGGTCATTACACAAATTTTGTCATATAGATAAGTGTAATAAATTCATATAACATCTATACCCCCAAAATTGACATTTAAATCACTAAAACTCCTTTTAAAGTTTATTTTTTTAGATTTTCATTTTGAAAACTTTAAAACGCATCGCCATTCAAAATCAGATATACTTTTGATGGTCATTCATTCTGATTTACAGTAACATAGGTTCTTGCCGACAGATCGACAGATAGAGCAATCATCTTTTGGATATAGAGATGTAGCCACACGTTTTATACCTTACACAAGTAGGATATATTTTTTATCAATGTTCGCATCTCATATATTTGAATGTGACGAAGCAAAATTTAGTAATCACAAATTGCCCCATTGAAAAGAGTTTCCATGAAAAATTGATCTAAAAATAAGTTTTACATTTAGTGCCTTAAATTCAAATATAAATTGAGATCTGCCACGACTTTGGCCTCACTAAAAGATAGCTTAGTGATAACACAACACAATTATAAGGACATAAGCCCTTCTTTATGGCACTCCCTAAAATTTACAATAGAAATATAGATTTTGATAAAGCTTAATCTTGAGTCGAAATTTGAGGCATTCCTCCTGATACCCACATCACTCAGCTTCAGTGTATGAGAACATTTTATTTCACCAATCGTACAACAAAGATTGTGAATCGAGTAACTTCCAACAGAGAGTAGCCTTACTTCATTAAGGGTATCCACTTTGCCAGTGCCTACAACAAAGTCAACTTCAACCGATTGAGCTCCGAGGGTCATAGACGATACAGTGTTTCAAATAATTTATACCCGATGTGGAGCGAGATATCGCAATTAAGGGTTAAAACATCAAGGGGAAGCTCACAAACTTATGAGAAAATGTAGAATAAAACAAATAATATTTAAATACGCTAAATCTATTATTTAAATTATAATATATGATAGGATCATTATGAAACAGACTATAAATATTAATATACCAGATTATGATGAAATTGATGCATCGTAAGGTCAGTCAAATCCATTTCACAAATGTTACCTTATAATTATATAAATATAAAGGCAAAATAAGTATTAGAACACCTTAGAGTTGGTCCAACATTTAAATTAATCAGCTAGCATCAAGTAAATAAAGCCATAATATTTCGTATGAAGCTCTCTTGCATCTATCACAGCCTCGAATCTTTGGCTCTTAGATTCTACTGTCTCAGATTTTCCACCATATTTTAGCCCACTTCCTTTGCAGAACGGTCTCTATCTTGGCTTTCTTCGAAAACTTATGTTTCTTCTTTTATATTACAAAATAGTTCATAGTTTTCTATAAGATTTAGATCCTGTTAATAGTGTGTGGTTTGAAGTCTTTTATTTATGTGGTATATTAACCATTCTGTTGTCACTCGAGCAGTGTACTTTGGGTCTTGGACTCTTTTATCATGACTTGCTTTCCACTTTCAAACAAATTATCTCAAAAAATATCGAAATAACATTTTATTCCACTCTCTATGTTCAGCCGTAGCAGCTATGTTCTTATGAATCAATGCAGTATTTTTTCCCTCTCCAAATGGCTATGCTGTCATCACTTGCATTGAAATTCGATGTTTTTATGTCTATGTATTTGCAGCACTAATGTAGTATTTACTTTATGGATTCAAGCTGTCTCGGGAGGCTGTAGTTCTATGTAAGTTGGAGTTATCCCAGCAGTCAATGATTTGCCAGATTAAGAATTACTTATATTGGTTTTGGAGAGATTTGAATTGAGAGATGGATGTTTGTAGGAGTATTGTTTTATTGCAGGTTTGAGATTAAATGAAACTATTCTAATATGCTTTTGGGGCATTTGCTCTTATATTATTTCATTCCAGCATTTGACGGTTTGATTTGATTGACGAAAAGATGTCATAATGCCCTAACATATTGTATATAAATTTTTATATTACATTACATGATTATATTTGTCCCTTTTTGTAATTTTTTGAGGTATCCGCTAAGAATAATATTATTTCCTCAACTCCTAAATCATTACTTTGGGAGAGAAAGCGAGCCGTTTCTTACCCTTCAACCTTTCGACCTCACCATTTTTGACTCCCTGGCATGTCTCCACAAAATTCACACCGAGGCTCGCTCCCGGCCGTCTTAATCTTCCCTCCCTCTTCCCTCTGGTCGGGAGATTACTTTGTAGGCTTACTGTGAACAGCTTTAATGGCTCCCACCGCTTGCCGCCCGTCTGGCTTGCTGATCCCTGCGTTTGACACCTCACTGCAAGGCGACACTCGGGTTGTCACGCCCGATAACGAAGGTTAAGGAAGATCTCAATCTCTCCACCTGTTTTAAAGAACTCCTGGTATATATGCACCCGCTCCCGGAGTACAGCCAGATTTGGTTAGACACGACTTCCCCAAAAGAAGTTCAATTTAACGAGCACTCTCCCAACAAGTGTGAGTTACGGTCGCAAGCCACGGAAGAGGTGGATATCAGACTCGTATCTTCAGGTAAGGGAGAAGAGTCTCGTGAAACAACGTCAGCCTTTCACATCCAACTTCGGATCAAGGATTGAAGAAGCCGTCCTCCGAAGTTCTTCTGGTGACCTCTTAAGGACAAGAGGCCCTTTAGCTCTCTCAAGCCAAGAGTGGAGAAGTCATTCCCCCCCCCCCTTTCAAACTTCGTTCGGTGATCCCATGAGTACAGGAGGCCCGCATCTCGCAAACACAAGTTGAGAAACGTAGCTTACCGACTGCAGGTTTGTGGCTATCCTTGAGAGTAATCAAAGTTACCAAGGCCTCCCCCAAGTTTCATACCGCTTTGCTCTCGAGTTTCAAAGGAAGTAATTCAGTCCTTATCCTCAATCTCCCATTATAACCATTCCCTAACCACGGTTATCTAATTAGTATTCGGATCTTAAGTCCGTCTTATTTATATACCCATATATATATATATATATATATATATATATATATATATATATATATATATATATATAAATATATATATATATATATATATATCCATATTTATTGTTGTGCCTTTTTTTAGTTAATGTGTATTAAAAATCTTTTTTTGTCATTATGTGTGTTATATTCCTTGGTTCCGCAGCTGTCGCTATTGGCTCAAATCGCACTCTTAGAACAATAACAGTTGTCAGCTTGCTTGGCCTACCTTAGAGCCTGTTTACGCATATTCATATACACTTGGCCGTACTACGACATAAAGATATTTGGCTTGAAATTTTGGGTCTTCTCCACCTGATTTTGAAGCACTAAGTTCAATTTATAGCAGCTGCATTACCAAGAATATCGGAACAACAATATTTTAGGACAATTTTCCTTTTGATTAATGGGTAACAACCAATATTTAAGCCCATTTTTGTGAGGTGTGTCCGCAGTTTTTCTTGTTTTTTAAAAGATGATACTAGCTAAGCCTTAATACTAGCCATCTTTTTTGTGTCGTGAGACAGATTTCCCTATTAGTTATTTTCTTGTGAGTTTCCCCGAATTTAATCGGAATTTTAATAATCCTTGTCATTAGTGGAATTTATATTTGTTTTGGAGTAAAGCTTCAATGACTCTGGCAGCTTTTTTGTTTTGCAAAGACTGGAAGTAGCATATCCGGGATGTCTTTATTCAAAGGATTTCATAAGCAAGGGCATAACTTAGGCTTATCTGGGAAAGATTTAATCGCTTAAACCAGGAAGAGGAACGTAACGAACTTGCGGAAAGAAAAGCAGAGACAGAAGCAGAAGAAGAAGCAAGAAAAGCACAGAGGAAGCCAGAAATCAAAGAAAGAAAAGCAGAGAGAGAAATCAAAAAGAGAAAAGCACACAGAGAATATGAAGAAAGAAAAGCGCAGAGAGAAGCAGAAGAAAATAAAAGAATTAGGCAGAATAAGAGAGAGATAAGTCGTGACCAAGTCGAGATAAGATCCATAGGATTTCGAAATGAATAGGCTCAAGTGCCCTCATTAAATCGAAGTCAACAATTGCCACTTAGAATCAAATGGCGTCGCCCGGTTACTTCCATTATTAAATTCCCGTCTTCGTGACATATTCATTTCGCTTCCTTCCGAGGCCACCTTGGATTATTCAAACCGAAAGGCAGAACTTCTTTCTGAGATTAAAATGAATCCAGAATTTAATAGGTTAGGTTAAGCTCCGCGCGAATACCGGCAGGCCAAACTTACAGGCAATTTGGATTCACGCTTCTGCATAATTTCCAATATTGGCTGAATTCCGCCTAAGCATTTAATGATTATGAGTCGCTAGTTGACCTCATCCTAAGGGATCAACTGATCTCGACCCTCCCTCGCGAACTAAGAGCCTTCATAACAGACAGAAGAGCGTCCACTTTCAAGGAGTGTGTGGAAGAAACCAACCTTCACTTTTCCAGTCACAACCTCAAGCCCAAGGAGGTCAAGAAGAATCATCCCCCTCTCCCCCTAACATAAGTTGAGGTTCAACCGAAGCCCATACAAGGACAGCAATGGCTTCGTAATAGTGCAGGCGCTAAGCAAGTACAGGCTTTAGTCTCAGCAAGAGAAAAAGGACGTGAAGCGTCCGTTACTCCCCTCTACACTTATTAACTACCCCCGTAGATCAATTGTATGCTTTACGTGTGGAAACCCTGGGCATCTATGTTACAATACCCCCAAAATTCTCAACTGAGGATCTCGTCCAGTCAGCAGGTCCACCAAATCTCTGCTTCCCTCCTGCCTAATCCGCCAGCCGCATCGCCAGTGGACACTGCTTCCTCTTTCCTAGATCAACAGGTAAATTCCCTGTTCAACGAGAGTTCCCCCGTTGGGCTCCAGTTTGAAAATGGGGCAGTAAACGGTTGCTGAGTGTCAACCATCGTTAGAGATAGGGGTTCCACCTGTATAATAGATTCAGACAAACTTCTACACCCCGTAAGTCCCCAACATAATATGTTCGCGTTGTTGCACGACGATTTAGGTCGTGCTACCAGGTTCCCAATGGTAAGGTGCCATATTGAGTGCCAGTACTTCACCGGATCGGCAGACGTATTCGCGGCCTCGATAAAATTCTACTCCGTCCTCATTGGACATAGCCCGCAGCTCTCCCCACAACTAATTTCTCAGCCGATCGTTACCACGGCCCAGGCCGAAAAGGATGAATCACCTCCAGTACCCCTATCGTCCCCAGAAATCGACCTCGCCACCAAGGTTCAAGGTGATGTGGCTCCGATGAATTGCCTCCCATTACAACCCCTGTAGGATAAAGAAAGGAAGAAGGAGACTGAAACGGTGCGAGGCAATCGGTAGGTCAATTAGACCGTGAAGGACGCGTTATTATACCGTTTTTCTTTTGAGCGGGAGAACCCCGCGACTAAACCCTTGTGTATGCCAAGAACGAATATCGAACTCATTCTAAAGATGGGTCAATATAGCCTAATGGCCGGACACTTCGGCCATAACAAAACGGCACTGCGAGTTTTTAACTATTTCTTTCGGCCAGTAGTGGCCAAAGGAATTATCGAGTTCTTCAAGTCATTTGACATTTACCAGAAGGTGACATCGAGAGGGCGTGTAGCCCCTGCCCCCTTTCCAAAGATCCCGAGAGTGCTCAAGCCCTTCGCTCGGGTCTCAATCGGCCTAATAAGCCCAATTCGTCCCCCGATTATACAGGGAAACATCTACCCCGTTTAACCCGTTTGTCTTGTCCAAACGGTGTGGGTAAAAGCAGACGATAAGCATCCCCTGCCGTCTTTTCCTTTCCCCAAGTGGAGCCTCACTCCGACTTGAACGTAAACTCCAATCTCACCCCTATTGGGAGAGCTCAATTCTTTGCCTTATTGAAAGACTTTCCCGTGTCATTATGTCATCGGTTTGGGCCGAATTTCGCTGCGATAGCCGCGCCCCTTAACGACATGTTTAAAAGAACGGCCGTGGCCCCGTCAATTGACCCCTTCCGCGGAAGATCTTCTCCACCAGTTAAATGACAAGTTAATCTCTGCCCCTATCTTGAGATTACCGAATCCTAATAAAATATTCAGGGTTTGTACCGAGGCCTCCCAGGATGGCCTAGGTTGTGCTCTCGTACAATATGATGACGACGAAGTGGAATATCCTGTAGGATATGCGAGAAGGAAGCTGCACGATAGCGAAAAGTCGTATACCATGAAAGAGGTTGAAGCATTAGCCACAGTGTAGAATATTCGTAAGTTTAGGATGTATGTTAAAGGCACCGACAACTGCCTAGCCGATAGCTTGATTAGGAATCCTATAGAAGAACCCCCTACCACCAACAAACTCAGTGAATAGTAAAATTCGAGTTTGATTCATTTTTATAAATACTCTTAAATTTTAATGTTTTACCTTGTTGATGTTGTATGTGAATATGTATAGATTAAGTTATATGTGGTAACACATATGTAAATCCAGTTTAGTGTAATGTTTTTTTTCTCTGATGGCAAACATTAAATTTGTAGCTTTATAAGTGGCCCTTTTAATGAATTTATTCTTAGACATTTTTTTCTCTCCAAAGTGTCCTTTGCTGTAAAAATATCTTTGCATAGGGAGCAGTGTGGAAGTATCCCCTTAGAATAATATTATTTCCCCACCTCCTAAGACATTACTTCGGGAGAGAAAGTGAGACTTTTCTCCCACCCCCTACAGACCTCACCCTTTTTGACTCGCCGCCAGGTCTCCACGAAATTCCCACCGAGGCTAACTCTCGGCCATCTCAATCTTCCCACCCGCTCCCTCGAGTCAGGAGATTACTTTGTAGGTTCACCGTGAACAGCTTTTATGGCCCCCACCGATGGTCGCCCGTCTGGCTCTCTTATCCCTGCCTTTGAAACCTACCACAAGGAGACGCTCGGGTGGTCATGCCTGATAACGAAGGTTAACTTAGGTCTCAATCTCTCTTCTTGTTTTGAAGAACTCCGGGTATATATGCACCCGCTACCGGAGGACAGCCAGATTTGGTTAGATGCGACTTCCCCAAATGGATTCCAATTCAACGAACTCTCTCCCAAGAAATGTGAGTGACGGTTGCAAGCCAGGGAAGAGCTGGAAATAACATCCATATCTTCGGGTCAGGAAGAAGAATCTCCTGAGGCAAAGTCAGCCTTTAACATCCACCTTCGGATCAAGAATTGGAGAAGCCGTCGTCCGAAGTTCCACTTGTGACCTTTAAGGACAAGAGGCCCTTTAGCTCGCTCAAGCAGACTGTGGAGGAGTCATTCCCCCTCCTCTTTCGAACTTCGTTGGGTGCCCTCTGAGGACAGGAGGCCCCCATATCGCAAACATAAGTCAAGAAACGTACCCCCACCTACTGCAGGTTTTAATCTTCCTTACAATTTCACGCCTATTTGTAGGAAAAAACTTGTGCGTTGTTCACTTCTTAGCACAGTTTACACTGTTGCAGTTTCCCTATAGTTGAGTAAGAACGTCTGAGCTGCGATGACCGTGGGATATTTCTTCTCCTAAGTATCTGTGTATGTGTTCGAAACGTTTATAAATGCAATGACACGTCGTTGTATAAATTCATTCAGTTTTCTGCTTCGGTAAATTCTTAGGAGCCATGGTAAAGATGTAGGATAACAATCTTAGCAGCAAAGACGCGTGATTGTAGGGAGGACTAAAGAATCCAAAGTCTAATATACATGGTGTCCCAGAAAAAAGTTAACCATAATTGAATTAGTATAACTCAAAATCTATTAAAGATTTTTGAGTCTTGCAAAACAAAACAAATTTAATCACTATTTCTCTGTCGATTCTGGAAATTTCATTAAATTCGCTTTTACGAAATTGATACACTAATAGGTTTAGTGGAGGCTTTCAAAATTATGTTCGCGCAAGGAAGTAAAATAATGGAACTTTGAAATTAAAAATCAACAAATTTATTTAAATCCACTTTTACCAAAAACACCTGTTCATATGGGTAATAGATATTCATTTTTTTAATTTTATAAGCACCGTTTCCTTCCACATGTGCTCCATTACTATCCAAGCACAATTTCGCCTTTGATCGCATTGATTGAACAACTTTTTTGATTAACTTGTGATTTTCTTTAATTCTATTGACTTTACGTGTGATACTATATCTTAACTGGTTGATACTTTGTGGTTGAGTAGAATGCACTTTATTCTAGATATCCCCATAAGAAGTAATCGCACGGTGTTAAGTCAGGGGATTTTGGGGCCTTCAATTGCATGATTTTGCGCGACAGTGCGGTTGTCAAACGTTTCTGTTAATTTTGTTCTTGCAGCAAGCTGTCTATGAGCTGTTGCGCCGTCCTAAATGCACAAATTCTATTGAATTGATTGCCGTAAATCTGGCGGAGTTCCAGGAAGATCTTTTCGTTGATCATGCTGAGGTAGGCAGCACCATTCAAGTTATTCTCGTAAAACAATGGACCAACAAGATAGCCATTCCCGCATATTCTGATCCACAGAGACACTTTCTGCTGACAAATACCGTATGTCTATTTTGAATGCTGGGGGGTGTGGTTAGCGGCGCATATTGCCAGACGTTATGGCTATTTACTTTTCTATTGATGAAAAAGGCTGCCTCGTCACCAATCACAATGTTTTCTAAGAAACGAACAGGTTTAAGGAGAAGCCATTCGATAAATTGTCTACGACGAGCAAAATCATTTTCAAGAAGCTCATGTCTTTCATGTATCTTATAGGGATGCCATTTTGAGTCATGTTTAATAATGCGGCTAAATGAAGACTTTGACAATTGTAACCCATTCTTTCTAACTGATACATGTGGATTTTGAAGGAGTGTCATCTGAACATTTTCGATATTTTCTGTTGTTCTTAAGGTTCTCATACGACCCGAACGACCTTTATTTAGATTTAAGCATGTTCCTTCATGTTGGTATTTGCGAACAAATTGTAGTCTTGCTTGGTCGGTGCCTACCTGAAAATGTTGTTCAAATGAATCCTGTACTTGTTTTACTGCCAGTATTAATAAAGTTTGTGACTACAAATACGCGTTGATCTTTTGTTAACTGCATGATTAAAAAGGTTCTATGGAAGTAATCCTTTACACAAAAACGCTTTGATTTGCTTAGTAAGCAATAATGTCGATAAAATACCACAGCGTGGCTGAAAAACCACTGTTAAATGGCCTAGGCTTTGCTTGAAGAATCGCACAGTGACTTAGGCTATCGAGGATCCCTCGCTTCTCTTGAAAGTGCACGGTGACCTAGCCTTCGTAGGCCTCGTTTCATTATTTTACTGCCTTGCGCAAACATATTTTTGATAGCCTCCATTTAACCCATTAGTGTATCAAAATCATATAAGGGAATTTAATGAAATTTTTAGAATCGACAGATAAATAGTTGATAAATAAAACACTTTTTGTTGGATCCGAAAATCTCCAATACTTTTGGAGGTATAGTAATTCAAATTACGGTTAACTATTTTATGGGACACCCGGTATAGGCGGAAAACCTTTTTTATTAAATAGAAAGTTTGAGTAAAACTAAGCTTATGCATACATCATGCATAAGCTGTGTTTAAATATATGCTTTCAAAAATCAAATAGATTAGCATTCATTTTTTATCGTCGAGAGTGATTAATGAATGGTACTTTCATATTTCTCTCCACGGTTCAATCAAATGGAAATGAATTAAGAGAAGCATTTCATCATCTCTCCGCTATATGCTCCTAATGGATTCAAGGCAGCATAAAGGGACGCGTCAAGTAAGGGCGAAAGATAGAAATAGTCTACTATCGTAAAAATTAATACGAAAACACACACACGAACGCAGCTAAAATATCGAACTGCTATACTGTTACATTCCATTGTATGCGATACTTAAACCTGATGGCATAAATCCTTCTCTTTTTAACTTCCTTCACTTTCACCATCCTAGCTTTCCATCAACTTAAAATTCATAAATAAGCAATTTTAATGATTTGACACTTATTTACAAAAGTTCTCTTTTTCATTTATTGACAGCCACTTTAGTCCTTGATAAAAATATTACGATGATTTAAGCATATATGTGTTCATGGTGCACTGATGTTTCTTCACTTAACATTACATCTTCACCTTGTTTAGAGATGTATAGGGTGAGTGGTGTAATTTGTGGTCTAAATTCAATATAAAAAAATAACAAGGGTTCATTTATACCGATATATTTTCCGAATTTTCATATTGAAACTTCAAGGATTTTCGTATTCATTTTATTCAATGAAATCGTGGTCCACCTTAATCACGCCTCCAGGTGGCGTTGGAACCTGCTTCAGGCCTTCTCGACGGTCCTACAGTTTAACTACTGAAAAGTGGTGATCTTGGACCTACGCTACACCTTAGTGGTGCAGTGGGACTTGATGATATCTCTCACAACCACGTCTCTCGCATAATAGTCCTGTGGGTTGCAGTCTGGGCAGAGTTGGTAGGTCAGATATTCGTAGTGATGGGGTCAAAGCAATTTTCTAACAGCCAAGACTAGTTCATTTCTAGTTTTGTGGTATGGTACAGAGTCCTGATGGCACATGCATGCTCTTCCAGCGGCCACCTCTTATTAACTTCTATTTTTGAAGAGTTTATCGAGGAGGATAAACGGGAGCAAAAGTGAGCCTCGTATTTTCCGAGCCACCTTCCTCTCGTCATCACAGCCTCACTCACTTTGACTCTCCCCTATCTTAGACAACAGAGATCTTCGCATTTAAGCCCCCAAGTAGCATGGCATGGCTTCCTTCACATACGATGCAACTAAGTCTACTATGATAGGAAAAAGAGAAAACCGAAGCCAGATAACACACATACGTGCTATTGAGTTCCCACAGGCGACAAATTACTCACCTCACCATGTAGTTCACCCATTTAGTGTATGGAAAAAATTGAGCAGAGGGTGAATATTATAAGGACGTAAGGATTATTATAGAGGTTAACAGTCAATGGACCAATAACTATTTCTTAGGTTAAGATCTAAACAAATGCTTAAAGATATTAGAATGGGGATATTAAGAATCAGAAATAGAAGAGAATTTTTAAGAAACTATTTTATAGCCTGAAAATGAATAGGATATCTGAGAGTTTTTTAAATTTGATAGCTAAATCGGTTCGAGACAGGAAGAAGAGAGGAGTACTAAATAAAGTAAAGTCACAGTTGAGGGAAAGATCAGTGGACAATTTTATGGCTCATTATGACCTAATTAGTATTTCTAGTTAGTATTAAGATCATAGGGGGACACTCAAATTTTGCCCTTCACACAATACTTCACTTGTAGTATAAGAAAGTAATGGTAACTATAATGTGCAGAATGATTTAAACTATCATAGTTTCACACTGGGCAGATAGCTTTCATTCTTAAAAATGCAAAGCTGTTAAGAGGGAAATTCGATCTGAAATGGGAAGACATTTCAGATAAAAAAGAAAAGAAAAGAAAAGAAAGAAAAAGACAAGAAGGAAGCCCGCTCCAGCGTCGAGGGTAGTCTGGCCTCACCCCTGCGCAAGAAAATACACAAAAGGGTGCAGGCAAACGCTCCATTAAATGGCGGTGCATCCCGTGAGTATGTCCAATTCAGAGACGACGAAAAGCAATCTGATGCCGTCACAGCATTGGGGGGGTAGGCCCATCGGAAGAGTAGCGGCGCAATGGTACGCAACTTTTAGTTCACCTCGACCATCTCCCATCTTCTTTTCCAAGCTGCCAGGAGGGCAGCCCGTATTCGTGCCATTTAATCGGTGTGAGGAAGAGTGAAACGCTAGTCTGGTTGCCCAATCCACGCGGGCTTTTTGGCGCCCTCATCAACGCACTCATTCCCTGCAATTTCTACATGTCTAGGAACACAGCAGAAGATAATCGGGACCTCCGCCAGGCACGCCAAAACCTTGGCGTTACGAATATCGCGAACCAGTGTATGCGGATATACCAATGCCCCAAGAGCACTCAGAGTGCTTGTGAGTCGCTATAAATCACAATCCGATCTCCGAACCAGGCACGTCGAGTTATCTTCCCTACCGAGCGGTGTACTGAAACCAGCCTGGCCGTGAAGACACACATTGCCTGGCAAAGCCCCACTGAATTCAGATAGAGTGGACACAGTGCGTAAACCGACACACTCTTGGGATTGGAGCCATCTGTATATACATACTGTCACGGTTCCAGCGTGAACTGAAATGTACTCCAAAAAGGCCGAACACAATACTCCCGGCGTTGTAGGAGCTTTGGGAGCAGAGGCGTTGTGACAAATATTCACGGGCTCAAGCGTACAGGCGAATAATGCACTGTACACGGCGCAGAGCGAGTGGCATCTCCCTATCATCGACAAGTAGGCTCTCAATTATGAAATTGCAGAAGGCACCGGTCGCTAGGTGGATTCTGGTATGTTGGATAAATTCCAATTTCCTCAATATACGGTCAGTTGCAGATGCATAAAACTCGCATCCGTAGTCAAGCTCGAACAAACAAAGGATCGATAAAAAGTAGGGCAGTAGCACTATCAACGTGTCAGGCGCTGAACGTCACGGGACGAATAATATCCAAAGGAGAGTCTAACGCTGCGGAAATATACGACTCCAAGGTGTGCCGTCGGTCAAATACAAGGCCATGGAAATTGTGCGAGTCCACGATTTCTAGGCGAACTCCATTTAGAAACAAGGTTGGGTCACGGTGGAGTCGTGGATGGTGACAGAAGTGACCTTTGCCTTGGCCAAGGAAAAACGGCATAGCGAAAGCCGCGTTTCAATGTTTGTTACAGTCGACGCTCCAGAGTTAGTTTCTGGACCGCGCCAAAAGAGATTGAAATGTCGTCAACGTATAGCATAAGCATAACATCATCGGCAGCACCCAGGTGATACCCTTGATGCTCAGGGCAAAGAGTGTGACACTGAGGACACTTCCCTGTGGGATAACCCCTTCTTTTTCTATTCCGCCGGAGAGTGCTCCCCCAACCAATACGAGGGATCGACGCTCTAGCAAAAATTCAAGAGGGATATAGGACGACTACTATATTCCCACCTAACACATTTTAAACATTTTTATGGCGGAATGTTGTGACTAAAAATGTTTACAAGTATGTAATTTTAGAATTTTAAGAATGAAAATGTTCTTTGGAGTATTAGTACCGAATAACTTATTCTGAATAAAATATAGGAAAAAAAATAGTTGAAACTGTTTATAATCAAAGTTCTTGGCAACCTTTTACATATATTTATGGAATAAATTCCCTGATTATTTTAAGTAATTATAAATATGGTCATATATATGGACATCTCCATTATTTCTTCAGATGGAATTGGTCTGGCAAGCGCTGTGTAGGTGATGGTTGATGAGCCGGAGGGGAATGGCTGATTAAGAGTCTGCCTTTGTCAAGTTGTACTAGGAGTAAATAGAGGGAGGAATGGTTGGGTGACAGGTATTTATTTATTGGGTGAAGAAGATAGTAAATGAGGAAGTGTTGGTTTGGAAGCCGACAAAATAGAGCTAGACTTAGAAGAGAACATAAAAGACTGAGTTTGATGGTGTGTGAAGGGGTGAAAAAGGTCATTAAAGTTCGTTTGATTTTGTAAATGAATGATAAAAATTACCAAGCACCATGAAGTGGGGTCTTAGGGGCTCTGCTTATGGTCTTCTGCCAAGAGATGATCTCTGACTATATTAGATGCTAGATCACCTCTTAATTGACATCTGGAATGTCACGTGCCCTCCAGACCTCAATAAGGGTAGGGGGCTCTTCACGCTATCATAACTTCCACCCTTTAACATCAACTTTAAATCAAGAAGAAATATCGTTGCAGATAATATTGAGATTTTTAATGCTACTTTCAAAGGAAGTTCATTTACGGGTCATTTTGTGATTAAAAATCTACCACTAGAGTTCTCCGATTGACAATTATTTTCAGAACTGCGTTGATATTAGAACTTTTGTTAAAGAACATTGCATAACTTTCTAAAAAAATTGCATTTTTAAGGAAAACATTTAAAAAATAAAAAATTTTCTTTTTGGGAGAAGAAAATTCTAAAAATAAGGATTTGTTATTTGTGGAGAAATGGCTACATTAAGCCTCCTGGAGGAGTATAGGTACATTCAAGCCCCCCTCCCTTCATGAGGAGAAGCGTGGGAAAGGTAGCCGGCGAAAATGCTTACCATGTGTGATCTCCTCGCCGCTGTGGGCAGTTGGAGCTAACATATGTTTGAAGGCGACCACCTAAGGTCCTTAAACCACGCTCTAACGATCGCATGACCTACGAGACCCATAAACCCGTGGTTAGGAAAAAAAAAACGGTGCGAGTCAGAAGGCACGCCAAGTAGCGGTGCGGTTACGAGCCTATAATTTGCGAGCTGACTTGGGCACCCCAGTGCCACCTCAGGAATTCTCGCTCTCCCCAGATGCTAACTCAACATTCGCTCCCCCCCCCCTTTTGCATCTGTGGCCTGGTCACTTCCCCCTTTAGATGGGGCGGCAATCCGCCTATAAATAATCCCCGCAAAGAAAGAGAAGGGATTATTATCTGAAGTCGATACGCCAGAGTAGGATTAGGTCGTGAAGATCGATCCATCGGCTAGACAAGAAGATCTTTAGAAGTCGATTCGCCAGAAGAAAGATTAGTTCGTAAAGATCGATCCTTCAGCCATACAAGACTAATTCCGAGAGAAACGATAGGATCAGATTGAGAAAATCGATCCCCCCTTTCAGGGCCGTATTAACCTAATTAGTCAAGTTTTATATCGGTGCCATACCGAAGAAGCCTTTTCCGTCTGCAAAGAAGCCCGACTGAAGAAAAGCAAAGCCGCTCACACTCGAGTGAATCTCACATCTCAAGCACCGAAAGAGTGAGAGGAGAAGAACCCTGCCGCAACGAGCTCCCGTTCTTTAATTACGTTGAAGAATCATCACCCAGCACAGGCGACAAGCAATCCCTCCTCGAAAATTCAAGCAGCGACGAAGCAACACTTCAAAGCGAGAGATAAGTCCTCCAGCGACATCCGGCAATCCCTAATACCTACCTGTAAGTTAACAATAACATTTATATCTCTATTATGATAGTAGAAGTTTAGTACGTCCCACGTTTTAAAGGAGAGTAGAAACCATTATTCTTGAACCTAGGTCATATGTGTTTGTAGATGACAGTACATCAATTTAATGTTTTAGGCTAAACAAATAGGGTCGTGATAAAAATACTAATTGGCAATTGGTTTGTTTATCGGAAGCCTACTTGTTTATATTTTGTCATTTGAGGCCAAATATAGAAATGTTTTTACTGTTGGTTTGTAATATTTAATTTAAAATACATGTTTATTTTTGGTAGATTCTGGTGTTTCCTCTTATCCTTATGTGTTTAAAAATAGCTCTTCCTTAAGGACTAAACCACAAAAATAGCACTCTTAGAACAAAGCCTACTTCATCATAGAAGTAACTCACGCCCCTTAAAGCATACCGCTACTAAAAGGGTGTCAAAGCGTAGAGTGATCAAAGCCAAGGGTCATTCTACGACATATTATAAAAGTGGTGTCAGGTCTAGAGGTTTTATATTAGAAAGAACCCAGCAGTGTCTATTTAAGGAAGAGCTAACACATAAAAGGAACACCAGGAATAATAGAATATTTGACGAGTGGGAAATTGGTAAAGTTAGAGGGGAATACCATCTAAAGGTAATTGTTAGGCCAAGTGGTAAGTTTCGGTGGTGGAATAGGTAAGGCTTGATTAAAAACAAGGTAGATGACTGACATAAGCGCGATTGCATTGTTTGACCTTTATCGGAAGCAAGGTCAAAGCCTCGGACTGGAAGGAACCGATCTGAGTTCGTTTATTCAGGAGAAAGCGAGAAACGAAAGAGAAGAAAGAAGAGAAAAGACGAAAATGGAAGCTGATGAAAGAAGAGAAAAGACGAAAATGGAAGCTGATGAAAGAGAGAAGATAAGGGCCCACGAAAGAGCTCTTAGTAAAGACCAGTTAGAGGTGCAGTCAGTGTCATCTAAAACAGGAGTGTCACCAGCGGCCAGCATGAAACTCCCGTAGTACAAGGACGAAGAAGATTTATGCTCATATCTCTCCCATTTTGAGAAAATATTTGAAGTCAATAATTGGGACCTAGAAGAAGATGGGGTAGCCAGACTGTTACCGCTACTTAATCGTAGGATGAGAGAGATATTCGTATCTTTACCCTCAGAAGCGACTGTGGACTATTCCACTCTCAAAGCCGAACTTCTCTCAGCTACAAACCTTAACCCAGAAGAATATAGGATGAAGTTCAGGCATTCTCGTATAAGACCTGGACAAACATACAAACATTTTGGCTTTGAGCTTCGTCGAAGCCTACAGTTTTGGATGGAGTCAGAAAGGGTAGAGAACGAAGTCGCTGCGGTCGTCGACTTCATGCTTAGAGATCAGTTACTAAGTACACTACCCCAGGAAATCCGTGCATTCGTTAAGGACCGAAAAGCTTCTACCTTCAACGAGTGCCTGGACGAGGCTGACCTCCACGCGGTAAATCATCGGTTATATCCTAGGGAGCACAAGAAAGAGAAGACTCCCTCCCCAAAGAAAAATGGGCCGCCACCCAGGCCTTTACAGAAGAAGCCCTTTAAGTTCTCAGCAGCAAAAGGAACTTATAAACCAAATTTTGGAGGAGAAAAGAATCAAAAAGAAGTTAGGATTCCACAAGGATCATACCCTAATACCGGCACGTATCCCAGGAAGCCCGTCACTTGTTATACCTGCAGGATAATAGGTCACCTGAGTTTCCAGTGCTTTCAGAACTCCCGACTGAGGGAGACCTCGAGACAACAGGTGCAAAATTTGACTGCCACGATCCCAGAAGGACAAGCTGATTCGTCCTACGTCCCCGCGCCAACATCCGAAGGGCCCCAGCAACAGGTAAACTTTCTATTCAACAAAAGTTCGCCAGGCGGCCTACAATTTGAAGAGGGCACTGTTAATGGGTGCCGAGTATTCACTTTAGTCAGAGACACCGGATGCACGTGCATAGTGGTATCCGACAAGTTGCTGCCCCCAGTAAACCCTGCCCATAAGAAATTCGCAATCGTCCACGACTTTTTAGGACGCGACAATCGATTCCCCGTCGTGAGATGTCATATACAATGCAGATATTTCACCGGTTGGACTGACGTGGTAGTAGCCCCGATTAAGTTCTGCGCAGTACTAATCGGACAAAACCCCCTAATTCCCCAGCAAGAAGTGGCCCATCAAGTAGTCACCCGGGCACAAGAAGCCCAGAGGAAAGAGCAACCTGCTAAGTTGACCCCGAGGATTACCCGCGAAGACAATGGGTTCAAATTGACTTCCTTCGCCAGTGCTCAGAAGGAATGCCCCACTCTTAAACCTCTATGGGAGAAAGCTATTAAAGGTGAAATTCTCCAAGTGAAAGGAAAGAAGCCTATCCAGTATATCGTAGAAGACTCACTTCTCTACCGTACTATCAGCGAGGAGGATAAGGAGAACAAGAAAGCACTGTGTGTACCTCAAAAATACACGCAAAGAATTTTGAATACCGCGCATGATGGAATATTAGCCGGACACTTTGGGCACAACAAAACGGCGCAGCAGATATTCCGACACTTTTATTGGCCCCAGACCGCCAGGGAAATTGTGGCCTATTGCCGATCAAGCGACGTGTGTCAGAAGGATCCCTCCAGAGGACAGGTACCTCCCGCTCCCTTACAAAAGGTGCCCGTTATAACCGAACCATTCTTTCGAGTGGCAATTGATTTGGTGGGACCAACTCTCCCCCCTTCAAGTGGAGGACACTCCTACATCCTCACCCTAGTGGACTGTGCCACCCGGTTCCCAGATGCCGTGGCCCTCCGGAAGATTGACTCTATTTCCTGCGCGGAAGCATTAATTTCAATTTTTGCACGAGTAGGCCTGCCTAAAGAAATTCTATCTGATAGAGGGCGCCAATTCACCTCAGAATTGATGGAGTATTTTAACAAACTTCTGTTAGTCAAGCCAATTTTTACGAGTCCATTTCATCCAGCCGCTAACGAAATCTGCGAGAAATTAAACGGGACTCTCAAAAATATATTGAAGAAGTTGTGTCAAAACAACCCTACACAGTGGCACAGATACCTGCTTGCAGCCCTTTTCGCCTGCCGAGAAATACCTCATCGGACGTTGGGATTCTCGCCCTTTGAGCTATTATACGGGAGAAATGTGCGAGGTCCTATGAGTATTCTTAAGGAATTATTTTGCAACGCGAAGCTCGAGCAAGAAATCAAATCATCTTACGCCTACGTGATGGATATGCGCGAGCGCCTAGAATACTGCTCTGGCTTAGCTCGAGAGAACGCCGAGAAAAATTTAGCCAAATACCGGGACTATTTCGATATGAAAGCAAAGGCTCGAAAATTAAAGGCAGGAGATGAAGTCTTATTATTACTCCCGACCGAAAATAATAAGTTATGGGCTCAGTGGAAGGGACCGTTTGAAGTAATCGAGGCACGGGGTCCAGTCGATTACTTGATAGATACCCTAACAGGGCGAAGAACCTATCATATAAACATGCTAAAAAAATATCATCGCCGCGCGTGCATAAAGAATATTACCCTTCTAGACGAAGAAGAACCGAAGGATGCCGTTTACCCGGGTACGCCCCTGCAAGTCATACACACCGTGTGTGTGGAACAAGACGAGGAATACGAACTTCCCTCGCTCTCACATACCCCGGAAGACCCTCGGGTGGATTTAAAGATATATCCCCACTTAGAAATTCAACAAAAAGCGGAAATGTTGAACTTGCTCATGGAATTCCCAGAAGTCATTTCTGAAAACCCCGGATGTGCCAAGGAGTTTACCCATGAAATAAAACTAAAAACTAATTCAGTGGTTCGGAGCAAACCATATCCTTTACCAATCCACCTACAAGAAGCCTTCAATAAGGAAGTCCGGAATTTACTAAAATTGGGAATTTTAGAGCCATCGGAGTCCGATTATTGCTCCCCCATAGTAATGGTTAAGAAACCTGATCAATCATTTCGGATGTGCGTGGACTTCCGAAAATTGAATTCAGTGACCGTTTTCGACGCCGAGCCCATCCCACTAATAGATCAAAATCTCCATTTATTTGAAGACGCTAAATTCATCACCGAATTGGATTTGTGTAAAGCGTACTATCAAATACCTCTCGCTAAGGAGTCCAAAAAACTGACGGCTTTTGCGACCGAGAGAGGTCTGTTACAGTTTACCAGGCTACCCTTCGGACTACTTACAGCCGGTAGCAATTATAATAGGATAATGAGGCGAATTATCGCTGGACTAAGTGACGTGTCGTTTTACTTCGACAACGTGTACGTAGCTACCCGTACATGGGAGTCACACTTACACGCCCTACGCTCATTGCTGGAGAAATTGAAGGAGCAAGGTCTAACCGCCGGGCCGACCAAGTGTTATTTTGCCTACGAATCCATTGACTACCTGGGATTCAAAATAGGACAAAAACACTTGACTACCCAGCAAGAAAAAGTGGACGCCATAGTCAAGATGCCCCGGCCGAAAACAAAGAAACAACTCCAATCGTTTATGGGAGCGGCCTCGTTCTATAGGCGTTTTGTACCACACTTCGCTTCCATTGCGGCCCAACTGAATGATTTGTTAAAAAAGACAGCGTCAGACCCTGTCACGTGGAACCCCCATGCAATAACTCAGTTGGAGGTTCTAGAAGGAAAAATCGTAACTGCGCCCATTCTTCGCTTACCAAATCCCAACAAGATCTTCGGCCTTCGCACGGACGCTAGTCGGGACGGGCTAGGCGGAGTATTGCTTCAATACGAAGATGACGAAACAGCCTATCCCATAGCTTATGTCAGTAGGAAACTGTTGAGTAGAGAAAAAGCCTACGCTACTATCGAAATCGAAGCTTTGGCAAAAATATGGTCCATAGGTAAATTCAAATATTATCTATTAGGGCGCGAGTTTAAGTTGGAATGCGACCATCAACCGTTGTCATACTTAGGTAAAAATAAGTGTAAGAATGGAACACTCCTGAGATGGAGTTTACTCTTGATGGAGTACCAGTACTCCATTCATTATATAAAAGGGTCCAACAATTGTATGGCCGACTCGTTAAGTCGGAACCCTGTTGACGATTAAGGAGCAGCCCAACTATTGTATTATAGCAAAGTTAAGTGTAAATCAGTAGAATTGTAAGTAAGTAGGGGCGAGTAACCCCCGAGTGGTAGGTAAGAAAATCCTAAGTTGGCACAGTAATATAGGAATTAATGTAAGGTCAGGTGAAATGTTATCGAGGCATTATCGAGTGAACTAGAATTTATTGTATAATATAATGTTCCGTAAGTTACCCATGTATATTATTGTAAGCGTCGGATTGGAACCCCCCCCCCTCCCGTTATTTTCTTAAGAATGGAGGTAGATGTGGAGAAATGGCTACATTAAGCCTCCTGGAGGAGTATAGGTACATTCAAGCCCCCCCTCCCTTCATGAGGAGAAGCGTGGGAAAGGTAGCCGGCGAAAATGCTTACCATGTGTGATCTCCTCGCCGCTGTGGGCAGTTGGAGCTAACATATGTTTGAAGGCGACCACCTAAGGTCCTTAAACCACGCTCTAACGATCGCATGACCTACGAGACCCATAAACCCGTGGTTAGGAAAAAAAAAACGGTGCGAGTCAGAAGGCACGCCAAGTAGCGGTGCGGTTACGAGCCTATAATTTGCGAGCTGACTTGGGCACCCCAGTGCCACCTCAGGAATTCTCGCTCTCCCCAGATGCTAACTCAACATTCGCTCCCCCCCCCCTTTTGCATCTGTGGCCTGGTCACTTCCCCCTTTAGATGGGGCGGCAATCCGCCTATAAATAATCCCCGCAAAGAAAGAGAAGGGATTATTATCTGAAGTCGATACGCCAGAGTAGGATTAGGTCGTGAAGATCGATCCATCGGCTAGACAAGAAGATTATTAGAAGTCGATTCGCCAGAAGAAAGATTAGTTCGTAAAGATCGATCCTTCAGCCATACAAGACTATTTCCGAGAGAAACGATAGGATCAGATTGAGAAAATCGATCCCCCCTTTCAGGGCCGTATTAACCTAATTAGTCAAGTTTTATATCGGTGCCATACCGAAGAAGCCTTTTCCGTCTGCAAAGAAGCCCGACTGAAGAAAAGCAAAGCCGCTCACACTCGAGTGAATCTTACATCTCAAGCACCGAAAGAGTGAGAGGAGAAGAACCCTGCCCCAACGAGCTCCCGTTCTTTAATTACGTTGAAGAATCATCACCCAGCACAGGCGACAAGCAATCCCTCCTCGAAAATTCAAGCAGCGACGAAGCAACACTTCAAAGCGAGAGATAAGTCCTCCAGCGACATCCGGCAATCCCTAATACCTACCTGTAAGTTAACAATAACATTTATATCTCTATTACGATAGTAGAAGTTTAGTACGTCCCACGTTTTAAAGGAGAGTAGAAAACATTATTCTTGAACCTAGGTCATATGTGTTTGTAGATGACAGTACATCAATTTAATGTTTTAGGCTAAACAAATAGGGTCGTGATAAAAATACTAATTGGCAATTGGTTTGTTTATCGGAAGCCTACTTGTTTATATTTTGTCATTTGAGGCCAAATATAGAAATGTTTTTACTGTTGGTTTGTAATATTTAATTTAAAATACATGTTTATTTTTGGTAGATTCTGGTGTTTCCTCTTATCCTTATGTGTTTAAAAATAGCTCTTCCTTAAGGACTAAACCACAAAAATAGCACTCTCAGAACAAAGCCTACTTCATCATAGAAGTAACTCACGCCCCTTAAAGCCTACCGCTACTAAAAGGGTGTCAAAGCCAAGGGTCATTCTACGACAGTTATGATTATTGAACCCAGGCAGTAGGGGTTGAGGTGCAGCATATGAAAGCGTGCTATATTTGCTTGAATGATTGCATAGGCTCTGTAGGTCTATATATTACACAAATTTTAAATTTCTGTACCTTTACCCCTTTACACACTTTTAGCCGAAGATGGTATTATTGATTTTTGCTTTATTGATTTTTGAAAGGATGAATTTAGTTCTATAGCATTTCAATGTATCTTGCAGTCAAATATTTTCTCTGAAGTCTGTTATCATTATTAAGGTTAATCGATTTTAATATAATATGAACAATGTAGTTACTTAATAGTTTATTTTCTTTGAATTATCATTTCTTTAATTGATTTCTCTACTGGTTCCTTTTGTTTACCTAATTTCTCCTAAAATCTTTCAGCAATTTTTTCTGGTTACCCATCGTTTCTTGTCTACCGGCAATCATAAGTAAGTTTCGCTTCGCCAATTCATTATTTAAGAAATAATTCTTTGTTTACATTTGCACCGGCGATTATAACCTCATATACTTAAGGGGGGGGAGGGGTTCTATACATTGTACATGCCTGGATTATATGCATGTTATTTAAAACTAGATACGCCATTATGAAAAATTATGAACTTCTTTGACAATTTTGCAGATAATTAATTATCTAGCCAACCTCCATCGAAGTGAATTAACCATACACACTACCCAACCTCTACTAAGTGGCGATAAACTCAATGAACAGAGCGATTACCGCCCAAATATTCTCTCTTATATTGTCTAGATCATACTAAAATTATGGCTAGTTATAACCTCCTATTCTAGTTAATTCCAGAAATCTGCAACACCCTAGATATATTTATGTTCACAAATCTAACCTAAACTATTGGTACTATATAGTACCCTCAAACCCAAAGAAATTATTTATCTTATGTTTCCAAATAAATTATTCAAGAAAACGGAAGGATGAATTTTATTTATGGATTAGTAACGAATATATAAGAGAAAATTGACACATAATTCCAGAGTCAATCAAAAAATTGCAATTATTTAATTTATTGGAAAAGAGAGCGACGGCCAAATGTATCAATTGTATCCTATTCTTCGAAGCTGATTTTCATGTAGAGTAGGAATAAAGAAAATTAGGGCCGAGAGACTGAAGGGAGAACACATATGCATCACCATTATGAAACAAAGAAGGTTAGCAGAAATGAAGCAGAAAACAATATTTACATTGCGCCCTGGACCAGAGGCCTTCATCCAGGATTGGACCAAATTGTATTTGAGTAAGACTAGAAAGAAAGGGAAACAAGTGCCATTTGAATATGTAGTAGAATAGGGAATTAATTAAACACAGAGGTTATAGTTGTAATAGTAGAGAAGGAATGCTACTGTGGTTTAGCCTGACATCACTTAGAAAGAAGAGGGCCAGCACCACCTATTTATTGCACGATTGGAGAGAGATTGATGACAAGTAGGTGAGGAGGAGGAGGATTCCAGAGGCTGGAAATGCTGGATATGAGCTTTTGTATATTAATAATCTACATATTTCACATGTAGAACGAGATCAGAGAATAGAAAGAGAACTGAGGAAAATGGAGCAAAAGTTAACCGAGTAACTCAGTAAGCCGTTTCATTGCCCGGCACCAAGAAGAAATTACCAAGCTTATTGAACAATACCAGATGCTCCTACAAGAGAAGATGTTTAATAATGGAGAGAGTAATAAAATGGGAAAAAAATGCAGTCTTTTAATCTATGAATATCGCAAATTTAGTTAAAAGGTGCAGGTACAAGATACAGAGGTTTCCTGGATGGGCAATATTTATACTTCCATGGACGAGGGGAAGGAAAAAGAGCGCCAAGGCAGCAGACAAGTTTTAGAGGGAATGAGAACCTTTTGTAAAGATGGCCTTGCTCTGAGAGTTAGTTAATACATAGCTAAGGAACACTGAACAGAGAACAAAAGCCGATTTAGAGAACATTCTAATCAATAAGAGTCTACGGTAGAAGATTCTCTATTTGGTCATCAAAAACCAAATATGGTATCTCCATAACCCCTATTACAGACGCTTAAATTTGCAGTACCATTCTGGTTGCTTACAATATAGCAAGTACATTTTGATTGCACCTGTTTGTTTCTATAATAAAACAAACTTTAGGGAATAATAAATTAAGCAAGATCACAAAATTCAAGTCTATCATTATTAATACACTAAACAACATAACCAATTGTAGTTGATGTTCCTCAAGCTGTCTTACCCAGCAGCCTCGATAGGGCATATTGTATTGTACTGTGGTGTGTTCAGTCTTCCATAGTGTGTTTGTCTGTGATACGGTTTATTTATTTTTCGGTAGGCATCACGATAGTCACATCTAGCCGCTTTGCTAGTTCAAATGGTCTGGGTGATGTCCACCCTGCATGCTCTGTCTAGAAGAAGGAGGAAGGATTCAGAAGAGTGGTTGTCTTGAGACCATGCAGGCAACAGTGTTTGGTGTGGTACTGAATAGAGCGTTGGGGAAAATGGGCAAGGATATGTTTTTAGAAGCTGATTTGGTGGTATGTGAGGCAGGAAAGTTGCGAGCTCTATCTAAATTAGTTTTAATTTGATGATAATTTAGTGTTCGTATGTAGAAGTGTGGCTAGTATTTGTGTCTCTCAAGACAGGCTGAGCCTTGACTTTGAGGTAGAAGATACAGGCAGAGGGTGCAGAGTCCATTACCAGAGTATGAATGTTTAAATACCGTGGTCGTGGATGACCTGTTCTTTGTAAAACTTTAATGAAAACAAACATTAGTTTCATAGCGCATCAGTACATATCAAAGAATTATCAACAATTACTACACTGTTTCACGTTCAAAAACACAGATATTTCACAAAATTTATGAGCAGAATAAGATTACTTTTCGGCTCCTGCTTTGAAACTGTGCGATGTATTGATACTGTTGAGCCTACAAATATCCAAATTACAAAAAATATTGAATTTGGCTACTAATCTTTCCTCACTTAAAATATCATGCAGAAAACCATTCCAGAATTCTAACACTGTATTAGATATTACCGTATTAGATATTGCCATATCCGACTTATATATTTTAGAAAACTACCAGAAAACGTGTTTGGAAAAATTACAATTAACAACAATTATTGGATGTTTTTCACTTAAAACAACTTTTCACAACCTATCTGGATGATATTTTAGAATTAACCGCAAAAATATAAAAAATATATTGTGTATAGCCTATGAGAGCTAATATTTGAGATTACAAACATTAAAACAAAAAAATATAGGTATGGCATGGTATGTAGCAGTTTTTGAATTTTGTCACTGATCTAAGCTCTTGCAACCTTTCAACTCAGGAATCTACCACTGTATTTGTTAACCGATATTTTCTAACATCCTACCTCCACTTTTTTAATTTTAAAGTCATCAACTCTTGTCGAATTATTCTTCTACCACACATAGAACTTGCCAATATCCAAATTATATAAACCAAAAAGGGTTTTGCCTAATATTATATCTTAACCCAAGATATATTTTGCTACATTATATATATATCAATAAAATAAGCAGACAAATGTCTTTAGAAGATATATGCTCTAAGTTGTGCAAATGAGTTAATGTACGATAATTTATTCAGAACCTGCCTACTTACTTCTGTGTCGTCACGTCTGAACAAAGAAGATTGCTTGGAAACTTCGAGTACTCACCTGCTCTACGGAAAAGGAGGAAAAGATTCAGCTATCTTCGGATTTTCTCATTGCATCTTACTATACGCACGGAATTTCAAGAAGAAGGTTGCGCGCGCACGAACCTGGATCAAGCTCTACCCTGTAGCAGCACATTCGGTCACCTAATAGCCTCACTGCTAGTTAAGGCCTTTAGATACCACCAGTGCCTGTGCGTGTCCGAACTCCAGAAGGAAGCCCTGCCCAGAGCGTGAAGAGGGAGACCCCGTTTTGGGGTGGAGTGTTCAGAACTGGTTTATAGGCCCTGTTAGACAACAAAATAGGTAGAGCAGTCGAGGGCGGCCCCAGTATTAACTTTAGGCACACGCCTCCGCGATAAGGAGCGATAGGAGAAACCCGACCGATTTTCGACCTTCGGGTCATCATGAACGACCCCAGGGTGAGTAGACGTGTCCCAATTGTGACCAAAGAGGGACAAAGGAAACCCCCAAGAGAAAAGATATTCAAGACAGCCTTCGCCAATCTTGGAATTGCGCTAGGCAGAGTGAAGAAACAACCTAACGGATACCTGACCATTTTTGACACAAACAAGGCCGTGGATAACATGCTAAGCATAAAAGGAAGACAGTAATTTGAGAGAATTGGGCTTATCCCCAAAACAATCCCCAAATTACATCTTATAGATCTATCATCTGCCGCCGGATCGACCCCTATGTAGGCTTCCTTACTGCCAATGAACTTAAACAAGAAATTGAAGACATACAAAGCTGAGCAAAAATAGACGAAGTCTACAAATTTAAAAATCGAGAGAGTGTGGGGCACACCCATGTTTTTAAAGTTACATTCCAGACTACAGAAATGGCACATAAAGCAACGGAAGAAGGAATCTTACTACTTAACTCAAAAATCTCGTCATCATGCATTGAACATTAATCCTTCCTACCCGTATAGGTGCGTTTTACCTGATACGCATTAGAATCGCACGCAAAAAAAGATTGCACATTCTAAGGCAAGAAATGTTCTGAATGCACTAGCGAAGAACACACCAGGAAGTAATGCAGTAGTACCCCAAAGAAATGCCTGAACTGCGGTAACTCCCATCTTACCCTGTCTACGACCTGCCCAATGAAAAAAGTCCCCCATCGCGGAAATAAGGAAACAATTGATGGAAGAGAAAAACAAAAAGGCCAACACTACTTTCGCCCAAGCGGCAAAATTATCAAGCCAAGAGAAAACCTTGCTACAATTAGAACCTCAAATGAGAACAGACCTGATTATGGTCATCCTTCATGCGCATTTCGCGAACATGATAAGCCCCGGGCCCAACGCAGCAAAAGCAAATCGTATACAGGATAAAACCAATGTGGTTCCAGGATAATCCCTCGTCCGCCGAACTCTTTCAGGCACAGATTAAAAGTATAACCAAAATGGAGAACAGATCTAGAGCAACTTCTAGGGATCCAAGGTTAAAAAAAGCAGCTCTGGAACCTGATGATAGCTCTTCTGTAGTATCTCCCCCAGTCTCAGATGAATCGCTTCAGGCACAAATAAGAATGGACGATGACCACGAACAGGACGAAATGGAACCAGGCTCTCAACTTGAGACTTTTTGGCACCTCAACAATCCCACTTTCCAAACCCATAAACTGAGTAAAAATCATGAAAGGAGTAACGGACGGAAAGTATAAATGTGACTATAATGCAGACTACACAGAAGAAGAGATCTACGAAGCACTGACTACCGGACAAATTAAAATCATACCAGAATCGTGCATCAGCATCACCCAAGAATCGTACACAAAAAAGAAAACCGGCAAAGTGAGATCTCCAGCCCGCAAACCGAAAAGCAGTCAGAAACCACCCTGTAAGAAATAGTTATGGAATATAGAATCCACTACATAAAAAAGCTAAAAAATATTAAAATGAACGTTAACGACTGGCACAACAAACTACATATCTATAAGATCATAGGAAAAGTCAATCCTGATATAGTCCTAATTACTGAACATGGAATTCCTAATAATAACCGTATTAAGATCGACAATTACAAGGTAATAACGAGCAATTACTCAAATGGTAGATACGACGAGGTGGCCTTAGAAATGAAGACAGGAATACCTTTCCAAGAAGTGAACGACCCAGAAGAGTCATATCTCGCTGTGAATTTCAAAATGACTTACGACAACCTAATAGTAGCTGTGGGATACCAACCCCCAAGATGCCCATATCTCCTTGTCCCATTGTTCTTGAGGCTATTCCGCAGCAATTCATCAGTCATCATGATCAGCAATCTTAATTCAAGATGAAGAGAAACGGGGTACAGCACAGCGTTCAAAAGGCGGGCAGAACGCTAAGTCTAATAATGGATAGGAATATATTGCAAATATCGGGCCTAGCCATCCCAACGTTCTTAACAGAGATATCTGCAACAACGCCCGATATAGTCCTAACATATCCCACATTCGCCCATAGCTACGTCACAATACCGGGAACATACATTCCATCGGATCATCAGAGCATGATCACAACTGTCTCAACATCTCTAATACAGGTGGAAATCCCTCGACGCAAGAAACTTAGAAACGCTGACTGGGACCAATACAGAAGACACCTTGAGGACATACAGTCCCAAACAACTGACGGCTATACAACCTGCGAGATTAAAGAAAGAATCAGATATATAACGGAGAGGATAATAGAACCAGACCACCAAGCGACACCGTGGACCCAACACAAATCTCTTCCAACTTCGAGATGAGATGCAAATATCCAAGAGGAGATGACTAACCTAGAAAATCTAATCGTGGAGATTAATCAACTTGGGAACTTGTACCATCGAACGGATTAGACTGAGGAACCTCATAAAATAGCTAATCACTGAAAAGAACAATGAAACACAGAATAATATTATAAAAAAGATAGACACTGAAGAAAACCCCGGCAAATTTTGGAGACAGATAAGGAGGCTTAGAGGGACCCCTCCTAAGGAAAGAATCAAAATCAAAATGGAAGGCAGGGAGATCACAAATACGAAGGAGATAGAAACGCATTTTAGGTCACACTTGCAGATGAAATTTGACATAGGTAAAGATAAAAATAGAGATTTCGATGCAGACTACAAAGCAGAGGTTGTCGAAAATTTTAGAGTAAGACGAAAAACGATGGTGCCGTACTTTCAGGTTGACGGCTTAAGGCAGAATGTTACAGAAGGTGCACCGTTCAGTCAAAAAGAATACGAGCAAGCCTTGAAGTTATTCAAACAAAAAACACCCGGCATCTCAGGTATCACGACAATGCACCTACAAATGGCTCCACCAAACATCAACAAGGAAATACTTGAGAATTTTCAGAGCCTGTCTCAATACAGAATATTTCCCAAAAGCATTTTAGACCGCAAGTTTTATATTCACTCCAAAACCCGGGAAGCCAAACACCGATCTAAACAGCTTTAGACCAATATCCTTGCTCGAATTCCAAGACAAGACTCGAAAAACTGTTAAATAACAGATTAAGAAACCATCTCGAGACAAACAACTTATACAACATGCAACAGCATGGTTTCCGAAGAAAATTAGGCACGAAAACTGCCCTGGCTCTTATCCCAAAGAGGATTGCCTTTCTCAAAGCAAAGAACCATAAAAACGATGTGGTTCTGAGAGACTTGGCATCTGCCTTTGATAAAGTCTGGATCCTGTGCCTTAAGTCGAGAGTCACTGGCCTCGACCTGCAGAACCATTTTAGCAGAATCATATATGACTATCTGGACGTACGGAAAGCTAAAATAACTATTAATGGCTATGAACGGAAATCCTTAAACTTGGCGCCGGAGTGCCCCGAGGGGGGTGCCTAAGTCCCACCATTTACGTCATCTATACGAATGACATCCCTCATCCCGATTATAACTTTGCACAGAATATCCAACTGGCCGATGATATAACACAGATCGTGACAAGCGACTATCAGAACCCAAGGAACGTTACAACAGAGCGGAAGCAGAGATAAGCACACTTAACTACGAGAAAAGAAATAAAATCAAAAACAACGAACCCAAATTTAAACTAATTTTGATAGGATGCCGTGAAACATCGAACATCCATACAAACGGCAAAAACTACCCCTATACGCATGATGGCAAAGTCCTTAGATTAAAGATCACGTCAAATGGATACGTTTCACACTGGAAGGAAAGAGCTGAGGCAGGCCGGAGAGCACTCAGTTCTCTTTATTGGTTCAAACAACTCTCGCCCGAACGCTCCATACCCTCAGTAGATGCGCCCTGAGGAAACTTCAGGGGATTCCCAATAGAGCAATAAGATTTATTGCTGGTGTCACATACCCACACGCCTACTATTTTAAGTTACCAATTTGAACCCCATCGATATAACACCCCATAACCAAGCGAAAAAATATGGCAAAGGATTCAAAATAACATGGACCCCAAGATAACAAACAAAATAATTCTGCCTCATATTAACTATGAACTGACCCTTCAAATCGCATTTCAAAGCAGCTCAAGGAGATGCTACAGCAATATACTGACCTTTACCGAAATCAACTCCAAAAGTACATTGAAATTATGTACAAGTGATTTTGAATAAGAAAAAAATTCATAGTTGCCCAAAAAGTAAATAATATAAAAAGATCCGTAGTAGACAAAAAAATCAGAAGATCTGCAGTGAGAAAAAGAAATCCGTAGGGAAAAAACAAAGGAAAAGACGGTGAGTCTTCCGTCAAAATTGGAACCAGCGTAAACGAAAATGAAGGCTTGAAAGCTTTTACCACATAAAACAGCCAAGATAAGTGTTATTAGACCAGAAAAAAACAGACTTAGCCAGTTAACCTGGTACACACTATTTATACCTATATACACACGTTCAAACTTTCTTCTCCAATCTATCCCTACACATTTCTAACTTACACCATTATTGATTATTAAACAAAGAGGCTGTCGCTTATATCTTGTGAAGGACAGATTTTCAGGTAATAAACAAATCTGGCAATTTTACTCTTAGCTGAGGCATTGCAGGCATTCACGAGGCTCTTACGCTCATGCATTTAATTAATTTTATTTACTCAGAAAATGGTATAAATACTTTATCTTTATCTATTTTAATGTTACATTATTTAGGTTAGTTTTATATCTTGAAAATTAATTTACCAACGATATCACCTAACTTAACCAAAGTTTAAAAAAAATATACATTTATAATATTTACAGAATGAGAATATTCACTATTTCTTCAAATCCTTCAAAATCAAGAATAAATGAGACTAATTTAAGCTAACGGCCTCTTATTTCTAAGGCCTAACCTAAGATTATTTTTTACGAAGGGTGAAATAAAATTGTGAACATGTGTTACATGAGGGTTTATATACTCTATTATGTTTGCCCAATAACCATAATTAATTGCAATTCTAGTGTTTTATACAATTTTCTGAGCGGAGGAAAAACGAATACTTTTACAATATTAAATTACATAATTTCATCGAATCAAAAGCCAATGCAAAACAATTTTAAACATTCAAGTTACAGTAAAGCGAGGCCAAATAAAATTACCGTATTTGGTAATGTTCATGGTTCTAGGCCTATTTATTTTATACCCACTTACCCTCTGCACTGCTTTTTACAGATTAGCTTTCGCTTTGTTAAACAATGCTGCTGACCAAACGTCCCATGCTCTCATTTATTCTGATTTATAAACTTACGACCTTCAACACTTTCAATAATTCCCGGGCTAACCTTGGAAGTACCTTGACAATTATATCATTCGAAAGAGAATGTGAAACAAAATAAGGGATTCAAATTTCGTTAGAATCGGCCGAAGAGTTATGATGTTATCGCCAAAACAAAATAATTCCCGGTCTATCCTTGGGAAGACTTTGGCAATTAAATCATTCAAAAGAGACTCTTAAACGACATGAGGCTTTTAAATTTCGTTACAATCGGACGAATAGTTAAAATGTTATTACCAAAACATTGGTCACTGTGACTAACTTCATTGTATTTTTGCAAATACATTAAAAAACTTTTAACGTTAAACTACAATTGTAATTGTACACTAATTTCCCTAAGACCTACACTGCTGGTTTTATGTTCTTTGCTCTTTTCACAAGTAAATGTTATATTAAACAGCAAAAAACTAAATACCATAGGATACATGAATAGAAAAACTGAAATGAATCACCGCAAGAGGTGATTTAAATGTTTTTAAAGGCAGGTCAGAGAGGTATAATGGGGGTGGGGGGATTAGTGGTCTCTTTCCAGTTTTCTTTGTGGAGAAAGATTGTACATATGCATTTTAAGCAGTATCAATTTTATCATATATTTCTGTCGAATGTTTTAGCTTTTGGCAAGCCATGATTGCAACTGACCTTTAAGTGGTATTCTGGACCAAATTATATAGAATTATGTTGGAGTTTGGCTGTAATGACCTGATAAATTGATAGACCAGGGTAACCATTGTCATCCGCTAAATTACGTTTATAATTCTGCCAAATTATTCAAGATATTCGTTAAATGCTTAAAATTGTTCTGAATGTCGTTTTTTTCTATAAAGTGTTACATTTAAAGCGAATGAAAGAACAGGGGTTGGACAAAATAAATGGAACACGTGTTAAATTCAATGAATATTTATTTAATATGGAGTTGGTCCTTCTTTTTCTTTCTGAACAGCGTTAATGCGTCTTAGAATTGATTCATACAGCTTCCTCAATTCATTGAGAGAAATCTTGAGGTATTCTTCTTGCAATACTTACAACAACTGTTTCAGACACGACGAACTACAAATGCTCAATAATGATAAGAGCTGGAGATTGTGGGGGCCACTCCATGTGTTGTGGCTCACTCCTATGTTTTTCATACCAATTATTAGCCACATGAGCGGTGTTTATTGGGGTATTGTAATCTTCGAAAAGCACTCACTACCAGGGAATAATGTCTGGAACATGGGCTGGACTTGATCTTCTATGTAATATATTAAGATATTCGTTGCTGTTGATCCTACCATGTAGGGCAACGATTGGATGAAGAGAATTCCAAGATATTGCTGCCCATCCATCACTGACCCTCTTCAAGATTAAAAGCTTCGCCGCGCAGCCTCCACACATAAACCCGCTCTGCAGTGTGGAAAAGATAAAAACTCGACTCGTCGCAGAATATTACTTGATTCCATTGTTCTGTCGACTAGCTCTTGTAATATCTACACCAATTTAGCCTCTCCTGAATTATTTGATAAAAAAGCAGAGGCTTCTTGATGGCTGTTTTTTTGTTAGTAGTTGTTTTTATTGAATTTGTTTCTTTTCTGTAACCTCCTTTTTCACATCATATTCTCCCCGGCTCATTTTTATTTCTGCTCTTACTTCCCTAATTTTATTTTGTTATTGTCTCTACAACAAAGCCACACTTCTTTTTCTTAATAGAGGGTTTAAAGTATCTCCCTCTGTTGGCTTTAGAATTACAGCACTAGGAATCACTCGAAATCAATCTCGTCCTATAAAAAGGGCATTCTGTTTAACTTCGGTCCCTAAATGTTATTTTTCATTTAACCGTCTACCCCGACCTTCCCTCGTCTCCCTCACTCCCCCCTCCAACCGGCCCATTCTCTGTTTATAATGCGTCTATACTCAAGGGTTAGAAGCGTCGCTAATAAAGTGGCGTTCATTCACGATATCTTAACTAATTCGCGTATCTCCCTCCTTGGTCTCAGTGAAACTTGGCTTTATCAGAATGATGGCTGCTTGTCGCTAGCGACCTCTGATGGCTACGTCTACTCCCATAACCCCCGGAATAAACGTGGCAGAGGGGTTGTTCTCGTTCATAATCCCATCCCCTCTCTCTCTCTCTCTCTATCTCTAAATACCCTTCCATCTCCCCCTCTTCTTTCTTTTAAGGTCTTTATCTCTGTCTCTAATTCTGTTCCCTCTCTAACAATTATTGTGCTCTACACCCCCAGCTCCTTCCTTGATCTTTTGCTTGGTGAATTTAGTAACCTTCTCGCTAGTCTCTCCCCATCGGGGCATCTTCTCACCATGGGAGACTTCAACCTCCCAGTAACTAACCCTAACCTACCTGCCTTGCTTGAGATCCTTGACCTCTTCTCCATTACTCAAAACGTTTCTTCCCCAACACACTCCCATGGTAACATTTAAGATTTTGTAATTTCCGACTGTCAAATTTCCAACTTGACCCCATTATCCTGTCTAATGCTATTTCTGACCATTACCTTATTAACTTCAAGTCTCAACCCCCACTTCTTTGCCCTCTCGCCTCCTCTCATCCTAAAACATCATCGATGGCTAGCCTCCATTGAAGTCCTATCCCTCTATAATGATGTTACATCTAATTTACCCCCTCCCGAAGCTCTCGTCTCCCTGACCAAATCCTTGGAGAAATTCCTCCTAACTTGCCTTAATGCCCATTCACCCATTATTACGCCTTCGTCCTCTCGCCGTCACCGCGCCCCATGGTACTCGCTGGAACTCCTACGCTCGAGACAGTCTATACGTGCCCATGAAAGAGCTCTTCATAAAGCTTGCTCCCGTGGGAAAGTAACAACTG